>CM035621.1:109782886-111011457 GCA_020496765.1 Gossypium stocksii
GAAGTTTGACTGTTGCTTATGCTCGCCAGGTTGGGATTTTAATTTCGTTTGAGATTTTGATGATTCAATGTATCCTTAGGATTGAGCTACTGTTTTTGTAAAATGACATCACCTTGTCATTGTGTCTATGATTATGCATAGAATATATTTGCAACTGATGGTGCATTCTGATACTGGTTACTCTTATTCTGATTGGAGTACATTTTCAAGTTCAAAGTATCGCATATATACTAGTTAAGAAGAATACTGTGATTATTTATTTTGCAATTCAAATAGAGCTGAAATTTTTTGTTTATCAGTGTTTACTTCAGTAGCATGGTTGTGGACCATTTTCCATATATCATACTAATACCATATTGTAGATTATCGGCAGCTAGTGGTAGATGAGATTTTTCCATTTATGCATGTAAAAGTGAAAATTTTGAATATTTGTTTACATTAATGTCTGTTATGTAGGATGCAACTTCCGCAGCTTCTCAGCTTGCTGCCTCTGTTATCCAAAGTTGTGCAGAAAAGCTTCAGCCATTTGTTTGTGGGTTTTTGACATCTTGCTCCTTGGATAGAGATTCTGTAGGTAGCGAGCTCAAAGAATTCTACCATGAAATTGTGTTAAAAATCTTTCAGTGTGCTCCTGAGATGCTTAATGCTATCATCCCTAGTTTGACCCAAGAATTAATGGTACATCATCCTCATAATGATCTGGCTCTATTTGTTATTGATATTGCTTAAATTGTTTGGATTTATTGTTATGATCTCTTGTTAATTGTTTCCCTGCAAAATGTTTCTTATGCTCAAATATATTTAACTTCAAAAATTATTTCTAATTATTGTTGAAATAACATTGTCTATCTACAGACTGATCAAGTTGATGTGCGAATAAAAGCTGTTAATTTAATTGGAAAACTTCTATTACGTCCCGAATACCGTGTTGCACGAAGATACCATGCTCTTTATGTAGAATTTTTGAAAAGGTTTGCTGATAAATCTTCAGAAGTTAGAGTTACTGCTCTACAATGTGCTAAAGCTTGTTGCTTGGCCAATCCCTCAGGGATAGAATCTCTTGAACTTCTCCGTAAGCAATTCCATAATTAGTTACCTTGGTTATTGTGCATGTATTTTTTTTCATAGCCTTCAAATCTGATACTTATTTTCTATATCTGACTTGCGACCTCAACAGCTGCCATTAAAGATAGACTGCTGGACTTTGATGATAAAGTGAGAATGCAGGCAGTGATTGTTGCCTGTGATATTGCTAGGTCTAACCTTAAATATACTTCACATGAATTCGTATCTGAGTTTACAGAGAGACTTAGGGATAAGAAGGTAAGCTTGTTTTAGGATTTGGTGTGATTAGTATGTTCCTAAAGCTGTGTACCACTTATTTTCCATTCTTGTGCAGATTTCTGTTAGAAAGAAAACCTTGCAGAAAGTGATGGAAGTATATCGAGATTATTGTAACAAGTGTGCAGAAGGGCACATCACAATATGTGATCGCTTTGAGCAGATTCCTTGTAAAGTTTTGATGCTTTGCTACGATAAAGATTGCAAAGAATTTAGGTAGGCATATTTGCACTTGGGCTAAAGAAATCAAAACTTGTCTCTCATAATGCGAAATTTGATGTTTAGGTCCCAAAACATCGAACTTGTTATTGCGGAGGATTTGTTTCCTATTCTCCTTCCTGTCGAAGAGAGGACAAGGCACTGGATCCACTTGTTTTCTCTTTTCAGCCCTTCGCATGTGAAGGCCCTCAGTGCTATTTTATCTCAGAAAAAAAGGTATTCATATTAAATTACTGCTTGAGTGATGGTGGCATATGCTTTATTACCATCTCTTTATGCTTTCAGGTTGCAAACTGAAATGCGGAATTATTTGGTCCTACGACGGAAAGAGAAGGTAGATTGCTTGCACTGCTTTCTGGAAAGTTGTAATGTTTCTTTGAGGGCTTTATATATCAGCTCTCCTATGACTATTGCTTTCTAATTGAAAAAGGCCTATTTATTACTTGATATTTGCATTTATGTTGCAACCATTACCTATCCAAAAATTTACTGTGGTGTGCCTTATTATTGGTCATGGCTTTGGCTTTCTGCCATTCATTTCTTTCCTTGAAATGCATGTAAACATTCCAGAGTCAAGATATATGCATGCATGCACGCAGAATACTTTCTTGTTGATGTTATTTCGTTTCCCTTTCCATGACATCATTATAATTGGTATATATAATTAATGCACGTGTTTTATTTTTATTTTTTTTTGGGTGTGTGTGTGTGTGACACATTTTTGTTCTTCCAAGTTACTGTTTGCTTGGTTTGATTTCTAGAGCTGATAAATTCTTATTGCAGGAGAATAATTCAGAGGATATGCAGAAGAAGTTGAGAAGCTCTTTTGTGAAAATGTCAGCTTCATTCCCAGATCCATCCAAAGCTGAAGAGTGCTTTGATAAGTTGAGTCAAATGAAGGACAACAACATTTTCTCTTCACTGGGTCAGTTATTGGATGAAGTGACACTTAAAAGTGCCATGGCCATAAGAGTGCGTTGTTTTTCTTGTTCCTTGTAGTTTACTTAATAAAGACTACAAAATCACATGTTTTCTTTGGGTACTTTTGCGTCTTTTTGCATGGTGTAATAAGGTTGTCAGGTTCGGTTTCCACATGTTTAGATGATTCTATAATACTACCTACATAAAATAAGAGGATTGACAACACAGTAAATGATACTTAAGAGAAGAAGTATTTGCTTTAAAATGTCTTTTGCGTTAGGTTGGACTGCAAAAGGGCATGTGATATAGCAAGAAGCACCTGAATGACTATCGAAAAACAGATGTGAAAAATTTGAAGCTGGATTTCTCCAGCCAAATTTCTGATTGTGGTAGAGCTTAGTTGGATTCTGTTGGTATCTTTTCCTTTCCGTGTCGAGGTCTACTTTTTGCAGTTGAAGAAACCCATGTTGATGCGTTGTATGACATACTTAAAACAGAAATTGGCCCTTGTTTTGACCCACTCTTTTGTCATATATTGTTTTCAGTACTAGAATTTGAAAAAAAAAAAATGCTAATTAGGGTAGAAGTGTGGGATTTAAATGGATCAGTTCAAGTTTAATCATCACAGTATTCCGAGTCATATGCTGTTGGGTGCTGCATGCATGTGATTACTTGTTTTGTGGTTAATAGGAAGGTTTGACTTGTTTTTGTTGATGAACATGTTGTCAAACTTGCTTAAACATTTGATGTTAAGTACAAAATGTTATATTCCCTTGTTTTCCCCTTTGTATTTCTGGTTCTTTAATCTTCTCTATAACTTGACCAAAATTTTACCTATCCTTTTCAGGATAAATTCCTTAAAGTGATAGGGAATAAACATCCACACTATGAGTTTTTGCAGTTGCTCTGCTTGAAATGCTTGTTTAATATATTTGACTCCGAGCATGTCAGTTGCATTCTCAATCTTATCTCCAGTGGTGGCTTGGAAAGCAATCATTTGGAAGTCTTTTCTATTGAGCTACTTCTGGTAAGAACAATTGCTTCTAATTGAACCTCGATGGTGTTCTTTTTTTTTCTTCATTTTAAAAGGGGAGCTGCACTCAGAAGTTTGGCATGCATCATCATGCTCAAGTAGAACTTTATTTTTTAATTGGAATATGTGACGCTAGTAATGGTTACTTGTAATTTTGTGTTTAAATTTATATGCAGAAATAGTAATGATGTTGCTACAAGACTTTCTTGTCTTTCTTGTTTTGAGTCTAGCTTTCCACTTTGTTTCCTCTACATTTTATGATCATAAATTCACAATCAAAGATTTTCTATTCAGTAATAACATCAGTCGGTAAGTGAAACACTAGACCTTTTTCTAAACTTAATCTTGAAGGTACTTCTTAAGGAGAAATGTCAAAGAGTGAATTTTGGACAGAGAAGTAGTGCCATGATAGAAAATTAATTTTTGAATTGCTTTTTAGTATAGTGGTGTTTGGTAATTAAAAAAGCCTATGTCCTGCATGAACATGAATTTGATTGATTTTTTATAGATTTCAATTTTTCTTAAATTACATTTACGTGATACAGGTTATCATCAGCAATTTCCCTTCACTCATGAGGGGTTCAGAACTTGAGTTACGCCTGTTGTTTGAAGAGAAGTGTCTGATTCATGATAAGATCATTCAAGTTTTAGTGAAAGCAGGACCTCATATCTCTGTTAAATTTAGGTACTTTCTACCTTTTTTTCAGAGCTTTGCACTTGATATTAGTGTTAGAACTCTGATAGAAAGATGTGTTTTGAATTTCACAACCTTAAATGCAATCTGTAGTCCGAAATAGGGATTTAACATTCATCAACAATTTATTATTATTTAAATTCTCTAAACAGCAAGCTGATGTCAAGCTAGTTTAGGAGGTTGCAAGTTTCTTGAATTATTGTGCTGACATTCTAATCATCCTTAAAAAATTTTTGTTGGGTTCTATGCAACATGTTTTCACTTTTTTCCTTATCTATGTCCTTCACATGCAGTGATTTTTACCCTGTTTTGAAGAAGATCTGTCTTGAGGGAACTCGCCCTCAGTCGAAATATGCTGTTTCTGCAATTGCTTCACTAATAGATGTATCTGAGCCTTACGTTTTCTCAGAATTATGTGAGGTGTGCTTATCTCAATTTTATTTATTTACTATATCCTTATAAATGGAAAAAGAGGATGTGTGCCTGGCACACCAGGTGAAGAAGATGTGAAAAAGGAAAACAAGAAATAGACACATCTTTATTTTAAATTTAGAAACTTGTAAACTCATACCAGTAACCTGAAAGATTAGGCCTCTAACTGCTTTTTGTTAATTGCTAATTTACTGAGCCGCATTAGTAAACATCAGTTAAATGGAAGTTGAATGTTGTTGTCTTTAGTGCATTTGGATGGAAAATATTAAAATTTTGTAGAATTTTGAAATGAAGACATTTTAAAATGCATCATTTCAAAATGCTAGCATTTGTAATTGTTCTGTTTGGATAAATATTGCTTAAAAGGAAATTTAGGCGACTGGAATTTCATGAGATGAAAAAATTGTAAATGAAAAATGATAATATAAAAAATAAAAATTTGCAATGAGTATTGCTAGATTTGTAAAAATGGATGGATATTATTACAATATAAAAATAAAAAATATGTATTAGGGTTAAATAAAAAGATATGTCTTAGTTTTGCATTTTATAGTGGACCATGAGGCCTAAAGTGAGGATATTTGGAGGAGATTTGGAAACCTCTCATGTTGGAACTTCAATAGGAATTTTGAGGTCCTCTAATCCCTTCTCGAAATTCCTCCTAAATTTTGAAAATCTTTTATTTATACCTAAACAAGTAAATTTATTTATTGACTTCTGGAAACCTTGATTGAAATGAAATCTCTTCTCCGAATACCCATCCAAATACACTTTAAATGTCGAAATGGGAGGTGGGATCATAAAGTGTAATGTTTTGTTGTCTTTTAGTGGATAAAAAGTCCAAAGGGCAGCTAAATTTTATTTCAATTGTACATTGAATTACCGGTCACTCTCCCTTGGTTACTTTAATTTTCAATGTCATCTACCACCTTTTTATATGGTCATGAGAGTAAGTCAAGTTAGCAATATAGTTTAGAGGTCTTCAATTAGGTTGGTATCTGTCCTTAACTAAAGCATTTGACAGAAGTGCCAACCTAGAGTTGAAGCCTGATTGTAATTTTGGTCTGTAGTTGTACATAATTTGTATGCTTTTCAAGGCTGAAGAGGGTTGCCTGTGGTGATTTAAAAAAAAAAACTGTGTATTGCAAATTTTTTTATAACAAAAGAGAAAACGGCTATATTTTCAAAGCACTGACTGATGTGTTTCAGGGTCCTTTTGATGACCATGACAATATTTTATCTGTTCAAGTTCAGGAACTTGTGAATTCTCTACATCGTGGGCAGAATACTGCAACGGTTTTGCAGTCATTGGGCTGTATAGCCCAATTTTCTGTTTCAACTTTTGAACATCATGATAAAGAAATCACGCAATATGTGTATAAAAAGATTTTTCAGGTATCTGATTTCTGCTTACTTTGTCTTCCTAGAATTTAGTGGCTGGAGCATCTAATTTGCTTTTGGTAGTTGTTATGTGCTGACTAATTTGAAATTTAATCTCTGAAGGCAAAGTCATTGGATGATCCTTCAGTCATTGAGGATAGCTCCGGTTGTACTACTTGCAAATTAAAGGTTAGTGTCAAGAGGGAGCTTTCCCATGTAAAGTCGTAATAATTATATATGTTGATTTCCTCTAGAGTGGAGTTTGATGTTTTAATAATAAAATTTATCTTTGAACTACAGCATTGGCATAAACTGATTTAATGCAAATTTGAGTGAGTATTCGATTAAATGGTGATCAAATGACTGAGAGCAACCTAGGTTCAGCTTGCAGACCAAACAATGTATTCTTATCTTGTTTCATAATACAAGAAAATTATTACTGGGAGGAGTTGTGGGTGAGTTTTGTTAAGGCAATAATGGTGGTAGTGATTACTTTAGTTGTCTACTGTTTATTACAAGGGTTTTGCTCAATTTACAAATTATTAGCAAGTTGAGATCATTAAATAATTCATTCAGGTTTTTTAGTATTTCTCTGAAGCAGCAATGATTGATTCCAAAACATTATATTAATCATACTTCTAATATTGCAAAGGGATAATTTTTTTTCCTGGGTATTGAAGGATATAATGCTACTGTAGCACTTTTCTCTAAATAGTGAATTAACTTTTTAAGTATGTTAAGTCCTTCAAATTCGTGTGATTGGCATGGATAAAGTCCAATATGGCTGTTAGGGATGAGTGCAAGTCTGGCATTCTGACTTTAACTTTTAACTAGCAGATTAGCTGATATGTCATTTTGTATATTGGTCAACGGCTGCTTTAAGTAAACTGCCACTTGTGCTAAACTGCTTTAACTCTTAAATTCTGAGTCACTGTGATCTTGAGATATGATGGTCTTGTGAAGAACATTTTTGATTGTTTCTATCCAGATTATTTCTAGAGAAAGCTGACATTTAGATATTTTTTTTATTTTTTGAAAGAACCAAGAGACTGTAGAAATAAGCAACTTCTGATTCAATGGCTTATATTTTAAGCTTCAGGTGCTCTAATATAATTTTTTAGATTTTGAAAGGAAGCTACAACAATGATATAATGAACTTAGGAGATATTATTTCACTGGCTGGTCGGTCTTTATGGCTAATTTAGTTTGATGACAATCCTTTGCAGATTTATGGGCTTAAGATGCTTGTCAAGAGTTTTTTGCCCCATCGAGGGTCTCAGATCAGTAGACCAATTAATTCATTGTTGGGCACTTTGTTGAAGATGCTCCAGAAAGAGGATGTGCTTGATGATATCATCTCATGGTGCGTTCTAAAAGATGTACATTGTCTATTGCCTTACCTCCACTTGGAATAATCTTTACTTCATCTCTTCCTAATTCTTGACCCTCATTGTTGGAAATAGATTATAGCTCTTATGATTTGAAAGTCTACTTTAAATGTGAAGGTCACTGCAAGCAGTTTTCTGTCCTACTTGGTAATAATTTGTAATTAGAAAGTGAGAAAAGCAAATCTTCAGTGAGTAGTTTGGAGAGAATTAGGGAGAAAATTATTCTACCTTGATTAAAAGCAATCACTGCCCTTTTGGAATACCACTTATGGACTTATTGAGATGGAAAAGAAAAGAAGAGATAGGAAATGTATTTATGTTGTGGGAGGGAGTTTGGTCCTGCCAATTATGAGGTAGGGATAGAGTGAGATTTTAAGTCTTCATGTGTGGTGGAGAGTAAGGAGTAATATTGTTTATGAGTTAGATCCTGTCTGATCACTTTTACATAGGACCAATTAGCCTTGCTTCAAAAATCTATGATTGTTCTATTAGAGTGTGATTTGGTTAATGAGCCTTAAATGGGACTTTTGCACTTGGCTTATTAGTGAATATAAAAGAACCCTTATATGATTTATATAACAAATAAGATTGTTCATAAACCCAAATTCGCTAGAATTTACCTACATTCAGTCTTGGCTTGTTGTCTAATTTGTTCATTTAATAGACAAATATAAATTAGCCTAAAGTAAGGTCTAACTGGTGTTGTAGCATTTACCATTGTTCCCGCAAGGATTAGTACCTAAATCTTACTCGGATTAGTACCTAAATCTTACTAAGTACTGGAATTCTAAAATAAAAAAAATTAATTAACAAATAAAGTAAAGCAAATGTAGGATCAGAACTTCACTTGAAACATCACTCAAAGTTTGTAATCCCTCAATCTTTCTCCTAATTAATGGAGAAGTCAATCTAGAGTTCTAATGTAATTTATACGTAATTTTGAGTTGCAATTAAACCTATACTCCTAACTTGCTAAATGTCTAGGGGAATTAACATTAGAATGAAGGATTAGAAATGGATTGTAATTTTGATTGCATAAGGTTAATAGGCATGTTTATTGTATCAACAAATCAATCATGAAATTAATTGAATGTCTTGATGCTATGTTTAATTTTTGTCTAATATTATTTTTTCCAAGCTTCACCTAGAATTCCCAAATCAGTCTGAAAGGATGACTAATCAATTTAGATTTATGAATATCAAATTAGACAATGATCTCAAATTCATAAAGAAAAGAAATCAAATATTACAAAAAATATTCAAGATCCATTGTAATTCTAGAAAACTAATTTAGTTCTTGAAGAATAAATAAAACTCAAAGCAAAGGAGTCCACTGTCATCAACAATACAAAAGAAATAAAAAAGAGAAAAGAGAAATTGAAGGTTGTCATGCTTGAATCACCAAATTGCTAATTCTCCTTAGATTCTTGCAACTTTGTTTGGCTTCTCCTTTTGAAACTAAATTTAACATGCTTAACTACTTCTAAAATAACCCTAAGAGGTCTTAAAAATAAAAGGTTAAAGCCTTGTTAATGTAGGAATCACAAAACTTTTTTAAATTTGGAAACCTTGTTGAAAAAGACATCATTGGGCACTGTTGCCTTCGACACAAAAATTGTAGTGATGAGGTGTTGAAATGCTTAGATGCACGTGGGGCCCTACAATGCTTATTTTGGACATTGTCCTTATTAAATTTTCTCGATTCCTTATTTTTGCTCTTTTTATTGCAACTTTGTCTCTGAATGTTTAGGCTCCAACCATGCGAAATGTTAGACTCTTCTATCTTGTAAACTCAACATTTGATCTCCCTTGACTTTATTTTTGATCCTACTATAGAAGCCACATTTAGGTATTTGCTAAAGTAAAATAGAAACAATTAGGGAAAGAAAATCTAAAGGAAATAAACTCGACTAAAAAATAACAACATTAAACGTAAAAGTCTGGAGCTTAGCTTGTGTTTAGCTCAAAATGTGATTAAATAACTATTTCATAGAATTACTGAAGATTTTGGATAATGAAAATTTGATTATTTTGATTGAAGAAACTAGAGAAATACAACAGCTTCATGGCTAATAATCTTTTAAGAATAGGAAACTATCTCTGAGATAAAGTAGGAAATAAACAAAAGGATGGAAAGCTGGACATGAAAATTCATTTATGCTTGGATAGAAAATCAAGAAACAAAATGAAAAGTTGCTTTCATGTAAATTAGTTTTTGAGTAAATCATATTCTTGATAAGAGCTAGGTATGTAGATGGTGCTCAAGCCAAGCTTGGAATTTATTTCCACAAATGTTTTCTTGATAAGAGCCTTTGTTAGGGTATCTATAGCTTGCTTTCTTGTGGGAATGTACTCTAGCGATATATTTCTGTTTCAATTTTTTCTTCGATAAAATGCTTATCTATCTTTATGTGCTTGGTTCAATCATGATGTGCAAGTTTTTTGCTATATTGAGAATCACATGATTGTCACAGCACACTTGTAGAGATAGTGGTCGAAACCCGTAGGTCAATTTATAATCCTTTGTAGCCAAATTCCTTCACAGATCTCGTGACTTAATGCTCAAAATTCCGCCATGGTGTTACTATGAGAAACAATTGCTTGCAATAACTAGGTATTGACCTTCAATCTTTAGTAGACCTTGCCTAATCAGCATCATTATAGTCCATATCTCTTAGTTTTTTGAGAATAGCCCACAACTTCTTGTTCTTTGTAAGTACTTCAGAATTCTATAAACTTCATCTATTTTTTCTTCAGTTGAATCGTTCATGGACTGACTTAGTACCAGTTGGAAAACCTAAAAAACGGGGAAAGAACTCTATGATCTTCATTGATACTTGGCAGTATCTTCATATAAACTTCCTCTTCAAAAGCTTCGTTGAGAAAAGCATTTTTTACATCAAGTTGATAGAAGAGCCAGCCAAGATTTGCAGCATGGGAGAGGGACACTCTACCTTGTTTGGTTTTGTTATTGGAACAAATGTCTTGATAATTGATCCCATACGATTGAGTAAATCCCTTTGCAGCTAATTTGGCTTTCAATCAATTTGTACTCCATCTACATTTCTTCACAGCGAAGATCCATTTACTTCTTGCTATGCTTCCAAGTAGATCTATTTTTCGGGTTCCATTTTTCTCAAAAGCTTGTAGTTCTTCGAGGACAATTGCCTTCTTTTTAGGGAATTGAAGTGCCTCATGTATTGTTCTAAGTATCCGCACTTTGTCAAGATTGCTTACAAAGGCAAAGTGATTTGGTGATAACTTTGCCTATGAGACATTTGTGAATTGCATGTTCAGTACAAGCCCGTTTCCCGTTCCTTAATGTTCTTGTTCTATCTTTAGGAAAAGATAAAACAATGTTACCTGGTGATTCTTGAATCTAATCATTAGATTCATGGTTTGGGCCAAATATCTCTTGTTTGTACGGAGGTTTTGGTCTTCTAGAATAGACACTAGAGTATGGTTTGGAATAGGCTCTTGAGTGAGGTAAATAATGTTCGGGTTTGGAATTGACTTCGATAAATTGATAAGACTTAGGTTCAAATTGGGCACTAGTATGGTTTGATGACTACTCAAGAAATATACATTTGATTAACTTTAGAACCAATTTGCTTTTATTTTGCGCATAGATGTGAACAAAGGCTGACCGCTTGAATTTTCTTATGGGTAGAGTACTCTAAAGGTGTATGTTCGGGAATAATTTCATAAAGGACATGAGAGGGCATTCTATTTATTTGATAGAAACAATGCATCAAAAACAGGGTTAGGAATAGTAATGATGTTTAGACTTACAATGGATTTTTTTGTGGGATGGTTATAGGCGCTTAAGGGAGACATAGTGAGGTTGTGGATAGAGTGGTCATTTAGTGCATGCTTCACGACCTTTTCTAACAGCAATAGGGAGGTAAACGTCGTTTGTTGGGTCAATATATTTTTCAGCAATTTTTGTGTAAAAGTGGGTTAGATCTTATTGTGATTCCATTTCCAAAGCCTGAGTTGGATTCTTGAACTTGTGTAAGTTCTAGAACAATCTTTCTCCTTGAATACACTTCAGAAAACTATGGAAGATTTTGAGTGACACTAGTTGGGAAGTGAGATGACATAGGTTAGGTGACTCAAAAGTGAGAGGTTTAAAGGACTTGAGTTCAACAACATGAGGATTAGGTGACTTAGAGGTGATAAGTTCAAAGGGCTCAATTTCAATGATACAGGAATTAGGTGATTTGGAAGTGATAGGTTTAGAGGGTTTGCATGTTCAACAAGGGATTGAAGTGGTTCAAAGGACTCACAAATATTATCTTCCATCATTGAAGTCTCCTCTTAAGATAAGACTTGGATAAAAAAAAAAGGTGTTTTTGCGTAGGTGACACCAATAGAGATGTAAAAAATTATCCTTTATGTGGCATTGAGAATAGTTTCCCTAAAATCAGACTTACATTCTCTTGAAAGAGCAAAGCATGGGATAGTGTTGAGTAAATGCTCACTTTTTCTCTCAGCTACCTCTTTTTGCAGAGGTGTATTGACACATGAATCATGTATAATGCTTTGTGATTTGAAGTATGGTGACAGAATTTGGTCGAAATAAGCTTTACATTTTCTGTCCTAAAGCTTTTTATTCCAACTCCAAAATGGTTTTGAATCGTTGAGTGAAAATTAGGTATAATGAAGCTAACATCAAATTTTTGTTCAAGGAGGGAGAGCCATGTATCCCGAGTGGAAATATTACTATAGTGACAGCAATGAAGGCTGAAACAGGACTGTGGTGCAGCAATGAAGGTTGAAATAGGAGGGAAAAAACAAAAAAAAGAATGCAACAATGAAGACTGCTCTTGAAAGAATAATAAATCTCCAAAAAATTACCTAAAGCTTTGATACCATGTTAGAGAATATAAGGAGAAAATTTTTGAAATTCTTATTCATCTACCTTCACAATACATGGTACTATATAGGGTATTACAAATGGAAAAATAGGAATGTAAATCATAATCAAATCCCTCAATTTAAGGGATTTTGAACTAATCTTCCTAACCTATTTCCAGCTCTACACTTTGACATCTATATATAAATATAGAGAGAGAGTGAGAGACAGAGCTACACAAAAGGAGGTAGCGCTCTTCCATTCTTTGTGTCCCCTTTCCCTTGATTATAACTTGAGACCTCCAAGATGGAGTCTTTTTAAGTTCTAAACATTGGGTGTCTGCTTTGATATATCTTCCAATATTTTTCTTTTCATTATTCTTTCCAAAAAGTTTAAGTCATATGGATTTTGATTTAGTTAAAGAATGTTCCTGACATGTTTAACATTGTATATTAAAGCAATTATTTGACTAAGAGTCTTTGGCTGTACTAATTTTTTACCAAGATTCAGAGGATTTTGCAATTACTGCTGTCAATGTAAGCATTAATTTTCTTTTGGAATTAATCTGACTCCTCAATCACAGTGTATGAGATGTCTTTTCTTTGAAAGAGTAGCTTACATTTTAGAAATGAAGATACACCTGCAAAGTTTTATGTGATTATTTCATTTCAAGAGAATATTTGCAACCTTTACTCATTGCTTGAGCATTGGCTTTATGTTCTAATGCAGTGCAGGTGATAGGGATTATATAAGATTGGCTGCTGCAAAATCTGTTCTCCAACTTTCTAGAAGATGGGACCTACATATATCTCCAGATATTTTTTGCTCCACAATTTTGATGGGAAAGGTAAGTAGTTTGATCTAGCAATTTGAATTCTAAGCACTTCTTGCAAACTCCTATTGCTAACCATGTAAAACATGCCTTTTGATTTTAACTTTTTTTGCTTAATAATAAAAGATAAAAATATACTTTGTTTAAAGTGTGCCTTCATTTTTCATGTTTCTTCCTGCATACCTCAGCTTTCATTTTTCCTGGAATTGTCAGTAATTGTTCATTTTAAGTTATATCCTTGTATTTCTGGTTAATTACTTTTATTCCTCTCCTATTCCAGGATGATTCTTCTTCTGTCAGGTTATCGTTTCTTGATAAAACGTACAAGCTGTTGAAGGAACGAGTTATACCTATAAGATATGCTTGTGCTTTTACTCTGGCTACTGCTGATGGCATCAAGGATCGACAGCATGTATGCATTTCTTTTTCTTAATATATCTTGCAAATATAATTTGTATTCTTTTCTTTTTACTAATTCATACAGGCTGATTCGCTCTTCTAGTCATTCAAATACATGGTGGAGTTTATCAAGGAATACAATAGAGAAGCTCAAAAACGCCGAACATCCATGGTGCAGGGAGGGTCAATTGTGGATTACCCAGCGTATTTGGTGGTGTTCTTGATCCATCTGCTTGCGCATGATGAAGGCTTCCCACCTGAGGGTTGTAAGGATGAAGCAATATATGCTCAATTTTGCAGGTAAATGTTGTTCAGAAGTCAAGCTCTGAATTTTGGTTAACCTCAAACTGAACATGGGTGCATTTGCCAACATTGATGATGTTAATTTTTTTTTCCTTTTTGCAGTCCACTTCTTTTCTTCTTACACACATCAATCAGCTCTAATAACGTTGATGATGATATGGATATTGTTAACGTTGCTGCTTTCTATTTGTATTATATATTTCGTGCTATTAAGAGAGCAAAGGATGCCGTTGATGTTCACAGAACACCTGTGAGATATTTTTTAATTTTATAGAAATTCTTTATGGGTGAATAGTGTTTTTTGTTTCAATGCTACAAGATGCTTTGTGAATAATAAGGCTATTTCTTACAATGCAGAGGTTGCACTTTCTTGCTGATGTTGGAATTTCTGGTGTAAATTCATTTTATCAGAAATGCATCTCCTCTTTACCCAGACCAGAAAAGATTTTGCTTCCATCATCACTTTATAAAATAACTCCTATGAAAAATGAAGAGGCAAATTCCCAATGACATGTTTCCTTCTCTAAATGCAAAATATTTTATCCGAATTCTAATTTAGTTCTTCTATGCAGGCTAATTGGAAATCTTTTACTCATACTTTTGTTGAGAGGGTCGTTCACATTTTCAAGTCTCAAATCTCTCTGGTGCGTATGAAGTTGATATAGGATTGTCATGATTAATATATTGATGAATTTTATATTTGAATACCATTAATATCAAAGATAGTTGATTCTGCATTGGTTCCGGCAATGTCAGCCAATGTACATTGTTCTGGTAGAAAATTGGAACAATGAACTCTATGTTCTGCATTGGTGAAAATTTCGGCATGTACCAGTTGCACTGGCTTCTTTCACTTGGCCAAAACATTATGCACTGATTGAAGCATTTATAATGTTAAAAGATATAAAATTATTAATTTTTTTCCGTTTATGGTAATAAATAATAAAACTTTAACATTAGCCATATAAAGTAGAAAAATATTTAAAATAATGAATTTATAAAACAAACTAGAGAAAAAAAAGGGAACAAGGCAAAATCTCTAAAAGCTTCACGATTATAGCTTCATGTGTATGTTTTTATGGAACTTTCATCTTATATGTTTAGCATGGAATGATTTTGTATGGACTTTGTTTTTAACGTATGGGATGCTGTTTTTTCCCTTGGTTTTCTTGAATTTGTTGAAGGACGGGTTTTTATTTGTGAAGTTTATTGATGAGTATTTTATATGATTGATGAATATTTTATATTAGAAATTTATTTAATCTCATTTATTTTATATTTGTAAATAATTTTTATATACATATATTAAATATTTTTCCAAAACGTTGATAAATCCGAAACAATATAGCGAAATAGATTGGTATGTATATGTACCAGTTCTAGTAGAAAAACGGTGTATCCACCGATGCGGTATTCACTATCTTGATTCATATGCCCATGTATGCACGCATACACACAATCATAAGCAAGTATTTCGATTGGAGATTGTTGATTGCATCTATGTTTCAGCCAGTTGGCTCTGTTCGTAAACGTGGTCGCAAGTGTCATGAGGATGACAGTTTTATCTTGGTTTCACATAAGCATGAAGATTTTTCAACTCGTGGGGCAGATCAAGTGCCTAAGAAATCTACAAGGCAGGGTGTCAATTTGGGATGTAGGGGAAGGTGTGCTGTTTCTCCAGATGCACTGGGATCTGTTGGGTCACACAACAAGGATTCTAATGAGCAGGAATATGGTGCATCTAACAGTTCGGAATCAGCTTTGGAAAAAGGGAAGTCCTTTTCTTTAGATTCTTTCACTCAAAAACCTTCTCAGATGGAATCAAAAGTTTCAACCCAGAAAGTTGAAAGATGTAGCACATCAGACGGAAATGTTGCTGCAGATAAAAGCCACACTGCTGGGGCTTCCAATAATTGCAAGGTAAAGTAATGCTCCTTTTAGTTCAAAAGTAGTATCTTTTAACTGAGACCATTAATTGTAGGTTTAGCTTTTTTGCGTTTTGCTATCCATATACAAACTGTATATATATTTGACCAGTGACTAACAGTTCTTTTTAACCTAGCAGGAATCGGGTACCAGAAATGAGGTATTAATTGGACAGCGGATCAAAGTGTGGTCTACCTTTGATAGCTGGTAAGTCAAAGGAAATAGATCTTTCTGCAAGTTTTGCAACATATGCCAGTTTTAGTTTCATTTTGTTTTATCTTTATTTTTCAGTTTCTATTCGGGCACCGTGGATGACTTTAACCCAGAAAACAACACTCACAAGGTAACTGCTTGCACATATTGTTAGTCAATGGAGTATTTGTTCTGTAATATAAATTTTAGATGCTGCTTGGGAACTATGTGAGAAATTCAGTTTAACTGGAGTTGTTGATTTTATTTATTTGGTTGTCTCTAATGTCTTCAAGAAGTACTAGGGTTTTCTTGATTTTGAATTGAATATTCATTCTCATATTTTCTTTTTTCAGTTTATTTATATTTTCTTTCTGAAAGAGTTTGTTTTACTATTGTTGACTTTCTTAATTAGCTATAAAATGTGATATAAGTGCATTAACGAACTTCCACACCACACACAGAAAGAAAAAGGAAAGAAACTCAAATGAAAGAGTGACATACTCTGCTTGGCTAAGAGTAAAACAATCCAACTCTTTTGATTAAATTTGTTTCCATGCAATTGACAGATTACATGTGATAGTGGGGAAGTTGAAATATTATGCTTGGACTGTGAGAGCTGGGAGACGATAAGTAACTGTTCTTTGATGGAGAGGGTAAGCGTGAAAGCTACAGTCTTTCTTTTGAGCTTTGAACTGTTGACTTAACCATACGTTTGTGTTTTGAAGATCTAAAGGAATTGGATTGTGTCCGGTCCCATAAATGTGCCAGTCTAGTTAGAATTAGATGTACCCTTGCCTCTGACTAGAGAACTCAAATTAGTTCTAAATTCTATTATTCTGACTCTAATAATTGACGGCAAATTAGCCAACTTGGGAGGAGGGCTGGGTATTGCAGTAGAACCTGGATATGGTGGCTGCCTTAAATGGCTGATTACCAGCAAACCAAGAAGTTATTGGCAAAATAATCCTGTATCCCTGAAAATTAGAAACAGCAACAAAAATAAAGAATGTTCACAAAATATGACGACTTTATTGCTGTCAAACCCTACATGATTTTCCATCCAAGCATATGATTTTTGCAGCATCACTTTCTGATCCTTCATTGTTTGTCTTTCTCTGTAACTTTATCCTACTAATCTTGTTCTGTCCATTTTTTGCATAAAAGGAGGTTCAACCATCAGATAAGCAAAACACCTTGCATTTGCGGCAATGGTGAGTTGATCTGTAAAACAAATCGACTATAATGACATGCATCTTGCTTTTTCCACCTCCGTGAAATTAGTATTGGACATATTGCTTGTATCATTTCCTTTTGTTAAGTTTATATACTTCATCATGCAAATCAATCTAGTTATTTGGTACTCCAACTGTTACTGTTGTTTAGCAATGCCTCAACTTTATAACTTTTCTTCTTTCGTTAAACTTTGTTTCTGATTTTCCTGAGGCAACCAGATAAATTAACACTTACCTTATGTGTGGCCTTCGTTAGTTATCTTGTTTTTTTACTGTCTAGATGTTGCGACTACTGAAGGACTTTTATTTGCTGAATAACTATTGAAGCTATAATAGATATACAAATCAAAACTTATGGATTTTATTCCTCATTGCTGTTTTCTGCTTTCCTTTTGTTGCATTCTGGTCTCAATAGTGTCAAAGACACAGTTGATAAGTTAAGAAGTGATGCCAGGCAAGAGTCTAAGACAAAATTAAATATGGAGGATTGTAAGGTTCCTTGCAGAGGTAATTTATCTGTTGCATTTATCATCAATTTTCCTTTTCTTTTTCTCCTTTGCAACTCGTGCCTGTTCTTTACATGTGTCGGTCATTAAAGGACTTTTGTGATATTTTAAATTTATAGAAACGTTATTTAATTTTATGATCCAGAGAAGAAAAAGAAAGAGAGATCCAAAAATTCATCATCAGTATCAGAAGTTATGAATATAGATGAAGATGCTGTAAGTGCCCCATTTATACATTTTCTTCCATTCTCTTTCTAATATAGGAAATCTTGAAAGACCATTTCTTAGTATTTTCATTCCAAGGAAATATTACCATATTTTCTAAAATATTGGCTGCACTGTTCACTGCACACAACATTTATTGTCAAATAAAAGATTGGGTTTTGTTTGGGATTGTTTTAGGTTGCAAGAAGAACACGGAGTAGGAAAGCATAAAGTGGAATCGGAAGGTGTAGTTATTGAGGAAAGAGCAAATGAAATGGCAAGTGATTTTACTCACTCCTGCCTGTAATCCCTTGCTACCAATTGGTTTTTAAATAATATATATATATATATATATATATATAGTGTTGTTTTATATATTAGCTGTAAAAATGGATCATAGTGTCACCATCTGTAATTATTCTTTTAAATTTTTATGGTATACATGTTTCTTGAGGTTCTGTTAAAGAAATTCGGTTGTGGTATGCTTGGTTAATTAAAATACCAGAAGATGAAGGCCAGTGGAAACTTGAGCGTTAGAAAACATCCAGCTTTTGATCTTGTAATTTTCATAAATTGAAAATGATACGAAAGTTTATATTTTAAAATTAGTTAAGACATGTGAACTTTGGCTTTTTTCAGAATTAAGACATCTGTCTCCAATCTTGAACAATGTTGAACTTAAAACACTGAGCGAATCCAATCCAAAAAATTGAGAAATCAATTTTTTCCTCATTTTCAACAAAACAAATTTATATTTATAAACTTCGTCTAATTCTTATCAAATTATTTATATAGGTTTTGTTCTTGTTTTAGTGTATATATTGCTTAATAAAAGAGTTGCAACTACTACTAAACACATGGTCATAATATTTTGTTAACCGACATAACTATAATATATACATATTTCTTGTTTTAGGGCTAGTATTTGTATATTGGTAGTGTAAATTTTTTATTCTACAACCAATTTTAAAAATCTGTCATGTGTTTTTTTAAGAATTATTTTTTGTAATATTTAATAGTGCAAAGTGTTGGTACTTCTAGTAATTTTAGAATCGTTTAATTGTTATTATGACCTTTGTGTAATTGCCATTTAAGGTACTTATCAATTTTAAAATCAATTTTCTTATTTTAATCACTAATCAATTCAGTGCATGTATTATTTTATTAATTGATTTAATTTTATAGTACTTACTAATTCAACCTTCTCAATTCGTATTTTGACTTGTAATTATTTTATTCTAATTATTTACTAATTTATTCAAAATTTTAATCTAAAATCGAATTTTATGACACCAATAAAAATTAAATTGTTACGATGTTATCACTTTTCCCTAAAAGAGTGAGGAGAGCATGCAATTGCATTTCTTCAACAATTAAGGAATAACATGCAATTGTGTTTCTTTAAAAAAAAAAAATTGGAAAGAGCATGCAATTGCTTTTCACTAAATTTGGGACGAACAAACCGTTGCTTTCCGTTATTGTGTTTCCTAAAAAGAAAAAAAAAATGGAAAGAGCTTGCTATTTATTAAAAACAAAGTAGCATTTAACTTCAAATGTTCTCTAAAAAATGTCTTTAGAACATATACACTATTAGTAATGGTGACATCAATAAGTTGCTTATCCAACCTTAATATTTTCTTCTCTTTTTTTTTTCATTAAAAGAAATGAGAAATATTTGGTGCAATACAAGTGAAAAATTTAAATTCTACGAGTAAAGTTTTAGAAATATATACAATTTTTTCACTATTGCCAGACCTTGCCAAGGAAATTGGTAAGTTTTTCCATAATTTTTTTATTGAATTTTTGTTAAAATATAATAGACATTAAGCACCCATTAGTTAATTTGAGGAATTAGTAAGATTTTAGATGAAATTCCATTGATGGTAGCTTGAGGAAAATTGAAGGTTAAGGTTCAAAACTCATGCATGTTAATAGTAATTAAGATTATAGTTATTTATGTTAAATTTTTGTGAAAAGTATTGAATTAGACTAGGATTAAGCTAGGATTATATAATTAAATTATGTGTAATTAATGACCTAATTGTAAGAAATTTAAAATTTGAAGTTTGAAAATAAATAATGGTAGTAGAAGGTCCCTATACCATGTGTAAAATTGTGAGTAACAAGTGATTTGGATATTAGAGTGCTTAGGGACTAAATCAAACAAAAATGCATTCATGTTTATAATGTGTTGATTGATATTTGAATTGTGTGATTAATGAATTTTCTGTATTCAGATTTAATTTCATAGTTAAAGACGACGCAGGACCATCCCAAGATAAAAGGAAATCCAAAGCCATTGACGAATAGATATTTTAGTTTGTGCTCTCATAATTTGAGTTTGTTAAATAGTTAAATGTATATGCTTGAATTGCCAAATGATCGAAAATAGTAAACTACCGATATGATTATATTTGAAAGGTACGTATAGACTTAATTATGTGATTATGATAATTGGTATGTGATTTGTATATGTTTATGAATGTTTAATATCATATGACGATTGATTATGGAATTTGCATTATTAACATTGTTGGTTAGAGTCATGGGCGTAATTCTCTAATACTTTGGAGGTTGAGAAACGTATCGCTAGCTCAAATACCCTGAGAGTACAAGCATATTCTGATCTAGTTGGTGGGATCAATGCACTTATGCCCAATTAGCACTTTGGTGTGTATCTAGTGTGATGGTGGGTTGATCCGAGTATCCATTCTTATATCCAATTTGGTTAATAGGAGCAAATATTTAAAAATAACATGTTGAACACATATATAATTGAAATGAGATATTAATGCTAGTATGAAATATGATTTGGATATGATTAGTCAAATACAAATACTCTGATGGTGCATTAAAATTCATATATTGTAAACGAGCATCTAAATAAAATGAATATGATTGTACAATTATGAGGTATTTGGTTCCATGGTATATACATGCTAATGAAATTAATAACAATTTAGTTATTAACTAATATATTATGTTTGATAGGTAGTTGTTTATATGATTTACTTATTTTTATAATTGAATTTGGATTATGTTAGCACCATTGAGTATACTTTACTTGGTGTATAGATTTGTTTGTTTCCGTGCACAGGTTTCCAATAAAAGCTATAAAAGTGTCGCGATCAAGCATTCAACTCTCAAGCTCTACTCGAAAGTTATTCCTATCCTATTTTGTATGTATTTATATGTTTTGAGGTCATATGGTATGTACCTAGGTTAGTTGGCTTGTTGCTTAAGTTAGTTTTGATAAGTGACCTCTAATGTTATATTGGTTGAATTTTATCTTTTGATTACTAGTTAATTATGCTTGATTACGTGAGATTGAATGTGCAAATGAGTTGGTTTAGTAATAATGTATTGAAGGTTATAATTTAGTAATGTTTGAACATGTTTAGATAGGTTAATTGGATGAATATGTTTTGTGGTACATTTTAGGTATGTTTAGGTTCATTTGGTTAGGCTTTGAACACTTAAAAGTGTAGGATTTTAATTATTTGGTCATTGAGTCTCGACATAGAAAGAATATGTCTCGACACTGCTAGAACACATTTCATTTAAAATTTGCATTCAAGAGTCTAAGGTCTCAAGGCATACTTGTATAGTCTTAAGACAATTGTTCCTAGGTCTCGTGACAAAAGAATATCGTAGCTAAATATTTTTTGTCCTACTCCGAGTCTCAAGATAGGAACCCCTTATCTCGAGACATTCAAACATCGAAGCAAAAATAGGAAAACATAGAAGGTTGGTCTCGAGACATAAAGGACCTTGCTTGGAGCCACAACATGTAGTGTCTCGAGACATGTTACTTCAAAGATAAAAATCCCAAAATAATTTATGACCTGTCTTGAGATATGAAGACTCCTGTCTCGAGACATGAATTTGAAATAAATTTGAAATTTAATATTTGAGTTTGGATTTGAGCCTTAACTCTAAAATTAATTCGTATAACCCTACAAATTGATGAAATGAAATCAATAAGTGTACAAATGCATGTATATGAATTATTTAATGATTGAATTGAATGTATTTATATTATAGTAGCTTGAGTTGCTTTAGCGATGTAATATGACATCATACATTCAGATCCGATGTTCAGATTGGATGTAAAGTGTTACAAATATCTTCTTCCTAAATATTTAGGAAAAAACAATGGCTTGCTCTTTTCTCATTTTTGTGAAATGCAACACCATTCTCTTCTCACTATTTTAAAGAAAAATAATAGTATGCTATTTTCAAATATTTGGAAAAAAAATTGCTATTCCCAACTTTTTTTTAAGAGAAGAGAAATTCTCAATTTTAAAGAAACATAAAAGTATATTATTTTATGTTTATTTTTTAAAAGCAATTGTATACTCTTCTTATTTTTTTAAGGGAAAAACAATGACATATTTTTCTTGATTTTTTCTTTTGAAAAAGAAGCAATATTATGTTCTCATTTTTTAGAGTAGCATGCTCTTTCTAACTTAAGCTCTAGCTAGCATGTTATTCTTAAAAATTTTAAGGAGAAACAATATTACGCTATTCCAAATTTTCTAAGGGAAAAGCAACATGTTTTTACATGCACTTAATTGTATGCATGAAATGTATTTTTTATTTTATATTTTCATTAAAAAAAGTTTAGGATACAAAATGGGAAATATTTTTTTTTACACAACTAGAATTTTTCCTTATGAATTTCTTCTACTAAAAATTTTCATGTAGGGATAAAATATAGATATTTAATTTTAGTTATTAATATTTTATCTCTTTTCAAAGATAAATAAAATTATGTTTTAGGAAATTGGGCTTCCAAGGTTAATATAATAAAGTTAACTCGGAACAATTAGTAGTGTTGTTTCATTTTATATCTTTTCTCGAAGAATAACTCTTTTTTAAAATAATTGTTATTCAGAACAATCGTTGTTTAAGAATATGTTAGGAATCGACCTGATTAAGTAGCAAACAAGTAAAATTAGCATAAGAAATTGAGATATTGAACACACAAATTTAACGTGGAAAAACCCCTTCAAAGAGGATAAAAAACCACGGGCAAAGATAATTTTACTATAATGGCAAAAGAACGAAGAGTACAAAAGATGGAGATAATAACTAAACTCCGAAAAACCCGAAAACAAAGAACCCTCAAAACGTAAACACAAAATTCTCTAAATGTGTTACGAGTTCTAATCTCTAATGGGTGTATATTCTAAGGTTGTAAAAGAGTCTATTTATAGGCTAAATTCATAGGTCAAATAATAATAAAATAATCTAAACTAATCTGTGCTTGATTGAAACAAATAAATAGATTTTAACTAGAAGATTATTTCTCAAATTTGACTAAAAATAGGAATCATATTTAACAGAATAGTTAGTTCGGAACAACTATGTTTAGAGCATGGCTTCAGTTTAGAATAGTTGTCATACAATGTAGCTTTCATTTGAGAATAACTAATATTCAAAACAACTCTTATTTATAATAACCATGTTTCAATAATAATTATATTCAGAGTAACCATTGTTCAAAACAACTTTTATTTAAAACAATTGTGTTTTATAATAAGAGCCTTTATTCGGAATAAGCACTTTTAAGAAAAGTATCAACATAAAACAACTCTTGTTCATAATAATCTCTACTAAAAATAACTTTGTTGAGAAACTTACGTTTAGAACATGTTAGAATAATCTTTATTCAAGAACAACTCTTATTCAAAAATAATTTTTTTAAAAAATAGGTTGCATTCCAAGCGATTTTTACAGAAGATGTTTCATATGACAATACTTCACAAAAATAGAAGAAGTGAAAATAATCTCAGAACATAACAAGGTTCTTAAGTTTTCTTCCACTTTTGAAATGTTTCAGAAAACTTAATTTGATGGGTTAAATTAAAAGGTAGTTAAAAGATTTCCTTTTAACATTTTTCTTGTAAAATTAAGTAATTCTCTACAAGCCTATTCAGTATCCACCATCACCAACAACCTAAAACTTTTATTAAAACAAAACATTTATACCTTGTGCAACTTACAATATGCTTCATTACCCGTATTTAATGCTCAAATTTAGGATACAATAGATAAAAATCCTCCAAGGACTTTTAACATTTTGAGAATCTAATTTAAACTTTTTCAACCTATTCCCTCACTTAGATTTACTCTCAGTCACACAATTTAGCTCCACCTTGCAAGCCACCGTCCGTCGCTACACTGCATTACATGATCTACTCTAATATTTTCTTTTGCCTTTTCTCAATAAATATTATTTCACTTATTCTCTTTACCATAGATTTCTTTACAAAGTTAAAACATATATTCCTTTTCAAAAACAAATTAGGTGTGCTTGAGAGTAGATCAATGCCCCTAACTTAGCTGATGGATAGCTATCCAAAAACCCTGTCTGCCTACTCCCTACCTATTATATTGTCCAAATCGATATGTTGGTGGGACCAATCTCATGATAATCTTTACTTTAACTTCCCCCACAATATAAGCTATCACACACCAACTCAACTCTTTCATTCTTTGTTAAAAAAGAATTTTCATATTCCCTCCTCTAATTGCTCTCTTCTTTTACAGTCGGAGTCCCATAGCATGATGAAGGGGTATAGGGAAGACAATTCATGCTGCTATTTCCATCCTAAAGAAGTTGTTATTGGGGTTTGCCCTCTGTGCTTAAATGAGAGGCTTCTTTTCTTAGCTTCAAAGCAAGCCCAACGCTCTTCATCATCCACCTGCAAAAGCAGCCATAGATTAATTCATGGTGTTTCACTAAAGAAACCTCCCATTAACCTCCCCAAGATCTTTGCTCTAGGCTCACTTCTCAATCGTCTTGAGTTCAAGCATTGCAAATCTGAAAATTCTGATGCTCATGATGCTTCAACCAGTCAAGAAGGTAATACCGTTTTAATTTCTCCCCCTCTGCTCCTCCTTTTTCCTTAAGTACTTGCTTCAGATTTTTCAAGCAAAGACAGTATCTTTTTTGTTCTTGAATTCCCATCAACAAAAAGGAAAAAAAGAACTTACATCAAAACATAATATTAGAAAGACATGCATCACATGCATGCATGTGTGTCTTTACTCTTAATGTTTAAAATTATAGTTTGGGTAGTAACAAAAGTGTGGTCAAAATATGGTAAAACTGGAAAACAATTTTTTTTTCCTATTTCCTTCTGCTTGCTGTAGGTATCCTTTTTCCAATGTTTCAAAGGTAGCAGCTTCCCAACATAAAAATGTGTTTAGCATTGTATGTGTGTTTTACATGGGAAAAATCATGGAAAAAGTTCTATAATAATTGAAAAATATATCATTTTGGAAACAATGAATGCCATTAACAATAAATCCTATGATTTTATTCATGTTCTGACCATATAAAATTTTAGTAAAGATGGCTTTCCTTTTATATTATTTTCCCCTATTTTCAGGCAATGCTTTGTACATTGCTTTAGTTTTGCACTCACTGTTAGTATACAGCTAACTAGCTACAAAATTTGGTGGATGTACTATAATGCATACACTTTACCATAAAAGTAGTTACTTTATCATTTGCTTTTCTTTTAGTACTTTTACTAATCTTCCTTTGAAACCCTTGTTTCTTTTGTAGATTCCTTTATCTCAATCAAGTTTGAAGAGAATGGTGTTGGTTCATGGGACAAAGGCACAGTTTCAAAGGTCTCTCTTGAGCATTGCAGTATGTCATGGAACCCCATTAAGGATACCAATAAGAGTGTGATAGAGCATGCCAAACCACGAGCTTCGCTTAGGTGGCGAAAGCGGATTGGCCACTTATTCCAGCTCATGAGGTGGAAGAGATCCAGCAAGGTAGAAGGAGTGAAAGTGATGAGAAGGAAGGGGTGGTGGATAAGGAGTCTGACAAAATGGACCAAAGAATAAGGACATCTTTTGTATAGAAAGGGACACCTAAGGCTTTGCTTTTCATCTTCCTCCATGCCAATTTGTGCGTGTGTGTTGGGGCTCTCATATAATTGAGATGGTAAGAGTCAAAATATGCTTTATCACCCTAACATGGTTTGGTTTAAAGTTCTTTGGCTGCTGCTTCTATTATACTCTTTTTTTTCTTTTTCTGATAAACTGAACCAGCTGTAAAAGGATTATTTGTTTACAATGAGCCACATTCCTAATACAAAAAAAAAAGAAATATTTGTATATTTTGAAGTCCCCATATCATGTGCCTAAAGTGAGTAACATTGCAGCATAATTTCACAAGGGCCAAACAGCAACATGCCCCCCAAATATATAGTGCTAAAACTTGTCTTATTGTTGTCTTGGTGGGAGAGAATATTGTTCCTTCTGAGGAATTAAATAAAAAAATTGATTTTATATATATTTATTTTTTATTTGTAATTAATTAGGTTTACACTTTTAATTTCATTGTTTTATATTAAATATAGAGATAAATATCAAAATTATACATAAATTTCGATTTATTGTGCAATGTGATATATGAACATTAATTTTGTGCAATTATATATATAAATTTTGATTTAATTCAAATTTTAGGAATTATTGACATTGTTATTCATATAATACCATTTTATGTTTCAAGACACTATTATCCACCTAATACTATTTTATGTTTGCATATCGAATAATTATATTTATTTAACATGAAAATAAATAGTTGTTTTTATTTTTAAAAAATTGTGTACAATTAAATAAAAATTTATTTGTGTAATTAAATTAAAATTAATTTTTTTTATTTATAATTATACTAAATTAAAGTTTATGTATTACATTACCTATAGAAATTGAAATTTATGATATATATTAACTTAACTATATATATTCAAGATATTAAAATTAAGCAAAAAGACTTTTTTTAATTATTACTTATTTTTTATACATTAAATAAGTGTTTAAATTAATTAAACATAAATTTTAGAAAACAAACAAATCCATCGATTCAATTAAGTCAACTAAGAATTAATAGTTGAATGCCAAATAATCATTGGCTTAAGTAGTGATAAAAGTTCTTGTTAATACAAGATTTCAAGTTCAAAGGCATGTTTTAACATTTATTTTCTTCTTCAAATCTCATGAGTTAGTTTGTGTAGAGTCATCAAATCTTCTAATGTCCCTAACATGTTTCTTGGACTTGAAAATTTTCGTAGTTGTTCATGGAGATTTCTGCCCCCACATGCCAGCCATTAAGCTGGTGCAAAGTGGCCAAGCAAGCCCCTTTGTTTGTTCAGAAAGACCCTTCACTATAATTTGTCCCAAATTGCAACTCTCTCCAGCAAAGGGACCAATGCAGTCAGGACCACAATGGTACTGTTGAGAAAAGGCTAAAATGGAGTAGTCGAAAATGACAAGACATAAATCTTAACCCCACCGCCCCACATTCTTCTCCGCCATTATCAAAGAAGAAGATGATGATGAAAGAATTATGGGTTTCACTAGATATTTTCACTCAATATTGAATTGTAAAACTATAGTGGCTATTTAATACAGTATACATTAAGGTTAACATTTTAGTCCAAGTTTCAACTTCCATTTTACTCATTTCAATCACCAATGAATTAACATTTTCATTTGGAGGTGTCCTTAAAACAAAGAACATGGTGTGAACCAATAAAAGGGCAGCAGCTTTAGTTTGTTTGGTTTCAAGAAGCCAAAGGGAGGGCTAGGCTAGGCTTGGCTTGGCTTTTCTTTTCTTTTGCTAGCTTTTCTCAAGTCAAACAAAACTTTAAAAGAGGCACCTTGTTCTGTCACACCTCATAACTCCTATCAAAAATTTTCATAAATTATATATAAAGGGCGTTAAAAGCTTTAGACAAATGCATCTTTCAAAACTTTGCTTTTTTCTTTGACACCCTTTTTTGCGTTTCAAGCTTGACTTCTTTTTTCTTATGGGTAATTATCTTTAGATTAAAAAGATTGGCTTATGATCCTTTAGAAAATACATTGCCAAGGACAAATCCCAATTGCCAGCAAACTATCCATAGTTTTCACTCCCCGACTATCGTGCATGGCAAAGAAAAGATTGACACTGCCACGGTCCCGCCAAGTTTGCACGTTGCCCTACGAAATTAGACGACAAAGGACAATGAGAACTAGCCATTTCCATCCACCGTTTAGCCCTAAGTCAACATCTAAGTAGGATATAATCTTAGATATCTATTCTCATCTTCTTCCCCATCTAGCTATTACTTTGGTCCTCCCTCTCTAAATTTCCTCGAGTCCCTCATTGACTTAAGCATCAAATAATAACCGGGCTAGAATTTTTAAATTGAAAAGCCAAGAGGATTGAATTTTTAACTTTAAAGTATAGGGACTAAATCTCAAATTATGGATAAGTACGAGGACTAATAGCATATTTTGACCTTTTTTAAAAAAAAAAAAGGAAAAACAGACTTCCCTGTGAAGCTGTCTCCAATGACCAACTCGTGTTTCAACAGGCCTTTCTTTCTGAAAAGAGAAAAAAGTGAGAAGAGGAAGGAGGATTTGATAATTTGTGTGTGCTTCAAGATCTGCTCTATATCCATCACATGGTTTAACATAGCCAAAATACTGAAGTAATTCCGAGATTCAATTCAATGTCCCAAAAAATACTTTCATTTCAAAAAGATATTACATGAATATGATTACATTTAAGTTCGGGTAGTCGCAATACTTTGCTCAACTCTTTCGACAAACACTCCAAATTTCTTTCCCTTCAGAATTTATGTACATGAGTTACCGTGAAAAACAACAAAGAATGACTCAAAACAAGCTATAAACAACAACCACACAAGGTAACTCTCAGTATAATGCACGTGGAAGACCGTAAACGATATGATCACATAAAATGCGGAGTACCAAGTTCTTGAGCTGACGAGGGTTGTAGGGCACGGATTCTAACATCGTATTTTCTATGGCTAGAAACTTCATTACCAGGGGATGAATTGGATTTGTCTAATACAAGCGGGTAGCCTGAAGTTTTTTCATCATAAGCATTTCCAATGTGGTTGCCACACTTGCGGCAAAGAAGTTTGGTTCTATGGCGGAACAGGCCCCAAGAATGCCTTGAAAAGTAAGGAACGCATTGGAACTCATCAACTTGTGTAAATCTGCTCTCATCTATACTGAAGAATGATATAATCCCTCGCTTTATAGACTTCCCATATTTGGAGCCAATTGTTGCGGTGTTTCGACTAGAAGAACTCAGGTTTAGCTCAAACCCACAAGAGCCACAGCTGCAAGAAAGAATTGTTTCGACCATTTTATATCTTCAAAAAATGTAATGCTAAGAAAACTATTATGCAGTGTCTGAAACTAAAGAGACTTGGCACTTCTGTATATACATTAGTTATCCTTATGTTGCTTTAGAGAGGGAGACTAGAATTTCAACGAGTGTTCGACGAAGGCATCATAATTTGAAATGATGGAAGCATCTAGGGAACTTTTCTGCTAATCGACTCTTTCTAAGTACTCATTGCAATTTCATGAATAAAAAATAGAATTAAAAATTACTAGGACTATAATTCTCAATGTCAACTACTCTTAAGAATTAGTAAATTCCAACTTCATGAGCTAAACTAATAGGAAAAATCCTAAAAGGCTTTTGATCAGTTACCCTAAATAAAAAACAAAATTCCCAGATGAGTTCATAACCTGGCTTTGATAATCTAAGTCAAACAGCCCATATCAATTTATGAACTTGCAGTTGCTATCAAAGCTAAAGAGATCAGGTTATAACTCAACAAACCATAAAAATAGAATCTTCAGATGTTTCATTACTATGCCTATGAAGAACTAGCTATCAAGCAAGCCAGAGAATTTGCGGTGAAGTTACCATAAATGAAAAATACCACATAAATAACCAGTTCTTCCACTAGCATCCTGATAAACCTGTAATATAAATAAATTAAGGTTGTTCGGAGCTGGATGTGAGCGACAGATAAGTATGTTTTGGACACATATATGCTTAATTTTTTACTAAGCTTTTCCATGTATTAACAGAATCTCTGGAAGATTGTAATGTTTGTATATGCTTAATTTAATTCTCAAAAAGATTTTCTTCTCATCAAAAGCTCATTCAAAACTCAGCTTTGTGCTCCAATCAGCAGTTCATAATGAACACTTTATTAAACTAAACCAGTCCCCTGGTTACAATCAATGTATACAAAAAAAAGCAAAAACAGAAACTTTATTTAACACAATTAGGCATAGTCGACACAACCAATTCCCATCATTTAAAAAAAAAAAAAAAACCCAAAATCAATAATCTCATGACAAACAAAACCCAGAAATGAAACTTCAAAATCTTAAAACATGGAATTAAAAAAAACAGGAAAAAGAAAGAAGGAATCGGGATACCCAGAAACCTGTAAGTTACATGTCCTAGAGAAGCAGGAGAAAAGGAATAAAGGAGATTCCCGTTGAGGTGTTGAATATGATTCATAAAAACCGAGTTCTCCATTATTCCTTCTTCTTCTCGCAAATCAACAACTCTGACGAGGATGACGGTGCTAAAGAAAAACCCAAGTTTATAGTAATTAAGTGCTGAGGTGGGTTAGGAAGGAAAAAAATTGTCCGCCTGAATCGGGGGTGGCGTTAACGGCTCAATTTTCAGGGCTTTTAGTTAGGAAAATAAATGGAATTAACAGTTCAACAATCTCGTTTTGAGGGTTTTGGCTTTTAGCTGCGGTTTTCTTATTGATGACGTCGTATCAATATTCGCTAGCATTGCTTTTTTATTAAAATATGTGGAAATTGCGAATGTGGCTTTTGGGCGGTTCATGTAAGTTTTACTATTTCTGATTTTTCCTCATTCTCATATTTTTTTTTATTGACGTGATAAAATTTTATCTTTTATTATATATTAATAAATAATTTAAAATTTATAAAAATATATAAATAATAAAAATTATAATTCCTAAAATTATGAGGAAAAATCTATTAAAAATAAAAAATTTTAAATATTTTTTAGAAATGAAAAATAAATTTTTAAATATTTAATGCAAAAACTTACTATTATACTTATGGAAAGCACCTAATTGGAACAATATTTTAGTTTAAGGATTAAATTTGAATGTTTAAAATTTTAAAAATTAATTTAAAATTTAATTTATAGTTTGGAGATGTTTGGTGTAATTAATTTTATAGATTTTGTAAAAAAAAATTATTTATTTCAAAAATTTATTTTGAAATTCAATATATATATATATTTAAAATTTTAATAAATATATTTTTTATATGTTTTAAAATTTTTTATTGTTTATCAATGTGGCAAACAAGACAAAATATTGTCTTGCCAGTAATAAAAGGTTAAAAGGTCAATTTATTTCAAATATAAGCATACGATCAATTAATGAAAGAATTATTTTACTCCTTATTTGATGTACATTAATTAATTTATTCATTTTAAATAAAGGGATTCAAAATGCAATATAAAGTATAGTACAAGGATTGCTATACTAAGTTTAATGTATTTGATGATTTATATTAAATTTTATTTAATGCAATTTTTTAATAAAGTTATTGAAAATCTTAAGTTGTCTTTTTAAATAAATTCATATTTAAATTAATTTTTTTTACAAATTATTATTTTTAATCTTTCAAATAGTATAAAATATATGACAATATGATTAAAATTGTGAAATGAATAAATGTGGTAAATTCATATTTTTAAATTTAATTTATGCATGCATTTCATTGTTACCAAATTTGAAATTCGTGTTGTCATACTAAGCATTACGTATTCTTGAAAGTCATTAAATATTTTCATTATTTTCCCACAACATTCCATGATTAAATTTGGTTAAAAAGCAATGTAATCCATTGATGCCAAGGAAGGGACATGAGAAAAAAAGCGGAGAGAGAAGTATGCATGAGATTTTAATTACAAATTGCTTGGGAAAATCTAGTCTTCTTCCGCTTCATCAGTGACAAATTTACCAGTCCCAGGATTTATAGCAGCAAAGAAGAAGAAGGCAACGTTGAACAAAACAAGGGGTTCAATGTCGCTAATAGGAATCCCTGTCTCAATGTTTAACTGTGCTAGTGCTCCTTTCCCTGTTATAATTTCTCCTATCAATGAGAAGGCAATCCCCAGCTGAGCCAATCTTCCCACAAACAGCTCATTTGCCTTTGTGAATCCAAACAATGGACCTAATGAACACAAGCCCAAAACCACTTTTAATTACCTTATTTTTAGATTTTATTTAATAAAGTGCCAACATGTGTACAATGTATAAAATACCTCCTTCCTTGAGACCCAATGCGCCCCTGATGCCCTTCCCAGGAGGGATTACTGCGCCTTCAATGCCTGTAGGAGGTTCGTCGACAAACCGACCTCGGTCGCCCAAAGCTCCGATTGCTCCGAGGAGGGTGAAAAGAATGAAGAAGAGAAGAAGGGGTTCAGCTTCATAAATTGGAATTCCTGTCTCCAAGTTCAACTGTGCTAGAATTCCTTTCCCTGTTATTGCTTCACCTAATAAGGATGCCTGCATTGTTTATAATTGCACACCATAACCCCTATGTTCTTGTGCTTACTACAAGCAACATTGGTAATTAACCCAGATAATTAACAAGAAAATATATAAAACTTAGATCAGTTTTAAGTGCTAATTAACCAATATTGGTTGCTTGAAAAAGGAAATTACTTACAGCAAAGCCAATCATGGCAACACGTCCAACAAAGAGCTCATTTTGCTTGGTAAAACCAATCCCTCCAGAGGTGCCAAAGATTCCATCTTCAACCTTTGGCTTTGGTTTAGGTGCAGCCTTAAAAAGTACAAAAATTGAGTATAGATTAAAGTTCAAGTTCAACTTAAACACTCATTATAAAAAAATAAAAAAGAAACACCCCCAGAAGAAAATATAAAAGAAATTACCTTCTTAGGTGCTGCTTTGGTCTTTGGTTTGAAGAGTGCAAAAGTGGTGAAAGCTTTAGATGATGAAGCAGCAACAGTGTTATTGAATAAGAAATGAGAGGAGGGTTTAGGCTTTAACCCTTGAGCTTGAAAATGGAGTAAAGGGTGGTCTCTCTTCAAGTTCACAGCATGGCTGGTTGAAACGCTGGTACTTGACATTACCAGCATTGTTTGAGCCATTGATTAAAATTTCTGAGATATGTTTGTGATGGAAAGAAAAGTATATATTTGGTTTCAAAACCTAATATTCCTTTTGTTTTTAGTTTAATGGTTCAGATTTCAGATTTGTGATTATAAAAGGAAGGAGATGTGGATGTGGTGCGAGAGGTGGTGATGGGCAATGAGACTGCCCACGTCGTTCCTTAAATGTTTTTATGGTGGAAGATAATTTCATGCACAAATTTACTAGGCTCCATCCACTGCACTGTTTTCAACACTACTTTTACCTCTATCTCACATTTTTCTTATAAGCAGCTACCTCCATTTTCTTAAAAGGATTAAGTATATATTTTGAGTCTGAATTTCACATTTTCTCTTAATTTAGTGCCTAAATTATTTTTTTCTTCATTATTTTTGTTTTTTTTAACATTAGTAAATCTAAGACAAATGACATGTTATGACACTGCCACGTGATAATGATGATGTGATCATTTAAAAATTAATTTTAAAATGTTTAACATTTATAAATTTATAAAATTTAATATATTATAAATAAAATATTAGTATATTTTAGAAATTAAAAAATGAAAAATTAAATAAAAAGTTAAATTGTTGTTTTTCGGGATAGTAAGAAATCTAATAATTTCTTTTAAAATTTTAAAACACACACTACAGCAAAACAAATTTTTAGCGGCGTTTTTTTTGGCTTTTAGATAAGCGCCGCAAAAAATGCCGCTATAAGCCTCGCCGCAAAGTTTTGTGACGTTTATGTGAAAAAAACGCCGCTAAAGATCTGTACTTTTAGCGGCGTTTGAATGCAAAACGCCGCTAAAAGTACACTTTAGCGGCGCTTAAGACACAAACGCCGCTAAAAGTATAGATCTTTAGCGGCGCATTCACACAAACGTTTACGTTTGGTAAACTATCATTTATGTTTATTTAAGTTTACGTTTTGGTAATTGATGTCTCAATTGTTAATTTGGTCACTAATGTTATCAATTTATAACAATTTGATCACTATGTCGTTAATCGTCATTAAAGGTTTACCAAAAGTTAGACATGGCATAAATTGTGTCGTTAAATGCTGATGTGGCTTCCACGTCATCGCCACGTAATTTAAAAATCTTAACCCTTTTACTTTATTTTATTTTTAATAAATTAAAAAATAACCTCAAATGCCAACAACCACTTACAATCTCATCCTTACTAAATCTCATGGCAACATCATTATCTTCATCCACTCATCCTCATCACTACTATCATCACCATCATAACCCCACTAGTCCCTTGACTAGCATCTCCATCATCTCTCAAACTAACATTCTCATCACCAACCCATGACCACTATTGCTCTGATACAGTTGAATCCAGAAAACAAAAGAACATGAGAATAAAAAAAAAAGCAATGAGAAGAAACATTATTCAAATTTCCACCCAAAATATGCATAATTGGTCCTCTTTTTCACCAGCTTAAAAAGGAAATAAAAGCAATATAGTTATTTAGGTGGTTACAATAGTTGTTAGTAGATAGCTGGCAACCAACTACAAAATGCCCCCGTTTACTAAAAGATTAAACTCACAGTTTAACGTCCCGTGTGGTCAAGCCGTGTGGCCAACACGCCCATATGACTTACCTCACTTCAAGCCGTGTGGTTTCATACGCTCGTGTCTCTAGGTTGTGTAACTCTTTGACTTACATACCATGAACAAATTGATCTCACACGGCCAAGTCACATGCCCATGTGCTAGGCCGTGTAGTTAATTCAAATTTTCAAAAATAGGTGCCCATGTGTAGGCCGTGTGTAATGACCCAAAATTCACGGGCATCAGAAAAACGAGTCATAGGGCCTCCGTCTTAGTAAACCGAGTTAGTAAATAATTATTAGGAATATCTGTGAGTCTAGTTGTGTGATTAATTAAGCTTTGTTTAGGTGAATTTAATTTAATTAAGGGTAATTAGGGAAATAGACTAAATTGAATAAAGGGTAAAGGTCTAATTATAGATTAATAAAAAGTAAAAAGGGCTAAAATGGCAAAAAAGCCATTTAACAAAAGTGAGGCGGCATTTGTTGGTAAAAATCTAAGATTTTTATTGTTTTACAATATTAAATTATATTATTATTATTAATTGATATTATATTAAATTTGGTTGAATAAATGATGAATTTGACAAGTGTATGGTGAAGAATGAGTACATGTGTATTGAAAATATTGGTACAATTGTAAAATAGATATATGATTACTTGTATTTTTAAATTAAGAGATATTTATACCAAATATTATTATATTATTATATTATATTATAGCAAATAAATAAATAAAAGAATGAAACAAAAGAAAGAAGAAAAGTTACAGAGAACAAATGAAATAGGGGAAAGAAAAGAAGAAAGAAAGAAAAAAAGGAAAAATTAGAGAATTGAAGCTTAAAACTTAATTTGGTAAGTCAAATAAGCCCTTTTTCTTTTGATTTTGATGTTTTAAAGGCTTTAAAACTAAGTTTTGTTGAAACAAAGTTGAAGTTTTGGAAGTTAATGGTTTTTTAGTAAAGTTTATGTTGAACAAATGATTAAATAAGGGGTTTATTTGATAAAATGATTTATTAGAGTTGAATAAAGGATTAAATTATAAAATAGGTTATAAGTTTTGTGTTTGAGGGACTAAGTTAAAAGAGAGTTTAAATTAGGGTTTTAATATGGGTATTAGATAGTTAAGTAGAATATGGATAGAAATTGAAGAAAAATGGAGTATGAATTGAGTTGGAAAAGTAAGTGAATTTAATTTGGAACATATTAAAAATAGTAAAGAAAATGAATGGAAATTCTATTACTATTTATGAATTAATGTTAATATTAATAGTATAAGTTATTTAATTTTTCGTAGCTAACAAAGAACTAGAAGCATTGGCATCGAAAGGGAAGGAGAAAGCCATCGAGGACTAGAACGAGAAATATACGGTCTGTATGACTATAATTCAAACCACTATTTATTAAATGTTATATTTAAATTTATGTTTATGGTAAGTAAAATTTTCAAGGTGAGTATTATTATTGAATGATATGAATTTTTATTATATGAATATGTATTGAACTGTGAATGGTATATTGAATTGGAATTGAATTGAGAAATAGATTGATTATCCTATTAACTAGTCGGGCTAGATCAGATACAATTGGCATGCCATAGGGTTTAGAAGAGTACAGGATTTATCGGCTTTGCCGATCAGGCACTTTATGTGTCGTATTCAGGTACCTCGTGTGTCATTCCAAGCACTTCATGTGTCGTTTATTGATCAGGTACAATGTACCATTTAGGCACAATGTGTCGTATTGGTGTGTTTGGGTTGGAACCCGCGTATTTGTCAAGTCTGGAGTGTTAATAGGGTGTATAATTGAAATGAGAAATTTAAATGAATTTGATTGTGCTATTCAATATTGATAGGAATGAGGAAATTAAAATGCGAATCGAAACTGAAATTGGAAATGGAAATTGTGAACTAAATGTTCATGTAGTAAATGTAATTGATATTATGATTTATAGATGAAATTGATGTATAGCTAAAGTGTATTATTGTTGCTAATATAATTTAAGTAGAAATGCATGAGAAATTCAATTGTTATATATATTTGATGTTTATTTTTAAATTTAGTTATGTATGATTTGAATTATAGTAATATCACTGAGTATTTCCAATACTTAGCATACGGTTGTTTCTATGCGTAGGTTAGTAGGTGTACAGAGTCCCGGTCAAGCATCCAGAGCGATCCCAACTCCGACATAAAATTTGGTGATGTAATCTACATTTTGGTAAATATGGCATGTACTAGGTTTTATTTAGTCACTTGTAAATGTTTTGTGTTTTGGATATAAATGTAGTATAACACTTGAGTTGGAGTTAAATGAAATGGTATGTTTTGTGTTAAAGTTTGATTTGAATCGATGAAAATCATTTTAAGTTATTGTTTAGGGTATACTTATGTATGTTTAAATGTAGAAATGTCTTGGTTGGAATGTTGGTATTAGATTGGTCTTGGCTTGAAATTGCAGGGAGTTTAATGTTTTAGGCTCATTTTTCAGTCTACACGACTTGGCACACGGGCGTGTGACCAAACCGTGTAAGATACATGGCTAGCACATGGGCGTGAGTACTGGTCGTGCGTCCCTTGCATCATAAAATGTGAAGTCAGTTTAGCACATGGGCTAGACACGGCCATGTGTCTTGACCGTGTGAAGGACATGGGTTTCAAGCATGGTCGTCTACTCAGGCCGTGTGGCCCTCTGTTTATGCCACACGGGCTGACCCCAGGGCCATGTGTGGCAAGTTAAATTTTCCCACGGACTGGGCCCACGGCATGGGAGTCCCACGGGCAGGCCACACGGGCATGTCCTAGGCCACACGAGCGTGTGCCCCTATTTTCAAGTAAAAGTTTTCAAAGCTCCCGGTTTAGTTCCAAATCACTTTCTAAGCATATTTTGGGCCTCATAGGCCCATATTAAGGACTTTATGATGTAATTTGGAAAGTTTTAAATTGAAACGAAAAATTTTGATTTAGTTTTGTACAATAGCTAGTGTTTAGGTCTGGTAATGCCTCGTAACCTTATTCCAGCGATGGTTTGGGGTTAGGGAGTGTTACACCGTGTAGTTAATTCGAATTTTCAAAAATAGGTGCAGGATTCACACAACCAGGAGACACGCTCATGTACCAGGCCGTGTGCTTCACACGGCTAAGACACACACCCGTGTCTCTGCCCGTGTGCTCAATTCTGAGCATCCTATTTTTGCAATTTTTTTATGCAGGGGACACACTGCTGGACTACACACCCGTGTTACAGACTGTGTGTCTCCTCGTGTGGACAAAATAAGGCTATGTCCAAGCATCATTTTTCACCCATTTTCATCCCATGCCTGCACTATATCATTCCAATGCCCACCAAGCAATTTCGTATATGATTTTCAACCAATTTTATCATACCATAACCATAACCATATATGTATAATCCATCAATTTTAACCCCTTTATTATACATGTTATACATATCATTTACTACATAAATGTACCAAAATCATATTAACATTAGCCATACCAATGGCTAATTTTACATCCATCTATTTCAAGACTCAAAATATTAAGTTTAACCTATACATGCCATTACCACAAAATAAAACATTTTCTTATACCAAAATATTTAGATTGATATTGTGATGTGGCTCCAACATATCTCCGACCCTCCGAGCTTTCGAGCACTATAAAATAAGAGAAAAGAAACAGGGTAAGCACATAGTGCTTAGTAAGTTCATGTAACAGGAATTTAACTTACCACTTGTTCTCATTAAACACATCAAACATACATATATCAAAATAGTGAAATATAGCCCTATCATACACAATCTCAAATAATTTAGTTAATTCAAAGATAACATGAAATTCATATTTGTACATAAAAGAATGATTGATGAGCTCATCAATTTCATGATTTCAAGTACTTGCCATTTTCTATATTTATCTCGTTGAATTTCTCAGAATTTCGATGGATTCCCAGTAGTACACTTATAGTGTACAAGTTCAAGTCCGTCAAATCGTATTTATTCTTTTCAAAGAGCACACTCCCGAGTCTCATTTCACATAGCGGGATTACCAGTCTAGCTTAAATCCCTTGTAACATATGCTCAAAGAATTTTTTTTTGTTAGGATTATCAGTCCAGGCTAAATCCCCTGTAACATATGCTCAAAGAGTTTTTTTGTCAGGATTACCAGTCCAAGCTAAATCCTTTTAGTGACAAATACTCCATAAAGCTTTATTCTAGATTACCCATCCGAGCTAAATCCATTCCATAACATATACATCGGGAGGACTTATATTTGGATTACCCATCCGAGCTAAATCCTTTTAGTGACAAATATTCCTTTTCCATTAATCCATCGAATTCCTCTTCATTCGACTAGGATTTATTTTTCCTTTTTCATCAAGTATATCAATCATTTCATCATTTTCCATTCATTGTACATTCATATCACATATTCATGCCTTACAAGCATTTCATGAAAATCAAATTCAAGTTATACGAACTTACCTTGATAATGGTTCGTGTTTGAAAGTCAACTAATCCGAGACTTTCTCTTTGCCTCGATCAAGTCTTGTATTCGAATTGACTGAATCTATATAAATGAATTTAATCATCAATTTCATTCAATTCATATCCTATTTCATTCATTTCATGCTATAGGAAAAATAACCATTTTGCCCCTAAACTTTTCATTAATCCTAATTTTGTCCCTAGGCTCAGAAAATGAAATTCATGCAATTCAACCCTCTATCCAAGCCTAGCCGAATTCCATATGTATCAATTACAGCACTTATGTTTCAAAAAAATTAAAATTTTTCCATGAATTTCCCAAGTTTACAATTTAGTCCCTTTTCACAATTTCCTCAAAAATCACTTTGTAAAAGTTATTTATCTACCATCAATCTTTCATTTTTCATCATAAATTTTCAATTTCTAGCATATTCATCCATGGCACAATTTTTATACTCTGATAACTTTTCAAATTAATCCTCTAAATAGAAAGAATAAGTTGTCCCGATCTGAAAAATATAAAAATTACTAAAAACGAGACATAGAAACTTACCAATTTAAGCTTGGTTAGTGACTTTTCTCTCTCCTAGGGCTTCCATTAAATTTTTTGGGAAGAAGATGATAATAAAAGATGACATTTCCAATTAAATCATTATCATATTTTAATTTTTCTTAATTCCAATTTAGTCCTTAGCCTTTTTCTCAATTTCCATGGATGATTCAACAAAGATATTTTCCCATCTTTGATTGATGTTCTAATTACCATATAAGGACCTATAATTTGAAGTTTCATGGCTATTTGGTCCTTTTAACATCTAGCACTCAACTTTCATTTTTTACCCAATTTGGTCATTTCTCTAATTAATCATTAAATCGGTAAAATTTTCCTATCGATATTTTCTTACGACTTTTCTATCATATCACATATCATGCAATAATATTAAAATATATTTTCTTTCTAGTTCAGATTTGTGGTTACGAAACCACTGTTCCAATATCACTGAATTTAGCCCGTTACACTATGACCTTTGCAGCTAGAAAGGGAAGTTTGTCAAAGCCCTGTCGGGTCATAATGATTCTTTGTTGGCCCCTCGACTAGTAGAGGCTTTTGCTATATGAGAGGCTTTCTCTTAATTTCATGGCTTTACCTTTGGTTCAATCATTGTAGAGTTGGACTCGTTACAGGTGATTAATGCTCTATTTGGTGTTTCTACTGATGTTATTGGATTTGGGCTATAAACTAGGATATTTTGCTTCTTAAGATGCACTTTAGTAATTTAACTTTTTCTTAGGTGAGAAGATAAAATGGTTCATAGTTTAGAACATATAACTTTATTATATGATCAAATTGTTAAGTGGTTTAATATTTTGGAGTCTATTACGCTTGTTCTTGATGTTGATGATGGTGCTTCATGTGTCAATGTAGTAAGGGAATGTAGGATTGAGTGTACGGAATAAAGTTTGTCTATTTGAATTTAGTGTTTTGTTTTCTTATTGTTCTGACTTAAATTTATAATGTTTTCTTTTGTTTTGATTATTTCTTTAAAAAAAATAAAATGAAAAGTATTATTGGTTAATCTATTTAGTTATTAATTTTAAAAATTTTAAATTAAAAATTTATCCAAAAATTTAAAATTAATTAATTTAAAAAAATTAATCTCTAAAAATCTACCATAACCATTGTAACCCAGTGGCATGGGATAGAACAAGTCCCAACTTGGACCAAAAGGGCAGTCTGGCATCTACGCGCATAATATAAGACCAAATGAAATGACCGAGTTCTCGTTATTCGATACTTCCTTCCGACGAAGCATTGCCTAAACAAATCAGAAGAACACTTGGCGAGATATGGCAGCGAGCAGTGCAACCAGAGCCTCCCCGGAGGCGCCTAAGATACTGTGGAACGAGACCTAAAGGAGGTTCGAGACTGAAGACAAGAAAGCCTACATAGAATACGTGTTAAGACATGATGGCAAAGTGATGGACATCATCCACACTTTTGTCCCTTCTTCCAAGCGAGGCATGGGACTGGCTTCTCATCTCTGTGTTGCTGCCTTCCATCATGCCAACTCTCACTCTTTGTCTATTATCCCTTCTTGCTCTTATGTCTCCGTTAGTCCCCTCTCTCCCTTTCTCTCTCTTCCATTTCATGCCTTTTGTTGATTGTTGGCTTTCCCTCCTGGGTTTCTCGAATTTTTTAGGAACCCTGAAATTTTTGCCTGCTCTCACTGTATTTGTATGATTTAGGAACTCTGATTTATACTTGATTAATGGTAGCTCGCTCAATTATTAAATAATTTCATAGAGAACTCAGGTTGGAACCTGGACATAGCATTGTTATTGGGAGGACAGTCACGAACCCTGAAAAATTAGTTTTCATTGAGGGTAGAACAGACATGAAGTACCCTTTTCATTTGAACCAAGCGAGTGATGCAAACCAATTACCATTTTCCATCCAAAAGCTTTCTTCAAGAAATTATTCAATTTCGGTCATAGGCTTTAGCAGTAGCATTTTTATGTTACCTTAGGTTGTCTTCTGATCAAATAAAATCAAATGATTAATTGAAGCTGAAATCTAGGTAAAGGGGGTTCTGTACAGCAAAATCTTATCTACGTGGTGGCTAGATCATGATCCTCTTTCATACTTAAATACCATATGATTGTATGCAATGGTCTCTTTTGCTTCTTAGACAAAGTGGCTAAAGTATCCCAGGCTTGAGTGAAAAAACAGGGTTGTTGTTCTACTTCGTGAAGTGGTATTGTTAATGACAGTCATATATGTTTAACATCAATTACAGTTCTGGAGTTAAACTACAGGGTAAAACCCTGCTATTTTTGGAAGATTGACAAGTCTTATTATTTAACTCAAGTGATTGGTCCATGATTCTTTTACTCGAAGAACAGGGTTAGCAAATCTTATGATGCATTTAGTGTTATGAGCTTCCTGGTGTCTGCAAAAAAGTGACATTGGCTCCCTCTTCTGTCAACAATTTTGTGCTTCTTTGGATGATGCAGTTCCTTCAGTAACTGGTTTTTCATTTGCAACTAATCTTCTTCGAGAGTTTCCTTCTACAAATAGGTTTCCCTAAGTTGTTAAATGGGGGACTCTTTTCTGCTACAAAGTACATGTGTTCCTTTCTTGATGAGGAAATGTGAGAGAATTCAGTTTGAAGCTGGAATTATCTCCTTGGGATAATTAGGTGCCTTTGGATATGCTTTGACATCATAATTTGTGAACCATTCTACTGAGGAAATATATATTGCTTTGAATTGTTTCGTTCTCGTATGGTGCTGGTGCTTGTTTATGTCATGGTTCAGAAGTCTTTACTATACATTCGATCATATGTTTGATTTGCTCTTTTCAGGACACTTTTCTTCTACGGAACCCGTCTTGGAACAGTCTATTGTACTCAGAAGACCTGAGATCCAATATCTAAATACCTTCATCTCTTTGTTGTTGTGATTATGCTGAAAGATAATCTACTATATGCATCAACATCTTCCTTTGATCATGGCATATGCTCTACTTTCAACCAAATGATAATTTGGTGTACTCTTGCAAGTAATATATTTCGGTAACACTTGTATGTATGCAATAGCTTTTGCATTGATATTGACACCGTTCCAGTTTGGTAACTTTAGTGAATCTCTACTGCCTATCTGAAAGCTAATAACTTCCCTTTCAATAACAGATGTAAGTAGGTGCATAAATCCATGCATTTTTAATCTATGGTCCCAGGCATGAACTTAATATAATCTCATGAACACAGATGTGTTTCTATATACTAAAAATGCCAACTGCTTGTTTGGAGGAAATATGGTATTACTAGGAATACTTCGTGTAGGAATATTCTGTAAATATTTTAGGAATATTTTGTAGATATTCTTTTTATTACAATCCCTTACTTTAAGGGATCATATCTCCTTTTTAGTATCTTTCCTAACTTAGAGTTTCCTAAAGTAGTGACATAGGTTGTATATAAAAAGTTGTAATATGTTCTATTCAATTAAGAAGTAAATTCAGAGAATTACTCTGATTTCTACATGGTATCAGCTTAGGTTACGATTTTCTTTTTCAACCTAGACCATGTCCGAAACTCCTTCTCCTACTTCGGAGATTACTTCCAATCCAGAAAATTTTTCTGGTTCCGATGCTCCGTCAGATTCGTCTGGTCTGACTATCACCTGCCATCGATTGACTGGCAACAATTTTCTTGAATGGTCCCAATCGGTTAAGATTTTTCTCTTGGGCAGAGAAAGATTGGGCTACGCTACTGGTGAAATCAAGAAGCCTGCTGTGACTGATGCTGGTTTTGCTAAGTGGATGCGTGACAATGGTCAGGTTATGACTTGGCTCCTTAATTCCATGACCCCGAGTATAAGCAGAAACTTTCTTCTTTACACCACAGCCGCTGAAATTTGGAGTGCAGTCCGCGAAACCTACTCTAGCACGGATAACATTGCCGAATTGTATCATGTTGAAGATCAAGCAGCCACCCTTAAGCAAGGCACCATGCCTGTTACTCTCTACTACAATACCCTTACTGCTCTTTGGCAGCAATTAGATTTGTATGCACATTATGATTGGGTAGATCCAAGAGATGCTGCTCTTTATCAGCAAATTGTCACTCAACGACGACTTTTTCAATTTCTCCAAGGCTTAAATAAGGACCTGGACGAGGTTCGCGGCAGGGTCCTGGCTATTTCTCCTCTTCCCTCCCTTCGAGAGGCTTTCTCTATGGTCAAGAAGGAAGAAAGCCGAAGGTGTGTGATGCTGTCTGATGAACCATATTCCACTCCTGAAAGATCTGCCTTTCTGACCCATCAATCATCTCCCACTTCCAAACGGGGGAGACCTTGGTGTGATCATTGTAAAAAGCCCGACCACTCTAAGGAGAAGTGTTGGAAGCTTCATGGTAAGCCACAGGACTGGAAGTCCAAGCACTCTCGAGATAATAAATCAAGCCTTGTCGCTGCCACCTCTGTCACTAGCTTTACTCAAGAACAGATTGCTGAACTTCAAAAACTATTTGGAAAGTTTCAAGGGTCTTGTAAGGGTAATCTGGTCATAAAAGATCCAGAAGGTAACCTTTCTTCTACTGCATGTTTCTCCTCCCAGCTGACTCCTAATTGGATCCTCGATTCTGGTGCTACGGATCATATGACTGGTAACAAGGCATTGTTTCACAATTTTTTCCATACCTTTGGTAAAGTTGTCAAAACGGCTGATGGTACCTTGTGCAAAATAGAGGGACATGGCTCTGTTATTCTCAATGAACAGATTGCACTTAAAAATGTTCTCTTTGTACCAAATCTGGCGTGCAATCTCATCTCTGTTAGTAAACTGTCCATAGACTTGCATTGCTCTGTAATTTTTAATGATCTTGATTGTACTTTGCAGGCACTGAACTCGAAGAAGATGATTGGTAAGGCCAGCTTGCATAATGGTCTCTACATCCTTCCTACCTCTCCTAAAATCGAGATCTCCAAGTCATTTACCGCTTTAGGAAAAGTTGATACTGTTATGTTATGGCACTTTCGCTTAGGCCATCCTAGTTTCCAATACCTTGCAAAATTGTTTCCTGCTCTATTCATTAATAAAAGGCCTAATTCTTTTTCTTGCACAGTTTGCTCTCTTGCCAAACATACTAAATCATCTTATTTTCCTTCTACATACAAGCCTTCTTACCCTTTTGCTTTGATCCATAGTGATATTTGGGGCCCTTCTCGGGTGAAGAATGCTGATAATTGTAAGTGGTTTATCACTTTTATTGATGATCACAGTAGGATAACTTGGACTTATTTGCTGAAAGATAAATCTGAAACTGCTGGTGTTTTTGTGCAATTTTATAACATGGTTCTCACTCAATTTGGGTCTAAAATCCAGCTCTTTAAATCTGATAATGGCAGTGAATTTTTTGCTAGGTCTTTAGGTGATTTTTTTAAGGAAAAGGGCATAGTTCAGATTAGTTCTTGTGTTGGAACCCCACAGCAAAACGGCATTGCCGAAAGAAAAAATAGGCACCTTCTTGAAGTTACTCGTTCTCTTCTATTTACCACTAATGTTCCCAAATATTTGTGGGGGGAAGCCTTATTAACTGCCACATATTTAATCAACCGGATGCCTAGTAAGGTTTTAAAATTTCAAACGCCTCAATCTATATTTTTGCAACACTTTCCTCATTTCAAGCCTATCTCCTCCATTCTGCCACTTAAAATTTTTGGCTGCACTGTTTTTATCCAAAATATTGCTCCTAATAAGTCCAAGTTAGATCCTAAGTCTTTAAAATGTGTATTGGTTGGGTATTCTTCACTTAAGAAGGGTTATAAATGCTATCATCCTCCTTCTAAACGATTTTTCACCACTATGGATATAACATTTTATGAGCAGGATCCCTATTTCACTCAGGCTGAAATTCAGGGGGAGACATGGAGTGATTTTCAGCCACATCAGGTATCTCCTCCTAATCTTCATTCTCAACCTTCAAAATTGCCATCTTTTTCGCCATTACCTGCAGATCTGTCACCTGTGACTGCTCCCATTGATTCTCCTGTAGTACCTATGACTAATTCGCCTACACCCACTTTAAACACTCTTCCTGAAAATACACCTACTCAAATTGACAGTCTTCCAAAAACACCACCACCCAAACAGCTTCGTGTCTACACAAGAAAAAGAAGACATATCCCTGAGACTGTTTTGCAATCTGATTCTTGCCGAGAATTGGATTTGGGTCCAGCTGCCGAAATGGAAGAAGAAATCAGTAAGTCCACTACTCTAGATGACTTTCCTATTGCTATTAGAAAAGGGGTTAGACAGTGCACCAAGCATCCTATTGAAAAATTTACTGGTTATAATTCATTGATGCCGTCTTTTCAAGCATTTACAGCAACCTTGGATAAAGAACAGGTTCCCACAAGCATAGCTGAAGCTCTAAAGGATCCAAAATGGAGAAGGGCTGTTGAAGAGGAAATTTGTGCACTAGAGAAAAATGCTACTTGGACCGTTACAGATCTTCCTCAAGGAAAAAAGGCTGTCGGCTGTAAATGGATTTTTGCTGTAAAGTATAACTCCAATGGCAGTATTCAACGATACAAAGCTAGACTAGTGGCCAGAGGTTTCACGCAAACATATGGGATAGACTTCACAGAAACTTTTGCACCTGTGGCAAAGCTTAACACTATTCGAGTACTCCTAAGTTTGGCTGTAAATTGCGATTGGAAATTACATCAACTGGATGTAAAAAACGCATTTCTTAATGGCAAGCTAGAGGAAGAAGTATATATGAAATTGCCACCTGGCTTAAAGTCTATTGAAGGTAGCAACAAGGTTTGCAAGCTCAACAAGTCTCTATACGGGTTAAAACAATCACCCAGAGCTTGGTTCGAGAGGTTCACTAAAGTCATTCTTCAAAATGGCTACAAGCAGTCCCTTGCCGATCATACGCTTTTTATCAAGGTAACTTCTACAAATAAGAAAGCTATCCTAATTGTATATGTGGATGACATCATTCTTACTGGAGATGATGAGGAAGAGATTAGCAATTTGAAGAAGTTGTTAAACAGGGAATTCAAAACCAAGGACTTGGGAAAGCTAAGGTATTTTCTAGGAATGGAGGTGGCAAGATCAAAAGAAGGACTTGTGATCAATCAGAGAAAGTATGTACTTGATTTACTCAAAGAAACTGGTTTTCTTGGTTGTAAGCCGGCTGATACACCAATGGAGGCAAACTTGAGATTCAACAAAGAAGATGGGTCCTTAGTAGACAGAGAGAAATTTCAAAGGTTAGTTGGGAAACTAATCTACTTATCCTTGACAAGGCCAGATATAGCTTTTCCCGTAAATGTGATAAGTCAACACATGACTAATCCTACTGAAGAGCATATGGCAGCAGCAAATAGAATTCTCAAGTACTTGAAGAAAACTCCAGGACACGGCTTAATGTTTAAGAAGACACAAGACAGAACTGTTAAGATTTTTACAGACTCTAGTTGGGCTGGAGATCTCACTGAAAGAAGATCCACTAGTGGGTACTGCACGTTTGTTTGGGGTAACCTTACAACTTGGAGAAGTAAGAAACAATCTGTTGTTTCAAGAAGTAGTGCTGAAGCTGAATTTAGAGCACTAGCTTTGGGGATATGCGAAGGAATTTGGCTACTTAAATTACTAAAAGAACTTGGCGCAAATCAGGAGGATCACTTTGAAGTTTTGTGTGATAATCAATCTGCCATTCAGATTGCCAAGAACCCAGTTCAACATGACCAAACAAAGCATGTTGAGATTGATAGGCATTTTATTGCTGATCAAGTCAACAAAAAGACAGCCACTCTTTCTTACATTCCTTCAGAAGGACAGATTGCAGACATTCTTACCAAGGCTTTGCCAAAGCCTGTGTTCAATAAATTCCTATTCAAGCTGGGATTATACAATGTGTATTCTCCAGCTTGAGGGGGAGTGTAGGAATATTCTGTAAATATTTTAGGAATATTTTGTAGATATTCTTTTTATTACAATCCCTTACTTTAAGGGATCATATCTCCTTTTTAGTATCTTTCCTAACTTAGAGTTTCCTAAAGTAGTGACATAGGTTGTATATAAAAAGTTGTAATATGTTCTATTCAATTAAGAAGTAAATTCAGAGAATTACTCTGATTTCTACACTTCGGGGATGTGCGAGTCAATTCTAATATACTTATTCAATATTTTAATTATTATATTTATAATACGTAACAAGAAACAAAACCCTTTTAGAAAAGCAATCACTATACCTCAATAAAAGAATTGGTGCTCTCATTAAAAGAAAACCACTATACCTCAAATCGACATAGAATGAGGCACATAAGAAACGCGCAAGATAAATCACTAGGTATGAAGACATCTACCAATGTAGTCACTGACGTTACCTTCAAAGAGGGAACGAGCCTTAAGCAATCAAGATCAAGCCAACCAAAACCCGAGAAAAATTACACGTTCCTCAACTAATGGCGTTGTGAATGTTGGGGAATAAAACGCTAGCAGCCCATAAGATGATTCATGCCTCATCAGAAGAAGCCTATGAAGCAAAGAATGCCCACAACAAGGAGAGATCGTCTGCTTCAAGGCTTAAGAAGGCACCTTATGTACCCGCTGGCCACCTCCCAAGCCTCCTATCAGAGCACAACACTTACCACTTTCTAAGCCTCCAATGGGAGCGCAACACCTGGTTCTCAAGTTGCCACCAAATGCCCCTCTTGCAAGTTCAAGAAAGGAGTCCAAGGTCCATGTAAACCGTAGCTGCATGCAAACCACGAGACAAGCCCTGCATTGCACCAAGATCTCACGCCCAAGTAACTTCGAAATCATAAGCCACAAGACCCTAACAACCTAAGAGTAATTTCAGGAGTTCAAGAATGTCTACAAGTCACTCAGAAACCCCAAGATTAGGCCTCTTCACGTGTCAAGGCTTTCCAACGCCTAACTCCAAACTCAAACCCTACAAGCTCCCTTCACCACCTATAGTTTCTCTCCCTTCAAAACCTTGAGCCAAGACGTTTAGATCCCTATCTTTGAGGAGCACGAGGAGCACACCTTGATCATCTCTCTTGCACTTTCAAGGCTCGTCTCTCTCAAATACTACGAGAGTAACCATTCCTCTCACCAAAAAGTCTCAAGGAGTCCGTAGGTCCCTCGGGGTCCTCTCTCAGCCCCTTTTGGTGCCCAAACGTCAACCACGCCAGCTGCAACAATTATCATGTTTTTGCTATATGGAACTACAATATTTCAACAAGTAAAAAGATAAATAGCGAAAAATAAGTATAAAAAGTAATAACCAAATCAAACCTTGAGCATTAATTTTGTTATTAAACATAATAAGTACTGTTCGTTTTTTATTCTTTTTAGAAATTTCATAATACAAATAAATATACATGTCTCGGGATCTTTTTAGAATTTTCTTTTCATCATCATCATCATCATCACTAGCAGAACTTAAAAGTACTGGCAACAGAAGGTAATTTTAAGTAAACCCCAAGAATATTATCAAACATTATAAAAAGTAAACATTATGTTGAATCCTCCTGTGGGGGTAGATGAAAGGAAATGGAAGTTTCCAATAGAACTTCAATAAATTGCCCTTTTCTCCATTTGCATGACCCAGCTGTTATAAGCACAGCAGATTACTTCACAGCCAGAGAAACCTGTTTTTAAAGCTAAGGCCTCATATTCCTTTAGAGTTCTCTCCTTGCCCCCCGGGTTTTGAGCTAACATAATCAGATCTTGTTCACAGACAATGTTAGAAGAAACACTGGTATCGGGAACCTCAGGTAAGATAGATTCCACAATAATCACTTTCCCACCATTAGGGAGAGCTTCCCAACAGTTCTTGAGAAGCTTCAAGCAATGTTCATCACTCCAATCATGGAGTATCCACTGCAAGTTTCATAAAGTTACTAAGGTAAATAGATTTCACAACTTCTACATTTATCAATTATGATAAGAAGATAGAAAAAAAAAAGTTCTCCATTTACTAAGCTATAGGACATAAAGGCTTACCTTTAAGAAAATAGCATCACCTTTTGGAACACTTTCAAACATATCTCCGCCAACATGCTCAACACCTATATTGTTAGAAAAATATGTGAGGTAAGAAAGAAAAATTTAGAACAAGATGCGTAATCACTTTCTTTAATGATATAAGTTTCCCTCTAAGATGCAACAAGTCAAAACAATAGAGCACAGTAGCAAAAGGTTTATCAATATGTTTTTTTTTTTTTTTTGTGTGTGTGTGTGTGTATAAGCCACAAAAAAGGGATCTGTTCAAGAACAAACACTTTTTATTCGGCAAAAGGTGTGTTATTTCACATCTTTTCGAAAAGGTTAACCCTTTTAATAGAATATTACCTTCACGTAACTATTCATGCATGCAGTTTTGGCAATGTAATTATTCATGTATGCAATTACTTTTGGTAAAATAATATGTGTAAAGGTAGAAAAGTTTTTAGAGTGGTTGAAATTAAGTTATATATTTTCATAAAAGTTAAAATGTAATTTTATCACTGTATTGGTTTATATTTTGATAGGTTTTGAAGGATTAAATAGAAATTCTAACATTTTGGGGAGCAAATTATAATTTTACCATATATTAACTTAAAATTTATAATTTTTGAGAGATTAAAGTAGCAATTTTCCATTTTGAGGGCTAGAGCCCTGCCCCTCCCTTCCCCTGAATATAATAATTATAATATAAAAAAATAATTACACCACTAAACTCAAACCAAAGTGCTTATCCTCAAATATATATATCCCACTTTAGATGAGCTAGACATGAAAATCAATAAACGAACATCATGTATAAACATTTTAACTTGTTCATTTCTTAGCAATGTGGGTTTACTCATCTTTGCCAACTACCCTGCAGAACATAATTTGAGATGAATTAGTTTATCATAAATTAATAGCAGATAGAATTAGATAGACTTAAACAAGAAAGAAAATGATATTGTTCTGTAGTTTGCTTGTGGTTTCAAGTGCTTACTGTTAAGGCATGTAACGAGAAAACAACACAACTAAAAGCATTTCCCAGCGATGGTAATGCTTTAAATTAACACAGATTCATATCAGATTGGACTAACAAGTATCCCACAATTCCATATAGATTTCAGAGAAATCTGTTCAAGAGATAAAAGGGAGTAATTGGTATAGAACCTGAATAAGTGGGTGCATCAGCCAAAACATGAGGCAGATCAAAGTTGATGCCCTTGATTTGAGGATACTTTGAAGTAATAAAACTGAGAGCAACCCCAATCCCACCACCCACATCAACCAACACTTTCAACCCATCAAACCCTTTGTAAACATCAACAATCTTCCTCATTATCAAAGCAGTATGATTTGACATTGCCTGGTTAAATACCCTATTGAATCGTTGATCAATTCCTGGATATTCAAATGCTGTCATCCCGTATGCCTTACTAAAAGGAACCCCTCCTTCTAGTATAGCATCATTTAAATGGTACCAGCTTTGCATGAAAACTTGGTCATGGTGCAACAAAAGGAGAGGTGCAATCGACCCTCCATCTTGATTCTTAACAAGGAACTTGCATAGTGGGCCTGCACCGTACAGTCTTTCAATTTCTCCTTTTTCCTTTGCTTTTACTGAGCATTTGAGAATGGAATGGCTGGCCAACAGGCGTAGCATTCGATCTAGTAGCACTGGTGCGTCAGGATTCTTGGAAGGAAGGGCACTCGCAATCTGGGAAGGCGACAGAAACGCACCGTCCCCAGCGGCTGAGATTGTGTCAATTATGTTCAGCTCCAAGGCGGATTTCAAGACCATTGGAAGTACCACGGCGTTGGCTAGGCGGACGGCCAGTTTCCCACCTTCTTCCTCTTGATCTTCTTGCGACATGGTTTCTTTCTCAGCGCCTGTTTCTGGTTGTTTCACTTTACCAAAATTTTTGAGACCATATCTGCATAAAGGTTGTTGAAACGGTAGAATCGAATTAATCGAATTTTTTAATTTTTAATTCATAATTAAATCGAAATTTATATCTTTTATTTTTTTTAAACAAGTCTAAAATATTTAAAAATAAATAAATTTATAATATTTACTTAAACTGAATTAACCAACTTAATAATATTTTAATATATAATATTATTTATCAAGTTTAGTTAATTACTTAATTTTGAACCGAATTAATCATTAACTAAAATTTTAAAAAAAATTTAACCGACCTCCGACTAAACTAAATCAATTAATCAACTAATTAACCGAATTAGATAAATTCAATCAATTCCTTCATTTTAAATCAAAATTAAAACACAATAACTACATAAATAATCACTCAACTATTTGCACACTAAAAGCTTTACCTGTGCCCATAATCTTCTACTGCCCCTTTCTTTACTTTCTTTGATTAACAATTTTTTAAGGATAAATTATATTGCTAGTCATTCAATTATGCTTAAATTTTTATTTTGGTCATTTAATTTCAAAAAACTATAATTAAGTCATTCAACTATTTAGGATTATGTTTTTTTAGTCATCTAGATGTTGAATAGCTAATCGAAGGATAACATAACCCTTTTCTAATTGAAATAGTAATAAATTTAACCAACATCATTTATAGGTTATGTCAGTTTAATCCTAATTTTTTTTTTAAAAATAAGCTTTATAATATATTGTGTCAATTTAAACTTAATTCTAAAAATATTAAAATTTATTTTTAAAATTCAAAAATAAAAAATATTTTTTTAAATATAATAAATTAAAAATACATAAATTTATTTTTAAAAATACATTAAAGATATTAGCATAATAAAAAATGACATTGATAATGGAGTTTTTAGACTTCGCAAGCAGATTCAAGGGTTGACAAGTGTTCTATAAGGTATAGTAAAATATTAAAAAATAAATATTTAAAAAGAAAGGGGGGCACAAGACAATTTTTAAAATTATTTGTGGAATAAAAAAATACACTACCAACATACTAAATAATAACCCATAAAAAATATTAAATAATAATAGTGAAAAGAGAAAAAGAATAAAGGAGGTTTAGATCAAAGAATAATATACGAGTGAGGTGCGATAAGATTCATTTTCAACTAATACTTATAATTGCTCTTTAGGTTTGGTTCTTTAGAGTTTGTTCCATTATTTTGCTTTGGACTTGTTTGATTCATTTACCTGTTTTTAGTGGGTAATGGGTTGAAATCAAAAGGGAAAAGATTTATTTTGACATTTCTCACATGATGGAACTGTTGAGATAGTTTTTGAGTAGTGTCAAAAACCAAATTGTCTATTGGTGTCTAACACTACAAGGACAAAAACTTGCCAAAGTTGACAAATTTTGATAACAAAAATCTTTGAACTTTGATTCTAGTTGGTACTTTGGACGACTATAAGCCCGTCTTTGGTATCTAAATTACTTATAACAACATATTTTGAAGATTGTTTGGACTTGGATCAAGGCAATCGACTTTACAAATTCGGTAGAATCGAATTGAATAGGGTAAAACTAGGAAGTATATCTTGAAGATTCAAGACTTATCAGAGCTCATTGAAGATATTCTTTATGCTTGTAATCTTACTGGTTATATGGGGAGATAGATTGTAATTGAGATACTATGTTAGTAAGTCTCAATTCGTTATGAATTAAGGAGACTTATGTAGATATTGTATTGAGTTGAGAGCACTTATTTTGGTTCATTAAGGACCGTTTTATTGTGAGTGCATTAAGTGAAAATCAAGTGTTACTTGGTTAACGTCCTAAATTTTCTAAAACATAAAGGAGAGTTGTCTAAATTTTAGGTACAAATGCGATAAATCTAATCTAATGAGTGTTAGAGGTTGTAATCATTTGTTTTACGAGTTGCTAATATATGGATTCCGATTATCTCTTTGGGCAAGACCCCATGAATGTTGAAAAACAGAATTGATATATATTCTATCAATTACTTTTCTACCTTATTCATACTTAGTGCCTAATGCAGTTGGCACTAATTTGTTGCATTGCTTCTGGCACTGCTCAAGATTGCTTAGAAATATCATTTTAAAACTTTCAAAAGCTATCATGTGAAGTCGAGTTATCTCTTCCTTGCCAATAACACTTCTCAAGTGGAGAATGAAGGTTGTAGTGATATGATGTCGTGGGAGAGTGATTGGAGCTTGAAAACTACACTTAGAGTTAAGATGTTCATTCTAAAGGCTTATCATGTAGTTCAACCGCAACTAATGAAGCCCTTTTTAATCATCATCATGCATCACCATTTCTATGTCTAAGGTGCTTCAATGGTGGTTTCTCATTAGGACCAACCTCTTGAATTTACTCCATTGCAACGAGATGGAGCTTATTGCCACGGTGTGCTAGAGATTTAGAAAATGTGCAATACCTTTGTGTTTGAGGGTAAAAGGGAGGATCATATTTTCACTTGAGATTTTGCTTTCCATTGTCAACTTTAAAGTAGAACAATGCTCATTCTTAGTCTTAAAGGGAAAGCTCAATTCCATTGAAGGTTATAAATTACCTTTAAAAGAGTATTAAAGTTAACTATGAAGCCTTATTCAAAGGGAGAGACAAAAAAAGTGGTATTGTTGTTACTAGAAACTACAATAGGGATATCATTGATAGAACCAACGCACTAGTGTCACGGGACTAGATCTTTAGTCTCGCAATCCGTGCAGTTTTAAGTGATTTATTTGCTTCAAATACGCCTAAGTCAACCTAACTCCCAAAATTGAGAATTTTCTTAGAACTCTCTAAGACACCAACATAAAGCGAAAGCAAATCAAAAGATAAAGAACTCGAAAGAAGAGAAAAGCCACAGAAAAACAAAAGTACAAGAGAGTTGTTTGAATGAATACTCTCAAGAATTCTATCACTCAATGAAGTGGTTTACAATGAGGGGGAGAGACATCTATTTATAGTTAAGCTTCTCCAAATTCAACAGTACAAATTAAAGTACATCAATAGTCAAGATTAAAAGCTATCTACAAAATCAAATCTCTAATTTTTACAAAACCATATCTTTTAAGATTACAAATCCTATAAGATTGCATATCTTCGATGATTATGTTTCATATTTGTCATATTTTATAGATGGGTCTTCAATCTTTTCAAGCAATGGACCAGTCTTGTTGGGCTATGTGACCCTTTACAAACAAGATGGATCATTCAAATGTGTCATGGTCGCTGGCTCCCATGCGTAACCCATGATGACACTAGTGTTTGCATCGTTGGCACTAGTAGCTGAAGCTCAAGTTTAGAGACTTGGTCCAAAGTTAGTTGTTACAAAAAGATAACAATAGGTGATGGTGAAGCACTGTGAAAAGCTCATCAAATCCATCAAGAAGAAAATTGGTTGCCCATAGGAAATTTTGAAAATTGTTTATGATATTAATGGTGCCATGTAAGGTCATATGGGTTTCTCTTTTGCTTAGGTTAGACGTGGATGTAGACTAGGTTGTGAAAAGAACCCAATAAGGTTCACGTTCACAACTTTGGCTCGAGCACCCTCTTGCAGAGCACAATCTCCTTTTTTCTGTGTTGGTATATAATATTTTGGGAAGACTTTTATTTCACAATATGGAAAAAGAAAAAAAAAACTCCTAATATACATTTCTAAAAGTTTTTATTACAATATATTTTTGTGATATCTCGACATTAAGGTAGTGTTTGTTGCTTTCCTATGTTATGATTACGATGGAATGTGATTTCTTGGAATGTGATTGCCAGATAAGTTACTTCACAATATTTAATATACATTAAAATGTATTGATTAAAATCCTAAAAAAGTTACATTATCAGGTTTGATTCACTAACAATTTTTCTAGGAATGTAATAATAATTTACAAATTTACCCTTATTAAATAAAATGTAATATTCATATATTTATTTTTATAATAAACCTTATTCTTAACAAATATCTGAGTTAAGTATTTAATATTGAAATCTAATTGATAATTTTTACATTTTTCAAACCCCTAATGTAACATAATTTACTTTTGATATTGAAAAAGAATATTTACTTAAATAATACATAACTACTTTGATATTTTATTGACCACTTGTTTTATCTATTCTACTTTTAAATGGACTGTCAATCATTTACTCATTCTCGAAAATCATTTTAGTAGAATTCTCAATCACATACAACAAATCATAATTCAAAGATAAATTATGCAAAAAGGTTATGATCAAATCAGTTTTAAAGCTAAACTTAAACCTTAGTTTTTTTTCCCTTTTACTCGTAAAAATTCATAAATTTTATAATAAAATTGATTTTTCAATTAATATAACAAAAAGAAAAGAGAAAATATAAATAATATAATATATAGATGATTAAATATTGATATAAAATATAAAATCAAAGAAAAAAATTACATTCCAAAAATCTATTGAAGTAGTAGAAAAAATTTAGTAAGAAAGGGAAAGCATGTAATAGCTTTTTCTTGTTCTTTTTTATGTTCATTAATAAACTAATACCTTAAACTAATATAAAATATGGTTAATTTTGTCTTGATTTTTTTTAACTTTCCAATTTACATGGAAAGTAACTCTCTCACAATTTATTTGGGGAAAACATTGTTATGTTTATGAGAAAGTAACTCCTAATGAAAAGTTCGATTCTAAGGAAAGTAAATAAAATGGTAAACTATCAAAATAATCACTTTTGTTTGTCTCAGGTTATCTTTTAGTCACTTATGTTTGAAATATTATATTTTAGTCACTTACGTTATCGTGTTGTAACATTTTATTCATAGAGCGTTAATTGCCGTTAACGGTATAATAGTAAGTTAACGTGACACGTTAAATCATCATTTCGAACGAAAATTTTAGGTTAAGTTATACAATTGGTCCTTATTTTTTTTTCATTTTGAGCAATTTAAATTTTTTTCTTTTATGTTCTTTGAACTTTCCTTTTTTTTTCTTTTTTTTTTCATTTTCTTCTCCTTCTCCCTTCGTTTTCCTCCCTTCTCCATTTCTTTTAATGTAGTTTTTCTATGTTTTCCATTTGTTAAAACTAGCCCCTATACTTTTAACTTTTTGAACAATTTAATTTCTTTATTTTCCTTCTTCTTCCTCTTTATTTCTCTTTTATCATATTCTTCATTGTAGAAATATAATTTTTGCCCACCAAATAAACCAAGTCCTTGTCCCTTTCATATACTTCCTAAATTGAATTTCACTCAAAACCGAATATCAATCATTCTTAATCAAATCTGGATTTGAAGATAACCTAATTTTGAAACTAAAAATGGATCTAACTAACCAATATAAAAAAAAAATCATATCCTTAATCAAATCTAAACATAAATTGAATTCTTTATATTCAAAACAATTTTTTCCGTTCCCAAACTTTTACAAAATCATGTATATTATTCCTTTCCTTTTCTTTTATTTTTTGACGAATAAAATTAAGCAAATGATAAAATTGATCTAAACCTTATTGGATATTCTCAAGCAAGCTTGATTGGAAGCCGAGTATGGATGAACCGAAGAGAGAAAGGGAGCATAGAACCAAAATGGTTGGGTAAAGTTAAGGGTAAGCTTCGTACGGTGGTCGTTTTAGTCATTGAGAGTGTAGAGCTCGTTTGAAGAATCTGTGAGGGCGAGAATGTTGTAGGTAAGATATATAAGGTGGTCGTGGCAGTTGGTTAGGAGGTTAAGGGAACGGGTTCGTGAAACTTTGTTGAGAGTGGACTGCCATAAGTCATGACTGGTAAGGTCTTCGAGTGAGACGAGCTTGTGGACTAGGTCATTGAGAGATCCAAATTGGCTCATTAAAATGATGATGGACGATGAGAGTTTGTAATTGTGGGTTGAGAAAGCAAGTTTTATTTTGATTTTAGCTTTTGCCTTTTCTTTTTTCATAAACATAAAAAAGTTTTAACAAATAAAAAACATAGAAAAATTATGTTATAAGAGATGAAGAAGGGAGAAGTAGAAGAGAATGGAAAATAAAAAAAGAAAAAAGAAAAATTAAAAGAACACAGAATGGACTATTTTGGTAATTTACCCTAAATAAAATTTGGCATACCAAACGTTGAAGTAACTTTCCAACTAATTAAATTCTTAGAAGCGACTAATTTCTATCGTACCAAACTCTACCTAATGAATCTTAAAATCAAGTCAGCCAAAATTCTCTTTTCTTGTCTCCTCTTTGATTTCAAGAGGTCCCGATAATATGAATTTTATACTTTCCAAAAAATACACATACACTGAGTAACTTAAAAAAAAACATATATTGATAAATAATGAATTATTTTACCATATTGAGAGGGGTTGGCAAGGCTGAGCAAGAAAAATTGAAAATCGATTTTAATTAAGGTGTTTTGACGGTTTATAAAATGCAAGCTTAAAAACTGCAGTCACCTGAAATTAAATTAAATTATGACTTTCATTTAATATATATTTTAGTTTAAATTATTATGATATAAAATAAATAATTTATGATTTAAAAGTTGTTGAAAAATTATGAAATAATATTTAAAAGTTATAAGATAAAATTAATTTTATCAAAATAAATCTATAAAAATTCAAATCGAATAGGGAAAAACTTAAAACTGAAATTTCATCTTAAAGATACCAAATCTGGGTTGGCTCTAATCTTTAACCAGCTTTCGCATCACATCACCGTTCAAAATGAAAAAAGAAAACGAGTGAGACTGAGATTAAAAATAAAAACCAAAACAAGCAAGAAACAGTTACGCAAGTAGCTACCAGTACTTCAAAGATCTACGCAGTGTATTCAACCTTTCCAGTTTTCCCAGGTAAATAATTCTCTTTTATAAATCTCGATTTCCTCTTGCACTCCTGTGTTCCACTGATCTGAAACTGTCATGCTCTTTCATTTTCATTGACCCATTGCATTACTCCATTTCCCTTTGTTCTAAATTTTCAGATTTCCATCTGGGTTTTTATCTTCTCCTGTTTTTATTTTGTGGGTTTTTGTTGTAATCTGTCAATATATTACCCAGAGCCATTCCAGCTCATAATCTTAAGCACAGATGTTGTTTTTCGATTCTCAGTTTTGCTTCTTTTGATGAAATATACAATGAAAGTGAAATTTGCTGCCTTTATTTCCTTATGAATCTACATTTTATTTGTGCAATCCTTTCTTTTTCCTTTTTCATTGGTACGTGCCTAACTGCGGTACGGGGCTTTGAATTCCCTATGAAAGTATGGGATTTCCTTTTTAGGTATAACCTTTTGCCCTAGTAGCTAGCTCTTGGGATGTGATTCTCCTAAGGTTATTATCAGTTGGTATTAATGACATACACCATATTTCTCAGTTGCAATCATGCAGCAGAGTAGTGGTGCAGTGCTCTCTCAGGCCTAGAGCTGTTTGAGCACTGTGATTGAGGAGCATTGCAGATCGTTGTGTGCCTAATGTTTATTTCATTTACTTCTTATTTGTCTGCTTGAAACTTTTTTTCTTCGCATCAATTCTTAGCTTCAGTTTTTTTCTATATTTTTTGTTTTCTGTTTGAACTTTGAAAGATTTTGATGTAGTTTCTTGAAGAGTTCGGTTTATTGACTTTTCTTGATCTGTTTATTCTTTCTGCTGAACCGGTGTGTTGGAAATTTTGGGTACTTAAGAGATTCAGGCATTTAGCAGACATTTTACTTATCTAACTTGTGTGGGATTTAGGTGACAAGATTGAAAATTTAGTTAGGTAGTTATTGGGTTTCGGTCTTATGAAATATTATTAGGTTCAAGTATCAGTACCCAAAGTTGTGGTTATCCTGCCCTTGCCATTCCTTGGTTCATCTGTAAGAGGCTGCTCGTGGTAGTAGTAGAGTCATATATCTTTCTGTTTATATTTGAATATAGCCATAAGTCAACTGAGTGCTATATCTAATAGATGTGCTTTGGGAGCCTTAGTTTGCTTCGGGGTTGGCATTTTCTTGGGTTCTGGCTATTTATCTTGGACTTTTAATCTTAAAAATTGTTTAGTTTAGATCATTATCAGTTTCTTAGTGCTTGTTTCCAAATTTGATGCATTCTATATTGGTCTTGATTTTCATTTGTTTATAGTCTTACTAATAACCACATTGCATGTGTCTCCAACTCTTTAACATTTTTATATTAAACGGTGATTCCCATGACTCGACCTTCTGTTGCTAATCCTTTTAGCTGAGAAGTTCCTTCTGTAGGTTGGTATCATTCTAGAAAGCCACTTTTAAGTATTTATTTTGTCAGCAAAAGAGATTTGTTTGGTTGTGGATGAGTCTGATTGTTATTTTATAACCCAAAATGTTGCTCAATATGTTGCAATATTTCCTTTCTACTCCAGTGCCTCCTTATAGAATGAAACTGATTTTTTATTTATGTTGATTTTAGACCTCAACTGGAAAATATTACTTTTTATGCATGTTTATCTTGCAGCCAAGATAGGTGCATGCATATACAGGGCCTGTGAAATGCATGTATACACAATACGTGCTTGCTAATAGCTAGACCTAGTAATAAACTTGTAGTCGTTTTGTTTTCAGATGTCTAAGGATGTGGAGGATCCTCCTGACCATGGTCCTGAAGTCTTGGTTCCCTCTGGTGATGCCCAAGAAACATGGTATAGTTGTGTACTAAAGCAAGTATCTGTCTATGGAGTGGCGGCAGGATACTGCATTTCAGCTTCTCTTCTCTCCATCATCAACAAATGGGCTGTAATGAAATTTCCTTATCCAGGGGCACTAACTGCTTTGCAGTATCTGACAAGTGCAGCTGGTGTAGTTCTCTGTGGATGGTTTAAGGTCCTAGAGCATGATCCACTTGACCTTCGGACCATGGGGCAGTTCCTACCTGCAGCCATTATATTTTATCTCTCTCTCTTTACCAACAGTGAGCTCCTCCTACATGCTAATGTTGACACTTTCATTGTCTTCCGATCAGCGGTTCCTATATTTGTTGCAATAGGAGAGACCCTTTACTTGAGCCAACCTTGGCCTTCATTGAAGACATGGATCTCATTAGGCACCATCTTTGGCGGCAGTGTCCTTTATGTTCTTACTGATTACCAGTTCACATTAACTGCCTATACTTGGGCCGCTGCATACTTGGTAAGTATGTCTATAGATTTTGTTTACATAAAGCATGTGGTAATGACTATTGGTCTAAATACATGGGGTCTTGTACTGTACAATAATCTTGAGGCTCTCCTATTGTTTCCTCTTGAGCTACTAATAATGGGAGAGTTGAAGAAAATAAAGCATGAAATCTCGGATGAGTCTGATTGGCACTCTTTTCAAGTGATTCTACCAGTGGGTTTATCATGTTTATTTGGGTTGGCCATATCTTTCTTTGGGTTCTCTTGCCGAAGGGCAATTTCTGCTACAGGGTTCACTGTTCTTGGTATAGTTAACAAGCTATTGACAGTTGTGATTAATTTGGTTATTTGGGACAAACATTCGACTTTCGTGGGGACTGTGGGGCTCTTGATTTGTATGCTAGGTGGTGTTATGTATCAGCAGTCGACAAGCAGTAAGCCCAAAGCTGTCAGTGAAGCTACAGTTCAAGAGACAGAGGAACAGCAGAATTTACTTGAAATGCAAAACAACTCACAAGCCAAGAACCATGAAAAAGAAGATACTAAGATAGAGAAGTGAAAGGGCTTAAAATATGAGCATTCTAGGCCTTATCCCATCTGCATATGGAAACCATTGTTTGATTCGGTATGGCTGATAAATTCTCATGAAAACAACAATCTCCATATGCACAAATTCTTGCAATGAAGATTCAGGCTCAAGTCTTATACACCTATGGCGTTTCACCTGGTCGGTCTTCTATGCTCGAACTTGAATTTTTTTCTTTATTAGATTGATACATGATTTGTATTTCCCATCCAACAACCCGGGAGGACTGGATAGAACTTTAATTTCTTTTGTTTTATATTACTACCATGAACATTTTATTTGACCCAATCAACTCATCATCTTATTGGTGCCTAAGGGCTAAGATTATATGTAGATATAAATGCATTTGTCAGATCAAGGTTTAGTTTCTAGTCTTTGGTTTCTAGTTCGCTCCATTCATTCACTTTATTTGTTGTCTGTTACCACTTTTTGACTCTTCATATTTATACAGAAATGTATTTTAGTTGTACCGACTGTTATGCATCATGTTCTTGTTCTTTGTATCGTCAATAACGAACATCAGATGTATGGTTTTGGTCTTTTAAGTAACTGTGAGACTTGAGCCTGTCCTTTTCTGTTTTTGTTTCCACCCTGATAACTGGAACCAAGACAAATCGTTACTTTGTATTCAAAATGGAAGAATATAGCTTTTGAGTTGTTTTGCATTGCACTTGAAGAAGTCATGGGCAAGCATCAACGGTGATGGAGTCATATTCCCATTTTCTGATTCCCAAAAGCTAAACTGGACTGGACTAGGGTGAGTGTTAGATACATGAGTAGGCTATATTGCTATTAGACTTTTTCCTTAAAAACTTTTCCATTCAATTCATCCACAACTTATGTCCAAATATGAGCCAGGAGTCTGGGTTCGGTAAGAACCCTTGTAAGTGTAGGATGTCTTGGGTTCAAATATGGGGAGACTCATTTTTGAGTAACTAAGCCTCAATGAATTTGTGGCTCTTCAAAGAAGATAACATGGTATTGTTGGTGTGGGGAGATGAGAATACTGGTCTGCCGGTTTTGACACCAGCAACTGTTAAGCTTCTCAAACTGAGGGCAGATGATGGTTTACAAATTACTTTGTGCAACTACATTGTGGAAAATTGATGTTCCATTATCAGATTGAAGGTGCAATCCACCATATGGATGATGTTGCAATTAAAGTTGACAAAGTAACTAGATTTATCTTATAAGATAAATATTATCATGTTAGCATTAAATATATGTAAATTGATATGTAAACTATTTTACTAACATCGATGAAAACAATTTTTATCTAAAATAAAAATAAAAATCACGTTGATAAAAATGTAAAATAGAAAATTATATTTATTCATATTTTAAATTATTTATATGTTCATGCAATCAATAAAAATTCTTCAACTTCACTTACAAATCTCACATAACTTGTGGAATCCTTTATTTTTTTAATATATTTAATTTTTTTAATCTTTTTAAAGACTTACAGCTCGTTTACAAGTTTTTATACCGGATAATTTTCTTCAAATGTTGCCAAAATAAATTAAAAAATGAAAATTATACTCATTTTATTATTATAATACTTAATTTTTTTTATCACAAGTAATAAACTAAACTATTTTTTTTCTAAGTTGACGTTTATTTCATCTAAAAATGAAGCTTAACCTCAAAATTGGTACCTAATCTATCGGATTACAAGTGGTATTGGATTTTTTTTCTAAATTGGTGTTTCTGTTAGTTTAATTGTTAAGTCTATTTTTTAACTAATTAAAATTTGACATATGACAAAAAAAGGCAAAATATTATTTCTTCTTATATATATATTTCTTTCTTTAGAATCGGACCAATGGTTAAACCGGTTAGGCTACGAGATCTTGATTTGATTAATTCTTCTGGTTCGATTGAATAAACTATTAAAGATTCATAACAATAAAAAATATTTAAAAAATAGAGAAAATCAATTCAATTGTTTTTTTTAGCTTGGTTCAACTAGCCTATATTAGTTTGTGGGTCAATCGGTTTAACCCCTATCTTTAGATCGATACCCCAATCGATTCAATTGGGCGTTCTAATTTGATTTTAAAAATACTAGTTCTGATCGATGAAATAACTTTTTCAGTCTTGTCATGTCAAGTAAGCAAGTGAAGAAGTTCAAAAACAGAATTAATCGCTTGCATGTCGACCTTAGAAAAGCAAATTTCTAGCATCGTTGGTATTGTCATATATTACAAAAAAAAAGAAGAAAGAAAACAACATAAAAAAAATAGAGAGATATAATGTATGTGAAAATATATAATGTCGAAAATATCGCAAACAAAAAATAAAATAATAAAAATAAAGAACACATAGATTTTACGTGGAAACCCTTTCGGGAAAAAACCACGGGCAGAGGAGAAGAAAATTCACTATGCAAAAAATTCGAATCATTACAAGAGGAATAGACTATGCCTATTTATAGACTTGTAAAGCAATATTCTAGTAGGATTGAAACACCTTATCCTAATCAATATAAAATAGATGGAGTTTAATAAGGTTTAAAAAACCTTATTCTAAAATAAAATAAAAGAAGTCTAGTTCTATTTGGATATTTCTTTTATTTTATTTTCCATCTTATTTTATTTAAATAAGAATTTGGGTCACTTAATTCTAACAATCTCTACTTTGACACAAATTCTCAATGAACAAGTTCTTTATTGCGAACTTTCAACGAAAAAATTCTCCACCTCTTCCATAAAACCCCTTAAGGGTTTAACTTCAACAATGAACACCAACCAAGTCTAAGCAATGCTCAAACTTGGTTATCGGAAGTGACTTAGTCATCATATCTACAGGATTTTCATGAGTACTAATTTTGCTCACAACAATATCACCACGAGCAATAATATCACGAACAAAATGATACCTAACATCAATGTGTTTTGTTCTCTCATGAAACATTTGATCTTTTGTAAGGAAGATGGCACTCTGACTGTCACAAAATACTGTACTGATTTGAAGGTCTTCATTGAGTTCACTAAATAGTCCCTTCAACCAAATAGCTTCTTTACAAGCTTCAGTAATCGCCATGTACTCAGCTTCAGTGGTAGACAAAGCGACTGTAGTTTGCAAAGTGGCTTTCCAACTGATTGCACAACCTCCAATTGTAAAGACATAACCTGTGAGAGATCGTCTTCTATCAAGGTCTCCAGCAAAATCAGCATCAACATACCCAATGACTTCATCTCTAGTTCTTCCAAACTGTAAGCAAACATCAGTAGTACCTTGTAAGTATCTTAAAATCCACTAAACTGCTTTCCAGTGTTCTTTACCAGGATTCGCCATGTATCTGCTAACTGCACTGACTGCATATGATAAATCTGGACGTAAACAAACCATAGCATACATGAGAGATCCCACTGCACTAGAGTATGGAACATGTGATATGTACTCAACCTCATCATCTGATTATGGAGACAAAGCTGATGAAAGTCTAAAATGAGCTGCTAAAGGAGTACTAACAGGCTTTGTATTCAGCATATTGAACCTGCAAAGAACTTTCTCAATGTACCCTTTCTGACTTAGGTACAATTTACTTGCTTTTCTATCTCTAAGAATTTCCATACCAAGTATCTTCTTTGTTGGTCTTTCATCTCAAATTCTTCACTTAGTTGGGCTTTGACTTTTCTTATCTCTGCTTTATCTTTTGCTACTATTAACATGTCATCAACATAAAGGAGTAGATATACAAAAGAACCATCATTGTTTTTCTTATAGTAAACACAACTGTCAAAGCTACTTCTTTTGAAATAATGAGAAGTCATAAAAGAATCAAACCTCTTGTACCACTGTCTTGGTGACTGTTTTAAACCGTAGAGAGACTTTTTCAGCAAGCAAACATAGTCCTCCTTTTCTGAGATTGTAAAACCCTCTGGTTGTTGCATGTAAATATCCTCCTTAAGTCCTCCATGCAAAAATGCAGTTTTAACATCTAACTGCTCAAGCTCCAAATCATGCATGGCCACAATACCAAGCAAAGCTCGAATCGAACTATGCTTCACAACTGGGAAGAACACACCTGTGAAGTCTACTCCTGGAATTTGACTATAACCCTTTTGCAACAAGCCTTGCTTTATATCTGGGTTCTTCAACTCCTGGAGTCCCTTCTTTCTTTTTATACACCTATTTACAACGAACAACCTTTTTACCTTTTGGAAGTTTTACAAGATCCCATGTTTTGTTTTTGTGGAGTGATTCCATCTCCTCTTGCATAGCAAACATCCACTTTTCTGAGTTTTCACAACTAACTGCCTCAGAATAATTAGATGGCTCTTGATTTGCATTTATATCTTCATCCACATTTAAAGCATAAGCAACTAGATCAGCCTCAGCATACTTTTTAGGAGGTTTAATTTCCCTTCTAGTTCTGTTTTTGGCAATAGAGTATTGTGGTGAAGAAGCAACTCTATTCTCAATTTTTGTACTTGCTTGAGGAGTCGACTCTGTATTAATTTGATGCTCCACCTGCTTTTGATTTTCTTTATTGGAAGAATCTTTAAGAGATAAGTTAGGTAACATAGCAGTTTCATCAAAAACAACATCTCTGCTAATCACAACTTTTCTATCTTTAGGACACCATAACTTATACTCTTTAACACCAGTTTTATAACCAAGAAAAATACATTTAATGGATCTTGGTTCTAATTTTCCATTATCAACATGAGCATACGCAGGACACCCAAAAATCTTTAAATCAGAATAGTCAGCAGGGTTACCAGACCATACCTCTTGTGGAGTCTTTTTCTCAATGGCAATTGATGGAGATCTGTTGATCAAAAAACATACAGTAGAGGCTGCTTCGGCCCAAAATGACTTTGGTAAGTTGGCATTTGACAACATGCATCGAACCTTCTCCATGATCGTTCTATTCATTCTTTCTGCAACGCCATTTTGCTGTGGCGTATGATGAACTGTCAAGTGTCTCACGATCCCTTCTGACTTGCACAGTTTATTAAACTCATCAGAACAAAACTCTAAGCCATTGTCTGTGCGGAGGTGTTTTATTTATTTTCCCGTCTATTTTTCAATCATAGTTTTCCAAGACTTAAATGCGGAAAACACATCGCTTTTCTGCTTCAAGAAGAACGCCCAAACTTTTCTGGAAAAATCATCAATAAAAGTTAGCATATAATTAGCTTCACCTCTCGAAAGCACTCTGGATGGCCCCCACAGATCAGAATGAACATACTCCAATATTCCTTTCGTGTTATGGATTCCTTTAGTGAATCAAACTTTCTTTTTCTTCCAAAAAACGCAGTGCTCATAAAACTTCAATTTGCAAATTCCTTGCCCATCAAGAAGTCCTCTTTTGCTCAATTCTACCATACCATTCTCACTCATATGCCCTAGGCGCATATGCCAAAGTTTAGTAATATCATCATCTGACAAAGAAGAGGAGGCAACAGCTGCATCACCAGTAACAGTAGAACCTTGCAGAACATATAACTTGGCAGTCTTTCTTTACCCTTTCATTACAACGAGGGAATCTTTAGAAATCTTCAAAACCCCACTTTCAGCTGTGTATTTGTACCCTTTTGAATCAAGAGTACTTAATGAAATTAAATTTCTCTTCAATTCTGGAACATGTCGTACGTCACTAAGTGTTCTGACAACTCCATCAAACATCTTAACTTTAATCGTTCCAACACCTGCGATTTTACACGAAGCATTATTTCCCATCAAAACAACACCTTCAGACACTGTCTCGTAATTTGTAAACCAATCTCTATTGGGACTCATGTGGAAAGTGCAGCCCGAATCAATGATCCACTCATCGCTCACTTTAGAATTGATGACTGAAGCGATAAAAAGTTCACCATCGCTGTAGTCTTCTACAACATCAGCTTCACCGGAATTTTCTGATTGTTTTCCCTTTTGATTCGCAGCCTCCCTTTTGATATTATTCTGTAGCTTATAGCACTCAGATTTAATGTGCCCTTTTTTCTTACAGAAGTTACAAGTTTTACCTCTGTTTGAAGACTTTGATCTACCTTTAGATTTACTACGAGGATTCCGTTCTTGTGTTTTTCCACGATCATCATCAGCATTCCGATCTTGTCTCCCACGAACAATGAGACCATCACCCTGAGAGTCAGTTTTAACCACAAGATGCTTCATCTTATCATATGAGGTTAAGGAATTATAAACCTCATCGACTGTGAGAGACTCGCGACTATATAAAATCGTGTCTCTAAAGGTTGAATAAGATGGGGGCAACGAATAAAGTAGAATCAAACCTAGATCTTCCTTATCATACTGAACCTCCATGGCCTCCAAGTTTGAGAGAATTTCTTTAAACACTGTTAAGTGTTCGTGCACAGATGCACCTTCCTCCAAATGATGAGCATAAAGACGTTGCTTCATATGCAGCTTACTGGTTAGAGTTTTCGACATGCATATTTGTTCCAGCCTTTTTCATAATTCAGCGACGGTCTTCTCCTTCATCACATCCTGCAAAATTTCGTTAGACAAATGCAGATGTAACTGTGTTAATGCCGTTTGATCCTTACGCTTCTTCTCTTCATCTGTTAATGTTGAAGGCATCTTATCTATCCCTAGCAGGGCTTCCTCTAGATCCATCTGTGCAAGAACTGCTTGCATCTTAATCTGCCACAACGCAAATCTGGTGTTGCGATCCAACAGCGAAATTTCATACTTCAAAGACGCCATTACCGTGATCGAGAAAAAAATCGGAAGCTCTGATACCAATTTGTGAAAATATATAATGCCGGTAATAACAAAATATCGCAAACAAAAAATAAAAATAATAAAAATAAAGAACACACAGATTTTACGTGGAAACCCTTTCGGGAAAAAACTACGGGCAGAGGAGAAGAAAATTCACTATGCAAAAAATTCGAATCATTACAAGAGGAATAGACTATGTCTATTTATAGACTTGTAAAGCAATATTCTAGTAGGATTGAAACACCTTATCCTAATCAATATAAAATAGATGGAGTTTAATAAGGTTTAAAAAACCTTATTCTAAAATAAAATAAAAGAAGTCTAGTTCTATTTGGATATTTCTTTTATTTTATTTTCCATCTTATTTTATTTAAATAAGAATTTGGGTCACTTAATTCTAACAATGTAAAAGAAAAAGAGAAAATGAAAGAATTAAAAAAAATATTTTTTTGAGTTTATATGACATGATAAATTATTATTGGTTGAAATTTTTTAATGGATATAGCATTTTGTGTAAAATGAGTAACAAAAAAATAGTTTAGGTATCACTTGTGACAAAAAAAGTTGGTATAATAATAAATTTAATTTACACATTTTTTATCAACTTGGCCCTTATTCATTTTTCGAGTTAAATTTGACTCTTAACCTTAAAAAAAAAAAAATCAAATCTTTTTTTTTATAGCAAAAATGATGACTAAAAACAATAATTTTTAAAATTGTTAGTGTGACAACTTGCATGATAGTCTGTATGCACATCATGCTAACATAAATATCATTTGTTTTATATGTCGTATCAATAAATAATTCAAAAATTATAAAAATAAAAAGTTCATAAAAATGCAAAAAAAAAAATATCATAAAGTACACGTGGATTGTCATGCAGCCTGTCGTGTTTAAAAATATGACATTTTAATTAGTATTCTGTTGAAAAATATGGACATCACATATATAATAAGGGTAATTACATATTGTTATTTACTATTATGATATGTTAGCCCAAATTAAAAGTGATCTCATTTGGTTAAAATTTTATTGGATTTTAATTATTAAATAAAATATGGGTCAAATATGTGTAGATACTGTAGTAATTGAGTTCTAATCTAAATTCTAATTAATGATGGGCTAATTAGAATTTAATTAGAACTAATATGCCAATGTTATAAATATTATGGTTTTGGTCCCAAATTATACACAAATATCTTTTCTAATATCCCATCATTAGGAAAGAGAGAGCAGATATTCTCTAAATTTCTTGCGTACTAATTTGGAAGATTAAATCCCCATGATCTGGTAAAACTTCAAAGAATTCATGGATTCAGGTATGCTTCCGCGTCTAGTTTTGTTTTTGATTTATTCTTGATGATTTGACATGATAGATCCTGGCTTATTAAGTTTTATTTCAGATTTATTTTACAAATCTAACAAGTGGCATCCGAGCTTTGTCATGTTAAATTATTGAGAATGAATTAATTCTTTATTAATTTTGGATTGATTCGTTTTTCTTTTTTTTTTAATTTTATGGATTTGATATTTTAATTATATATTGTGTTGAATCTTTGAGATTCTTGATAACGTTTTTTAGATTTTGATTCATTATATTAAAGTTTTAGGGTTTTATAATTATATAATTTTGTTTTTAATCTATTCTCCAATTATATATATCAATGATGACTTCGGTTTGATTCTTGAATATTGAATTGAATAGAAAATTAATGATATTTGTATGATTTTGATTTCCATCACAATAATAATTGATAAAGAAGGTTTGTGTTTTTGAAAGTTTGATTGAAATCGCGACTTTCTATTTTTCTTTAAAGGAAAGAATGAAAGTTGAATCCATCGTTCAACTCTTATTGGGGCAGTGATATTGTTTTGATTTCTTATTATTTTATTTTTTTTAAAATATATATGGATACAATATTTTAAATTTGAATTCATCTATTTTTTTTGAGTCTTTAGAATAATTAATTCATAAATATTTATTTTTAGAAATTATATGTTTAAAAATATGTAATGAATTTTTTTCATACAAATCTATTTAATTATAAATACAATTTCGAATTTATTTTGTATATGCAAGATAAGTGAGTAGTATTTTTTATTATATGCATTTACATATAAATGATTTTTGAGAGTATACTACGTGATTTTACATGTGTGAATTGGTTTTAATTAAATCTATAAATATTTATGGTTTTAAGTTTTGTGTGTATTGTTGCTAAGATTATTAAAAATAAAAAAAATATAGATTCAATTATGATTTTTTTTACCAAATTGGTTTAATGGATATTCATTGAAGTTGTTAATTTTATGCCATGAATATATATTCAATTTTTTTTGGGTGCTTTGATGCAAATTTATGCCAATCATGATACATGTTTAAAGAATTTAATTTTAAATTTGGTTCTATTATATAGGGTTTTGGCATCTTATTATTCTAAATATTTGGTTAAATTATGATGACATGGTTTATTGTATGAATTGTGGGATATGCCAACTGTCGAAACCATCCCCTTTTTTTTTTGTTTTTAAAGAAGGACGGGGAATCGACCTTTGAAAAAAACAGAAATGGAGTCGCCACCGATCTTTTTGTTTTGGTGTGATCGGGTCACCTAAGAATCTTGGTTATAAACTATTTCTTTCTACTAAAACAACGATTTTGGTTTTACGAAAATATGAGAAAACGGGTTCGGGAGTCGGTTACGCAAGAGGAAGGATTAGCACCCTCACTACGCCCAAAATTGGTATCAAATCGATTAAATACTGTCCTTATGTAAAATGTTTTTGAAATGTGGTCCCTTTTCGATAACATTTGAATAGCCCGAGTTGGTTATCAAAATTCTCTTGCTTAAGAGGAATATAGCACCACATCCAGCACGATAGGACATGATCCTTTATGCCCTTGAAAACATGATAAGTTTTGACTTCCAAAAATTTGTAAGTTGAAAACCGCAAAAGGATGCCCAATTACTTGGTCCAACGAGAAAATCGAGACCCAGCACAGTAGGGCACGACTCCTTGAATTTCTAGACGTCAGACATTGCCTTATTTTAGAATTTAGAGAGTATGAGTGAAATTCTAAAGGAATCTTCGATCATTGAACGATTAGGAAATCGCAACCCCGCGCGATAGGGCATGATTCCCGAATTGCCAAACATCGAGTATTACCTTCGTTTTAAAGAGTTTTTAGAAAACATGAACGAAATTCTAAAGGGACATTCGATTATTTTGAGCAAAAGCGAAATTGCAACCCAGCACGTTAGGGCACGATTCCGCGAATTGCCAAATATCTAATCTCGTCTTCGTTTTAAAGAAAAAAATTTTTTTTAAAAATTGTGAAGCTAGCTTAAAATGCATTAATTCAATTTGAAATAAGACGAAATTAATCATAAAAATTTGGATTTTATAAAACCATATTTCAAAAAATAAGTGGAAAACGATGATATGGGGTAACATACGTACGCATAAAATATGACAATGAGTGGAGGTAATGCCATTTATTTAATCAACTAACAAGCACTTAAGCAACTAAGTATAACTAACTTGGAAATACAACTCAATTTTAACCATGCATGGAGAATAATTAACATGACAATTGTCATGACCCAATTCTGCCCGGGCTTAGACCCATTACAAATGGCCCAATTGATACCCACCTAACCCATGAAAACAGACCAAAAATTAATTAACCCCAAAGCCCAGTTACCAGCAAACCCGTTACAAGCCCAAACCACTACCAAATCCCTATCCCGAAACCCTAATCTCTTTGCAACTTGCGCCACCTCTGAGCCCACTTGCACCTGCCTTCTGCCAAGCAGTCCCATCCACCGTCCAGCACCGCTTCTGGCTCCTCTCAGCACCACCTTTGTACCTGCAAAAGCATTAAAAGAGACAGGACAGAAATAATATAGAAAGGGAGATAAATCGGCTATAAAAGCCGATTGTAAACGATTGTAAAAGGAGGTTTTTTTTGGATATACAAAACACAAAACTTTAAATCAGAAAGCACAATATTGATTCCAAAAACACAAAATCACGAGGATACCCTAATCGGAGATCGTACCAGCATCGGAATCCAAAGGTTAAAAAGTGATTTCTTTTTTTTTTTTTACGTTTTACAAATCTGTTTTTTTAATATATATATATTAAATAATAATAATAATAAAAATAAAACTAAAAAAAAAAGAGAAAAAAAAGAAATTTTTTACCTTCACGCGGTGGCCGGCGCCGGCAACGGACGGCGGTCCGGTGACCGGAATGTGGCCGGCCTCAAGGCTGGAAATCGCCACGCCCCAAGCTCTCTCTCTTTTTTTTTCTCCTCCCTCGTGCAAAATGATTTTTTTTTCCGAAAACGGGCCTATTTATAGAACCTGAAAACGGTGCCGTTTTGCCCTAAGACCCAGGGCACAAAACGACGTCGTTTTGTCCTAGGTCGGAGCCACCCGACCCGTACCGGATGTAGGTCCGCGTGTTTTTAATCGGAGGGGCTATTTACGCAATGAGCCCCTCCGCTTTTCCAAGCCTATGCAATCCAGTGTTTTGTAATTTTTCAATTAGGCCCAACAGTTTACTCGAGTTTCTGATTTAATCCCCCGTGTTTTTGGGTATTTTGGAAAAGTGGGTTATTTCCCGTTTTAATCCCCCAAGTCTTCCCCCGTATTCGTATTGGTCCTTTTCTCTCGTTTTCATTTTCAAATTTACCCGAAACTGTTGCCTTTAATTCGATTTCGTCCTTTTTGTAATATTTTCGTTTTAATACCGTGATTATCATTATTATTACATTGTTAATATATTTTACTATATTTAGTATTATTATTATTTTAAACATCACGATTTTACTATACTTATTACTATTATTGTTACCTAAAATTTTTTACTACTATATTTACTAGTATAGATTACTATTATTTTTATCATTAATATTTTACTTTATCATTATTATCATTATACTTAGTCTTAGTATTATTATATTAACTTATTTTATTATTATCGTACTATTAATATTATTATCTTCCCTTTCATTTTTATTTACTAGCACATATCATTACCCTTAGTACTATTTTACTACAATTAATATTATTATATTTTCATTATAGTTAATACCATTATTTTTCTTCTCATTAATATACTATTATTATACTTATATGTTTATACTTTTACGTAATATATATATTATGTTCATACGTTTAATATTTATTTTTAATATATATATGTGTTTAGGTATTCATTACTAATAGTTGTTTTAATATTAATATTGTTCCAACATGTATATTTTATAATACTATATTATATATACATTATATTTATATATACGTATATAGATTTCTTAAACGTTATAGTTATACATCATTTCATACTATCTTATGTACATGTTTTTATTATTATGTATGTATATTTTTGTATATTACGTATATATGTTTTCGCGACATTACACCTTTATGTACTATGCATATATTATATTTTGTATATTATGCACGTATTTTTATACACGCATACTTTATATTGTATCACATAAATTTTCTAATATTACATTATATGCACATTTTTGTATACTATGCATGCATATCTTTAATATCGTATTATTCATGTTATTATCTCGTGTATATATTTTGTTCCAATTATATTAGATGTTTCTCTCTCTCTTCTCTTTTTACGTTATATTACGTATGTTTTTCAAATACACTCCTTTTTATATATTTTTACTGTAAATATCATCGCTACTACCATATTCTAATACTATGTTTTAACATCCTTATCAATTGCATACCGTGCATAAAAATATATATCTCATTCAATCCAAGATGTTTCAAAAGAAAACGAGGCGATATTTTTGTGTTTAGAGATACGGGAAATAGTGCCCTAACGTGCTGGGTTGCGATTTCTCATTCTTCTAAATACCTAAAATACCCTCCTAAATTTTGCAACTCGCGAGATAACTTTAGTTTCGAGGAATTCAAGAACTTCGTGTCCAATCGTGCTGGATGTGATGTTCGTATTCTTCCAAAGCGAAGGAATCTCGATTTTTTCAACCCAAATCATCCCAAATTTTATTCAAAATATTCCAAAAACGAGGCAATGTTTTTGTATTTAGAGATTCGGGAAATAGTGCCCTAACGTGCTGGGTTGCGATTTCTCATTCGCCTAATTACTAAAATACCCTTCTAAACAAAATTTTGCAACCCGCGAGATATCTCTAGTTTCAGAGAATTCACGAATCTCGTGTCCAATCGTGCTGGATGTGATGTTCGTATTCTTCTGAGGCGAAGGAATTTCGACCTTCCTACTCAAGTTTCAAAAAAAGAATCTTATTTAAAATCTTTCCAAATTTCAACTTAAGACAGACAATTGCTCAATTTGGTACCAATTTTAGGCGTTGCGGGGGTGCTAATCCTTCCCCGCGCATAACCGACTCCCGAACCCGTTTTCTCTAATTTTTCGTAGACCAAAGAGTTTTATTAGGTGATCCAATCGCACCGAAAAAGGTTGGTGGCGACTCCCATTTTCATTTTTTAAGTCGATACCCGTTTTCCTTTCAAAAAGATGGTTTCGACAACAATGAATAAATAATATGCAACGACAACATACATGGCATAATAAACAATGATTACTATTAGTCGCACAAAACAAAATGAAAATCGAAGAAGCAATATGGTATAAAACTATTTTAAACAATGGTAAGTACGCAATGCACACTATATGAATTGATGGATTGATAAATTAGAAACTATTTACAAAAACAAATTTAATATATACATGCAATCATCAAAACATATATTGTAGAATGAACATTTTTAAAACACATAATGTATAAGTTGACAAATTTGCGTTGAAACTAAGAATATATAATCATTGAAATAGATATTATAGAATAAAATTTTGAATCAAGTCATGTGCGAAAATGTTTTAAAAACAAATTCATTTAAAAATTGACAAGGCACATGATAATTTAAATACTATATAATACGAAAAGATAATAAAATACGTGATGAGGTATAATACACAAAATATTTTTACAAAATATATATACATAAATAACTTTAAAAATAGTCATTTGCAAAAAAAAGAATACGTACGGGATTAAGTTAATTTTATAATAAATTATATGATAGTTTTACGAACGTGCTTATATATATAGATATAAAGAAAACTACATGTATAAAATACATGAATTTGATAATATATAGATATAGATTAAACATAGGTGTCAATAAAAATATATATAATAATTTAAAAAATATATTTTGTATAATAAAAGACAACGATAAGTTTAAGAAATCATATACATAAAAATAATATAAGGCTGATGATAAAAATATATATGTGAAATAAAATCAGCTTTAATACAAAGTATAAATATATATATAATAGCGTATAAAAAATATTTACAAAAGTGATAAAAAAACGAAATCAAATCATTAAAATAACTTATAATATAAAGAAAAAATAAGTAAACAAGGATAAAAAAGGTTGAACGTGTTTAAAACTAAAAGCCATTGAATGGCAGCTTATTATCCCTTTTTTGCCATAAGCAGCAGACCCAATTCTTAGGGTTTCAACACAGCAAATTTTTGAGGCTTTCCCATCCCCCCATTTGACCATTCGACTGCCCCATTCCACCATTGAAACTGATGGACGGTGGCTCGCCATGGAGTCGTTTCGTTTTCCTACTCTAAGCCTCACCCCAAAAGGTAAGACTTTTTAGCCCGGAAACTCATTTCAAGCTTCGATTTCGACGAAGAAAAAATGGTCTCGATGACTCGTTTGCGAAGGTAAGGTTTCATTTTTCTCTTTTCTTTTATTTTTAGATGCAAAGAATGAAAAAGAAAATCAAAGAGAGCAGATCGAGAGAGAAAAAGACGTAATAAATCCCAGAGATTCAAAACAGAAAATCACCTTGCTCTTTTTTTTTCTATTGCTTCTGTATGCGTAACCCTTTACAAAGATTAAAGTTATGGCTTTATAGCCGAAAATGGTAGAAATAAATAAATAAAAATACCAAAATTCTTTCTTTGCTTTCGCATTGGGTATGTGCTACTGTTGTTTGTTTGTTTTTGCAGGTACGGGGCATGCGTTGGTGGAGTACAGGGCTGCTGGACGGTATGAAGTGTACGGCGCTGGAGGCTTGGCTGCGGCGCAAGGGAGAGAACCCTAGGGTTCTGCCTGTTCTAAAATTTTTGGGCCATTTGGGCCGGTGTAATTTTTGGGGTTGGGCCAAGGCTTTGGTTTGGGTATTGGGTTAGGGTATTAGGGTATTTGGGTCATTGTAATAACTTTGGGCCTTGGGCTTTATTTAATTAATTTGTTTTGGGCCAAAATTGGCTACTACACCAACTATTATGATTTTGTTTTTTTGAGATTTATTGGCTTGAAAATATTTTTCAAGTATTTATGTGAATATCTATTTAATTATAAATACAACTTTGGATTTACATGGTAAATTTAGAGTAAGTTTTTCTATTTGATTATGAATACATGTATATGCGTGAATTACTTTGGTGTTTTTATCCATGCCAAAATTATGAATACATGTGCTTGTTAATTGTTTGGCTTTGAATCACTACATTTTTTTTGTTTGGTTTTGATATATATGCTTTTGGAACAAAAAAAAAATAGTCAAAAGTTAAGGTTTTCGTTTTTTTATTGCATTATTATTAAGAAAACTTTATTTTGGGTTATTTCGGAGTCTATAAAGTAATAAAAAAATAGTTTTGACATTTGACTATTGGGGAAATTTTAAATTTAAATATTGGTATGTTTATATATATTTTAAAATAACTTAATTGAAGCAAAAAGTCACTAAAGTGTTTTTTTTTTGTATAAATTATTTTATTTTGAAATATAAAAGGTTGTGTGCATGTAACTTAAGTTATGTTAATATTGATTGGCCCAAATGAAAGTTAATAATATTACATGTGCAACTATGGTAATAAACATGTGACAATTATTCGGTTTTACATATGAGCAATAAATTGGCCCAAAGGAAGATTTATGGTTCGACATGCTCTTATTGTCAATGTTTGATTATTACACTAATATATCACTTACAAGTTAATATTTTGTCCAAAGATGAAATATTAATAGAGTATCCGATATCTTGAGATGATGTTTACTTTTATTCAAATTATTTTGGTTTAAATTTGAAGTCTTATATGAAGTTGTTTATGGTTTATGATTTATTCAACTATTATTATATTAGTCAATATTATTGTATGTTGTTTTCGGATAAATATATACATATATATACTATTACCTTTTAATTTGATTGAAAGATGAAATCAAGAAAAATATTTTAAAACAAATAAATTCAGATTTTGACTTTAGATTTTAATTAAGGATATCTAATATTTTAAATAAATTAGTTGAAACAAAATGCTGGCAAAGTGACCTCTTTTGTGTAGATTAGTTTATTTTGAAATATTAAGATGATTATATGTTTTTGTGATTCATACGTTTATTAACTGACCCAAAGGTAAGTTAATATTTGATAGAATTTCAACGACATCTGTGGTGATAAACATGTGACAATTATAATGTATTTTATGTGAGCAATAAATTAGTCTAAAGATTAATTAATTGTTTGACATAATTTATTGTCAATGATTGATTTATACAATAAGAGTACCGCTTACTCTTAATATTACTGTCCAAAGACTTGATATTAATGTTGTGTTTCGTATCTTGAGATGGGATTAACCATTATCTTGAATTTATTGTTTACTTATGAATATTGATGTGAGCTTATTTTTATTTATTTTTTGTTTTATATTCAGTTAATTCATCTTCTACTGCCACAATATCTGCTAATATAAATTCTATACTCATACTTAATGGGACTAATTTCAACGAATGGAAAAAGCACTTACTTATAGTGTTTGGTTGTGTGAACATAGACATTGCACTAAGGGAAGAACAACACACACCTCTCACTGTGGAAGACACCCCTTATGTTAAAAGGGATTTTGAGAGGTGGGATCGTTGAAATTGCATGAGTCTAATGATCATGAAGCACAACATTTTAGAAGCCTTTAGGGGCATAGAATCTGAAAAGATTACTCAGGTTAAGGTTTCCTTGACGAAATTGAGAAATATTTTTCTAAAAAAAACAATAAGGTTAAAATGACATCACTTCTGACTTCTTTGATGTCTATAAAGTTAAGGGTCAAGGAAATTCTGAGCAATCTAAAGGCTATAGTTTTATGATCCCACAATTAGGAATATTTTTGATATGAGAATTGCAACATTCTTTTAGGATGTTGAGTTTGGAGGGAGAAATAAGTTTAGAGACATTGCTTTTAAGGAGGAATTGAATTCTAACTCAGTTCCTACTATCACTTTTGATGATGTTTAGGTTCTCATATCTATCATTGATTAAGAAGTGAATCTAGAACCTTAATAAGACAATGTTGAACAATTCCCTATTTAAGATGAGGTTTCCAGAAAAACAAACTCAACAACCTCAAGAATGAATGTCATTAAAAATGTTAACTAGAGAAAGGGTTATAATGGCTTTAGTGGAATATTTTGACCTTAAGTTACATCAGATGAATATTAAGTTAATAGTTTCTGAGTGGTAACATTAATCATACATTTATATGGTGCAATTAGAAAACTTTGTGTCTGATGATGTAAAGGTAATGATTTGCAAATTAAAGAATTTCATCTATGGGCTTAAGTAGACCTCCCGTCAATAATATTACAAAATTTACCAAATGATTATCTCATTCGGTTTAGAAATGAATTTTGTTGATAATAGTATATAACATAAGTTTAGTGGGAGTAAGGTTTTATATTTGGTTTTAATGCTAATGGCATATTGCTTGTTACGATATATGTAATGAAAGTCGCCTTAATTCTATGTTAACATAATTAATGGACGAGATTATTCGGAATACCTTTTGGATATGATAGTAAAATTTTGAGCTCATAAGGTTATATAATGACATGTAATTATAGAGTAATTAGTATATATATGTGGTCCAAGTGAGAGATTGTTGGAAAATATGAACATTACATATATAATAAGGGTAATTACATATAATTTACTATCATGATAGGTTAGCCCAAATTAAAAGTGATCTAATTTGGTTAGAATTTTATTGGGTTTTAATTATTAAATAAAGAATGGGTCAAATATGTGTAGATACTTTAGTAATTGAGTTCTAATCAAAATTCTAATTAATGATGGGCTAATTAGAATTTGATTAGAACTAATATATCAATGTTATAAATATTGAGGTTATGGTCCTTAAATTATAGACAAGATATCGTTTCTAATATCTCATAATTAGGAAAGAGAGAGCAAATATTCTCTGAATTTCTTATGTACTAATTTAGAAGATCAAATCCCTAATATCCGGTAAAACTTCAAAGAGTTCATGGATTCAGATACGCTTCTGCATCTAATTTTGTTCTTGATTTATTCTTGATAATTTGACATGACAGATCTTGATTTATTAAGTTTTATTTTAGACTTATTTTACAAACCTAACATATTCTTCTTAAAAGAAGATTTTTAGACTTTTTTTTTCAAAAAATTGATGGATAAATTAAAATCTTTTTTAAAAATTAAAAATTAAATTTAACTAAAAAAATAAAAATTAAATTGATAAAATATGTAAATATTAAAGGTTAAATTTAACATTATGCTAAAAATATTTAGATACCAAAAGAGGAAAAAAAAATTAATTTGAGTTATGCTTTTATAAGATTTAAAGAAAAATAATAATTTAGATATAAGTCGATTTTTGAAGTTCTTTTACCGGAAAATTTGAAAAAAACAAAAAAAAAACATGGTTCATTAATTTATTATTTTTAATATTAAGTGCACTATCAAATAATTATCATATCTCTATTACCATGTTTATATTATTAATTTTTTCACGTCATTGAAGTCCAACAAGACATTATGCTAACCCAGAGAAGATCATTCTCATGTAAGTCGAATTTGTATTAGGCTACAGATCCTGCATTATTCATCGACACATGTTTTCATATTCTAAAAAAAGAAAGCCGCAGCGGCTACAGTTAACAAAAAGAGGAGAGCAAGTTGGCAGATGAGGCATCATCCCTCAGTCAAAGTCCACAGTGGTTCTTGTATGAAACTGGGTATCTTTGTCTCTGCTCAAATCCCTGACAAAACAAAAGCACCATTCATAACTTGATACCCCCATTCACATAGTTTTTATTTTACAAAATGTAAACAACAAACTTACACCCTGGCCTTTTCAGAGCTCATCTTTGAGCGACTCTTGATGGACAGTTTTGTCCCTGTTCTTTTCAATGAAGTCAACAATGTCTTCTTTGGTCCTATCACCCTCATATGGAGTAATATTCCCATTAGCTGATCTAAAGTAGACAGTTGGGTAACCTCTAACATCAAAGTTCTCATCCAATATATCATTTGAAGTTGCGTCCTGTAATGGTGAACAAGTTTGGTTTTAAACCATTTTCTATTATAAAAATATAGAATCTAAACTGAAATTGAAACCTTAGAAATTGAAAAATATACAATAAAAACTTACAAGTTTTGCGATCAAAACATCGGCATCTTTTTCATAATGGACAGCAACTTCATCCAAGATTGGTGCCAATTTTTTGCAATGTCCACACCAAGGGGCATAAAACTCAAGCAGAACTGCATAAATACAATTCCATACCAATTCTAAGCATTCATCATAAGGGGGTAAAAAGCATAAAGCAAACTACTAAATAGACGCACCATTTTTCCCTGATTTGAAAACCATGTCTTGAAGGGTGTCAGCAACCACCACTTTCACTGGTTCATTGTTCTCCTTGGGAATAGGTTCAGACTTCACATACGGTGCCACTTTTCCTTCCTGCAGTTAAGTACTTCGGTGAGCAAAACAGAATACAACCACTAAAGAGTGTATATCTCATTATGCTTGATAACCATCACCAAATTCATTACCTTGAAATCCTTCACCCATGTTGCAATGTCATCAGCCTTCAAATTTGGTTTAAAATACTTCTTCCCATCATCACTCTGAATGATGATTAGAGGTACTTGGCTTTCTTCAACTCCGAAATACTATTTTCCATCCAACAGAAAGGTTTAGACTAAGGTAGCAATTAGCGAAGGCATTAAACATGTTGCCATTTTCGAGTAGAGACTAACCTGGAAGGCAGCTTGGCTAGCCTCAACGTCTCCCAAAAGGAAACTAATGCCCTTTCCTTTGTATTGCTCCGCAACTTCACGATATTTTGATTGCAATGAAGCGAATCCTTCAATACTGAAGTCAGCAAACAACATAGCCTACCCAGATTCAGAAGTCATATTAGTAGACGAACTTAAAAGGATGAATAGAAATTTTTATATGGCAGTTCAGAAAACATGAATAAAGTTAGTACTCCAAGATAACGCTTTTTATGGAATGAATACCAGTCACACTCTAGTTTCTGACTTTTGAATTTACCTTAGCATTGGGACTGTTATAGAACTTCGCAACAAAGGGGTGATTGCTTGGGTCATTGTTAAACAGAGTCACAAGAGGAATGCTAGATTCTTCAATAAACTTCTCTAGAGCTTCCGGTTTAAAATCCTGTAAGAAATTAACTTCTGTAAAATAGCTAATCTTAAACGACAGAAACTTATAGATGTAGATACATTAAATGAACCAGTTACCTTAAAGTCAACAACGAGTTCATCAAAAGGCTTGAAAAGTCTAACAAGAGGGCCAACAACTGATGATTCACCACGGGGAAGGTGTTTAGCATCCAAAGTATGACCAAAGTCATAATCAGAACGTAATTTCTCAGCGAGTGCCATATAGCTCTCAAACTCTTCCCCAGAAAATTTTGGGAACACCCCAACCTAGAAAAAAAACATGTATATACATATCAGCTAATCTTTGTGATGAAAAACCAATGAAACAAAAGAACGGAGAGCTTACAATTACTATTTTCTTGTCATCAATAAGGTTACTGGCATCTTCTGTTAATTTTATTTCAACAGAAGCAGGGCCACTTTGTTTCTTTAAATACTCTACAATACCATCAGCTTCACGTGGACCTTTGTATTCTTGAACATTCTTTCCTCCATTTCTCAAAATTTGAAGCGTAGGGTAACCCTTGACATCATATTGGCTTGCTAAATCTTTGTTTGCTTCATCATCGGCATCAACTTTAGCTAGAAAGATTGGAGGATCATGTTCACTCAAAATGGATGCTGCTTTCTCATACTAGACAACAAACAAGAAGTTTAATCATTAGCAGCCATTTAAACGTATAAATTATCAAGAATAATCAATCCTTTTCGGGGAATCTAATGTTGTTTACCTCGGGAGCAAGATGCTTACAGTGCCCGCACCTAAGAGTACAAGGGAAGAAGATTATTTAGTCATAAGAAGGTAAACGACACTAACAAGGTATATCAGGAAAACCAAAAAAAAGAATGTAAATTGAAAAACAGGTAAAATCTCTCGCAACGGAAGCATTTCACTGCTAAATTAAAGAATCAGTGTACAGATCATATATCTGTAGGTTGTCAACTATGGATCATGTTTGCTTTGCTAGTTTGCTTAGATAACAAAATAGGATTGTCATGCTAGTTACAAGAGAAAGTAGGATTTATGAAAATTTCTCGATGCTTTAGTAGTAAATGAGAATTAACCGATTGTTTCCATTTGCGAGTTCAAATTATATATATATATATATACACTATATATAATCATTGCATGCACTTTAAGAACACAGATTAAAATAAAAAATGGTCCGCTAAACTCATTGCATGCACTTTAAGCTCAAATTGAAAATCATTTCCAAGAAAAAGAAATCATCAGAAAAACAATTATATCTAATTTAACATCACCATTTAAAAATTTATAAGACAAACTCCTCGAGTTCTAAATCGTCTACTAAACTCATTGCATGCACTTTAAGAACACAAATGAAAAAGCTTACCAAGGGGCGTAAAATTCGACGACAATGAAATCGTGCTTGCTAACAGTGTCAGTAAAATTTGAGAGATCCAAAGTCAAAACGAATTCTTTCGATTCACTGCTTTCTTCAGCGGAAATGGCCGATAAAGAGCATACAATTGCAGCCAAGGCAAACCAAACGCAAACACTTCTCGCCATTATCGCAAAGCTATAAGATACCTTCACCTTTTTTTTTTTTGTTTTTTTTTTTTCCTTCTTTTGGTCCGTTTTGTCTCTTAGATTTACAGAGCTTTTAAGGAGTAATGAAAGCAGTTTAAAAAGTGAATGACACACAAAAGGTAAGTTGCTAGATCACGCTCGCGAGTACAGGGCTGAAATCATACTCGCTCTTGTGTGTAGCTGATTTCCTACGTGGAGTGTTATTATTGGCTGAGGTTGTCATTGTAAGCTGATTAGGAAAGTATTGGTGATTTAAGGCAAGTATATCTGGGATTTAGTGCCTTGGGATTTTCGTGGGCTCAAGTAAGAAATGTGTGAGTGCGAACTCCGTAGCCAAATCAATAAAAACTTGCCACCTCATTTTTATTATATTTTAATTGGCTTTACTATTTTTATGTTCACGTGGTTTTGACCGTATTGGATACAAACGGCTACGTTCAGACACAGTATGTAATATAACCACATGAATGCCAATCCACCTCTAGGAGTCTTCGCCAAAGTTGAACCATGGAATGAGATGTTTTTAGATTTATTTTAATTTAATTTTTGGGTTTTTTTTTTTTGATTGTGTTTGGTGATGTATTATAATTAATTCAGATATACATTATTTGTAATTGCGTTTATAAACATTTTAAAAAATAACATCATTATTTTTAAAAAGTTAAATTATATTAACAGTCACCAATTTATTAGTAAATTTTTTATTAATTATTTAATTTTAAAAAGATATAAAATATTCATTCAATTATTTAAAATTTTATTTTTTGGTCACCAGCTAATAAATTTGTTCATAGATCAAGTTAACCGCTTAATCTTGAAGGCTTGTCTGAAATTTAAGAGGATTTGGATAAAAATATTAAGCTCAAAAAATGGACTTATTAAAAAAATTAGGCCCATTTAAAATATGAGTCGGGCTCAGAATTGAACATTTAAGACCCGAGCATGGTCTGTTTTTGAGTTTATAATATTTTATTTATTGTTATTTTTATATATTATGAAATTTAGAACACATTAAAAATATAAACTTATACTAAATATATAATACTACTCTAATGTAAATATTAAAATAATGTTAAGATAACTATATAAAAAGTTTTCAATAAATAAAAAATGTATAAAATTATTAAATATTAAGATAATAAAATATAACCATATATTTTTAAAATTTAAAAATAATATGGTTGGGCCTAAAATAAGTTTGGGTTAGTCTTTTGCAAATTTGGCTAAATTTGGACAATTTTAAGCCCATATTTCGGGTCGGACCAAGCTTGGGCAAGCATAAAATATGTTAATATCATGCTTAGGCCAAGCCTGACCCATGAGCACCTATATCAGTTGACTAATGGTGACAACTTTGAAATTTGGCTTGATAGCAACTTTAACCCTCAACATTTATACATTATATCAATTTAGTATTGATTCTAAAAAATCTAACCTTCAACATTTACGTAATTTAATATATTTTGCAGTTTTGTTTTTCTTATGGGCTAGATTATAAGATTAGCCAAATCAGTGCGGTTAATGTGGGAAGAACTAGAAAATAAGATTTTTAGGAGGAGAGATCCTTAATTGGCAAAATATCCCAAGCTCATCTAGGCAAAATGGCAAAGGAGGGATTGGTTACTCCACCATTTTCACGATTTCTTTTATTTTCAATACAAAAATTCTCTCAATTTTCTCCCCACTCCTTCCATTAACCTTTGATTATCTATCTGCTCATTGAGTTCATTTTTCAGAAAAATGCTTGGGTTAACTCGATAATTGATATGATACTTTACATTTGATCGATTTTTAGATTGAGTGTAGAATGTAACATATATTTATATCATCAGTAGTTGATCTTTACCAAGTATAAATAGTTAATAATAAATATAATGTAATTAAGTAAAGTTGGTGTAATTTATATTAAATACTAAATAATTTAGTTGAATATTTTAATTTAGTAAGTTAAAATATATGTGAATTATCACTCATCAATAAAAATTTCAAATTATTTAAATAAAATTAGTAAAATAACATATAGTCATATTTAAAAAAAATAAAATATGTCTTAAAATTAAAACAATATTATTATTGTGTAAAAATAGTCTTAAAACTAGCAAGTGATTGGGTACAATGGTAAAACACATTACATTCTGAAAGAGAGGACCCAAGTTTAAATCTTAAAGACACAACATTGTTGGGAGAAACAACCACGAATCACGAATATGAACCGTAAAACGAACATAAAGTGTATATATATATATAACAACTTTTTAAATCATATACTAGTTCAGTTGGAAATCCTTAAAGTAATTAAATTTAAGAATAATTTTTTTTATAATTAACCGCATAATTATCACAATTTTCATCCTTTAAGAATCGAAGAGCGCAATTGAAACCATCCAACTGCATTAATTCAGTGGTATATTGATTACCCAAACAGGTCATACATGTACAAACAATTAAACTCAAATTCAATTATTAGGCAAGTTTTTAAATTAAACTATTTTTTAATATAATTATTGGATTGTATTTATTTTTGAAAAATCTTTTATTTTTCTTTACAAAGTGATATGTAGTAAAATTTTAGTAAATTATTCTGCCAAGTTCTGAATGGATTTGATTTTTGTTATCATTAGTTAGTTTGATCCACAGTTACCAATTAATAGGCGTTTACACTTTACATATATAAATGGGTGATTAGATTAAGCAGAAAAAGAAATGGTGATTAGTGCAACATAATAAGGAAGCTTCTTTAGTGGTAATATTAGTAGTGGAGCAATCACAATTCTTTTGGTAGATTTGAAAGTTCTTTAGGGCAGCCCTGTGACAACAAATTGGCAACCTTCTTTTTATTTACACACAAGTTAAGAAAATGGTTATTATGTTTTATGATTAAATTCTATTTACAATATCAAATCTTATATTTTATTAATTTATGGTTAGATAATCTAAAGAAAATAAAGTTATTTTAATTAAAAATGATTTTATTATTTTTATATTTAAGACGTGGGTAAACTATCTTGTCTTAATTTAAACATTCCAGAAAAAAATTGATCAAATTGATTACTCCACTGTTAAATAGTAACAGAAGCCTAACGGTACATTTTCACCTTGGCCACTCTAAATTAAGGTAAACTACCTATTAGGCACTTTAAATAGGTTCATTTCTATTTTGATTACTCAAAATTTTTTTAATACAAATGTTTTATTAGTCTTTTGTTACCATTTAACGGGAAATGACTTATTTAATTAATTTTTTTGAGTGATCAAATTAAACAAAATTTTGAGTGACCAAAATAAAAACTAATTATAATGATTAACTATTAAAAAGATTTTTTCTGATAAAAAAAACTATTAAAAAGTTTTTAACTTAAATGTATATACCTCTCATTTCAATCTCCCATAACATCAATGTTAAATACTTTACACCCAAGTTTTAAATTTTTTAACAATAATATTAAGGTATAATAATTTATTTGGTCCTCCAATTTTATATATAAAAAAGTCATTTTAACTTTCCATTTAAAATTTTACTTTTTTCAACCTTGAACTTGCATTGTTTGTCAAGTCACCCCAAAATGGATGAATGTGTTAACTTTGCTGATATGGCAATTTACGTGTATATCATGTTAGTAATTAATTAATTTTTTAAAAATAAGATATTATTTAAAAATAAATTTATACTTTTTTAATAATTTAAAAATTTTAAAAATAATTTTATAATTTTTTTAAAATAATTAATTACTTACGTGACATCTAAGTGGCAATTCATGTGTATGCCGCATCAGTAAAATTAACAAATGTTAACTTTTTCATTCATTTTGAGGGTGATTAGACTAACAATACAAATTTATGGACTAAAAGAAGTGAAAAATAATTAAAGAGCTAAAACAACTTTTTTCTTATAAGTTAGAGGGCCAAATAAATCATTATGGTAATATTAATGGTAAACTACCTCGGTCCTTGCTCTAAATAGTGATCGTTCCTATTTTGGTCACCTCAAAAGTTTCTTTTTTTTTTTTTTTTTTTAACAATGAGGTAGTTTACTTTACCCTAATATTAATGGTAAACTACAACTAATGCCACTAAACTATTAATAAGTTTATGTTTTAGTCACTTAACTTCAAAAAGTTATAAAATGACCAATGTACTATTCAAAAATTTTCATTTAAGTCATTGGGTTGTTAAAATCATCGTTGTATGTCCCCTATTCGTATCACCAACACCAATCGAAATCTCTTATTCCCCTCCTCTTCTAAGATTTAGTTTTTTCTATGAAACAACTTTGAACATTATGAATTAACGAAATAAAATTTGAATAGCTTTCTCATTTGATCTTAGACATCGATCGTCAAATCAACTTGAATATAATGTATGTTCTTCTACTTGTCGAGGAATATTGTTCCATCGTACTGGTCATTGAATCAATGCTTGGAGCTCAGCTACCGGCCATTAACTCCTCTAATTGTAAAATTTTATCCTAATAAAAAATCTATTTAACTCCTCTTATTGTAAAATTCTACAATTAGTCCTCCTACTCTACGTAAGTTATGAATTTAGTCCCTATATTTTAATTTGATCAATTTTAATCTTTATATTTTTTGAATTGGTTAATTTTAACTCTTATACTTTTTGAATGTTAAAATTTTAATCATAACCAAACAGTAACAATTAAATCTATATGGTTAAATTCTACTATTGATCCTGTACTATGCGCAAAATTATAGATTCAGTCCATATTCTCCAATTGAATCATTCTTAATATGTATATTTCTCGAATTCTAAAATTTTAATCTTGATGCAAATGACCATCATTAAATCCCATTAACTAGTTTTCTTGCGAGTAATATGTAGAAATAGCATGTTACATATGTGATGATATGTTTGCCGTATCAAATTTTGGAAATAACAAAACTTAATGAATTTAATAACTACCATTTAGTTAAGACTAAAATTTTAAAAATAAAAAGGGAAAAGGACTGAAAACAATCAAATTAAGTATAGGGACTAAATCCACGACTTTTGCATACTACATAGACTAATAACAAAATTTTATCCTAATAAAATGATTTATTTGTTAGTTAAGACATCAAGTTCAACATATAATCATTTTCAACGGAAATATAAAAAAATGAAAATTTTACCTATAGCAATGGGAAGACACCAAGTTTGCTTTGAATGTACAGTAAATATCTCCATCATCCTCCCAAAAGTAAAGCAGGTACATATTCAGCAATCGCCATGCTTGAAGTCAGCCCGGGTGACTCGATACCGAAAAGATTTACAAGACCACCCACTCCATGAATGTCTTCTCCCTATAGAAATTAGAAATTTATGTCAAAATAGCCCAATAGATCCGAATCGCCAAAATCCACTCTAAACTCTTAACAGGTTTAGAATGTATAGTATCTGTATATATATACCCATGTAAATCGTTAGAGACATCATCCTTTTCCTCCAAATTCTTACTGTTTAACATAAACCTATGAAACATATGCCAGCTATCTTCGCATAAAATGTATGTACCACAAGTTTATTTAAATCATGAGAAGCAATAAATAAATAAATTTACTATTACTATTTCTGTTATTACACGGTTACGATTATTAATTATCTTTAGGATTCAAATCTAGAGTTAGGATTAAAATTTTATTTGTAATCTTAGAATAAATAAGCTTTAAAATATTTACAATATCCTTATCATTTTCTTGATTTAATAGAAACAAACTAGAGGTTCTCCATAAACCCTATGTTTTCTAGAGCTGTAACTTCTTTCTAACTTGTTTATTTAGACCTAATTCTATTGATTTACTACTATTTTCCCATTAGATCCTAGGGTTTATATTAGGGTTTGCTATTAAGCTATCATTGGATGTGGTAGAGGTCAAGGAAGACGAAATTAGGGTCAAGAAACATAATTGGCTGCGACAAGAATAAATGGGATCTCATTGTCTAGCAAGGTTAAACCAATATACGAGGGATGAGACAGAAGCCGTCCAGTTATTGGACCTTGAAAAAACATGAAAACATGCTTTAATGGCTGAAAAACGTATTTGACGGTATGGTGCAAGAAAGCCTATATCGGGAAGGATTGAAGGAGTAGCAAAAAGGGAGCTTGAAGCAATTTAAGGTATTAAAAGTAAACTAACAACCTTTAAAATTAACAGTGAGCTTCCTTTAAGAAACATGTTGATGGACGAAACACGGGAAATATTGAGAGGAGTGAAAAGGGGAAGGCTTTAGTTGGACATGGGGTTTGAAAATAAGGCTGGAGTCGGCTGGACAGAATGCTTCTTAAGATGGCAGCAACTCAGATTAGTTGTTTTACTTGCGGGAAAAATGGCCATAGTTCTTACTCTAGTCGTGAACAAAGGGTGAACTTAACTAAGAATAGCAAGAGGATATGTTAGACCCTATTTATGATGAGTACGTTTAAGGAAGAGAAGTAAAACTATTAAATAGGACTACAAACTTAATGCTCTTACTCAGTGATTCAAGATAAAGTACATTGGCTAAAGCTTGTCCATTTAGCTTATCCAAGAAGTGAGAAGGGCTAGGTTGTAGTTTGTTGCTCGCTACATTTCTCACCAATCATAAATTGTGGATAAACAATTGTCTAAATGCTAATCTGGGAACACTTCTTTTTTGTTATTCCTTTCTTAGAGAAAATTCAGCAAGGTAGTATTTCTTAATAATAATAAGAAAAAGAGTAGCTCTTTGTACCATAAATGAAATTCAGGCTTATGGCTTGACAAAGGTATATATCAGTTTTATTACTCCAAATTAAAGAGAATACATGAAACAAACCTGTATTAAAAAATCGCAGGCAGACTGTCCAGGTCCATGAAGTTTTGGTCGAATCCCTGCATAACCTGGTATTAGAGATCCATCTTTGAGATTTGGGTAGTACTTCCGAATCTCTGGATAAAATCTTGCAACACGATCAGCACTTACAGAATAGTCAAACCTGAGAGATGGAACCACTAAGCTTAGTTTTTGACCACATGACAATGCCTTTCATGATACAAGCACATACATTCTGTTCAGCAAAAGAACTTAATCAATTGCTTTTATGCAACAAATGCAGCAACTAACTTATCTGAATGAACTCGAGGGAAAAATTTGTTCTCTTTCTTATTTCAGATCCAGTGCATTTGCAGAGCCATAACACAGCTACTGATGGAACGGCTCAAACCGGTACCCCCCCCCCCCCCAAACTCATCCCCTCTATTGGAATAAAATGGAAATGAGCTGAAATTTTAATTTTAACCTCTGAAAGAGGGTTCATTAACCAGCCAAGCTACTAAATCAATAGAATTCTTGGAGACCACCTCTGATGCCAACACCCAATATAGCTCTTCTAACTTCAACAAAGGAAATATCAAATGAAGTACAGACTTCCTTAACGTATAAGATTACCACTAAGACTTTGAACAAAACTTACTGCACTATCTGCTACTGAGTTCTAGAACAAACTTATTCTAAGAGTCAGATTTCCACCTCCAGGACAATTGGATACAAAATGGAGTGTGTTTGCTCAAACAAAGCAAAGAGAAGCATAGCACAATCAAATTACTTGGTCCAAAAGGTTCTAGCAAATGAGAATATAGTATAAGTTATATTGAAATTTAATTAGATGCAATTGCAATTTCTACTGCACAAGAGAATTTTCTTACTCAAAAAGAGTTTCTCAAATGTGATCATGACAGTAGACAAACTTCCAAAACATAAATGAAATGGAAAGAATCCTAATATGAGATAAATATTCTTCCAAGTTAGGCATCAAGAGATTTCTGCCAACCACTGTATTAGTTTAGGACATTGGCCACTGTAACAGAAAAAAGCAGGACTGACAATCTAAGTTTACACACAAACAAAACAATGAAAGTTGTTGAAAGGAAGCTGGCTCTGGAAGAAATGATAAAGTAATAACTATAACAACTCTTCATCAAATTACAAAAAAGTAAAATAAAAATGATGAGCAATGAGGACATGGAATCTCAAAAGGAAAAAGCACCTAGCATAGAGATGGAAACAAAGTGTACAGTAGAATAGGAAGAATTTAAGGCACAACATCAGTATAAACAAATGATACATACTGAACTATTGATGCTGGGATAATTTTTATGCGTGACATATTTTCCATTGCCAGCAAACAAGAGACAGACAAAAAAAAAAAAAAAAAAGAGCAAAACCTACTGTGATTTTAATCCAAATTACTCACTAGCATGTATTTTGTGTTTTAATGAATATACCCTCAAGGGAAATGGCGCCTTCTACTATTACTCTCAAAGCTTAAGTAATCACACCTGTTATAATCATAACCATTTAAAGGAAGTAAATCACTTATTCCTCTACATGGGACTGTAGTCTTGTTATTTTAAGAAATACAAATCTACAAATTATGGAACTTGTATAGGTTGTAAACAAATAAAACTATAGAAAATTCATAATCATGAAATTGAGAATGGAAAAAAAGTATTACACCCAAACCAGCATAAAAAAAATTGGAATGGGAAGAGAAAAGAATACTTATTAAGGAAGTTGGTTGTATCAGGTACATGAGGAATCCACTCAACATCTGGGCCAAACTTGAGCTGACCATCTAAGTCCAGAGTAACATGCACTCCAAGACCACCTTCCTCTGGTACAGGATATATCAAGTGCTTGAAAGGAGGATGTCTAGTAGAATTTGCATTTGAAAGGATAAAGTAGGAGCCACGAGCATAATATGCAGGAGGGATGATAGCTGTGTTTAGACCATGGAATCTCTCAGCCAGAGTGGGAGCACTCAAGCCTGAAGAATTGACTACAATTTTAGGCATAAGTAGGAGGTCCGGTTGCAATGGAGTGTTCCCATCCCAGTTTGTAAGTGTTTTGGTTTCACAAACGTGGAGGACCATTTGATTTCCTTCAAGATGACCTCCAATGACAGCAGTGTTGTAAGAGAAGGTAGCGCCATTAGTTTCAGCCTCCCCCTGGATCCTGGTAATGTTTAGTCACTTAATTAAGTCTATCACCAAATTAATTGAGAAGAAAAGAGGCATACCACTAAAGACAGCATCAGAGAATGGGAATCCAGAATGCCAGAAGCAGGGGATAGCAAGGCTTTGACACAGTGCAATTCAGGCTCCATTTTGATAGCCTCAGAAGCGTCCAACATCCGAAGATTTTCAACCCCATTTTGAATCCCACGATTGAACAGTTGATTTAACTTTGGAATCTCGGAAGTACCTGTGGCAACTATGAGTTTACCGATCTGGTTATGAGGTATCCCACGCTGAGAGCAGTAGTGATAGAGTAATTTTCTTCCTCTCACACAAAAACGAGCCTTGAGAGAATTGGAAGGATAGTAGATGCCGGCATGGATGACCTCGCTGTTGCGGCTGCTGGTGGCTGTTCCGAAGGTGGGAGCAGAGTCCAGGACCAAAACCTCTTTCCCCTTCAACGACAGCTCTCTGGCCACTGCCAGTCCCACGATTCCGGCTCCGATCACGACGCACTCCGCTTTCTCTTTTGGGGCATTCCGCCACGTTTCAGATAGTTTTGGTAAATGAAATCTCCTCTTAATCACCCTAACAACGTCCTGTTTTAGCATCTTTCTACCTTCTTATTGATAGCCTTGTGATTTTTCTGAAAGAGATGAAAATGGAAAAGTGTCGAAACATGTTATTGACTGTAAAAAGTGAGTAAACTGTTCATCATTCACAGTTTTGTTATTTTTTTTATAATGTTATTGATTATTTTATTATTTTTTTAAAGTTAAGTGATTAAAATATAATTTAGATAATTATTTTGTTACTGAGTGACTAATTTAGCACTTTGTAAATTTGTGTGACTGATTTCCCCTTTATCCGACAGGACTGTAGAAATATTAGGCCAATTGGCATATTTCCCCGCTCGCTCTCATCTGAATATTTTATCATATCAGGTAAACTCGAACGCACACACACACAACAATGTTTTGGTCGTCAATTTCATTGTCACCAACAGCAATAGCATCGCCCCCTTTCCCTCTCACTGAATTATTCTTCCCTCCGCTTTCTCCTACTCCTACTCTCACTCCTGCTACCTTCAAATTACGCTCTTCATCCACTTGTCGTTGTACCAAAACAGACTTAACAAGTCAACATGAAGAAACACCACCAAATCCTTATCCAAAACAAGACGAAACGCCACAAGCAGCAGCAGCAGCAGCAGCAGAAGAAGAAACCTTTCAAGTGCTGACAGCCATCCATACGCAATACAATGACATTCTCATTGTCGACACTCCTCAATCTAGGATGCTACTACTCGATTCCACTCGTACGCTTTTTCTTTTTCTTTTCTTTTTTAACATTTGTTATTAGACAGTGGATTGATTCATCCCCAAATCCCTATGCAGATAATGTCCATAGCGTTCTACAAAAGGGTGATGAGAAATGGACCGGATCATATTGGGTATGCTGTCAAGTAGCCTCTTCTTTTGTTCTTTCATCATGTAATCAATTTAAACATGTTTTGTTTTGTTCTTGAACCTTATAAACCATTGATTTTGTGATTGTAATTTACAAACTTGTTCAAATTTATTTTTCTGAACCCTGTTTTAACTTTTTTTTCCCTTCTTTCTCCCCTTCTCAAAATTAGGACGAATTCGTTAGTTTGCCGCCAATTGTACCTGAAGGTCCCATTGCAATCTACGGATTGGTAACACATTTCATCTCATCTTACCTGCAATTTCTTTTTCTTGTTAAATTGAAATTCAGTGAATTTGTTTGTGAAGCTATATATCATATTGCAGGGCGGCGGAACAGCTGCACATTTGATGCTTGACGTGTGGCCTTCATTGCAGCTTGAAGGTTGGGAGATTGATGAAATAGTAAGAATAAACTTATGTTGACAAGTGCATAATATACATTCTCCAATTATCACATTAATTGTTTTGGCCTTACAATGTTTTGATTCATGATTTCCCTTTTCCTATTCACAGTTACAAATGTGATTTATATTGTTGATAGCCACAAGTAAGTCTTAGTCTCCTATTTGATGAATTTTATAGAACTTCTATTACTCGGATTTAGATTTTAGTGTTGTTGGATTTGGGTGTGTGTCTAATACGGGTACACTTAGATTTTTCTACGTCTTTCATATATTTGTGGGGCTGAACCTCCATGGATGCTTTATGAAACAGGAAGAGTTAGAACAACATAGTTTAGAACACTAGATAGACACAATAGAAATATTACAAGTACCTATTTTTCATCTTTATTTTGACTAATTTAAACAAGGATCTGTTTATTTTATGAGTCATGGTCTATCCCTTTCCTTCTATGTCATTTAAAGCAATTAAATAATGTGGCATTTGTTCTGGTGAGCACTTTGCTGCTATATTTTCCGGGTTTAAATATTTAAATCAATGAAGATTCCAGTCTCAATTGATTCCTTTCTTGGTGGATGGTTATTATTTCCTTTTTTGTATTTTTGTACAACAGTTAATTGATAAAGCAAGAGAATATTTTGGGCTATCCAATCTTGAGAAGTGTAATGACGTTGGTGGTCAGCTTCAAGTTCACATTGATGATGCTTTTTCACATGAACAACATCGTCCTTCAGGCTATGCTGGTGAGATTTCAATTTTAATTATATGCATTAACATGCGTATTTGACATTTTGAGATCACAAACACACACAGACATGCACTGAGTTTCTCTTGAGTAGACGATTGTGTTTCACAGACTAACTTGTATGAACAATTATTGTTCAGGCATCATTATTGACTTGTTCTCTGATGGAAAGGTTCTTTCACAGTTGCAAGAGGTATGTACAATGTGCCAATGATGAAACATATGTAGCTGATTGTAGAGATTATTTTTAGATTTAGTTAAGGGAGATTTGGTGGGGCTTGCATAGAGTTATTATAGGGCTGAGGTTGAGTGCAGAAAATAAGGGATAAAGAGCTATAGTTCAAGTACTGTGAGCATTACTTGGGAAAATTTTGCATTTGGTTCAACTTTTTATGAGTGTGGGTGTAATTTAGGTTTTAAATAAAAATATACTTTTGTGCTTTATGAGATTATCCTTTGTCGAATTCCTAGTGAAGAGTACTAGAATAGAAAAGGTGAATAAATCACTAAACTTAGCTTGGATCATTCATTTGACATCTAAGGTTCATCGCTTCATCAATCGGACTAGTTTCATTTCCTATACAATGACTACCCTCAAATGCATTGCTATGTTCTAATCCTAGTCGAACAAGGACTTATCAAGTTGAAAGCTAGCAAACTATCTTAAAGCAATATTAAGTTATTGTTGTTATTATGGATATTAGGGGATTTCTAAATCCCATAATATCATCTCTCATCAAATCAAGAATTAAATAGGATATTGTGTTCATGATTTTAAGGGATATGATAAAGGAGAATTTCGTAATTAGTGATTCTTTGTTTCCAGATTTTCCCTTGCTTTATGTGCTATAAATAAGGTTGTTTAACAATAGCCCTATGCAGAAAAGTCAAAAAAAAAAAAAAAAAACACAAATATATGCATTCTCTTAGCTTTTTTCTCTCCATTTCTTCATGGTGTCAGAGCTGTTTCTGAAACCAAATCCCTTTTCTTTTCTTTTGTAAATTCTTAAATTCTCCTTATCTATTAAGTTCCCATGGCAACCAAAAGGAGAACTTTGCCCACTTATTCTGAAGTCACATCCAACCAAGATCCTGCTAATACAAACACCAATGGAAGATTTGAAGGGAACTTACTACTTGTCACCAGCCACAATTTAAACTGGAACAATTATTTGCAGTAGAGCCAACCAGTAATGATGTTTATTTACGACAAAGGAAAAGATGATCTTATCACTGGAGCTGCTATGGTAATGTCATTAATTCTATGAACAATGAAATTGGTGAAAATTTTGATCTTTAAGAAACTGCCGAAGGCATTTGGGATGCAGTTAAAGAAATGTATTCCAATAATGAAAATAATTTGGTCTTGTTTGAAGTCGGAAGCCTTCTTCACAACTTGAGACAAGGAGGAAATGCCAGAGACAGAATATTTCAGTACTCTTACTAAGTTTTGGTAACGAATTGATATGTACCAGAAAGGATCTCTATTTCATGAGAAATACTGGCCAAGAGTTTGAAGTTTTCACTAATGTGCACTGGGTAGGCTTAGTAAAAGATTGACACTCAACTTTTGGATATTGTACATCTGTTGCGGGGGGGGGGGGGGGGAACTTGTCACCTGGAAAAGCAAGAAACCATGTGTAGTCTCCAGAAGTAGTGCTGAGGCAAAATTTAGGTCGATAGCACTTGGAATATGTGAAAGAATACAACTTGAAAGGGTACTAAAGGAATTAAAGGTTGAAATCAACAGTTCTATAGAGACGCTTTGTAACAATCAATCATCCATCAATATTGCTAAGAATCCTGTACATGATGACTAGACCAAGCAAGTAGGGGTTGATTATTATTTAATACAGGAGAAAATAGAAGAAGGGGGTGTCAAAGTACTCTAAGTTCCTACATCAACTCAAGTTGGCGATATCTTAACAAAGGTTCTTCCAATAAACAAATTCAAGATTCTTATTTCCATGCTTGGCTTTTTCAACATCTACAACCCAGCTTGAGGGTTCTTTTGTTATTATAGATAGCAAGGGAATCCCAAATCCCATAAAATCAGGAATAGATTAGGAAATTCTATTTCTGATTTTAAGGAAGCAGGTTAATGAAAATATAATAATTAGGCTGAATTCGCAATTATTCTTGTTAGATGTTTTCTTCCTATATGTACAATAAATGTCTATGTAGCTTATGTAGAAAATCAAGAAATACAAATACAGAACATTTTTTTTATCCTTTTTCTCTCAATTTCTTTACTTTCATACAATTTTAATGCACTCTCTAACTTGTACCTAGTGCCAGCTTGTTTTTAGTTACCATTTACATGTTTCACGTCCATATTTGACAGGTTGCAACATGTTTTATAATTGCCTTTGTCAGGTTGAAATATGGTTGGAATTAAGTGATAGATTGATGCCTGGTGGTCGCCTTATGGTGAATTGTGGTGGTGTAAGTGAATCATTTTTGGATGGAAAAGTACAGCATCCATCCATTGATGACATTTGGATGCAAAATTCTACCATCAAGGCATTAGCTGAAGCATTTCCTGGGCAAGTATGTTGTTTATTTCTCTGTTTTTCTTTCTTATGGACATAATATTTTTGTGATTAGCAATAATGCTTTTTAGGTAAGAATGGCTGATGATGCTATTTTCCGGTATATCTTACAAACGGTTGAATAGTTTAAAACGAATGAAAATATAGAGCCACCTAGATTATCTGGCTTATGCTTTTTCTTTTGTTTCTTTTTTATTATTTAACACACTTGATAAGTAATTCTTGAATGTTTGTATTAGCACGTGAGCTTGGGAGTGAAAGGGAAACCAAGAAAGAAACTACAAATTGAACCAAGAAATAAAAAGTTGAATATAGACTGAAGGGAAATTGAATCACATACTAGCAAAGTTTTCCTGATATAAGATTATTACTCAAACCTTCTTGGTTGCGATGTGCGATTGAAGAATTATCTCGTGCAATTTGTGTGCATGCCCTTGAATTAAACATGGGTAACACAATGCATGTGAAAGAGCAAGAGTATGGTTTATTAGATCCTATGTATGATGAGTGTTCTGAAGAAAGTGAAAATGTTTACGTATATCTGGTTGAGGGCATGTCTTCGGTTGTTCATAGAATTACAGTCACAACCTCAGAAGAAGGTGTAGATTGTAGGCAAGCCTGAAATCTTTTGATATCTCAAGGGAAACACAAGAGATAGTTTGGAGTAAACAGAATCAATTTAGTTCAAACAATTGAAACTAACTTTACTAAGAAAATTCAACATTGAGCTCAATAAGAAGCATGAAAACTTGAAGGGAAGTAACATTGTGAAGGTAAGGCAGCCTGTCAGAGAACAATTGCTTGCAATCAACGTGAAAGCTGAGTTTCTGAAAGCTGTTTTTCCAATCAAGTTGGTTCCTAGAGAAAGTTAACTGCTAGTGGATGAAATTCATGAGAGGTACAAATGAGGACTTTTTGTTAATAATTTTGCACGACTGTTTTTCCTAGTGTCTGAACAACAATTATTTGCTTGAAGCTATATGGGACAACATTTATTTGTTCTGTTTCTCAGTTTGTCACATTCTTTGTGAAAGCACTTAAAAGGTGGTTTGAACATATAAAATAGCTTAACAGCAAGTTCTATCCCGCATCTAATGGCTCTTCATCAGTCTTGGATGTTTTATCCCCTCTTAAAACCGCTTTGTGCTATACATTCCATTTGGTTACCATTCATATTCCAGGTTATGGCCAAGACATCTAGTGTCTATTCAAATACCTTGAATTTTCCTCATGTGGTGTTGATGATATGACAAAAAGCTAGCATATTTGGGTGAACCTGGGTTTCACTTGAGTGAAGATGTTGATCTGATGCTATTGAACTATACCTACACAAGTAGTATATTGATTGCTATAAATCCTTTTCAAAGACAGACATTTATCTGACAATTGACAAACAGGAGATGCAAAAGTGCAAAGGCGTAACTTTGGGTGAGTTGAGCCCACACCAGTTTGCAGTTGTGGATCCTGCCTATAGACAGATGATCAATAAGGGAATTAGCCTAGCAATTTTGGTAAGTGGTGAAAATGGAGTTGGTAAATATCTAGACTATATGGGAGGGAGAGTTAAAAATGCATTGGAACAGTCTGTGGAGCAGAATGTCTTGGACTCTAATCCAGCTCTAGAAGCATTTGGCAATACGAAGACTGTCAGAAAGAATAGCTCAAGTTGCTTAGGCAAAATTGTCGTAATTCAATTGCATCAAAGGGGCATGGAGTTGCAATAAGAACTTATTTTCTAGAAAGATTTCATATTTCCCAAGTGTCTAGTTTAGAGAGAAACTATCATTGCTTTTGTATGCTTTACGCTGCACCAACAAAGGATGTTGAGAAGTAAAAATCGAGGAATCCATGAACTTTTCATTATTTAAACCAATCAAATTGTATTGAGGTGGATGCTCTAGATGAATTAGAAGAGTATCTTGCAACTAGGGGAGCTATGGATGTTGTTTGGATCAGTCAGACAGAGCAAGATGCAGTATTTCTATTTTCAACTCTACATTTAGGAAATTTTGAGTTTGTTAAGGGACAAGAATAATATGATTCTAAGCTTAAGGATGATAAATATCAATTCCATTAAAAAGCTGCCGAAAATTTTCATGTGTAGTTTCTTGAAGTCCTTGTGTTGTTTTTGTGACCTGTGATGAGATCATTTCATAATCATTGGATCTGGATGTTGTAGCTCACATTAGAGATGCTTTGTCCAAAATTGTTTATTCAAAATTTGATTGGCTTGTGGACAAGATAAATATTGCTATTAGTCTGGATCTGGAATCAAAATCTTGATTGATCTTTATATTTATAAAATTGAGAGTTTCAGGACAATTAGTTTTGAGCAATTCTGGATCAATATGACAAGTGCAAAGCGACGACATCATTTTCTGCAGGTTTTTATGATGAGCATGAGTTGTGGAATGGATTGAATGTTTTTTGCTGAAATGGTGGAAGTTCTCACCAAAATGGTGTAAAACCTTAGTGTTAGCTCAAAGTGGTGGTGAAATCAAGAGGTCGGGTATTTATGGAGTTACCATAAACACTAGGTTCATGCATCTTCTCCATTAGCCGACTTACCAAGGAATTTCCAATTCTGTATTTGAATTACTACATTTTTCATTGTAAAGAATAACTTTTACACTCTTTTACCCTTGGCTATTCATGTATTTGTATTGTGTTTGTGTTATAATTGTGAATTTTGATATGTTAATAATTCATATTATATAGAGTTTGAGACATTTATGTATTCCTATCACTTTCTCTTGTCATGTCTGCTATTTATATTCAGACAGAAACTTCTAACTTCTATTTCCTATCCTATGATAGAAAGATCTGAAAACCCTTTATCATAAAGGTTGACATGAAGTGTCCAACTCGGACGTTAGTACCTAGATTTCCTCTGTTTCTTTTACAGTTCCAAGTTTTAAACTACTATCATGGTAACGACCAAATAGTTTGAAGTTAATAATTTTGAAGATCCTACTTGCAAGAAGAAAAATATTGCCTAAATTACTAGGTCATATATGATATGGAGAATCGCTAACCATGAATCATATATGATTTTCACAATCAAGTTATTGCTTATTTTTAATCTTATGCAGATCAACAATTGTGAATTTAAGTGTTGGTGTGGATATCTATTTTACATTATCTCTTGGATGGAAATGTTAAATTTGACTTCTTTCTGATATAGGTCAACTGGAAGAGGATGCCTGAAAGCCAAGGACTAAACTATCTTGCCATAACAGGACCTTTGCCAGATTTGACCTCATGGTCAGCTATGGTCCCAAGTTGTCTAAGTGAAGCTGTGAAACAATGGAAGTCTTGTAGGCCCTTTCATTGATAACATATTAGGAGAAAGATGTGTATTGTGTGGCAAGCAAAGGATTTCGCTCATACATGTGCAACACAGGTTTGGAATTCTCAACATGTGCCACACCACTAGGTTATGCTTTTAGTCATGTAAGAATAGGTCATTTCTTTTCATTCTTACATTATACTGTTCTTTCATGGTCTAAAGAAAATGTTATCTAACACTAATTTAGAGCTAATTTGTTTCTTGTTCTTAAGTAAAAGCTTCTTGTTAGTGTCATTTTCGTTTATTTTCTATTTTTAAAGTAGTTTTTATCATTTCAAGGTTATTTTTGGTAGGAAAAATAATAATTTTGGAGCATATCGACTTATCTCAAACTGTTATTCGAATCTAATAGTTCTAAAACACTTGTAGAAAGAAGCGAACCCCTAACATTTTCAGCATTCCTTCAAGTTTTAACCACCACTCTAGAAATTGTCTACTCTGTAAAATTTGTCATGAATGACACAAATTGATATATAATATATCAATATGATAAAATATTATTTTTCAAAATTAAATATAATCATTAATTATAAAAAAAGTAATTATAATTAATTATGTTAAATATCTTTCAATTTTAATTATCAACTTAATTAGTTGAATTACTTTAAATAAGAATTTAATTGATATTTATATAATGAAAATAACAATAAATATTATAATATGTACATTAAAAAATATTATATTATAAATTTATGTTTTAATGGCATAATTATATTTAGCATATATTATATTATAAAAAATTAGATTTTGCTCTATTGTACCTAGGCCTCAAGATATGGCACAGATATGGCACTTTAGCCTTGAGATAGGCAAGCTAGTATCCAAAATTTAGCTCTAGGGGTCCAAAGTCAAGACATAAACCCTTAGTCTTGAGACAATGCATGTCAATAGCTAAATTGCTATGGTAACAGACCATGTCTAGAGATATAGGCCATTGCACCTATAGATTGTGTTTTTATGCTCGAAATTAATTTAAAAGTTCTTAATTTTTACTTTGAGCACAACTTGAGTTATGAAATGAGTTTTAAATATGACATTTGAATATTTGATCATCTGATTGAATGATCAAAAATTGGATGATGTCCCTGGATATCTAAATGCAATCACTTACTCAAGACTGTTGTTAGTCTGGGTAAGGAGTGTTATAGGCAATGTTTATAACATAAAAATTATAGAATAAGAAGATGATGATCCTCTCACGTACAAAGATGTTATGTAAGATGTTGATTCTAAGCTTTGGAAAGAAGTTATGGATATTGAGATAGATTCTATGTAATCTAATATGACTTAAGAAATTGTAGACTTATTAGATGAGATTAAATCTATAGGGGATGAGTGAATCTGCAAGAGAAAACGAAATGTAAAAGGAAATGTTGAAACCTATAAAGCTAGACTGGTAGCAAAGGGATACATACATAAAGAAAGTATCAATTATGATGAGACCTTGCTTTTAGTGATGATAAAGTATATTCACTTTCTTTTATATATTGTTGCGACTCTCAACTACAAGACTTGGCAAATAGACGTCAAGATTGCATTCTTGAATGATTAACTTAACAAGAGCATTTATATGGTGCAACCTAGTGATTATATAGCTAAAGGACAAGGGTATAAAATTTGAAAGTTGCTTAGCTCCAGTTATGGATTTAAGCTAGCATCTCACTTATAGAATTTAAGATTTGATCAAACGATCAAAACCTTCATATTTGAGCAAAATGTTGATGAACATTGTATTTATAAACGTATAAAGGATAGAAAGGTGGTTACATTCTACTTATTGAAAATGATATAGCAACACTACCATTGGTTAAACTATGGTTAACTCAAAGTTTGACATGAAGAACTTGGGTGAATTTAATCATGTTCTAGGTATTTGAATATACAAGAATCGAAAGAACAAATTGATAATTTTATCACAAGTTTCATACATTGGCAAGATCTTAAAACAATTTGCAATGTTTGGTGCGAAGGAAGGCATTCAACCTTCTACATCAAGTTTTCATCTTTATTTGGATGATTATCCTAAAACAACAAAAAGAAAGAAGGCATATGATAAGTGTTTCATACACATCAACAGTAGGAAGATTTATGTATGTTATGCTTTGCACGTGCCTAGAAACCTTCTACATTGAATGGTGAGTCGATATTAGGCGTGTTGGAAAAATCTGGTTCCAAACCGGTTTTCTTGCACAACGAAAAATAAAAAATTTTGAAAATCGAGCTGGTTTGTGATATTTATAGCAATAAACCCTTTACTGAAATTGTACATGTGTTTTCGACTAGACGAATCCTTATTGTTCCTGGCTTTCAACCGAACGACCTTTTCCACTATTCTTGTACCATGAACTGGCTTGAGTGTGGGCTTGAACTATTCGAATCAAACACAAAACTTGAAATAGTTTTTTTAGCTTTTAGTGTGAACGAAAAAAATCTCTTCTCAATAGAAACCGGTAGAATTGTTATTACAAAAAAATAAATTTAATACTTGATAATAGACTCTCACCATTTTTTAGCAGAGTAACGATATCTTAAAGTTGTGTAAATAACCCTACCAGTGCCATCTATTTATAAGGTGAAAAAGTAAAACCCTTATTGAATTGCAGAAGTTTATTTCAATTAGAAAAATAAACTCCTAGTCTAACTAGAAGTATAGGGGGCGACAACCCTAGTTAATAATACTAGGGTTGTCGTTTCTCCCTTTAACATGAGGGGTTTTTAGGCCTCTTACATATCGGGTCCAATTATAAGTACTTTAACTTTTAACCAATTCTTTATAAATCTATCCAACCCGATATTTGTTCTTCTATTTCTCAAGATAAACATATCAATTTATTTCCAATTAGATAATCTTCTCAGCCCAACCCTAATCCCGTTAAAATCATGACTTTATCGTAAAAAAAATTATAAGAGTATTTTCACATTCAATGGGTTTACCATGACCAAATGATTTAATTCTATTTTCGAATTTCATTTTATTTGAAAAACATAAATTTATTCCCAAATATTTTTTATTTTTCATCTTCATTTTGGAGAAGACCACATTCATTTCAAAATGATTCAAGTTCTCCATTTTCATTAGAAACATTTGGAAATGATTTTGTTTTTCTCCAAAATGAAAATGAAAATAGAGAAATGAAATCATTTAAAAATAAATGTAGTTTTCTCCGATATCTTCTAAAGGGTATGGTTATGGGAGTAAACGAAGGAGTGGTCGTTTTGGAAGGGCATTAAATAAAACGATTCATGGATGTGTGAGACATTTTAAACTTGCTGGAAATTCACATGTCCCACTTTCAGAAGCCATGACTTTTATGAAAAAGTTCTTTAGCGCACAAGTGGAAACTCCAACAGATAAGGCTGATGCCCAAGATGATGGTGTTAAAACATCTGCTACGTCCTCTTTCCTCTTTTTACTTTATTTATGAATTTTACCATCTTATCTTGGAATTTTCAGGGCTGTGCCAATTCGGAGTTTCTCCGTGTTTTTCGCGAGTATAACGGAGAACATAGACAAATTTGTTTGACATTTTAAAAATGAGAGTCAATGGTGGGAAAGCAGATTTGATTATTGTGAAGTTTAGTTTCCAGCGTTCTCATTATGTGGAGGCAGTTGGGTTTTCAGGTGGTATTTAGATTAGATGAAGGGAGTCAGTTTGTGTTGAGGTTCTCAAAAGTCATCCCCAATTTGTTTTAGTTAAAGTCTCTAGTAATACTTTGAGGCAACCTTTTTTGGTTACCTTTGTATATGGAAGCTCTGATAGCCATAAACAGAGACAACTCTTGGGGGCCTTACAAAGTACTATTCCAATGGATAGGTTTCTATGGATGGTGATTGGAGACTTTAACACTATTCTTTCCTCTAGCGAAAAGAGAGGAGGACGGACCTTAGGGAACAGGTGTCCACTTTTTAGTAATTTTATGGATTCGGCTCAGTTGCACAATTTGGGTTTCCAAGGCTCGTAGTTCACATAGCAGAGAGGAGGGATTGTTGAGTGATTGGATATGGCTATTTGTAATGATGTTTGGAACTTTGTTTTTCCACATTCCATGCTGACACACCTGCCGTGGCTTAAATTTGATCACAGACCATTAAGCTTGTCTCTTATGTCTAAATATCACCTCTTAAGAGGGCGCCCTTTTAGGTTCTTAGTGGGTTGGGTTGAACATCTAGCCTTTTTAGATTTTGTCAAAGAAAATTGGAGAGTTTTTGCTAACACATTGACAGTACACTCCAACTTTACGGAGCATGTTAAACGATGAAATACAGGTTTTTTGTATGGTCACGATGAAATACATTAATGAAATACATTAATGAAATACAGAGCATGTTGACAGTACACTCCAACTTGTTGTTTTAAAGCCTAGAAGCAATAAGAATCTTTTGTGAAATAGGCTCATGTTCAATCATCTTGATTTCAATAAAAAAATGCATTTTGGTATCTCATCTTGAGCAAATATTCTTATTCTTTCATTTTATTCATGATCATACCATACAAATAAGTTATTCTTAGATTCATTTGTTTCTTTGGGTATTCTTTCGTGCCTACAATAGGTCCCCGGATGTCGATGTCACGAGCAACGCTGCTATGGACCTAGAATCTCCTTTTGAGCGAGACATGTGCTTAGAGGGATCTCAGGATTTTGAAGATGACGGAACTTGTAGTTTATCTCTGGATTTATTAAGGATGGTAGAGCAGGAAGAGAAGCAGATTCTACCTCACAAGGAGACAATTGAGAATGTGATATTGGAAGAGGGGAAAGAGGTGAAAATTGGCACTTACATAAATGAAGAAACAAGGTAGGACCTCATTAAACTACTGCAAGAGTTCAAAGATGTCTTCGCATGGTCGTATCAAGACATGCCTGGGTTAAGCACTGATATTGCGGTGCATCGTGTCCCCATAAAAAAAAAGTGCAAACTAGTTCAATAGAAGCTCCGAAAGATGAGACTCGATGATGTAATGAAAATAATGGAAGAGGTAAAAAAGCAATTTGATGTTGGGTTCTTACAAGTGGTTAACTACTCAGAATGGGTAGCCAATGTTGTCTCCGTCCCTAAGAAGGATGGAAAGGTGTGGATGTGTGTAGGTTACAGAGATCTAAACAAGGCTAGCTCAAAGGACAATTTCCAATTACCTCACATTGACACCCTAGTGGATAATATGCTGGGTTACTCACTGTTCTTTTTTATAGATGAGTTCTCTAGATACAATCAGATCAAGATGCATCCTGAAGACATGGAAAAGACAACGTTCATAACTCTATGGGGAACGTTTTGCTATAAGGTGATGCCATTCGGGTTAAAGAATGCGGGAGCAACATGTGAAAGAGCCATGATAACTTTGTTTCATGACATGATGCACAAAGAGATCGAGGTCTACGTCGACGACATGATTGCAAAGTCCCGAATAGAAAATGAGCATGTATAGGTTTTGAGAAAATTGTTCTTGAGATTGAGAAAGTTTCAGCTAAAACTCAATCTAACAAAATGTACTTTCGGGGCTAGGTCAGGAAAACTGCTTGGTTTTGTAGTCAGTGAAAGGGGAATTGAGGTCGACCTCGACAAAATCAGGGCTATACAAAAATTACCTCCGCCGCACATTCAAAAGGAAGTTTGAGGTTTCCTAGGAAGGTTAAATTACATCGCTCGATTCATTTCACAACTAACTGAGAAATGTGACCCCAGATTTCGCCCTCTTGAGAAACACAATCTAGGCATATGTGATGATGAATGCTAGGAAGCTTTTAACAAGGTTAAACGATACTTGTCCAATGCCTCAGTGCTAATGCCACGTAGTCCAGATAGGCCGCTGATACTGTATTTGACAGTATTTGACAATTCTATGGGATACGTGCTTGGCCAACATGATGAGACAGGAATGAATGAAAAGGCGATATATTACCTCAGTAAGAAATTCATTTAGTGTGAAATGAGATACTCGCCAATTGAGAAATTATGTTGCGCATTGGTCTGGACAACTCGAAGGTTGAGGCAATACATGTTGTACCATATGACTTGGTTAATCTCGAATCTAGACCCTCTTAAATACATGATGGAGTCAACCGCTCTGAATGAAAGAATGGTTATGGAAAATTCTGCTCTCTAAATTTGACATAGTCTATGTGAATCAAAAGGCTGTGAAGGGGAGTGCAATAGCAGATTTCTTAGTGATAAACGATAATTTATACATATTTTTAGCTTATGCTTAGCCTAATTTCTGGATGAATTATCATTGAATTTGTGGAAATTGGTGCTCTTAATCCTTCTATTTCATGTTTTATACTCAGGAGAGCACAGGGAAGAGAAAAGAACGGAAAACAGGCTAAAAACGGAGAAAATGGGCCAAAGTGTAAAAACAACACGACCTAAGGATTCACCACACGGCCATGTCCCACGGTCGTGCTACCTAAAGTCCAACACGGCCCAACCCCGACAAGCACAGCCAGACCATACGGTCGTGCCACCATTAACAGTCTCGCACACGGCCTCTTGTCATTTCACACAGGTGTGGCACACAGACGTGTCCCTGTCGTGAGGAAGTGCAATTTCACTCAGAAAAAGATACTTAGAGGCTAAGAAAGGCATTCCAAAGCTCTATATAAAGACCCTAGAAGGCAACTCCAAAGGTGTGCCTTTTCTCCCACAAGAGAGTGCCGTATTTCTGCCAACACAAAGAGTGAAAGCAAGGAATTACTCCAAGGGAAGTCGATTGATTCATCCCAGAAGCCGAATTCTACATCAAGACAAAAGATCTCCCTTCAATCCTTCAGGGGTTTTTGGGTTCTTTATGTTTTGTTATTTTTATTCGTCTGAGATGTTTTCTTTATTAAATATTAACTAAATCCCCCAAATACTTGAGGGGGATGAAACCTAAGACAAATCTTGTTATTATTTTATCTTGAGTTATATGATAAATACTTGAATTGTTCTTAATTATGTGTTCTTAAGTCTTGTTTTAATAATCATAAGTATTAATTCAAGTATTGATGTGCTTATTCAGAAGAGCAAAAGTCCCTGTTTAAGAGTAGACCTAGCATAATTAAGTAGAGTTACATGCAACCCTAGACATAGGGCGACATAAATCTGTCGGATTAGGGTCAAACCTAATAAGGGGATCCATAGATCGAGTTAATGCAAGACTAGGGGTTTTAACTAGAAAGAGATTTCAGTTAATCAACCTAGGATTAGTTATTCTTATCCTCGACGGAGGTATTAACATAAGTTAGGGATTTCTACGGATCAAGTCAAGTGAATAAATTGTCTAGCTCAAGAATTGATAACAAGTGAAGTCTAGGTGGATTCTTCCTTGAGTATTGCCCAAATCAATCAGTTTTTCCTAAAGAGTTTTTCCCCAATTTACTTTCTATGCATTCATATTTAGTTTTAGAATTAGTTTCATAAAAATCCCTTTTATTTTTTAGGTTAAATAATAGAAAGGAAGTAAGTACTAGTACTTTTGGTTCCCTTGGGTACGATATCTCAGTCTTGCCGCTAAACTATACTACTGTTCGATAGGTGCGCTTGCCTTAAAGTTGTGATAATAGTTAGTTTTTGGTACAATCATTATTATAAATTTTATTACTTCATATCACGCATATCAAGTTTTTGGCGCCGTTGCCGGGGAATTGAAATATTAAGAATGCTCGATTTCTATTACTTAAGCCATATTTATTTTTATTTATTTTCAGCTTGTTTTTATTTTTATTTTACTGAAATTTTCTTTTCCTCTAGGTATCTCTAGTTTATGACTAAAAGGAACCCAGCAGGACCATTGTTTTTTTACGATGATTTAAAAGCTACAGTTCGCAAAAATCGTAGGGAGATCAGAAAAAGCCTACATTCTCTAGAACAAGGACAAGAACAAGAGCCAGAACCTACAGAAGAGATGGAAGCAAATCAGGACAATCTACCACCTCCCGCGATAGCCGCGCAACCAGTGAACCAAGATGATGCTCCTCGTACTATGTATGATTATGCTAAACCTAATTTGGCTGGTACTCAATCTAGTATTATTAGACCTACTATTGCTGCTAATAATTTTGAGTTAAAACCTAACACTATTAAGATGATACAGCAATTTGTGCAGTTTGATGGTTTAGAGGATGAAGATCCAAATTCACACATAGCCAACTTTTTAGAACTTTGTGATACTTTTAAAATTAATGGCATTTCTGATGATGCCATTCGTCTAAGGCTATTCCCATTCTCTTTGAGAAATAAAGCCAAATAGTGGTTAAATTCTTTAACACGAGGATTAATCACTACATGGGAACATATGACTGAAAAGTTCTTACTTAAATATTTTCCTCCAGCTAAAACAGCTAAATTGTGAAACGATATCTCTTCTTTTGTGCAGATGGATTTAGAGACCCTTTATGATGCCTAGGAGAGATACAAAGATCTGTTAAGAAGGTGCCCTCACCATGGGTTACTTTTTTGGTTACAAGTTCAAACCTTTCACAACGGTTTGAATACATCAAGGAGGCAAATGATCGATGCAGCCGCTGGAGGAACAATCAATGACAAAACACCCGAAGTAGCCTATGAGTTTATAGAAGAGATGTCACTGAATAACTATCAGTGGCAAGTCATGAGGATAAAGCCGACAAAAACTGCAGGAGCTTATAATATCGATGCTGTCACTATGCTTACTAATCAGGTAGAACTTTTAAATAAAAAGTTTGATAATTTTGTTGGTTCTACGCAGGCACAACCAGTGATGTAGTGTGACACAACTCAAAGAAATATGTTCAATCCAGACTACTCTTCTTATGGACATGGCATGGAAACCGAGCAAGCCAACTATATGGGTAACAATTCTAGACCTCAAAATAATCCTTATAGTAATACTTACAATGCAGGTTGGCGGAATCACCCTAATTTTTCATGGGGAGGACAAGGAAATCAAAGATAACTGCCTCCTCCGGGATTTCAGCAGTCACCACCACAACAGGAGAAAAAGCTAAACCTTGAAGAGATGTTCACCAAATTTATGGCCGTGTCAGAAACCCGTTTCTAAAATATCGAAATGGCACTAAAGAACCAGCAAGCATCCATTCAAGGGCTTGAAAATCAGATTGGTCAACTTGCCAAATTAATATCAGAAAGACAACAAGGTGGACTACCAAGTAACACTGAGCCAAATCCCAGAGAACATGTTAAAGCAATTACTCTAAGAGATTGGAAAGTACTGGCTGAATAAAAAAAGAAGCTTGTTCAAGAATCCACAAAAGACAAAGTAAAGGAAGAACCCAAGGAAAACACTCCACCAACACTTGAAGAATATAAACCACCCATACTATATCCAGCAAAGTTGAAGAAAGACCGCACAGATGCTCAATTTGGTAAATTCTTTGAACTTTTTAAACAGTTACATATTAACTTACCTTTTGTTAAAGCAATTTTGCAGATGCCGAAGTATGCAAAGTTTCTTAAAGGACTCCTCACAAATAAAAGGAAGTTGGAAGAATTAGCCACAATGGAACTCAACGAGGAATGCTCAGCTATTCTCCAAAATAAACTGTCGGCCAAACTAAAAGATCCAGGGAGTTTTACTATTCCTTACTTAATTGGTAGTTTAATTATTGAAAAAGCCTTAGCTGATCTAAGTGCTAGTATTAACCTAATGCCCTACAAAATATTCAAGCAACTAGGTCTAGGGGAACCAAAACTCACTAGGATGAGTATTCAATTAGCTGATTGATCTGTTAAATACCCTAGGGGAATCATTGAAGATGTGCTGGTAAAGGTAGATAAATTTATATTCCCGGTTGATTTTGTTGTGCATATGGATGAGGATATTGAGGTGCCTTTAATTTTGGGACGCCCATATTTAGCTACTACTAAAGCCGTTCTCGATATAGGGGATGGTAAATTAGTGCTTAGAGTTGGTGAAGAAGAAATCGTTTTTAAAATCTATGATGCTATGAGATTTTCTAGAGAACAAGATGATTCCTGTTATTTTATTGATGCTATTGATTATTTTGTTCAAGATAAATTTCAGGAAATTTCTCTCGCAGACACATTGGAGCTGTGTCTTGTTCAAGGTGGCGGGAAGATGAAGCCACCACTGAAGTTAGAGAAGTAATGAAGGAGTTAAAGTCTAATGAACTTGTCATAAGGCACATAAGTTATGAAAGTATTAAGATGAATGACGAACTGAGACAAAAACCTTCGATTGATGAACCTCCTAAATTGGAATTAAAACAGTTGCCTGACCACTTAAAATATGCATTTTTAGGAGATGATTCAACATTACCAGTAATTATTGCATCAGACTTAAGTACTGAAAAGAAAAAGGAATTTATTTAAGTATTAAAAGAACACAAGAAGGCTATAGCTTGGAAGATTTCTGACATTAAAGGAATTAGTCCTTCTTTTTGCACCCACAAAATTCTAATAGAAGATGAATATAAATCATCGGTGTAAGCTCAGAGACGATTGAATCCCAACATGAAGGAAGTCGTAAAAGCCAAGGTAATTAAACTTCTAGACGCAAGCATTATTTATCATATTTTTAACAGTTCTTGGGTAAGTCCTGTGCAGGTTGTTCCTAAAAAAGGAGGCATGGCCGTGGTATCCAATGATAAAAATGAGTCAATACCTACAAGAATAGTCACTGGATGGAGAGTCTGCATTGATTATAGAAAGTTGAATGATACAGCTCGAAAAGATCATTTTCCCTTACCTTTTATCGATTAGATGTTGGAAAGATTATCAGGTCATATGTATTACTGTTTCCTAGATGGCCTCTCGGGTTACTTCCAAATCCCGATAGCTCCAGAAGATCAGGAAAAGACGACATTCACATGTCCATACGGTACGTTTGCTTATCGTAGAATGCCTTTTGAATTATGTAATACTCCTTCTACTTTTCAGCGATGCATGTTAGCTATCTTTGACGAATTCGTGGAAAAAGTCATGAAGGTATTTATGGATGATTTGTCAGTTTTCGGTAATTCCTTCCAACTTTATCTTAATAATTTAAAACGTGTTCTGATAAGATGTGAAGAGACAAATCTAATGCTTAATTGGGAAAAATACCACTTTATGGTTGAAGAAGGTATTATACTAGGGCATAAAATTTCTAGTAAAGGGATAGAGGTAGACAAAGCAAAAATTGAAACCATCGAAAAATTACCGCCCCCTAATTCAGTTAAGGCCATAAGAAGCTTTTTAGAACATGCTGGTTTTTATCGCAGATTTATTAAAAACTTTTCTAAAATAGCTAAGCTTTTGATGAAATTACTAGAAAAAGATGTGCTTTTCAACTTTGACCAAGAATGTTTAGAATCTTTTAACACTCTCAAGGAAAAGTTAGTCAATGCCTCGATTATGATTTCACCTGATTGGAATCTGCCTTTTGAACTAATGTGCGACGCGAGTAATTTTGCAGTAGGTGCAGTTTTGGGAACAGTGAAGAGAAAAGTACTTTAAACCGATCTATTATGCTAGCAGAACTCTGACAGCCGCACAAGCAAATTATACAACCACAGAAAAAGAATTGCTAACTGTTATTTTTGCATTTGATAAATTCAGATATTATTTAATATTGTCAAAAGTCATCATTTATACTGATCATTCTGCTATTCGTTATCTTCTAACTAAAACTGATGCAAAATCGCGGTTGATAAGATGGATTCTATTGTTACAGGAATTCGACTTAGAAATAAAAGACAAGAAAGGAGCTGAAAATTTGGCAGTAGATCACCTTTCAAGATTAGAAAATCCACATCCCAAGTACCTTGATAAAATAAATGACTTGTTTCTTGAAGAACAACTCCTCACCATAGCAGACGCAGTAGTTTCTTGGTTTGCTGATTTTGTAAATTATTTAACAGCTAACATAATCCCAAAAGGGTTGACCTATCAGCAAAAGAAGCGATTCTTCACTGATGTGAAAAACTACTTTTGGGAAGATCCTTTTCTTTTTCGTATTTATGCATATCAGGTTATCCGAAGATGCGTTACGGAAACAGAAGCATACAAAATTTTAGACCACTGCCATTCGGGACCTACAGAAGAACACCACAGTGGAGCTAGAACTGCTTACAAGGCACTCGAATCAGGTTTTTACTGGCCTACCCTTTTCAGAGATACAAGCAGGTATATGACCTCTTGTGATAAATGCCAGAGAACAGGTAATATCTCTCAACATAATGAAATGCCTCAAAACTATATACTTGCATGTAAGATATTCGATGTATGGGGTATTGATTTCATGGGTCCGTTCCCTACTTCATTTAGAAATGTACATCCTAGTAGCAGTAGTTTACATGTCAAAATGGGTGGAAGCCCAAGCTTTACCTACTAATAATGCTAGAATGGTAGTACGCTTTCTAAAAAAACTTTTCTCCCGATTTGGAAAACCTAGGATAATTATTTGTGATAGGGGTACTCATTTTTGTAATGCTCAATTAGAAAAAGTTTTAAAGAGATATGGAGTACACCACAGAACAGCTACCCCTTATCATCCACAAACCAGTGGCCAAGTCGAAGTAACAAATAGAGAACTAAAACGCATCCCAGAAAAAACAGTAGAAACAAATAGGAAAGATTGGTCAAGAAAAGTAGATGATGCTTTATGGACTTATAGAACTGCATTGAAAACTCCTATAGAAACATCTCCTTATAGACTTGTTTACGGAAAAAGTTGCCATCTGCCATTTGAACTCGAACATAAAGCATTTTAGGCTATTAAATTTTTAAATCTTGATTTTAAGCTTACAGGTGAGAAATGACTAATGCAACTAAACGAGCTGGATGAATGGCGCTGCAATGCTTATGAAAACTCACGATTATACAAGGAAGCCACAAAGCAACACCATGACAATCGGCTGAAACAACCTAAGTAGTTCAAAACCGGTGATCCTGTCTTACTTTACAATTCAAGGCTTAAATTATTTCCTGGAAAACTTAAATCAAGGTGGTTAGGTCCATTCACTGTTCAAACTATCTTTTCATACGGCGCAGTTGAGGTAACTCACCCAAACCATGGCACTTTCAAGGTAAACGACCATCGGCTTAAACATTACAGAGGTGAAAATTTCAATGATAATAGGGAGGAGCTTTAGCTCCATGAACTCCCTTTGTGATACATCCAGGTAGAGTCGAGCTTAGACTCTAAATAAGCGCTTCTCGGGAGGCAACCCGAGCACTAACTTACTAACTTTTTATTTCAGTCTTCTAACACATCGACTAACCCTTTCAAATGTAGAATTTTCGTATCATACGGCCATGCCCACGGGCGTGCCTAAGGCCGTATGGACATTATGAGCAGAGACACGGCCGTGCACCTTGGCCATGTACAAACAGGGTGAAATTTTCCATCATACACGGGCTATGAAAAAATGCCACGGTCGTGCGATGTGGCCGTAGCCAACACTGCCAATTCCAACACGGGTGTGCGGTATGCCCGTGCCTCAAGACCGTGGTCGACACTGACATTTTAGACACGGGCGTGTGACTTACTACACGGCCGTGGGAGAAGCGAACATCAAAGGACACGACCGTGCGACACGGCCGTGTGCCTCAACACTCACTAGGTACATGGGCGTGTGCCTCAAACCAGACGCGCCAAAATCTCTAATTTTTGAACCACACGGGCAAAACTCGAGCCACACGGGCGAGTGATATCCCCGTGTGACCCAAAATCTATATAAATGGGCTACTATTCATCATCTTCCTCCACTAAAACCTTAAAACTCTCTCAACTCAACCCCCTCCCCCAATATTCTGAATGCCGTTGCCGGTCTCCACAGTATCACCACGCCCGTGCAAACGCCTCCACGACTGTGCTCCGCCTCATTAATCACCCATTTGGTTCTATTTTCTTGATTTTCTCTTTAAATTCTAATGTTCTTATCTATTTTTGTGTTCATAATATGCCTTATTTCATTTTTGCACTAGTTTTAGGGCATGAAATTCATAAATTTAGCATGAACCATCTAGAGCAATATAGAGAATTTCATGATACCATGCCACTTAGACTCACATTTGCTTACCACTTTTTCCTATCTAAACTAACATGCATTTAGTATAAAATCATACCCATGCTTCCATAACTTGATATCATACTTAGGACACGTATAATGTATTACTTAGGTTAGTAAATTAACACTATTCTTAATATGTTTCGTTTTGTTTAAAGCTTAAGGAAATTTTACTATCTTCTTTTTAATTTTAGTTTCAAAATCTATTAGGACTAATGTATATTATTTTGTTTTTAGGCATTATGTCGTCGTCACGCGATAAGAGAACTGCCGCCACTGCTTCAAAGAAACGGAAGGGACTTGGTGGTTCATCCTCACGACCCTTTGCTAAAAACCGCTATCCGTTCCTCTATTTTCCACAAGCCTCCCAAGAGGAATTATTCCAATTATTACGGGCACGACCCCTTGAAACAGGAAGGTACGTTGATTGGTCCGCACTCGAGCAAATCCACTTAGCAGACGAGGTTCGGGCCTTACTGACGACAGATCCCTGGGATCAATTTTTTCGAATTGTGGAGCTCACCTACCTTGAACTCACCCTCGAGTTCTGCTCCACTTTTCACCTTCAAACGGTGATGACCCGACATGACGATCCGGGGACGATTCAATTCCGTCTAGGAGGCATCGTTTGATAGCTTAGTGTACTAGAGTTCGGTACAGCACTCGGTCTCTACACCGAGGAATTCATAGAGGAAGAGAACCTTTCCGAGCTCAACCGCAGCATCCACGTCTCTCCAGTTCAGTGTTGGCGCGCCTTAGTCCCTCAACAACACACATACGACCCCAGTCGCTCCAAAGCGACCGCCCTTGTCCCATCTCTGAGGTACCTTTACTCCTTACTCGCGCATACATTGACGGGACGACGCGAAAGCATGGGTTTCGTAAACACCCACGATGCCTATTTCTTATGGTGCATGGCGAACGCACATATTATCGACTTTGCTTATTTCATCGCCTATGCAATCTAGCATCAGACAGAGAGGCATCGGTGATGCGTGATTTCTATGGGCCCGTACATCACGAGATTGGGCCGCTACTTCTGCCTATTCAACACCGCAGCCCAGACGTCCTCGTATACTTTAGTTAGCCAGATGTCCCCACAGGGCATCCAGAGTATGCTCCACATGAGGATAATCCAGTGCAGACCGGGGACTGACCCACCACAGTACCGCCTACTCCGAGAGGCCGAGGATCCAGAGGACATTACTAATGATGTCCCACCACCACCATCGGAGGAGAGCCCAGTTGAGCCACCACCACCTCGCCGACCAGTTCATGCAGCAGCTTTTCACGCTGACTTAGCTGAGCACTTCACACGATTCGGGCAACAATGTTTTCAAAGATTTGATCACATTGATGCCACTTTAACGCATATTTGTCAGCATCTTCATATCGCACCACTTTTCCCATCTCACGGACCATCTGAGGATTAGAGATTTCTATTCCTCTTATCTTTATTTTTATTTTAGTTTATATTTTTACTCTGATCTCTATTTTTACCTTCTCTTTTCTTCTCTTTTATTTTCCTTTTTACTTTTACTTTTATTTTTAGTTCACCTTATCTTTTTCATTATTTGAATTTTAGTATTGTTAGAACTTAATTTGTTTTCTTTCTTTATTATTAATTATTTCATATCGGCCAGCCCTTAACAAACATATTCTGTTAATCTAAATTTCTCACAACTGATAAATGCTTTCGCAGTTTCAAAGGAGCTCTATAGCTCATATCCATATGTAAATGGGACAACCCTGCCACAATTGCCCGCTCTTCCAATTCCAATCTCCGTCTCACAAATTCATCCAAAACTCAGGGAGTTTCATGCCTTTCCCTATCTTATGATATTATGCTTTTATTGCTACTAATGTTATCTTTGTACATTGAGGGCAATGTACATCTTAAGTGTGGGGGGAAACTTACTTTCAGTCATTACATTCTCCTTGAAATCCCTGAAAATTTTTAAACTAGCATTTGCATTGTTCTCAAAATTTTGAATTCTCACTTTCACTCTTTACATTATCTTCAATCTCCTGTTAGGAATTAATTCTGATTGATTTATGATTTTTATTGATATGTTAAGAATTAAGACATAGGCGCTTGTACTTTGATTATTCAAACTTTAAAACACTAGGGAATCAAGCATGATAAGTTGAAATTTTTGAGAATATAAATTTTTTTCATAAGTTATTTTCCCTAATTTTAAGTGTTATCTTGAGATTTGAAATTCGCAGGATTGACATCAAAAGTCATAATTCTGGTGAGATTTTTAAGCCTTTTGAGCATAAATTCTTTCATGCTCACCTTTATTGTTGCTTTGAGTGAGTCAATATTGATTTGTTATTCTAGAACTTGCTTTGATTATACATGTCAAGACCACATCATTGATTTGATACACTGAAATGATAAAGGCACCTAGGATGTAACCCACTTACTCCATAAAAGCCTACCTCCACAAATTAACCCCTAGTGAACCCCATTGAGCCTAACAACCCATTCCTTGACTTACCTCTAATATTAACCCATAACCTATTTTTGTTGAATTCCATTCAATTACTTTGATCCCTATTTTTATCGAGATTTGAGTTGAATTATTATCTAGCTTTATTCTCTTTTCCAGGTTGTAAAGTCATAAATATTCAAAGTATTGTATTTGAATTGTTCTTAAAAAAAAAAACGTATGTATATACAGTTAATTTAGTTGTAATTCATAGTTTAACATTTTTTCATATTTCTATTTTAAGGCCACCAAGGCTAGAATGATGTCATCATAAAGCTTAGCCCCAGAAATATGTTCCAGTGATAGAGATTTTTCTAGCTAGATGATTTTTCAATTCAATCTCGATTCTAACCCTCTTTTTCAGCTTGTGACAACACCCCTAACCAAAACCCCATTACAACCATTGAAAGACCTTTTGATCGATGTATCATATCAATCTATAGTGGTGAAGATTTGATTTTCTTGCAAGCCTATGGTAATAATTTTTCAAGTTGACTAAAGAGTATTTAATTCTTGAACCCTAAACACTTTGAGTGGATAGAGTGAATCTTTAGTGAGGATGTCAACTCTTGTTGATTTTGGCTGAGAGATAATTACATAAGAGAGGGGAGGAAACCTATGTTTCTGTGATAAAATTCTCAACTTAGAGTGTTTGAATCTTTAATGTTCTTCTGATTGAATTTTCATTGTATGATTACCTGTGAATTAGTTTGAAACATTATTGATAAAAATTATGAGTTAAGAAGAATGATTCTTAATTGTGAGTTGAGATTTTGCTTGAGGACAAGCAAAGGCTTAAGTGTGGGGGTATTTGATGAACGATAATTTATACATATTTTTACCTCATGCTTAGCTTAATTTCTGGATGAATTATCATTGAATTTGTGGAAATTGGTGCTCTTAATCCTTCTATTTCATGTTTTATACTCAAGAGAGCATAGGGAAGAGAAAAGAACAAAAAATAGGCCAAAAACGGAGAAAATGGGCCAAAGTGTAAAAACAACACGGCCCAAGGATTCACCACACGATCATGTCCCACGGCCGTGCCACCTAAAGTCTAACACGACCCAACGCCGACAAGCACGGCCAGACCACACGGCCGTGCCACCATCAACAGTCTCGCACACGGCCTCTTGTCATTTCACACGGGCGTGGCATACGGGCGTGTCCCTGTCGTAAGGAAGTGCAATTTCACTCGGAAAAGGATACTTGAGGCTAAGAAAGGCATTCCAAAGCTCTATATAAAGACCCTAGGAGGCAACTCCAAAGGTGTGCCTTTTCTCCCACAAGAGAGTGCCGTATTTCTGCCAACACAGAGAGTGAAAGTAAGGAATTACTCTAAGGGAAGTCGATTGATTCATCCCAGAAGCCGAATTCTACATCAAGACAAAGGATCTCTCTTCAATCCTTCAGGGGTTTTTGGGTTCTTTATGTTTTGTTAGCTTTATTCTTCTGAGATGTTTTCTTTATTAAATATGAACTAAATCTCCCAAATACTTAAGGGGGATAAAACCTAAAACAAATCTTGTTATTATTTTATCTTAAGTTATATGATAAATACTTGAATTGTTCTTAATTATGTGTTATTAAGTCTTGTTTTAATAATCCTAGGTATTAATTCAAGTATTGATGTGCTTATTCAGAGGAGCAAAAGTCCCTGTTTAAGAGTAGATCTAGCATAATTAAGCGAAGTTGCATGCAACCCTAGACATCGGGCAACATAAATCTGTCGGATTAGGGTCAAACCTAATAAGGGGATCCATAGATCGAGTTAATGCAAGACTAGGGCTTTTAGCTAGAAAGAGATTTTAGTTAATCAACCTAGGATTAGTTGTTCTTATCCTCGACGGAGGTGTTAACATAAGTTAGGGATCTCTACGGATCAAGTCAAGTGAATAAATCGTCTAGCTCAAGAATTGATAACAAGTGAAGTCTAGGTGGATTCTCCCTTGAGTATTGCCTAAATCAATCAGTTTTTCTTAAAGAGTTTTTCCCCAATTTACTTTCTATGCATTCATATTTAGTTTTAGAATTAGTTTCATGAAAATCCCTTTTATTTTTTAGGTTAAATAATAGAAAGGAAGTAAGTACTAGGACTTTTGGTTCCCTTGGGTACGATATCTCGGTCTTGCCGCTAAACTATACTACTGTTCGATGGGTGCGCTTGCCTTAAAGTCGTGATAATAGTTAGTTTTTGTTACGATCATTATTATAAATTTTATTACTTCATATCACGCATATCAAGTTTTTGGCGCCGTTGCCGGGGAATTAAAATATTAAGAACGCTCGATTTCTATTACTTTAGCCATATTTATTTTTATTTGTTTTCAGCTTATTTTTATTTTTATTTTGCTGAAATTTTTTTTCCTCTAGGTATCTCTAGTTTATAACTAGAAGGAACCTAGCAGGACCATTACTTTTTGACGAGGATTTAGAAGCTACAGTTCGCAAAAATCGTAGGGAGATCAGAAGAAGCCTACATTATCCAGAACAAGGATAAGGACAAGAGCCAGAACCTACAGAAGAGATGGAAGCAAATCAGGACAATCTACCACCTCCCGTGATAGCCACGCAACCAGTGAACCAAGATGATGCTCCTCGTACTATGTATGATTATGCTAAACCTAATTTGGCTGATACTCAATCTAGTATTATTAGACCTGCTATTGCTGCTAATAATTTTGAGTTAAAACCTAACACTATTCAGATGATACAACAATTTATGTAGTTTGATGGTTTACAGGATGAAGATCCAAATTCACACATAGTCAACTTTTTGGAACTTTTGATACTTTTAAAATTAATGGCGTTTCTGATGATTCCATTCGTCTAAGGCTATTCCTATACCTGAATTAATAATGAGGAGGTATGCTACATCTTGGCGGCATTGACAAAATACTCCAGATCTCCTAGACACATGTTGAACTCAAAATGGTCTTCAAAAAGTTCATACAGAAAAGCTCAGGCTGTGATATCTGGGGCACATATTCTCCTTTTACTCATTTTGTACTCTAGCAATGTTTGCTTTCTTTGCTCAAACCATTCTTTTCAAATTTTGTTCTTGATCAATTTCAGTTTTATCCATCATTATAATCTTTTTCCCCGAGCATTATTTTTGTTGAAATAATGATTAATGGATTAATAACATTTTCACAAAAGAAGTTTTGCATATTACTTTGAAAGTTTCTAAATAAGTATAAGAATTTTAAACAGGATAATTATTTAGAGCTCATCAAGGTTAAAGGGCAGGAAATACTTGAGAAATAAGAGTCTAAGTACGACTACTTCAGATTTTCTGTTAGAGATATCAGTTGAGCAAGAAGATATATGTCAAGGATATCACTTTAACAAACAACGAGCAATGACAGCCCAAACGTTAAAAAAGGGATCATTCTCATTATATTCTGCATTCATACAAATGTCATTCATAATACATCTAGTTAGGAGCATTTGACTCATCTTGATCATGACATCCTAATCATTTAGCATAAGCATAGACTCCATGAAATCAATTCTAAAGGTAGGTCCCCTAGAGGACGGTGTAGCAAGATTGATTAAAATTACAAGTTTTGGCGAGCCTTATCTACCTGAACAGCAGTGGAGCAGGTTGAAGATTGTAGATCTTATCTCCCTAAGCAGTAGTGGAGCAGATCGAAGATGGTGAATCTTATTTCCATGTAGCGATAATGGAGCAGATTTAAGCCACTAGCCTTATCTCCCTAAGCAGCAGTGGAGCAAGCTGAAGATTACAGATCTTATCTCCCTAAGCAGTAGTGGGGCAGATCGAAGATGGCAAATCTTATCTTCCTAAGCAGTAGTGAAGCAGATTTAAACTACTAGCCTTATCTCCCTGAGTAGTAGTAGAGCAAGCTGAAGATTATAGATCTTATCTCCCTAAGCAGTAGTGGAGCAGATCGAAGATGGCGAATCTTATCTTCCTAAGCAGTAGTGATGCAGATTTAAGCCCCTAGCCTTATCTCCCTGAGCAGCAGTGGAACAGGCTGAAGATTATAGATCTTATCTCCCTAAGCAGTAGTGGAATAGATCGAAGACGGTGAATCTTATCTCCATGCAACGGCAATAGAGCAGATTTAAGCTACCAGCCTTATCTCCCTAAAATTACAGTAGAGTACGTTGAAGATACAAATCTTATCTCCTTGAAGTAGTAGTGAAGCAGATCGAAGACAATGAATCTTGTCTCCATGTAGTGGTAATGGAGCAGATTTAAGCCACCAGCCTTATCTCCCTGAAGTTGCAGTGGAGCAGGTTGAAGATACGAGTCTTATCTCCCTGAAATTGTAGCGGGGCAGACTAAAATTGGAAATCTCATCTATCTAAAGTTGCAGTAGAATGGATCGGAGTGACAGTTCCTATACCCCTAAAGATGCAGTGGATTTGAATGAAGCTACTTGAAATGAAAGTGCCAAAGAGGTCAGGGCTCTACAAGGCCCAACAAATTTGGGCCTTTTTTAAAGTCTTTGCATCATTCTCGTTACACGACAATAAGCAAAGAGGGGCAGCTGTAAATGCCAAAATTTGACCGGGCCTTAATAAACAAAAGTCCAACCCATAACCCAATAAAATAAAACCCAACAAACCGTTTAGCCCAAAAATTACAGCAGCCCAAATAACTAAACCCTAGACCACAAAACTAAATTTTTTTCAACAAAAGAAGAAAAACCTAGCCCCCTAAAATTTTCAGCTGCCGAACCAAGTCAGCCACCACGCGCACCGCACGCCACTCCTCCGCAACGTGCGCTGCTCCACCACTCCACGTCAGTGGCAGGCTCACTCACGTACCTGCAATAGTTGAAAATTAGTTGTAAAAAAGGCTATAAAAGCATTATGAAATTATTGTTTGAGGAGAGATTTTGTTTTGATAAAAAATACATACGAAATCAATACAAAAACAATTCAAACACATCAAAGCAAAAGCACAACACCAAACAAGAAGAAAACAATGTCTTTTTTTTTTTTTTTTTCCTTTTTTTCTTTATTTTTCTTTGTTTTTGAAACTACATACATATATCTTTTTATGTTTTTGAAACTATTATATATATATACATATAGACTAAAGTATAAAAAAATAAAAAAGGGAAAAATTACCTCTTCGATTTCCCTACCGACGTACATGGCAGACGCCGGCGGTAGTGCGTGGAGGTGGGCGACGCCTGAATCCCACTGGACCCTTGAGTTTGAGGAGAGAATTTTGGGGGAGAGGGAATTTGGTTTTTGCTGAAGAAGGGAGGAAAATGAATTTTTTTAAAAAATGTTGGTTTATATAGCGATCCAAAACGGCACCGTTTTGGGCCCAAGCTTTAGGCGCCAAAACGACGCCGTTTTACCCTATGACCCGCACGTTGACCTGACCCATCATCACGATCCACGTGTTTTCTATTAATGGGCTATTTGCGCAATTGGCCCTTCTACGTTTTTCATGCTTTTAATTTAGTTTTTCCCGCATTTTTAATTTATCCTTTAAGGCTCATTACCGTTTCATCTTAATCCACTTAGTGTTGCGCGTTTTGGAGGGCGGGGATATTTGCTTCCCTGGTCCCTCCATTTCCTTCTAGCATTGCAATTTGGTCTTCTTATCTTTATTTATTTCTGATTTCGTCTCAAAACTTCCGTTTTCAACTCAATTTGGTCCCTTCTCGATTATTTTTGCAATTTATCCTCAAAATAATTATTTTTGGTATTGTTATTATTATATATACTATTATAGATATTACCACTATTATATTTATTGTTATTATCAGTATTAGTTATAGCTAGATTATTTTATAGTTATTATAAATTTGTCTTTCATTATTTATTATTATAATATATTATTATTATTTTTTTATCTTATTGTTATTATCATTAACTTATCATTTTTTTTATTAACGTATTATTAAGCTTGTAATATATTATTATTATTATTATTATTATTTTTCACCTTATTATTTTTATGTTAATATTATTATCATTATTATTATTACCATAATTATATTTTTTGATGCTTATTTATTAATTCTACATTATTTTGTCGTCAATTCCATCCACGTTATATTTATTTTTATTGTTACCCTTTTATTAGTTTTTTTTTTCGCTTAATATTTTTCCCTTATTCACTTTAATTTCGACTTTTTTCCTTTTATTTTATTAGTTAAAATTTTTAAAATTCTCATTATTTACTTATTGATTTACTAGCTCTATTTATTTATCCCTGATATTTTGCTCTTGCCATCGTTATTTATGCTTTCATGTCCATTTTGTTTCTATTATGCACATCGGTATCATGATTCATTTTCGTAAATTTGCATCGCATTAACCTTTACCCAAACTCATAAAAAAGGTTTTTTTTTTTTTTAAAAAAAAGGTAATATTTGGTGTTTGGAAGTTAGAGAAATCGTGCCCTAACGTGCTGGGTTTCAATTTTTCCGTTTGACCAAATAACTAAATATTCTTTTAAAATTTTATCCGTGTTTTCTTAAATTAAAACAAGGCAATATTTTGTGTTTGGAAGTTCGGGAAATTGTTCCCTAACGTGCTCGGTTTCAATTTACCGTTTGACCAAATAATCGAATATCCTTTTAAATTTCAATGAAAGAATTTTGGAAAGCATGAGATGATCTTAGTATCGAGGGTTTGAAATGTCGTATCCTAACGTGCTGGATATGATATTTTATTCCTTCGGAACAGGAGAATTTCAATATCCAGTTCGAATTATCCAAATATTTTTAAAAGGAATTGTATTTTGAAACTTTTCAAATTGTTTGACAATAAGACTTTAGTTAATCAATCCGGTACCAATTTTGGACGTTACGAGGGTGCTAATCCTTCCTCGTGCGTAACCGACTCCCGAACCTATTTTCTTGGATTTTGTAGACCAAAATTAATTCTTTTTTATAAAACAAAATGTTTTATGAGGTGATTCGATCATACCTAAATAGAAAGGATTGGTGACGGCTCCATTTCCATTTTTAAAGTTGATAAACTGTAAAATATACATATTTTTATCCCACATTTGGCACATTTATGGATGAATTATCATTAAAATTGTGGAATTTGATGCTCCTAATCCTTTAATTTCATATTTTACACTTAGGTGAGCATAGGAAAGTGAAAAGAATGAGAAACAAGCCAAAAACGGAGAAAATGGGCCAAAGTGTGAGATCAACACGGCCTGGAGATCCTCACACGGGCACACCACATGCCCGTGCCAAATTGGCAGACTTCAAAACGGCCTGGGCTCGATTCACACAGGCGTGCCACACAGGGTTAAGAAAGGAATTCCAGAGTCTATATAACACCCTAAATGAGGAACTAAAGGGGCACACGGAGTAGAAAGTAAGGAATCACTCGATGAAAGCCGATTGATCCATCTCAGAAGCCGGAACCACCTTCAAGACTGAAGATTTCCCTTCAATTTCCTTCAGGGTTTTTGGGTTTTCTTTATGTTTTGTTATTTTCTTTACTCTGAGATGCTATCTTTTATAATTATAAACTAAACCCCCTAAATACTTAAGGGAGATGAAACTTAAGATGAATCTTGTTATTGTTATTTGAATTATATGATAAATATTCGATTTGTTCTTAATTGTGTTTTTAATTCTTGAGTTAATATTTCAGGATATTGATTCAAGTCGAATGTGCTTATTCAGTGGAGCAAAAGTCCCTGTTTAAGAGTAGATCCAACGCAATTAAGCGGAGTTGATCGCAATCCTAGACATAGGACGACGTAAATCAGCCGGATTAGAGTCAAATCTAATAGGGGGATCCATAGATCGAGTTAATGCAACACTAGGGGTTTTAATTAGAAATAAATTTCAATTAATCAACCTAGGGTTAGTTGTTCTTAGTCTCGAGAGAGATATTAACATAATTTTGGGATCTCTATGGATCAAGTCGAATGAATAAATCGTCTAGTTCAGAGTTAAATAACAAGTGAAGTCTAGGTGGATTCTTCCTTGAGTATTGCCTTAATCAATCGGTTTTCCAAAAGTATTTCCCCAATTTACTTTCTGTCGCGTTTTAGTTTAGAATTAATTAGTTTAAATAAATCCCCATTTATTTTCTAGGCTAGATAATAGAAAGAAGGTTAGTACTAGGGCTTTTAGTTCCTTTGGGTTCGATATTTCGATCTTGCCACTAAACTATACTACTGTTCGATAGGTGTGCTTACTTTTATCATGATAATAGTGAGTTTCCATGTACGATCAATAAATATTAAAACTTATCACGATCACATCAAAAGTCGATCCCCATTTTCTCAAAATAAAAATGGTTTCGACAACATCAAATTTAAACATATAAAAAAGGTAAGAAAATAAATAAATAAATAAATATATAAATAGGTAAGACAAATATATAACTTAAGTATTTAAAAGAGGTAAAATAATAATAGATGAATAAAATAAATATATGTAGTATTAAATTTGAATGTCTTAAATATAAGAATGATGAATCAATAGATAAGTTGATAAAACAATAATAAATAATATTTAATTTTAAAGGATAAAAGAATAATGAACAAATAAATCAATAAACATAATGGATTTGAATAATACTAGGTTTAGGTGTATAAAAAAAATGATAATGCGAATAATATTAACTTAGAATGCGAAGAATAATAAATAAAATAAATATACAAAACAGATATAGATGATATGGGACAAAAAAAATACAAGGCAATAGTATAGACCAATAAATAAACAAATAATAATAAAGTTAAAAAAAATAAATCCATTAAAAGGCTGAAATTAAATAAATAAAGGACTCAAATGAAAATTAAGTGAAATTAAAGGATATAAATTGTAAATAATGAAAAAAAAGCAAAATAGATGACTAAAATGAAAACACGCGAAAACTCATAGGTACCTATTAGGAAATTATTCCATTCGCCCCTTAAACGCACTGTTTCTAGGTCACCGAATAGTCAAAGGACCAAAATAAGAAAAAATAAAATTCTATAGATAGGTTTAAATAAAATAAAAATGAAATAAAGACCATATTGAAAGACTATTCAAAAGCGAAAGGACTGGGTATATAAATAACCCATAGAAGCAAAACACGCGGATCCTTCAAGCAAGTTGGGTTGCGTGTGACTTAGGCTCAAAACGACGCCGTTTTGGCATCTGAATTTGAACACCCAAAACACGCAGATTCTTCTTTCATTTTTTTCAAAAAAATTTTGAGAGATCTCAAACTCTCTCACCCTTTCCCTACTCCGGTCAATGTCTGGTCGCCAACGACGGCCCCGCCGTCTACGGTGGCTGGAAAATTGAAAAAAGGCCATTTTTTTGGCTTTTCGACTTCTCCGATTCAAAAATGCCATCTTTCATTGGAGATGGCGACCTCATCTCCCTCCACGATGGCACAAAATCAAAAAAAGTAAGATTTCAACCCTTTTTTACTGTTTATCTTCTTTTAAAAGAAAAAGGAAACTAGTAGCAATAAGAGCGGAAAAAAAGAACAACCTTTGTTTGATTTTGTTTTTGATTTCTCTTCGTATTTTTCTCTGTGAAATATATTTTTATTCCAATCTCCTAAAAAATTACAACTCATTTGTGGTGGCTTTTATAGCCGAAATTCATTACAATATTGTTTTTTTTTGTTTGCTACTATTGCTGTCTGTTTTTGCAGGTACGGAGGCCAGCTGTGTACGAAGGTGCTGATGTGGAGGTACAGAGGTTGACGTGGCAGTGGTGGCGCGCGTGGGAGGAGTGGCGACGTAAAGAGGCTAGGGTTTCTGCCTCCTTTTTTGTTTGCTGGAAATTAGCTTAGTTTTGGGCCACTTGGGCTGTTAGGGTTTTTATGGTTATTGGGTTTGGGTATTGTTTTTTAGTTTGGGCTGTTAGAGTTTGTAAATTGGGTTTGGGTAGTTTTTGATTTGGGCTATGTATGGATTGTAAATTTTTTGGACTTTTATTGATTTGGTTTGTGTTTTTTGTTTTATTTTGTAATCTGGCCCAGGCCAAAATTGGCCTATTACAATGTATAATCGATTTCTCGATAAAATGAGAAAAACATATAAAGATGATAAAAGAGAATATTGAGGAGCATTAAAATAATGATAATTAAGAAGTAGGTTTTAGTATATTGATTTAAAGTAAGGACTAAATCATAAATATGTGAAAAGTTTTTGGCTCAAGTGTAAATATTCAAAATCTAGGGGATCATAGTGGAAAATTAAGAAAGTTGAAGGACCAAAAGTAAAAATAATCCAATTTACTATGATATGGAATTGACTTGCAGTGACCAAATTGAATAGTGAAGAATTGTGAAGGACTAAATTGTAATTTTACCGAATTAAATATGATTCAGGGACGAAATTTAAAAATATCATAAATGGCAAAATGGTTAATTAGAAAGAGAGAGAACTCTAGAAGGCAATGATGATGTTGGAGATATTTTGAAGATATTTTATAATTATTTAATTAGATAAATATTACTTTATTAATTTTTTAATAAGATATTTTATTAATATTTTATTATAAATAGCTAGTATAAAAGGAGAGAAAGATGAAGAAGAAGAAGAAAAAAAGATCCCCCCATCTTTCTAGCGTGAGTGAGGGGGAGAGAAGAAGAAAACTTTGTTGTCATTACAATTTGGTCCTTTTACAAAAAATTCATCATTTTCACCTAGAATTTCAAGGAATTTTCATAATCACCAAGAGAGAAAAGTGATAAGGAGACTATGGAGAACAAGAAAATCACATTGGATTGAAGAAAATAGAATTTGGAGGAGAGAGAAAATCAAGTTAAAGTTTGAAATCAATAGGACAAGGTAAGAACATCAAGATTTCAAATATAAAATCAAGATTTCAATATATTTTTAAGTTTGGTATTATTGAAAAAAAAGTATGAAAATGATGTTAAAGTAGAGTTTTATTATATAAGGTTTTATATTCTTAATATGTTAGTGAAGGGAAATAAGAGGAAGTAATAGGAAATATTGTAGAGAAAGGAAAGGAGGGTGTTATAAACTTGGTTATCAACATTTTGCACTAAAACAGTTTTGGACAGCAACAGTAGTCTGATTTTGAAAATCCACCAAAAATTGTATAAATTGAATTAGAGGTTAATTAAAGTATGAAATTAAATCCTATTGAGTCTAGTTTTACATAGAAGAAACAGTTAAGCAAAATAATTTCATACTATGAGATAAATGAATTTTGTGAGAGAAGGTCAGATTGATTTTGGGTTCCCTTGTTCTGACTTCGGAAAATCATAAAAAATTGTAAAAAAATGAATAGGGGTTTAAATTTAGATTTTTAAATTCTTAATGAGTCTATTTTCAAGAGAAACAAACATAAATATCATCCAAACCCCCTACTAAGAGATAATTCATTTTAGTAAAGAAAGGTCAAAGCTGTCAAGCATCAGAACAAGGACAAATTTGAAGAATTTATTGTAATTATTGGATAAATTATAAATTTTGAAATCTTTAAGGTAAAAAGATATTTGAGCCTAGTTTCAAAAATATCAAGCAGATCTTAATTTCAAATTTTGTAGCTCAATATATAAATAATTTAGTGACTATGACTCAAGTAGACAACTTTGATATAACAGATAAGTAAATAGTGAAATTATAACTAATGTTACATATAAGTATGTTATATACTAAAAGTTAAAGATTCTAACAAATATATACATAAAGGATGCAGAATGGAGAGGAGGAGGAGGAAAATGTATATCAATGTATATATAGTAGATGAATTTGAAATGTTTCGAAATGGTTGTAGGTGATGTAATGATTAATACATATGAATATGTTTTAAACGAATTGATAAAATAATAAGTAAATAATTGTTAATTGATGTGATATTGAATTCTTTGTTAAAATTTTATGAAGAATTAAATTTATTGGAACAATTTAAAAATAAATATGAAATATACATAAAGTGGGTAAACTAATTTTGCAAGTGCAAGTCCTCCAATGATCTTATTTGTAAAACTTAAATATTTGTGTTAATTTTATAAACTTTGTTATCTTTGATTGAATATACGTTTTTATGACGGCTTGAGATTAGAAATAGATATAAGTGGATGATATGTAAAATGAAATGGTGATTATGATATCTGAATACGGTTCAGGTAATGATATAAAATAAATAAACAAAAATAAGGCGTGAAACTTGTAGGGAAATGAAACGACGTCACGATGACAAGTTTGCCATGTCGCGACATTGGTCGTGATGACAGTTGAAAAATCTTTATGAACTTTACAATTTGGCATTTGATCTATTGTGGATGTCTTAATGAGCTCCTTTAATTCATAATTAGTTCTATCATAGATTCATATATTACTAATTAGTTAATGTTCTCTACATTAATTAAATAATATGATAAATTGATCTGAAATTTTTAGTAGTTGCTTCGGCAACGAATGTGACATCCTAAAGCCTGGACTCGATGATCGGGTCTGGTATGGGGGCGTTACATAATTCGCTTATCGTGTTTATCCCTCAAGTCTAAAATCTAGAAGGTTTCTCTCATTTTCAGCCAATCAATCTATGCTCTGCTTTCTACAAACTAGTTATGAAGGTCATTGCAAACCGATTTAAAGTGGTCTTTCTGAGAATCATAACTCCCGAGCAAACTGGGTTTCTAGCAGGACGAAACATCATAGATAACATTGTCATCACACAAGAGGTGTAACAAGCCTAACCCGTATCCGTTATCGGAATAGGGTTATGGAGCATTACCAAACTTAACACATAAACAATCATACAATTTGAATTCAATTCACATATATAAATATAAATCGTTCACATACACTCTTATAGTCCCTAACATGAGCCTTCGAGGGCTAAAAAAATCATTAAATGCAATCCGAGACTTAATTGTAAACTTACAAAAATTCTAAGAAAACTTTGAAAATTTCTAAGTATAAGGGACACATGCTAGTGTGGCCAGGCCGTGTGTCTCACACGGCCAAAAGACACGTCTGTGTCATAAGTCGTGTGGACATTTGAAAAGGGATCACATGGCCGTGTCCTAGGCCGTGTCCCAGGTCGTGTCTTACCCTGTGTAACTCCCTAACTTGTGCCACACGCCCGTTTGACTAGACTGTGTAACTCACTGACTTGCTTTCATTAAAAACTACAGGGGACACATGACCGTATCACCTGACCGTGTGTCACACACGGCTGAGACACACGCCCATGCCTCTACCTGTGTAGACGAAAACATGCTAGGTTACAAGCCACATTTCTCACCCAATTTTGGTGCCAACTTACACACTTTAATAGCACATAACCAAAACCAAATTAGGCACTCAAACCAACCCAAAATCAAGCCTAAACATGCAATTTCCATGTACACAATCAGATGTCAAAAAGTACATACATTTACTTACTTAAACACGTACCAAACTTGATTCAAAAGTTACCTAAATGGTCATTCTCATGTAATTACTAATTTACCTATTATGCCAACTACCAATTCACAACCAAACAATTTAATAAGCAACCATCAAGCATACTCATCTCAATTTCAACCATTTGGTGCTATAACACAACTTCACAAACAAGTCATTCACACAACAACTATACACCACATATCACTAGGCCATTTATACATATATATTTACATACTAATATATACCAAGTCAAGCCAAATCACATGGCTGAAACATAATCAAAACATATAGGCTTCATTAGCCATTAAACCTATACATGCCATAGAACCAAAATACATTGAGTCCAAAAGTACCAAAACAACAGCTGGATAGTGTAATGAGATCTTCGATAACTTCCAATCCGAGCGAGCTTTCGAAACACTATAAAACATAGAAAAGAAAACAAAGTAAGCAATGAAGCTTAGTAAAGCTCGTATGGCTAATAAATGCTTTATATCAATTCATTTTCAATATAAAGAAGTATAAGTAAATGTAATAAACTTCATTCAATCCAACAATTAACACATTTTCATAACCAAGTGAATCATGTATAAATTCATCAACTATCACTTACTTGTCAAACTTATCACGAGTACTTGAACCGTTCCATATCATTTGCTATATCATCGTACTATCATCTTTACCTGTTGAACCATTTGGAATAATGTCAGATACTCGGGTATCTCGCACACTAAGTGCCGTATATGTGTTTAAACCACCTCTATCACATATCTTATATAATGCTCACTCTCGAGCCATCATTAGGTCTGCTCACACAAGCTGTCGGTTAAGAAGCAGTTACATGGTGCTGCTCACACAAGCTGTCGAGTAATCGCAACACATGCCAGTAAATTCAGCCACTGGTAGGACGTACAGGACCAGCACCCAGATCACATAATCACAGTAAACCCTAATGACATGTCATTTTGTATCCTATCTGTTCCTAAGGTTGAAACGAGATCTATTCTCTGTCAATACCTCGTCAATAATGTTCACAATGTCATTTATCACAATTTCATAATTTAAGCATTTAAATACATTTTTGTAAATTTATACTTTTACCACTTAACTTTTGACTTCTTTACAATTTAGTCCTTATCTCATAAAAATGAAAATTTATGCAATTTAGCCTTAACCCAAGCTAGCCGAATATCATCTATGCTTATAAAAGCCCATATTTTTTATTTATTCACACATCTAACCATATAATTTTCACATTTCTCAATTTAATCCCTAATTGATATTTTCACTAAAAATTACTTAACAAAACTTGTTTATCTAACAACAAGGATTCATTTTCTATCATCAAACATCAAAACACTCACACATTCATCAATGGAAGAACTCAAATACTTTAACAGTTTCAGAAATTAGCCCCTGGGCTAGCGAGATTAAGCTACAACGATTCAAAAAACATAGAAATCATTAAAAACGGATAAAAAATCACTTACTTATTGACAAATTAGGATTGGCCGAAACAAGCTTCTTCCATGGCCATTTTAATTCTCCATTTTCATTTGAAGAAAGAACTAAGGAAGAAAGCTTTAATTTGGTTTTATATATTTTATGTTTATTAACTAATTTACTTAATTAACCTTTCATTAATTAAAAATTTACTCAATTTGCCAAGCCAACATCCTCCACTATCTCATTAATGGTCTATTTACTAAATAAAGACCTCCATTTAAAGTTCTATAGCTATTAGACACCTTTAGCTAATAGAACACAAGTTTTTTATCTTATGCGATTTAGTCCTTTTTCACAAATTAAGCACTCAAATGTTAAAATTTGTTAACGAAATTTTCATGAAATCATATTATCATATTGTACACCTCAAAATAATATTAAAATAAATTTTCCAACCTCAAATTTGTGGTTCCAAAACCACTGTTCCGATTTCACAAAAAACAGACTGTTACAAGAGGTTATCCACTCTATAAGGAGTACGCAGAAAAATAGGAGATGGATAACCATCAAAATTGATCTAGGGAAAGAATATGATCGTGTGCGTTGGGAATTTGTCGATGCCTTGCTTCAAGCTACAAGTGTTCCTAATTTTCTCCATAATGTTATTATGTTTGCAATTTCAAGTTCTACTATGCAGGTTTTGTGGAACGGGGTTCCAACATCAAAATTTTGGCCTGTTAGGGGTGTTCACTAATGATGTCTGCTGTCTCCTTATTTGTTTATTTTGTGTATGGAATGATTGGGCCAAAGTATCCGTTCTGCCATAAGCTCCGATAATTGGTCCCCTATTCGTCTGGCTCGCACTGGCTCACCGCTAACTCATCTATTCTTCGTAGATGATTTGATCTTATTTGGACATGCTGAAGAACATCAAGCTTGGGTAATCAAAGACATTTTTGATAAGTTCTTTGAATATTCGGGACGTCAGATTAATATATGGAAAACAAATATATTCTTTTTTAAAGGCGTTGATTGAAGCTTAGGGAGATGTGTAAGCGAATACTTTGGTTTTCAAGAACTACGAAACTTAAGATCTTACCTTAGAGTGCTCATCTTCCATAAGAAGGTCACTAATAACACTCTGCGTTTTGTTGTTGACAAGATGTATAGTAAACTGTCTAGTTGGGACGTTAGGCAACTCTCTTTAGCTGGTAGGTGACTTTGGCTCAATCGATTTTACTTTCGATTCCAAGCTATTTTATGCAGACAAGGATAGTTCTTAAAGGCTTGTGTGATGAGATTGAACGAATAATTGGGAAGATCGTATGAAAGGTCCTATAATGGTGGTACCAACATGGCTTTGGTAAGTTGAGGCTCGGTGTGTTAACCTAAATCGCATGAAGGTCTTGGTCTGAGGTACTTAAATGACCATAACACTTCTTTCATGATGTAGGTTGGATTCAACACTGTTTCAAATTTTAATACCCTTTAGGTTCAGATTCTCCAATCGAAGTATAGGGTTACAAGTGGTTTGCCCGAGAACTTATTAAGAGGACGCTATTATTTTTTATAGAGATCCCTTTCTAAGGTATGACCCCTTATTCACGAAAACTTATTATGATCTATCGGGGATGGGAATTGTGGACCCTTTCATAAACAGATTCCTTCCACTTCTAATCTTAATATGGATTGTCTTCTTAGCAATATGATTACAAATGATGAATCGTGGAATTTGGACCTTTTTAGACTTTAGTTTTCAGAAGATGTCATCAATAAGATTGTAGGTGTCCCACCGCCTCACCCATCTTTTGGTCCAGATAGAATTAAATGTGGGCTATTTCGACTAGCTCTTTCTCCCTCAAAAGTGCTTATGGTAAGATTTGGAAAGGTACATTGAATTCAAAAGAGCCGATTTGAGAGCTTCCTTAGAAGTTTAAAGGCCCGTAATGGGTTCAACTCTTCATCTGGCTTGCTCTCAAGCAACGTTTGCTTACGAATGCAGAAAAGGCAAGGCGAGGAATTGGTAATGACAACACATGTGGTTTTTGTAGGCATGGATCTGAAGAGGTGTTGCATGTTCTCAGAGATTGCCCTACAGCTAGGAACATCCGGGACAAGCTCATTCCAGAAGGAATGCCTTCTAGATTATTCTCCGGATCCCTCCTTAAATGGATGGCGGAAAACCTTTAAAACCATTAAACTCCATTTTTGGGTGGGGTAGATTGACCGTTCCTTTTTGGGATTATCGCTTGGAGCATTTGGAAGAACCACAACTTGTTTACTTTTCAAAGTATTTCCTGGAGTATTAACGAAGTCTTTAAGGCCTCTCATAGCTGGGCAAGACAATGTACTTCAGTTTCAAAGGCATGACCTCATAAGATACAAAGATCTTTAGCTAGCCCTTCTATAGCTAGCAGTTGGGTGTGCTTGAACACAGATGGTTCAGTTAGGAATGAAGAAGGTTTTGCTGCAGCTGGAGGATTAGTGTGATCATAATGGTGGGTGGATCATTAAGTTTTGCAAATACTTGAGAAGTTGCACAGTGACAGAGGTTGAGCTTTGGGGCATCTTAGATGGGTTGAAGCTTACTTTAGATAGGAGATTCGAAAAAGTCTCAATTCAAACGGTCAACCTTGAGGCAATTAATGCCATTCAGGATGGTTCTTCTGACAACTCTAATTCTGCTCTAGTCAGAAGAATTCATCTACTCCTGAAAATGGTAAAGCAGTGGAAGATTTAACATATCCCTTGGGAAGAAAACACAACCATAGATAGTCTTGTTAAGATGGCTCGTGATAGAATAATAGGTTTAAAATTATTTGGGGATCCCCTTTGAGGATTTAGTTTAATTGATTTTGTATACTTTTGTCTTTTAGAAAAAAAAAGTTAGGAAAATCGTAGTAATAGAAATTTATTTCATTAACAAAGCAAGCTTTTACAAGATAATTTATTCTCTCAGCACATAATATAAAACTCCATATAAAGAACTCTTTTTTTTTTTTTTTTTTTGAGAGAGAGAGAGAGTTCTATATAGGCACTCTTGATAACCGGGAAAGGTAGCTTATGTAGGCACATAAATATAACACATAGTAGTACAAAACATTAGAGTTTTGATCCTTGGATGGGCAAATATACAGCAGCAACACTTCCTCAAGCATCCAAATGAATCATGCATCTCAGACCTATACCCTGGAGCATGTAGTCGAATGCCTTGTTAATATCGGCAAAAGGCACAGAGTGTGTGATGAACTTGTCCATATCCAGCCCCAGCTCCTGCAACAATATCAACAAAACCATCATCGAAATGAACTATATTCTGTAATCTGTATAGAGGACATCACCTTACCTTGTTCAAATATTTGTCGACAACCGTAGGAATATCAGTGCGTGGTTTATAGTTGCCATAAAAAGCACCCTTAAGGGTCCTCTCACTTAGTAGATTCATTGGATGAGTTTTGAATGCATCGTCTTTCTTTGGCACACCCACCAGCACACAAACACCCCAACCCTGTAATTCAAGAAGAAGCATATATGCGTGTGACAATTAATGCAAAGAGGTATTATAGTTTTTTATTGGAAGAAGCTAAATTACATCATGGACGCATTCAAAAGCGGAAATCATGGCTTGGACGCTTCCTGTACACTCCACACTGCGATCCACTCCTCCGCCAGTCATCTCCACAATCACCTCTTGAACAGGCTTGTCGTAGTCTTTTGGATTCACAAATTCTGTGATCCCAAACCTCTTAGCTGGTGGCAGGCAAAGAAATATGATCAATATATTAGTATTTTTAGTGAGAAACAACGACAAATCATATAAATGATGCTATGATAGGTACCTTCTTCAAATCTTCTGGGGTTCACATCAACAGCGATGATCCGAGAAGCCCCACAAACCCTTGCACCTTCAGCGGCCTAATTTATATGGATAAAAGTGAATCAAAGACATTTACCAAATAGGCTAGAGAAAAACCATAGGTGAAACAAGAATAAACTCACGGCAAGACCAACGGCACCCAGTCCAAAAACTGCAACAGTTTGACCTTTTTTGGGTTTAGCAACATTCACAGTGGCCCCAAAACCTGTACATATCCCACAGCTAATGGGACAGACTTTATCAAGCGGGGCGGTTGGACTGATCTTGGCAACCTGGCCAACATGGACGACAGTATATTGGCTAAAAGTCGAGGTTCCAACAAAGTGGTAGATAGGCTTGCCGTTGATGGAAAATCTGGTTTTCCCATCAGCAAGCATAACACCTCGGTCGCAGTTGATCCTAAGCAGTTCGCACATGTTATTGCTTTCTTCTGACAGACAGTGGCGACATTCTTTGCATTCTCCGGTGAAGATAGGGAGCACATGATCCCCAGGTTTCAAATCATTCACGCCCTCACCCACACTCTCCACGATCCTATAATTATAATTGTAAGATTATATTGATACAGAAAAGTATATAAAAAAATAAAATGGTTTAACTTTCATACCCTGAGGCTTCATGACCAAGTATTCGAGGAAACAGAGGAGTGTAACCCTGACAAATTAAAGAAAAACAGTGACAAATACTTGTAGAAAATAAATGTTGTAATATTCATTATATCGTACATTAATACCTTACACTCCCAGTAGTATACATCAGTGTGACATAAAGCAGTGAAGAGTATTTTAATACGGACTTCATGCTTTTGGGGTGGTGCCACTTCCACTTCTTCTATCGATAGTGGCTTCCCAGCCTCCCATGCCACCGCAGCTACAATCAAAACCACACTATTTTTACATCTTTAATACTATGGCATGAATTCAAGTATATTGTAAATGTTGTCAAAAAAGAAATCAATGTAACCCGAACAAAAGGTATATTTGATCATATGTATGTAGGAGACAAGGGAATTAAGGAAAAATTGTAATTGTTGGGGTGAGGGAGAAGAGATAAGAGCTTATCATCACCTTTGCAACGAATAACCTGACCAGCAGTGCTCATTGCGTATGATTTTTTTCTTATATTTTAAACAAGATTTTCTTCTGAGTGTAGTGATAAAAGCAGCTTCAAATGGTTGTATTTATAGAAAAAATTGTAGTCCACTGTTGACTGCACAATAAATAATATTTGAATGTACGAGATTATCTGCTTGGGTTCTTTATGAAACCATTACGGTATTTTAGTTCAATTATGCTTCATTTTTATCATAATTTTTTTTAATTATTTGGCACAACTATACTTTTACTTAAAAGTTTTATATATCATTTGGTACTTGAGTATCAAATATATAACATTAAAATCCTAATTAAGCACTAAAAATTTGACTTTTTTTTTTTTGCTCAATCAAGGTATTACAATACCACAATTGCAGTAACATATTGACAAATGCCACCCTACCCCTAACAAACAAACCCACACCCAAGAACAAAAATCACACTCAAGCAGAACCACAAAAGCACCCCAATAATCCCAAAATCCCCTCTGTAGACAGCCCCCAAAGTAAAAGGAAAAAAAAACCAGTACCAAAACTCCCAAAAACTCCTAAACAGCAAACTCATGTTCATGTACTGACATAACTATAACAATCCAAGACTTGTAATCACCACCAAGCCTTAAACATACCAGGCCTACTCATTCAAGCAGTCGCTAATGTATCTGTCATTTCATTACCATTCTATTGAATAAACGTTAAATGCCAGTTTTAATGGGTTTAATTTAGGATTTTTTTTAGGAGAATGAAAGGTCAAGAGTCATTGGTTTATGACTTTTATTAGATTTTAATATTTTCAGGTTTTTTTTAAGGACAATAGCCTATAAATAGTTTGTAAACATTTGATATTATATAGAGGAAAAAGTAAGAAAATTCAGAAGTCAAAGATAAAAGTTTTTTTCCTGTCTTGAGCAATTTGTCAATTTGGTATCAGAGCCATGGAGAGTGTACCCAATAATGTGCCGCTGCCTCGACTAATGAAAGTGAACTATGAGAATTAGAGCATCCAAATGAAAGCTTTCCTCAGGTCTCAAGATGGTTGGGAGGTGGTCCAAAAAGGTTTTGTAGAACCGGCAACTACCACGGGATATACGGCAGCTCAAAACAAGGCGTTGAAAGAGATGCGATCGAAAGATAAGGGGCATTGTACATGTTGTTCCGAGCTATTGATGAATCGGGCTTTGAGAAGATTGCAAGTGCGACAACTTCAAACGAAGCGTGGGACATTTTGGCGAAGGTGTACAAATGAGCCGACCGGGTTAAACAAGTTTGCCTTCAAACTCTTCGCAGCGAGTTGGAAGGCATGAAGATGAAGGAATCAGAAGGTGTCTCCGACTATATTACTTGTGTTCAAACCGTGGTGAACCAACTCAACAGAAATGGAGAAGCGTTAATCGATGCACGAGTTGTGGAGAAGATTTTGAGGTGACTAACTGATAGTTTTGAGAATGTCGTATGTGCCATAGAAGAGTCAAAGAATCTAGCAACGCTCACAGTCGATGAGCTCGCTGGTTCTCTCGAGGCACATGAATAACGTAAGAAGAAGAAGAAATAGGGGACACTCGAGCAAGTACTTCAAACTAAGGCTTCAATCAAAGACAAAAAGGTTTTCTATTCTCAAAACTTTCGAGGTAGATGGCGTGGCCATGTAGGTCGAGGAAACGGTCACGGTGGAAGAGGCCATGGTCAAGAAGGGCATTATGAGGATAAGGAGCAATGAAACCAACAAAATTGGTGTGGAAGAGGACGCGGTCGTGGAAAAGGTGGTCAGTCGAATTATTCCAACATCGAGTGTAAAAAGTGTGGCAAATATGGTCACTATGCGAAGGATTGCAATTCTGATAAGTGTTACAATTGTGTAAGATGGGGCATTTTGCAAAAAAATGTCGCGACTTGAAAAAGGTGAAAGAAATAACCAACTTAACCACTGAAGATGAGGAGGCGAAAGAATGTTTTCTCTTGATGGCACACAACGAAGTCAACACCAACAACAACATGGTGTGGTACCTTGACATGGGTGCAAGCAACCATATGTGCGGGCACAAGCACCTATTCAAAGAGATGCGAAAGATTGAAACGGGACATGTGTCGTTTGGAGATGCGTCGAAAGATAAGGTAAAAGGCCAAGGTATTGTTTGTTATTTACAAAAGGATGGGTTAATTGGGTCTATCCAAGATGTGTATTATGTACCAGACCTCAAGAGCAACATTTTGAGTATGGGGCAACTCATGAAAAAGGTTATTCGGTACTTATGAGAGATCGAGTGTTACACTTGAAAGATAAGCAAGGGTGTTTAGTCGCTCGAGTTGAAATGGGGAGAAATCGCATATACAAGTTGAATTTGAGAAGCGTTCGAGAAAAATGTTTGCGAGTCGACGTAGAAGACAAAGCGTTGCTGTGGCATCTCAATTTTGGTCACCTACATTATGGTGGTCTAAACGAGTTAGTGAAGAAGAACATGGTGCACGGGTTACCGGACATGGATTACGAGGGAAAATTTTGTGAAGAATGTGTGTTTGGCAAGCATGCGAGAACTTCATTTCAGAAGAAGGTAGAATATCGGGCTAAGCAACCGCTCGAATTGATTCATACCGATATATGTGGACCAATTACCCCCGAATCTTTTAGCAGTAAAAGGTATTTCATTTCCTTTATCGATGATTTCTCACGAAAAACTTGGGTTTATTTTTTGAAAGAAAAATCTGAGGCGTTTGGGGTGTTCAAAAAGTTCAAAGTGATGGTGGAAAAGGCAACTAGTAGACACATCAAATCTGTTTAATCCAATAGAGGTGGCGAGTATACTTCGACGGCTTTCATGGAGTATTGTGAGGAGTAAGGCATAAGACAATTCCTAACCGGACCGTACTCTCCCTAACAAAATGGTGTGGCCAAGAGGAAGAATCGGACTATTCTCGACATGGTTCGGTCAGTGCTCAAGGGCAAAAAGGTACCGAAGGAATTTTGGGCGGAAGCCGTGCAATGTGCCATCTATGTGTAAAATTAGTGGCCACATGCGAAGTTGGATGATCAAATACCACAAGAGGCATGGAGCAGACAAAAACTGACAGTTTCTCATATCAGAGTATTCGGTAGTGAGGCCTATGCACACGTACCGGATCAATGAAGAATGAAGCTCGAAGAAAAAAGTAAAAGGTTTATTTTTTTGGGTATGATGAGAAAACAAAAGGATACAAGCTACTCGACCCGATAAGCAAGAAGGTTGTGGTGAGTCGTGATGTACGAGTCAATGAAGCAAGTGAATGGGATTGGAATAACTCAATGGAGGTTATCATTGAAGATGGAGGATCATCAACCGTTACGCCAACAATCATACCGACAAATCCTGAAACTACTGATGACGAAGATGAACCGCAACAACCTAAAATGTGAAATTTGCAAGATTTGTATAATTTAACAAGTGAGGTACACATTGTATATCTTTTGGCAGATTCTAAGAACATAAGTTTTGAAGAGGCGATACAAGAAAATAAATGGCAAACTGCCATGGGCGAGGAGATTAAAGCAATTGACCGCACCAACACATGGGAGTTAATGGAGTTGCCGAAAGGAAGTCAGCCCATTGGTGTAAAGTGGGTGTTCAAGAGAAAGATGAATGCTCAAGGCAAGATAGAACGGTACAAGGCGCGAATTATTGTAAAGGGATACAAGCAAAAGGAATGAATCGATTATGACGAGGTGTTTGCTCCTGTTGCAAGAATGGAGATAATTCGATTGCTCTTTTCACAAGCACTCAATTCAAATGGCTGATATTTCAAATGGATGTCAAGTCGGCATTCTTGAATGGTGTGCTCGAAGAAGAAGTCTACATCGAACAACCACCCGGGTACATGAAAAGTGGAGAAGAGAAGAAGGTGCTAAAATTGAAGAAGGCACTTTACGGGTTGAAGCAAGCACCAAGGGCATGGAATACTCTTATTGATGCATACTTCAAGGAAAACAGGTTTAAACAATGTCCCTATGAACATGCCCTTTACGTGAAGAAGAATGGAGGCAATATGTTATTTGTTGCTCTTTATGTTGATGACCTCATTTTTATGGGGAACAATGGTGAGATGATACAAGATTTTAAGAGCACAATGACACAGGAATTCAAGATGACAGATTTGAGCTTGATGAAGTTTTCCTTGGTTTGGAGGTAAGACAAGAAAAGACAAGTATTTTTGTATCACAGGAAGGATATGCAAAGGAAATTTTGAAGAAGTACAATATAGCAACTTGCAACCCGGTATCAATACCAATGGAACCAGGTGTAAAACTCTCGAGATTCGATGGTGAAGAACGAGGGATGCGAGCAAATACCGGAGTTTGGTGGGAAGCCTTTACTATCTCACTTGCACAAGGCCTGATCTTTCGCTAAGTGATGGTATTGTAAGTTGGTTCATGAAGGAGTCGGTTTATTCACATTGTAAGGCGTTGAAGCGAATCCTATGGTACATCTAAAGAACGGTGTTACTCGGGTTATTCTATTCAAATATGGAAGATTACAAGTTGATTAGGTATTCTGACAGTGACTGGTGTGGAGACTTAGATGATCAGAAAAGTATATCGGTATATGTGTTCTTTATGGGTAACACAGCGTTTACTTGGCTTTCAAAGAAGCAACCAATCGTGACGCTCTTAACCTGTGAAGCTGAATATGTGGCAGCGTCTTGGTGTGTGTGCCATGATATATGGCTCAGAAATTTGTTGGGTGAGTTGGAGCAATAGCAACTCGGTGCGACTGAGATACAAGTTGACAATAAATCAACAATTGAGTTGGCAAAGAACCTAGTGAATCATGAGTGAAGCAAACACATTGATATTTGCTTTCAGTTCATCCGAGATCATGTAAAGGAAGGGAGTGTGAAATTTGTGCACGTGGCAAGCCGAGACCAAGTCGCAGATATCTTCACGAAACTGCTAACAAAGGTACTTCTCGACAACTGCAAGAAATTAATCGGCATGAAGGATGGTAGAAGCATTTAAGTTTATAGGGGAGTTTTGTTGAACAAACGTTAAATGTCAGTTTTAATGGGTTTAATTTAGGAATTTTTTTTTCTAGGAGAATGAAAGGTCATAGGAGAATGAAAGGTCAAGAGTCATTGGTTTATGGCTTTTATTAAATTTTAATATTTTCAGTTTTTTTTTTGAATGACAATAGCCTATAAATAGTTTGTAAACATTTGATATTATATAGAGGAAAAAGCAAGAAAATTCAGAAGTCAAAGATAAAAGTTTTTTTTCTGTCTTGAGCAATTTGTCACATTCAACTCTGCTAATGAAAAAGTTACCTCTCCAACACAACCAATCTTCCTTTCTACATCTGCAAATGCAGCTTGTTGTGCCCAAGGTCTCTTAATTTTGTCCAATATCTAATTATACACCACCCCCAATCCCATTTCAACAATAAACGAAACAGAACCCTTCCATCTTATCTCCATAATAACATCCAACGCAGTGATAATAACTCCTAATTCAATTGACATTGCATCACAGGTATCACCTAGACCCGAAAATAAAGCTCTTACCATTCCTTCCGCGTCTCGCAGTAGACCTCTAACAGCCACAGCAACCTCAGAAACAATACCACTAACATTAAATTTCAGCCACCAATGTGGAAGATAACCCTAACCCCTTGAAATAAATTTAGAAAAATTGCACTTGTCTGGACAAAACCACCATAATATCTCTTGCACCATACACTCATCGAAATCAGCTCTTACCCACAATAATGCCCTCAACTTGGAATGAAAAATTAGTGTATTCATCGAGAACACCTTTCTTTCAAACAACATATCATTCCTAGTGAGCCAAATAGACCAATAAGAAGCTACAATTGCCATCAACCATAGACTTTTGCAAGAACCATGAAGCTTCACATTAAAACATAAAAAGTACTCACCATTTCCAGCCAACGTCCCACCAATTAAAAATCCTCCTCCAGAAACCAGCAATAAAATTAAATTTAAAGAAATAATGGTTCGCCCTCTCCAGCTCATGATTACACCAAGGGTAAACATTCAAACTGGTTTGCAGATTCACCCTCTCCTAACTAAAAAATCCTTCGTGGGAACTCTGTCAATAGCTAACAACCAAAGAAAGTAACGCACCCTTGAAGGAACTTTTAAATTCCAAATTTTATCAAAAGCAAAAATAGAATCATCCCCATCATCCTCAATCAGCAATTTAGATAACTTCTTCACTGAAAATTTACTATCGTGCACCAATAATAACTGATCCTCTACCTTCGGAACAAGGACCACACTCATCACTTTTTCAATGAAACGACTAAGAATCCCTAATTCACAACCCAGCAGAGGCCCTACAAAAAGATCTTCCCATTTAACATTACTAAAACCCCTATTGAACGAATAATCAAAAACCGATCTATTTTTGAATTTTGCTAATCGAAAATGTCTAGGAAAATCCACTTTTAATGGACCATTACCACACCATATATACACCCAAAACAACATTGACTTTCCATTCCCAATCTTCTAACTAAAATCTTTATTCTCCATCCATTTAGCTACTTTAACATCAAACTAATTCTCAACAATCCCTCTCTAAACAGTCGACATTTCTTTGAAATTGTTCACGCTAAATCGCCACTATTGCACACTAGTGCCATACTTAGCTAATATCACTTTACTCCACAACGCCTTTTTTCAACCACAAAACACCATCTCTATTTTGCTAACAAGTCTTTGTTCTTAATCGTAAGGTTAACTACTCCGACTCCACCTTTTTCTTTTGGGCTACAGATTTGGGTCCAACGCACTTTCGCCATTTTCCGTTTGCCATCAAAACAACCCCACAGAAAATTTTTCCTAATTTTATCAATCTTTTTAATTATTGTCACCGGCACCTAAAATAAGGACATGAAGTAAATAGGCAGAGACGAAAGTACAGTATTAATCAAAACTACCTTTACAGCCCACGACATAGTTATACATTTCCAATCTAATAGTTTCTTTCTAAATCTCTCAACCACAACATCCCAAGTAGCAACTCTCCTTAGATCTGCTCCTAATGGAATTCTCAAATAAGTAAAAGGCAACACCCCAATCTTACATTTACAAATAGCTGCCATACGATAAAGAAATTCTTCAATCACACCAAACCTCAAAATACACGATTTTTTGAAGTTAATGCTCAACCTCAAAAATATCTCAAAACAATGAAGAATGAATTTCATATTTTTCACCATATTTTCCTCTACTTTTAAAAATAATATAGGGTCATCCGCAAATTGTAAATGTGAAATCATCTGACCTGGAATAACTTCATGAATACCTTCAGTTAATTCCATCGCCATAGCTTTGTTCAGCAACAAATATAAGACTTTCGTTACTAAAATGAAAAAGAACAGGGGATAAAGGATCCCATTAACGAAGCCCTCTACCAAATTTAAATTCGTTTGTAACACCCCAAAACCGGGCCTAGAAGTTAAGATCGAATCACGGAGGTTACATTGATCACTGAAGTGATTGGAAACAAAAACTGTAATTTAAAACAAGAAAAACCTTTTTGTTCCTTGAGTTTGACATAATATTAGACCAGCGTCACACATTCAGAAATAAATACACAGTTTGTATAATCGTCTTACAAACTGACTTAAAGTTTATTGTAAAAAAACTTATGAAATTTTACTTAAGCCAAATCAAACCACATCTGTCTGAAACCTCCGAGACACAGATTCCAGCTTCAAAGCACGGAAGGTACCTGAAAGGAAAGACACTACAGAGATGAGCTACGCCCAAAAAACCAGAGGTTTTTCAGTATGAGTCTGGAACATGACCAGACGACAACAGACGGCGTGTCACAAAAATACTTTAGACAACTATGCACATAAGAATATTACTTACGAAAGTCTCAATCAGCATGTCAAATACATTATTGAACCACATGAATGGTTTTTCAGTCATACGAGATATTTAGATCATATTACAGGATAATAATTATATTGCCAATAACTAGAGGTTCATACGAACAGATAAAATGTTCTGACAAGTAGACGCACATTCAAATTCGAATAGATGCACAGATCAAAATCCCATCCCGCCAACCAAACACCACTTCGTCCATCCAACACACCACATAAGGGCTATAGTAGGCCCGTCCACCCTGCACACTGCATAGAACCATAATAGGTTCAACCATCCAATACACCACAACGTGGAATTATGCCACTTGAGTAACTGTATACAGCTGAGCTTGTATACGTATAGAATAGCGCGGTAAACCACTGTACAAAAGTATCGCAGTTAAAACTACTAAGTTTGTCTTCTTTCTCTTCATAACCAAATCCCAAAATTCTCATGCTATGCAACAATGCATACATTATGCCGATATTATACAGAAACGAACATTAACAATTCCAGTGGAATATATTCAGATTTGATTACACTTATATTCTAATGTTTAGTCATGACAACAATAATAAACTCATACAATTCATCACATAAACGGGCAATAAGATTAAAGCCCATAATCGCACATATATATACGAACCAAATTAGATTGAGTCTCAAACATACTTACCGAGACTTGAATGAGGGTCGAATTACACAAAAACATAAAATAGACAATTTGTGACTCAGAACAAAAATTCTGTAAAATAGGGGCACATAGTCGTGTGGCCAAGCCGTGTAGATGTGTCCAGGCCGTGTGGGTGTATACACGCCTATGTGAAGGTCACACACGCCCGTGTGGAGGGGGCACATGCCTGTGTGAGTAGCCTGTGTAACTCACTGTCCAAAAATGCCAAAAATAAAGAGCAGAGATGACACGACCGTATGGAGACCTCACACGCCCGTGTGGGTACACATGCCCGTATGGCCAGGCCGTGTGGCACCGAAATTCACCTGAAACCCCTAATTTCCAATTTCACACGACCGTGTGAGCTACCCATGTGGAGCACACGCCCGTGTGGCCACCTATGTGGTCACAAAACCACACCGAAACAGCCTAAAATTTGTGATTTTGATGTCGAAACGATTCCAAACACTTGGTAACCCGAAATCATGCCAAAACATGCAGAATCCCATGTAATTCAGTACCAATATGATACTTAAAACAATCAATTTCATAAATGCACAAGATATCATCGAATTTCACCAAAATTCTAAGCTGAAGTTAAACCGTTTCAGAATACACACCTTAGAACGTGATATCAAGCAGCGCCTTTGATAAATCGAAATGCACAAGAGCAATTTCCTTTATCAGTTGAGTAAAACAGAAGAAGCAAACGAAAAAAATAAAAAGAACAAAAAGAATGATGGAAAGAAAAATTTTAAAAATAACATAAAAGAAAAAAAATGAAGAACGTTAACTTTCTTTCTATTTAAACAAGTAACATAAAAATATCAAAATATCAAAACACTATTGGGATTCAAACACGAGCCTAAAGATATACTAACACACAATTAACCACCAGACCAGTAAACCAATTCTGATATTAAAATGTGAAATTGAACCCAAAAGGTTCAACCCACTCACTAACCTTAACCACAACCTCAAAACTTCTAACCCTGGATTTCGGGATGTTACATCCTTTGTAACCAATCCATTAATAAGAATAGCTGCTCTCGCTATTGAAACACACTCTATAGACCATCCAATCCAGCGATCGCTAAACCCCATCTTTCATAAAACTGATTCCAAAAAATCCCACTGAACACAATCATATGCCTTGGAGAAATCCAGTTTGAAGATCAAATTACCCCCATTTCCTTCCATCTTCTTCATAGAATGAATCACTTCACTTGCAATTAAAATACCATAAAAAATCTACCTCCCTTTGATAAAAGCGCACTGTGTCTCACTCACCAACTCTTCTTTAACCTCCTTTAATCTACAAGAAAGAACCTTTGCTACAATTTTGTACAGTGAACTAACCAAACAAATTGGTCGAAAATCAGCAACCTCACTCGGATTATCAATTTTGGGAATAAGAGTTATAAAAGAACAATTAATTGATCTTTCAAGCTTTCCAGATCTATAAAATTCTGACATCATTCTAAACAAATCCTCTTTAACTTTATTCTAGCATTTTTAAAAAAATCACATGTTAAATCCATCCGGACCAGGAGCTTTCCCTCACAACTCCATACTGCATCTCTAATCTCTTCTCATGAAAAGGGTTCCTCCAGCTTCTCAATATCAATATCCTTTAATTTCCTAAAATTAAGCTGTATCTCCATCCTCCAATTCCTTGAGCGCCCTTGGAAATAACTTTTAAAAAAATCATATACTCTCTTCTTTAACTTCCGTGGTTCATTACACCAAAATCTCTCAATTTTTATTCTGTAAATAGTCTTTCTTTTTTCTTTTATCTTAACAACTCTATGAAAAAATGTTGTATTCGCATCACCTTCTTTTAGCCACATCATTCTATATTTTTGTCGCCATATCAATCCTTTGAATTTAATTGCATCCCAAACATCAAAATTCAATCTTTTGAGCTCCTCCAGTTCTCCCTCGCTCAGCATTCTCTGTTTGCTAATTTCATCTAACACCTTAATCCTTTCTTCACACTCTACTATTCTACTCTCCAAAATATTGCGGTTATCCCCATTCCATTTCTTTAGGGCCCCCTTAAGTCTTCTCAATTTTCTAGCTACTTGCCTATTCAAACTGCGTATGTTAGACCATTCTTTCTCAATACCATTAGGCACTAAAATATATAACTTTTGTCAAATATAGATATAAAATTGAACAAAAAAAAACACAGATACCACATTAAAAAAATGTTCAATTTAAGTACCAAATTTATTGTCACTCATCATGAATTCCAACTTAGTTAAGAAATTAATAAAACATATTATTTTATAAATAATAAACATTAGTACTATTAGACATTTTTTATTTTATATTTTGTGAAAATTTAAAAAGAAATTACACATAATAAAATTTCAACATAAAATCTGATAATTTTCAATATTTTAAATCTATCGTTTTAATCAAAAATGCATCTTGTTGGGCGTGTTTTCATCTAACTAGGTAGGAAAGCACATCTTACAGGGTGTGCTTTCAACCAACAGTAACATTCCAATGGTCAAATTTCAAATCCTCCAAACAACCAAATTTCAAATCCACCCAATAGTCAAATTTCAAATCCTCCCAATGGCTAGTTTATTTCCTATATAAACCCAACCATTTCCCCTATTTTTATTTAAATCTAATTGTCTCAATTGTCTCAGATCTCTCAAGATTTTAGTTCTAAATTTTTCATTAAATTTCTCTCAAAATCTTGTTTTAATTTTTTTAATTTGTAATTTATTCATTTCAATTGATTTTTATAATACCAATTCCTCTTATTCGTTTTGATGACAACTACATTTTTGGCATGCAATTGCAAATGGTAAGGACAAATTATAATTTTTTAAATTTTAATTACGTTCATTTTTAAGTTGTTAATATTATTAAATTTATATTTTTTTGTTGATATAATCAAGTGCAAGATTGGATTTTGGAGACACACATACACAATCTATTCGCGAAGGCACTACGTGTAATGGAACCTCAATTACAAGAGGCAGGATTCTTGTTTGTGTCTTGCGTGCTCGGGGGTGTAAATTGGATTCCACACATATCAGCACTTTGGTAGAAAGATGGAGACCCGAGGCACACACATTCCATCTTCCATGCGATAAGTGTACAATCACACTCGAGGATGCAACTTTACAACTCGATTTACCAATGGATGGGCTAGTCATTACGGGGTCAGTTGTCATCGGCGCTTGGGTCGGCATTTGTGAGCAACTATTAGGCGGTATTGGATAAGTATTTTTGGTAGCCAAATAGAGATGAAATGGTTGAAAGATGAAGATAACTTCGATTATCTTGACAACACCTCGAGTGCTCTTCAAAGAGAACAACACACCCAAGCATTCATCCTAAGGTTAATCAGGGGTATTCTAATGCCCAATAAATCTTGAACTCTGGTACATTTAAGGTGGCTACTACAACTCATTGATTTGAAAGAAGTGGGTTGACTTAGTTGGGGATCAACTGTGTTCGCCACGTTGTACCGAGAGATGTGATGGGCAACATAACCATAATAAATTAATATCTATGGTTGCATACTCCTGCTATAAGGCATGGTATCAACTACCATTTTTCCTTCCCCGATTTGATGCCCCTTGTACTTTACCACTCGTAACAAGGTAAAATTCATTTGATAATATAGTTACCATAATATTTTTTTCATTTTTATATATTTAAATTAACATATTATTTTAATAGGTGGAACAATAGCCCGAGGTATGTTGGACTAGTGGAGGAGCTCGAAGATATTCAACTACTGTTAGATCAACGATCGAAAGCTGATGTTAGTTTTAAAATTTTCAAATATATAATATTTATGTAATGATTTGAAATTTATTATTATGTAGATAATAAAATTTATAATTTTGTACTATAGTTTGAATGGATGTCATACGCTGATCAGGAAATTCAAACATACATCCCGACCAAATTTTTGGCCAATTGACCGCACTCCGATGTATGTGCACTAGGGCTAAGAATCAACGCTTAAAACAATCAATAATATGGCGATATTTGCAAGTATGACATGTCAGTTGTAATATTTATAGTGTTCAATGGAACAGTGAAGTATTCCAAGGATCGAACCTAAGAGAGTCAATGATTAAATGATTCCTATTAAACAAGCATGCAAGAAAGAGGTCTAGCTAACTGATCTCATGATTGTGATGAAGTAATAAAATCTGATCGTACCTAGAAACTAACTAATATCACGATAAAAGGCAAGTGCACCTATTGAATAGTAGTATAGTTAGTGGCAAGACCGGAATATCAAATCCAAGGAACTATGAGTACTAGTAATGACTTTCTTTCTATTATCTAGCCTAAAAATAAAGAGGGTTTGGTTGTAAACTAAACTAAACTAACTAAAGAAACGACAAGAAGTAAAGAGAGAGATTACTTTTGGAAAAGACTGATTGATTAAGGCAATACCTAAGGAAGAATCTACCTAGACTTCACTTGTTATCTAACTCTGAACCAAATGATTTCTTCATTTGATTTGATCCGTAGAGATCCCTAAATTATGTTAATGCCTCCGTCGAGGATAAGAACAACTAATCCTAGGTTGATTAACAGAAATCTCTTTCTAGTTAAAACCCCTAGTCTTGCATTAACTCGATCTATGGCTCCTCTTATTAGATTTGACTCTAATTCGACAGATTTTCATCGTCCTATCTCTAGGATTGTGATCAACTCTGCTTAATTGTGTTGGATCTACTCCTATGCAGGGACTTTTGCTCCTCCACATAAGCACATTCGACTTAAATTAATATCCCGGACATATCAATTTAAGAGTTAAAAACACAATTAAGAACAAATCAAATATTTATCACACAGTTCAGATAACAATAACAAGATCAGTCTTAGGTTTCATCCCCCTTAGATATTTGGGGTTTTAGTTCATAATTATAAAAGAAAATATCTCAGAAGAAATAAAATAACAAAACATAAAAAACCCAAAACTCCTAAAAGGATTGAAAGGAGATCTTCTATCTTGATGTAGATCCTGGTTTCTGAAATAGATCAATTGGCTTCCCTTCGAGTAATTCCCTCATTTAACTCTCCGTATTGGTGGGAATAAAGCACCATTTTCAAGAATTAAGCACACCCTTGAAGTTGGCTCCTAGGGTCTTTATATAGAGTTTTGGAATGCCTTTTTTAGCCCCTAAGTAGCCTTTTCTGAGTGAAATTGAACTTCCTCATGACAGGGACACGCCCGTGTGGATCGAGGCCCAGGGCGCCTGTTAAAGTGGCACGGCCATGTGGTGAACCTCCAGGCCGTGTTGATTACTGAACTGGGCCTAATTTGCCTGTTTTTGGCCAGTTCCTTGCTCTTTTCTCTTCCTTATGCTCACCTAAGTATAAAACATGAAATAAAAGGATTAGGAGCACCAATTTCCACAAATTCAAGGATAATTCATCCAGAATTTAGGCTAAGTATGAGGTAAAAATATGTATAATTTATGGTTTATCAAATACCCCCACACTTAAGGCTTTGTTTGTCCTCAAGCAAAATCTCAACTCATAATTAAGAATCATGCTTCTCAACTTATAATCCTTATCAATAATGTTTCAAACTATTCCACAAGTAATCATACAGTGAAAATTCAACCAGAAGAACATTAAGTCTCAAACACTCTAAGTTGAGAATTTTATCATAGAAACATAGGTTTTCTCCCTTCTCCTAGGTAATTACCTTTCAATTCAAAATTAACAAGAGTTGACATCCTCACTAAAGGTTTACTTTTTCCACTCAAAGTGTTTAGGGTTCAAAACTTAAGCACTCTTTAGTCAACCTAAAAAGTTATTACCATAAGCTTGCAGGAAAATCAAATCTCTACCATTGTAGATTGATATAACACATCGATCAAAAGGTCTTTCAATGGTTGTATTGGGGCTTTAGTTAGGGGTGTTGTCACAAGCTGAAAAAAGAGGGTTAGAATCGAGATTAAATTGAAAAATCATCTAGCTAGAAAAATCTCTATCACTAGAATATATTTCTAGAGCTAAGCTTTATGATGACATCGTTCCGGATTCGGAAGCTTATAGAAATATGTAAAAAATATTAAACTATAACTGAAATATAAATTACAACTGCATTAACTGTATATACTTCTTTTTAGATAAATTAAATATAATAAGTTGAATATTTACAAACTTTACAAACTGAAAAAGACAATAAAGCTAGATAATAATTCAACTCAAATCTCGACAAAAATAGGGATCAAAATAATTGAATGGAATTCAACAAAAAACGAGTTATAGGTTAATATTAAAGGTAAGTTAAAAAATAGGTTGTTAGGCTCAATGGGGTTCACTAGGGGTTAATTTATGGAGGTAGGCTTTTATGGAGTAAGTGGGTTAAACCTAAGTACCTCTATCATTTCGGTGGATCAAATCAATGATGTGGTCTCGACATGTATAATCGAAGCAAGTTCTAAAAATGAATCAGTATTGACTCACTCAAAGCAACAATAAAAGTGAGCACGAAAGAATGTATGCTCAAAGGGCTCAAAAATCTCACCAGAATTATGGCTTTTGATGTCAATCCTGCAAATTTCAAGTCTCAAGATAACACTTAGAATTAGGGAAAATAACTTAGAAAAATTTAAATTCTCAAAAATTTCAACTTATCATGCTTGATTTCCTAATGTTTTAAAGTTTGAATAATCAAAGCATAAGTATCTATGTCTTAATTCTCAACATATCAATAAAAATCATAAATCAATCAGAATTAATTCCTAATAGGAGATTGAGACTCATGCAGAGAGTGAAAGATAGAATTCGAAAATTTGAGAACAATACAAAAAGTTAGTTGTAAAAATTTTTCAGGGGTTCAAAGAGAGTGCAATGACTTAAAGTAAGTCCCTTCCCACACTTAAGATGTACATTGCCCTCAATGTACGAAGATACATTAGTAGCAGTAGAAGCATAAAATCATAGATAGGGAGAGAAATGAAACTCCCTGAATTGGATGAATTCTGTGAGGTGGAGGTGGCTATAGAGTGTCTGGGACAAAGGAAGGATGGAGGTGAATACTCCAGTGGTGGTAGCGGTTGTTTGTCCACAGCTACTATGTTGAGAGGGTATGTTTGTCGGTATTAGGTGGCTAAGGTTCCCATTAGATTTTGGATTTGAGTTGTAGAGCTCCTTTGAGACTACGAAAGCATTTATCAATTTTAGGGAATTTGGATTGATAAAATGTATGTGTTAGAGAATAACCAATATGAAATAATTGAAATAAAATAAACTATGTTTTGAAAATAATAAAATTCAAATAATGAAAAAGATAAGATAAAAGAAAAGGGGAGAATAAAAATGAAAATAAAAGAGAAGAAAAGAGGACGTGAAAATCCTAGTCCTCAGATGGTTCACGAGGTGGAGGCGGTGGTGCAAGATGGAGTTGCTGACAAACCTGAGCTAATGTTGCATCACTGTGGTCAAATCGCTGAAAACATTGAAGTTGGAATTGAGCGAACTGCTCAGAAGTGATGTAGCCTGAAGCTGCCGCATGAACTGGGCGGCGAGTTGGTGATGGCTCTGTGGGTGGCTCCTCCGATGGTAGGACATCATCAGTAATGTCTTCAGGGTCCTCCTGCTAGGCATCTCAGAGTAGACGGTATTGTGGAGGATCGGTCCTAGGTCGGCGCTGAATCATCCTCATATGTAACATAGTTTGGATGCCTTGTAGAGACATCTGGCCAACGAGGGTGTAAGAGGATGTCTGGGCTGCGGTGTTAAGTAGGTCGAAGTGGCGGGCCAATCGAGTGATGTATGGGCCTATAGAGATCACGCCCTTGCGGTGTCGCTCTTTTTGGTGCTGGATGGCATGGGCGATGAAGTAAGAGAGATCGATCACATGAATATGCGCCATGCTCCATAAAAAGTAGGCGTCGTGAGTGTTGACGACGTCAGTACTCTTGCATCTACCCGTCAGTGTGTGTGCAAGTAGGGCATGTATGTACCTTAGAGATGGGGCGAGAGCTGTTACCTTAGAGCGATTGGGGTCGTATGTGGCCGAGGCTGGGACCAGGGCTTGCCAACACTTGGAAGGTGAGAAGTGGATGTATCGATGGAACTCAGAAATGTCCTCTTCCTCCACAAATTGCTCAGTGTAGAGGCCTAGCGTTGTACCAAACTCTGGTATACTAAGTTGACGAACGAGGCCTCCGAGCCGGAATTGTATCGTTCATGGATTATCGTGTTGGCTTATCACCGTTTTGAGGTGGAATGTGGAGCAGAACTCGAGGGTGAGGGCTCTATGATTTGAAAAAACTACTCCCACGGGTCCGTTGTAATAAGGCTCGGACCTCATCAGCTAGCTGGACCTGTTTTAGTACGGCCCAGTCAATGCACCTTTCGACTTCGAGGGGTCTTGCCCGTAATATCTGAAATAGTTCTTCTTGTGAGTTCTGTAAGAATTGGAGGAATGGGTGTCGGACTTCAACAGTAGGTCTAGAAGAGGAACCACCGGGTCCCTTGTGCTTTTTGGAGGTAGGGATGACAGCTTTCTTCCCTCTTGAAGACGATATTGTACCTAAAAACAAAACGAAAAAAAGTATACATTAGTCCTAAAAGAAGAATGAAAATAAAGACAAGACTATTCATAGGTTTCTATTTTCAAGTTAAACTAACTAAGATTTTTAAATAAGTCATGCAAGCATAGGATCATCTCATTAGGGAAAAAGGGGTATCAATGTATAGAAAATTCAAATTCCTCAAGATAGTGATAAGTGGCAACCAAGAGATATTCCTAAATGGCATAATGAGTATTCTAAATTATTCATGCTAAATGAATGAATTTCCTATCAATAATAAAGCCAATAATTAATGAATGAGATAATTAACAAATAAATAGATAAAAGACATTAAAAATAAAGAGAAAAAGTGTGAAAAGGTGAACCGAATCTGTGGTTATGGGGCGGAGCACGGTCATGGCGAGGTTGCACAATCGTGGAGGCGTGGTTGAGGCCGCCGGCGTTGCTAGGTAAGGTTGGTGTGAATGGTGGTGGGAGAGTTTCTTAGGGTTTTTGATGAAGAAGAAGATGAATAATGAGGGTTTATATAGGATTTTGGGTCACACGGGCATGGCACACGCCCGTGTGACTCGGGGTTAGCCCGTGTTGTTTGAAAATTAGAGATTTTGGCGCGCCGAATTCATGTCATACGCCCGTGTTCCTAGGGCGTGTTGGGGCACACGGCCGTATCGCACGGCCATGTCCTTCAATGTTCGCTTCTCCCACGGTCGTATCGGAGGTCACATGCCCGTATTTGAAATGGTAGGTTCAACCAAGGTTCTTGAGGCATGGGTGTATCGCACGCCCGTGTTTGAAATAAAAAGTTTGGCCACGACTTTAGGGCACGGGCGTGTCTCATGCTTGTGTCTATTTGTCAAGCTTGGCCACGGTCAAATTGCACGGCCATGGTTCTTTGTCTCAGCCCGTGTTTTGTCATGGTGTGCACGCGGCCTTAGGCACGCCCGTGGGCTTGGCCGTGTGGCTTTGAAAAACCTGCATTCAAAGGGTTAGTTGATGTATTAGAGATCCTAGATAAAAGAATTTACTAAGTCAATGCTAGGGTTGCCTCTCAAGAAGCGCTTATTTATAGTCTAAGCTCAACTTTTTTCAAGCTTGTTTGGTCACGGTGGCTTGAAGAGTTGATACACTTCTATCTTGCTTTCAATTTCATTATCCATGTAAGATTTGAGTCGAGTGTGATTTACCTTGAAAGTGCCGAGTGACTCATGTTTTATCTCGACTGTACCATAGGGAAAAATTTTCATTACCGTGAAGTAGGGTGTGTCACTTGTATCTTCTTTTGAATTCAAGATTTGAGGATCGTCTCCCCCTAACATTACCTTGTCCCCTACCTTGATTTGATTCGTTTTACCTGAAGGTCGTCTTGGTGATGCTCTGGGTTGGTGTGGCATATTTTAGGCTTTTCTTGATAGTTCAGCCACTCGTCTAGTTCCTCAATTTAAAGCATTCGCTTTTCATGTACGTCTCCCTTGGATGGGCTTGTCTGTGGTTGGGTCACTTTTATGTGGAGTGCATCCTGCACAGAAGGTTAGGTGGTGAGATCAGTGTTTTTACAAGGATTCAAAACAGTATGTTTATCATCAGTAATTTTCATCGGGTTTCGGGCTTGTAAAGTGACTTTGTCATCACCTACACGTAATGTAAGCTCGCATGTTCCTACATCAATTATGGTTCTGGCAGTTGCTAAAAAGGGACGCCCTAGAATTAAGGGTACATTGCTATCCTCATTAATGTCTAAAACAACAAAGTCAACTGGGAATATAAATTTATCAATTTTGACAAGCACATTTTCAATTATTCCCTTTGGAAATCTAATGGTCTTATTAGCCAATTGAATGCTTATCTTAGTTTGTTTAGGTTTCCCTAGACCTAGCTGTTTAAACAATTTATAAGGCATTACATTAATACTAGCCCCTAAATCAGCTAAAGCATTTTTGACGTCTAAGCTACCAAGTAACAAGGAATTGTAAAACTCCTTGGATCTTTCAGTTTGTTGGGTAGCTTATTCTGTAGAATAGCTGAGCACATTGCATTTAGTTCCACATGGGATGTCTCATCTAGCTTCCGTTTAGTCATCAGTAGCTCTTTTAAAAACTTAACGACGTTTGGCATCTGCGACAGAGCTTTAATAAATGGTAAGTTAATGTGTAATTTCTTTAAAAGTTTAAGGAATTTACCGAATTGTTCATCTGTGCGGTCTTTCTTTAGCGCATTTGGATATGGGATACGAGGTTTATACTCTTTGACAATTGCTTCTTTGGAACTTACCTCATCCTTACCTTTACTTATCACAGTCTCCTTACATGGCTCTGGGTTGGTTTTGGTTAACCCTTCCTCATCTATTGTATCCACGGCGTTGAGTTGCTCCTTAGGGTTAGTCTCAGTGTTGCTTGGTAACCCACCTTGTGGTCTTTCAGAAATTAGCTTAGCGAGCTGGCCTATTTGTGTTTCGAGTCCTTGAATGGATGCTTGCTGATTCTTCAGTGTCATTTCGGTGTTTTGAAAATAGGTTTCTGATATGACAATAAATTTTGTGAGCATCTCCTTAAGGTTTGGCTTTTTCTCTTGTTGGAATGGTAACTGTTGAAATCCCGGAGGAGGTGGTTGTCTTTGATTTCCTTGTCCTCCCCATGAAAAATTAGGGTGGTTCCACCAACTTGCATTGTAAGTGTTACTATAAGGGTTAATTTGAGGTCTAGAATTATTACCCATATAGTTGGCTTGTTTGGGTTTGATGCCATGTCATAGGAGGAGTAATCGGGATTGTACATGTTTCCCTGAATTGCGTCACACTGCATCACTGGGTGTACCTATGTAGAACCAACAAAGTTGTTAATCTTTTTATTAAGAAGTTCTACTTAATTAGAAAGCCTCGTGATTGCATCAATATTAAAAACTCCTGCAGCTTTTTGTGGCTTTGTTCTCATAACTTGCCACTGATAGTTATTCAGTGACATCTCTTCTATAAACTCGTAAGCTGCTTCGGGTGTTTTGTTATTGATTGTTCCACCAGCTGCTGCATCGATCATCTACCTTGTTGAGGGATTCAACCCGTTGTGAAAGGTTTGAACTTGTAGCCACAGAGGTAACCCATGGTAAGGGCACATTCTCAAAAGATCTTTGTATCTCTCCCAAACATCGTAAAGTGTTTCTAAATCCATCTGCACAAAAGAAGAAATATCATTCCTCAATTTAGCTATTTTAGCCGGAGGAACATACTTAAGTAAAAACTTCTCGGTCATTTGTTCCCATGTAGTGATAGACCTTCGTGGTAAAGAATTTAACCACTGTTTAGCCTTGTTTCTTAAGGAGAATGGGAATAGCCTAAGACGAATTGGCATCATCAGAAACACCATTTATTTTGAATGTATCACATAATTCTAAGAAATTGGCTAAGTGAGCGTTAGGATCCTCATCCTGCAAACCATCAAATTGAACAAACTGTTATATCATTTGAATAGTGTTAGGTTTCAGTTCAAAATTATTTGCAGCAATAGTAGGCCTAACAATGCTAGATTCAGTGCTTGCTAAATTAGGTCTAGCATAATCATACATAGTACATGGAGCAAGATTTTGCTCAACAGGATTTACGGCTACTACAGGAGGTACTGATTATCCTGATTGGCTTCCATCTCTTCAGTAGGTTCAGGTTCTTCTTCTTGACTCTGTTTTGGATATTGCAAACTTCTTCTTATCTCTCAGCGAGTTTGATGAACTGTCGCTTCTAAATCATCGTCAAAAAGCAGTGGTCCTCCTGGGTTTCTTCTAGTCATAAACTAGAGATACCTAGAAGGGAAAAGGCAAAGAAAATTTTAGTAAATAAATAAAAATAAAAATAAAGGCTGAAAATAAAAATACTAATGGCTAAAGTAATAGAAATCGAGTGTTTCTAATATCTTAGTTCCCCGGCAACGGCGCCAAAAACTTGATCTCGTGATTGTGATAAAGTAATATAATCTGATCATACCTGAAAACTAACTAATACCATGATAAAAGGCAAGTGCACCTATCGAATAATAGTATAGTTAGTGGCAAGACCGGAATATCAAATCCAAGGAACTATGAGTACTAGTAATGACTTTCTTTCTATTATCTAGCCTAAAAATAAAGAGGGTTTGGTTGTAAACTAAACTAAACTAACTAAAGAAACGGCAATGAGTAAAGAGAGAGATTGCTTTTGGGAAAGACTGATTGATTAAGGCAATATCTAAGGAAGAATCCACCTAGACTTCACTTGCTATCTAACTCTAAACCAGATGATTTCTTCATTTGATTTGATCCGTAGAGATCTTTAAATTATGTTGATACCTCCGTCGAGGATAAGAACAACTAATCCTAGGTTGATTAACAGAAATCTCTTTCTAGTTAAAACCCCTAGTCTTGCATTAACTCGATCTATGGCTCCCCTTATTAGATTTGACTCTAATCCGGTAAATTTTCGTCGTCTTATCTCTAGGATTGTGATCAACTCAGCTTAATTGTGTTGGATCTACTCCTATGTAGGGACTTTTGCAACTCCATATAGGTACATTCAACTTAAATTAATATCCCAGACATATCAATTTAAGAGTTAAAAACACAATTAAGAACAAACAAAAAATTTATCACATAGCTCAGATAACAATAACAAGATTTGTCTTAGGTTTCATCCCCCTTAGATATTTGGGGTTTTAGTTCATAATTGTAAAAGAAATATCTCAGAAGAAATAAAATAACAAAACATAAAAAACCCAAAACTCCTGAAAGGATTGAAGGGAGATCCTCTGTCTTGATGTAGATCCTGGCTTCTGAGATGGATCAATCAGCTTCCCTTCGAGTAATTCCCTCCTTTAACTCCCCGTCTTGGCAGGAATAAAGCACCATTTGCGAGAATTAAGCACACCCTTGAAGTTGGCTCCTAGGGTCCTTATATAGAGTTTTGGAATGCCTTTCTTAGCCCCTAAGTAGCCTTTTCCAAGTGAAATTGAACTTTCTCATGACAGGGACACGCCTGTGTGTCAGACCCGAGTGGATCGAGGCCCAGGCCGTGCTTGAGCCTGTTAAAGTGGCATGGCCATGTGGCAAACCTCCAGGCTGTGTTGATTACTGAACTGGGCCTAATTTGCCCTTTTTAGCCCGTTCCTTGCTCTTTTCTCTTTCTTATGCACACCTAAGTATAAAACATGAAATAAAAGGATTAGGAGCACCAATTTCCACAAATTCAATGATAATTCATCCAGAATTTAGGCTAAGTATGAGGTAAAAATATGTATAATTTATGGTTTATCACTAGCTACTCACTAATTTCTATATTACGACAATGCATAATTTGAGGTTAATTAAGCTAATTGATTACCTAGCACTAAAAAGAACTAAATTGCAAATACAATTGAAATTTACCATTGATGATTTTTTTATGGTTCTTGAAGTTAATTGATAGGTTTTTAAGCTTGGTTGTTAATTGGAACTCTTTTGTAAAGTGAATTTGGTTAGTTTTAAGTTTAGGGACTAAAATGATAAAATAATAAATTTGGCATGAAATTGTTGTATAAATTTATTAATTATGGTCTGTATGAGGGTCATAGAGAATTCAACTGTCTTGAATTGGATTTGATTGTAATAAATGTGAAAGTTTTGATTTTAGGGACTAAATTGAATAAAAGGTAAAAGTTAAAGGTAATAATGTAAAATTTTATTAAAGGGTCAATTACATGAATTTAGACATTTTAAGGTATTTTAATTGGTTAATTAAGCTAAATTATTATATATAGATCAAGAACGGATCAATAGGTTGATAATCGCGAGAAATGAAAAGTTGTTGAGTAGTCCTCGTAGAGGTGTTGGTGGCTATTGCATTTAGGTAAGTTCGTATTGATTTGTTGTGCTTATTAATGTTTTAAATTCTAATTATATATGTGTATAACAGACATGGTTAATTAAGGTAGGATTGAAGGTGGAAACAAATGTTTGAAATGTAAATAATGGCAATTATACTTGCTTGAATTGAATCATGTTATTATATGGAATGTTTGTGATCAATTTGATTATGGTATGAGGTTATAATTATGAAAAGATTAAGGTGTAAAAGTTAAGATGCATGTGACCTCAATGAATAACTAGGATACAAATGACATGTCATTAAGGTGTTCCAGGCACTAGGTACAAATGATTACAGTTTCTAGGTACAATGTACTAGAGTTATAGTTATAAGCACTTTGTGCCAGTGATTTATTTCAAGATACTATGTACTGGTGGTGGATACCATACCGATGGCTGGAATCTAGCATTTGTTGTAATTTTTTTCGGCTTATGTGAGCAGCATTGTGTATTGGTTAACGTTCTGATGATTAGCTCATATAAGCATTTATTCCCCATGTATCCAAAGTTAGTTACTAAAGTTCTTCGGGCAAAACAATTAATGAAATATTTAGGAATGGAACTCCTGGTATGATTGGTTATTACTTAAATAAAAACCAAATAGTATGTGGAACATATATCTTGTGATCTTGCCAATGTTATGAAGTTTACTAATTTTTTGGTATGGTAGGTAATGTGAAATAAGGCAAGGATTGTTGCTATATGTTAAATTAAATTGTTTACTTTAAATGAAAGATATATGATGTTTAATTTTTATGAACTTACTAAGCTTTAAGTGAGTTTACCTCGTTTTGTCTTCTTCATGTAAATTGTCAGATTCGAGCTGTTTATTAAATAATTTCTGAAGATCACAACATCCATCAAATCTTTCTCTAGCTAACTACTTATTTTGGCCTAGTTATAAGTGGCATGTAAATAAGATTATGGTATTGTATATGTGTATAAGTACTTTGGTTAAGCTTTGTGCCATTTTGAATAACTATGTGTATAAATATGCAAGTTATGGTGGTTGCTTTGTTGGTGATGATTAATGATGTTTATGCAAGTTTAGTATCTTTAGTATAATTGGCTTATTGAATGAGCATGTATGGTTTAGGTCATATGGAGTACCTTATTTGATAATGTTTAAGTCATGAGAAAATGAAGTATAGGTGTTGTTTGGAATATATATGAAATGCTAATTTTCTTCATATAGGTTGTATGTTATATGGAGTATTTTGGCAAGTTTTTGATGTACTTTGAATAGGGTAAATGGCTGGTATGGCATGACTTATGGCTTAAGGGATTATAGGGGTGATTGATTGGGTTAAAAGGTGTTTTTAGGTGCACACGGCCTGTGACATGGTCTGCCACACGGCCTTGTGTCACACACAGTTGCATGGTTTGACCATGTGGTCTGTTTGATTTTGGTACAGGTTCGTTCACACAATATCAACCTGTTACACGACCTGGCGACACAGTTGTGTAACTCAGGATTAGACGACATCAGTTTGTCACACAGTTAGGCAACATGGCCATATCTTAGGACTACACAGTCTCAACCTTGCCACACGGTTTGGCCACACGATTATGTGACCCCTGTTTGCACTTTTTACCTAAATTTTCGTAAAACTTTCAGTTTAGTCCTGAGTTGATTCCAAATTGGTTTAAAAGTCTTGTATGCTTAATTAATGCCCAATTTTGATTGTAAATCAGATCATACTTGTGTTAATATTGTTTAATATAATTGTTGATTATTTATGTCGAATATTTTTATTACAATAATGTTTAATAGTCGTAATACCTTATAGCAGGTCAGGTGATTGGACCAGGCATAATGTGTTACATTTAGTAATATCAGAGTCACAGTTTACTCGATTCTAGGGCAGAATGTAACATGCATTGAGTCTAGAAATGCATGCCAATTTATAACCTGTGATAGTGTGATGACTCCTGATTAGTTTGACTTGTTTATTAGAGGTTCTGCATATTTTTGGAAAACTGAGTTTTAAGTTAAATAATTGGATTTAACTTATGATTTTGGTTATAATGCTTAGTTGTCGAGAAAATGAAAGCTCTAACATTTGGAAAAGCTAAACTGAGGAGAAAAAGAAGCATCAGATGAGTTTCCATATTCCATTTCTGGGATACTGCATGAATGGCATGATTGGCATGAATCATGAATCTATGTTTTATTGATCATATATCTATGCATGTATTCTAATAAATTGTGGGCTATGGAAGGAAAGGTATTGGCAGGATAGAAAAAGTTAGGATTTGGGAAATGATATTTCTATTACCGTTATATGGTGTTGTTAGGTGCAAACTGTGATGTGCGAAGCTCTGGGCCTTGAGGAGGGGACATTGTGGTGTTTGAGCATGAAGGTAGAAATGGCAAAATAAAGGTATAGGAGGATGGATAAGCAAATAAAATTCTATTAAGTCTATCATACAATGCTGCTGGGTACAAATAGTGATGCGCAAAGCTCCAGGCCTTATAAGGAAGACACTTTGGTGTTCAAGCATCAAGGTTAAATAAGAAATGAATCAATATTGACAGTTATTAGGTTCTATAAAGAAACATTGTGACGGTAGTTAGTAGGCTCTATAGGGCGACACCATGACGACGATAAGATCCTTTAGGGCAACACCTCAAAAAGGTTTAGGATATAAGACCATGACTCAACTATGATGACCAATAAAGTTGACTAGGACAATAAACACGGGGATTACAAGGTTTAAGACTATAGCTCGGCTATGGCGACTAATAGAGCCTGTCGGGATAATAAACATAGGAATTATGAGGTGTAGGACCATAACACGGCTATGCCAACCGTTGGAGTCCGTCAGGACAATAAACATGGGGTAATATTGTTTAAGACCACAACTTGATTATGGTAGCATAGAGAGTCCGTCGGGACATTAAAAATGAGGCAGTCTCCTTAGACATTAAAAACAAGGCAGTCCACCAGAACATTTAACACTAGATGATTCACTAGGATATTAAACATGGATTCATAATGTAAAGGACCATGGCACAGGCATGACAACGTATGGTAATCCATTGGGACAATAAACACGAGGTGGATCGCCAAGATGATAATTGTGGGAAATCATGCAAACAAGAAAAAAAAGGTTAGAGGTAAAATGAAAATGTTAGCAAGCAATATTTAGACAGTAGGTTTGAGGAATCCGCTGAGAATGGACTAAAGTAATAGGATGGTGAAAAGACTTTTAAAATAGTAGTCATGGAAGCCGGAAGGCAATATGGATGGCAACTTGACGAGATTCATATAGGGGAAATAACGTGCCAGTAATAATGTCTGGTGTAAAGATGATCTATTTCGTGATATAATGAAGTAATAAATTGATCGTACCTAAAGACTAACTATTATCACGATAGAAAGGCAAGCGCACCTATCGAATAGTAGTATAGCTAGTGGCAAGACCGGAATATCGAATCCAAGGAACTAAAAGTGCTAGTAATAACTTCCTTCCTATTATCTAGCCCCAGAAATAAAAAGGGTTTGGTTGTAACTATTCTAATTTAAACTAAAGAAGCGACAAAGAGTAAATTGGGGAGATTACTTTGGAAAGGCCGAATGATAAGGGCAATACCTAAGGAAAAATCCACCTAGACTTTACTTGTTATCTAACTCTGAACCAGATGATTTCTTCATTCAACTTGATCCGTAGAGATCCCTAAATTATGTTAATACCTTTGTCGAGGATAAGAACAACTAATCCTAGGTTGATTAATTGAAATCTCTTTCTAATTAAAACCCCTAGTCTTGCATTAACTCGATCTATGGATCCCTATATTAGATTTGTCTCTAATCCGACAGATTTTTGTCGTCCTATGTCTAGGATTACGATCAACTCCGCTTAATTGTGTTGGATCTACTCTTAAATAGGTACTTTTGCTCCTCTACCTAAGCACATTCGACTTAAATTAATATCCTGAAAATATCAATTCAAAAATTAAAAACACAATTAAGAACAAGTCAAATATTTATCATATAGTTCAGATAACAATAACAAGATCCGTATTAGGTTTCATCCCCCTTAGATATTTGGGGTTTTAGTTCATAATTATAAAAAGAAACATCTCAGAATAAAGTAAATAACAAAACATAAGAAAACCCAAAACTCTTGAAAAGGATTGAAGAGAGATCCTCTATCTTGATGTAGATCTTGGCTTCTGAGATGAATCAATCGGCTTTCCTTCTAGTAATTCCTTGCTTTTAGCTCTCCGTCTTGGCGGGAATAATGCACCCCCTTATGGTGGCCTCTTAGGGTCTTTATATAGAGTTTGGAATGTCTTTCTTGTGATAGCCTGAATTTGACCCTAATTGAAACGGTGGTTTTGGGGCCACGAATCTGAGTCGGAAAAAAATGTTTAAGTATTTTTTTCTGTGCTTTGAATGTGTAATGTCAATTACATGATTTGGTATAATTAACCATATAGGCTATAAATACATATGTTCGATATTATACTATGAATCTTGGGTTTGTGTATATGAATAGATGTATGTATGGTATTTTATGATTATTTGGTTTGGTTAGTTATGAAATGAATATGTGCAATTTTGATAAATAAATAAGTGAAGTTATTTAATTAGTTTATATGAATTAAAGAGTGTAATGGAGGTAAATGTGATTGAGGTGGTTTAAAAATTTATTTTCATGTTATGCAATTCAATTATCATTGAAATGATTTAATTACTTAAGGCTTACTAAGCTTTCAAAGCTTACTTTGTGTGTTTTTCCTATGTCTTTATAGCTTCGGAGTCTTGCTCGGGTTGAAAATCTGGGAGACGTCTTCACACTATCCAGTTTTCATTTTCGGTAAATAAGTGTTTTTTTGAGCTTTGGTTATGTGGCATGTATAGGCTAGTTTTGATATGGTTCATTTGTCATGTACACATATAAGCCATGCGAAAGCAGCTTGTTTATTATGTCAAAATAGTTTAGTACTTTGATTAAATGATGATTACATATGTTGAAGAATCAACCAAAGTATAAATATATAATTCTGGACTATGCTTGATAGGTTATTTGTGGTTCTGATGTTTTGGATATTTCAATTAGTAATATTCATGGGCCGAATAGGGTTAAATAAAGATGATGCATATTCAATTATGTATGTTTCATAAGATTTATTAATGAGATTTTTGATTGATTTAAGAGTTTAAGAAAATGATTACTTATGATTGATATGAATATATGTGTATTTCCGGTAATACCTCGTAACCCTTTCAGCGACGGATTTGGGTTAGGGGTGTTACATTTCTTAGCCTCTAAGTAGCCTTTTCTGAATGAGATTAAAATTCATCACGACAGGGACACGCCCTGTGCCACGCCCGTGTGATTCGATTCTAGGTCGTGCTCGAGACTGTTAATGTGGCACGGCCCTGTGACACGCCTATGTGGTGAATCTCCAGGCCATGTTGTTTTCATACTTTGGCCCATTTTTTCCGTTTTCAGCCCGTTTCTTGTCCTTTTCACTCTCCTATGCTCTCCTAAGTATAAAACATGAAATTAAAGGATTAGGAGCATCAATTTCCACAAATTCAATGATAATTCATCCATAAATGTGCTAAATATGCGATAGAAATATGTATAATTTAGAGTTTATCAAAAGACAAACAAGAAGAGATTTGTCCGAGGATCACAGATAAGGATCTGCCATTAAGGACTGCTAGAAGGTGCTCAATGAAACTTTGATAAGAAAGAGAGAGAGAGAGAGAGAGAGAGAGAGAGACCATAAGGAGTATCTAAGTGACATATGTGTCTGTCAAGAGTAATCCTCTTTGGGAAAAAAAGCTATTGCGCGTATAACGACCATAAAGATAAAGTCGTAGGAAAACCATTATAAAAGAGAAACCGTAAACATAAATGGTGTTAAGATAACATTCTACTGGGTGTTGTATGCCTTAATGGTCCTCTGCAGATAGATAAGTTTTAACTTAAAAGTAAAGTATCGTGAATAGGGCAGAATACCAGAGAGTCATCCAAACAACGTTATAGCCCGGCTATAGGGTAGGATAAAGAAATGTGAAATAAGGTTAACACTGCTAGTGCGGTGTGGGCTTTTTTTAGTAGGCCTTATGAATAAAATTTTAGTTTATTCGCCAGAGCTAGAGTGTGTTACGAGCCAAGATAAACTAAGAAGGACATACATAATAGGAAGTGTAAGGAAAATGGGGACAATAGGTGATGTGTGCAAGGACATGTGAGAATTTGCAAGGATGATAAATTATCTAGAATCTCATAGGATTAGTTGAATGGTCATAAGCAAATCAAGAAACGATTGCTCAGCGATCATTTCGCCATCAAAGAAAGGCGGAAGGCAAATAGGAGTTTGACACTTCGAACAAAATGGGATCATCTAAACAAAATATAGATTAATGTGTGCTTAGTTCTTTTCTATTTAAACCTTGTAGGATAGGGTTTATTTTTTAGTAATACAGTAAAGAAACTCATTGGGTTTATTCGAACTTACAAGGGGTTAAATTTTAACCTGTGGTTGCAGGACTTGGGGGGATAAGGAACCTTAGAAGCGACCAAGCCAGACTGTGTTAGATCAATGATTATCGTCAATAAGGTGTCATGCACATAGGAAGGGGGTACCTTTAGAAGCATCACCTCGAGGTCGAATATATTATAGTTAAATAATTTCCTTAGAATTGATATTGGAGATAGTAAACTTTTGTTTTAATTTAAAAGGTTTCAGCTATAAAAGATATTTATTATTTAATAAAGTTTGTATTAAATAGTTAAGTTTAAAATTTGTGGTTGGGACCAATTCAGTTCATTTGTGGCAATCTATACCCAGATTTGGCGATCGAGTTGGGCAAGGGTGTTACATTTTCTCATAGATTCTTTTTACAATAAAGTTTTCATGACTTTAACATAATTAAAATTGGATTGAGAAAATTATTTAATTTAAATTAAATTAATAAATAATATTTATTTTGGGAAATAGAAAAACATTGATTGAGTTGGATTAAATTATAAAGTGTTGAGTTAAAAGTTTAGGAAGCACATATAATTGGACCCAATATAGTAGACGCTTGAATCCCCATAATAATACATATGAGGGGAGGCACACCCTATTAGCCGCCCCTCTCTCCTAGTTCAACTAGGGGATTGATTTTTTTTATTAAATAAGTATTATTTGTGTTATACTAATTTAACTAGAGTTTCACTTCCTCTCCTTATAAATACATGACACTGGTAAGGCTAAAAACACAACTTTGAGATATTGTTTTTCTACCCGAAAATAGTTCAAATTTATTTCTAAGTATAAATTATATTTTCCAAGAATAATAATTGTTGGTTTCTATAAGAGAGAGATCCACTTTCCTACTAAAAGTAAGAAAATTATTCTGGTTCTGTGTTTGGTTTGAAATTGTTCGATTCTACACTCGAAGCAGTTCATGGTACAAGAATAGTGGAGAAGGTCGTTTGGTTGAAAACCAAGAACATTTAGAATCCATCTCGCTCAAAGCACATATATTATTTTGGGAAAAAAAGTTTATTGCTATAAATATCACAAACTGACTCGGCTTTCAAATTTTTTATTTTTTCGCTGTGTAAGAAAATTGCTTTCGAACCAAATTTTTTTCAACACATAGATGTCATATATTAGGAGTCTAATTGCATTTTGTTTACTCTACTAAAAAAAAGAGACAATTAGCCCTTGTACATTAGATCAAAGAGCAAATTGATAATTTATATTAAAATTTTCATACATTTGGTTGTTAAAAACTAGCGTGGTTGATGAAATAACTAGATAATGACATGTGGTGTGCCACATATACCTCATGCTAACGTACATTAATCAATTTTTAACAGTAGAAATAGATAAAACTTTTAACAGAAAGACTGATTTACTCTTTAATGTGACATATATAAATTAATTTACTCAATTTTTAAGTATAATAGACAACATATAATCTGACTCTTAATACAATAATTTCTATAATACTTCTACTTAACCCAAAGCAACGGATAAGCTTAAAGCCATAGTAGCTGTCCCCATTAATTTTCTTTTCTTCACCTTTTGTGCAATTTTTTCCACATACTAATTAAGCATTTTTCTCTTTTATATTTTATTTGTTGAGGTGACAAAGGTTGGACTACTTTAATCTATGAAAGATTTAGATATGATATGTAGCATTATAGTTGTGGTTTATCTTCAACATTCTTTTTTGTTTTTACATGCACAAATATCCAAGCAGGAGAATTTGGACTTTGTTTCCTCTCCAAGGGTGAAATAACAAATGTTTTATTTGTTATGGAACTGAATTTCTTCTAAAGGAAAAAATAAAATAAAATCTTATGGTAGTACTAACCTTTGCATTTAACAAAGTTTAATTCCAATAGAATTAATTTTATCAAAATGGTCCTTCGATAAAACATACTAAATATCCTTGTATTATTCATATCTTTAGAATTTAATCTTTATATTTTTAAATTTTAGAATTTTTGTTCAATGTTTAACCTCGTTAGATTTCTTCTATTAAATTAACTGGTTTGATAGTTTAAAATAAAAAAAAATTACTTATTTTGATAGTCATGCAACAAGAAAAAATAATATTGTAATTAATTTGTATTTAGTAAAAAATTTTAACAATATTAACAATTGAATTAGCTTTTTTAAATCTAAAATATAAAAAGACTAAATTCTTTAAAATAAAAGAAAAAAAATTAAGTAATTGAAAAGTACGTGAACTTAAAGCACAATTTAACCACAAAATTATTATAGATTGGACATATTAAGGACAAAAACTACTTTGTCGTTGGAATCAGTGGGCGAGGTGAACATAGTACTTGGCCATCCAAAACTTTGATTTCATTCGTCCAATAGAAAATGTTATTATTTATTCGATAAATTTAACTTAACGTTTAATAATTTTATCATTTTGGTCATTGTTTCTTTTTGGGATAATTTTTGTTATGGACTTTTAAAATTTAGTCAAATATTTATTTTTTTACGAAAAATTTAACTAAACTGTTAAAATTTTATTAGCATTGATATATACATTAGTGTGACATTTATTTGACAATTCATGTTAACAGTAATTTTATTAGTTTCTTTATAAAAATGAAAGCAATTTGACTAAATTTTAAAGGTTGAAGGTCAAAATGAATCCTAAAAAAGAATAAATGACAAAATGAGTGAATGTTAGGGCTAAATTTAACTTTATGCCTATTTATTTGATTATTATAGCACTTTATAATTATTTATGATATTTTATTTAGTTATGTGTATTTTTATTTCTTTTTTCTTATTTCTGTAAATTTTATTAAATTTTATATGTTAATATCTTAAAATTCTTTTTAAAGAAAAAAATATTTTTTTATTAAAACAAATGATAAAGGGTTGCATTAGATTGCATATTGTTTTAGATAAAATTATGGTTATGTTTCCACTACTATATTTAAATATAAAATTTTGTATCTATATTTTAATTTGACATATGTTGACTCGTGTACTTTTATAATATTATTAGTTAACTAAAATAACTGACACTCTCAATTTTTTTTTTAAGTGACACTCTTTATTATTTCAGTTAAAAAGGTTAGGGCAATTTTTTCTTAAAAATACACATTTCAAATTATCATGTCGAAATAGTTTGGTGTGAGTTGAGCACATGTGATAAAGGAAAACCCTCATAATAAAGAGATCAAAACTACATTTTCTTTTTACTCTTTTATGGTTTTGGCGTTTGCTCTTTTGGGCAATCCTTTTAAAAAAAAATGCACATTCCAAATTATCATGTTGAAATAGTTTATGTGTGAGTTGAACATGTGATAGAGGAAGACCCTCATAGTAAAGAGATCAAAATTAGAAATTGACCATTTAGCTTATAATAGAAAATATATATTCCAACTTATCATGATGAAATAGATTTTTTTTTTTTTTGCTATTAGAAATGTTTTTTTAAGAAAAATTCACATCATTATTGTAAACGGAATAGATAAGGATGTTAACTGTTTGAACTAATTCATATCATTATAAATTAAAGAATTAAATTATGTCAAATTAAAATTTAAAGACTAAATCTCAAATATGAGTATAGTAAACCAATCAAATTTGCAATTTGATCATTTAATTATAATGTCAAAGGAAAGAAAATATTGGAGTTAAACACGTGTAATAGAGGAAGACTCACATAGTAAAGGGGTCAAAAATGGAATTTGACCATTTAACTTATAATGGAAAAGAATGTCGTAGATAAGAGTATAGCTAGCATCATAGTAGCGTGGACATCTATTTTTCTAGGAAAGCAATTGACGTTGAAAACGACAAGCGGAAAAAAAGAAGAAGAAGAAAATTGATCTATTATCTTTGTAGCCACCTACTAGAATGCCATTGGATCTTGAAAAGCATAACTAGATATTATGTTATATTGATATGAGACAGCTGCTCCATTATTAATAAGGATGAATTATATTTTGATTTGCATTATAATGTGGAAGTATACACTTGGTTAAGCCACCTTTCTGTTTCTCTGTTTTCGTAGTGGTGCTTGAGCGATGGTGGACTTTTCCAACTTTGTTATGCTATGATTGATGTCCTTAACTTAGGATTGATGTTGTCTACAGGATAAACTCAGTTAAATAACGAATAAAATGAATATAATAATAATAAAAAAGATTAAATATGTAAATTTTACGTGAAAAAACTCATTAAGAAAATATAAAAAACCACAAATAAAAAGAGATTTCATTATAAGTAAGGAAAGTACAAAAAATGGAGAGAATAAAAAAAATCCGAAGCCCTACAAGAAAAACTTTTCAAAACAAAGAACAAAATTCTCTCAATCTAAATAATTTTTTGTTATGTAAAATCTAAAATAACTAAGGTCTATTTATAAACTAAAATCCGTAACATATATAATTATAATTCTAAATTAATCAAAGTTTAAGTCAAAATAAGAGACATTCTCTTGCATATTCATTTATGGTTTGTTATTTGTTCTTTAATTGTCGAGTTTTCAATGGACGAGGTGGGCGCAGAGTCTTCCTTAACCGTGAAGATGCATGTGCTATGGGGTGGGCAAGTTGTCTTATTGGAGCTTTGATGGGGCTTGATGTTGCAATGCTAAATGTTATTTGCTGTTGGATTTTCAATTCAACTATTCGTGATTTTCTTTTTGGCTGGATTTTGAGTTGTTTTTGAATAATAATGAAACTAGATGGCTAATTAGGTAATTGTTTTTATGTAGTCATGTGTTGTAAGCCTTGGTTATGGTTTTCTTTCACAACTTTTTAAATAAAATTCAATTTTGTAGAGGAAAAAAATGTTAATATAAATGTGTTTTTATTCGTTTTATGGTAGACTAAAAATGATATTTAAATAAAATCGTTGTCATCTAATAAGTAGGGTGACAACAATTTGCAGTAACAATTTATTGAAAATATAAGGTTAAAATATGTTCTAAGTCTTTGTACCTTCCATAAATCTAGAATTTGGTCTCTCTACTTTTAGTTTATGAAATTTAGTTCACATACTTTACATATTTCAAAATTCAGATCCAATTGTTAATGTCATCTTAAAATTAATTTGTCAATTTTCTTGGTGTAACATTTTAGATTTTTTTTAAATACTTCCTTTGTGGCCATGTAACAAACTAAACAGAGTTTTAATGAACAAGAATTTAACAGAAAAACTTTAATGGTATTAACAATCGGACTTGTATTTTTAAACATAAAAGTAAAGGGACTAAATTCCTTAAAATAAAAATATGAGGATCAAATTTCAAATATACAAATAGTATAAGGACTTATGGCCTGTTCTTCAATGCTTAAAAAAAAACACTTTTGGCTCCAAAAGTACTTTTGGCTCCAAAAGTACTTTTGGAAGAAAAGGTGTGCAAAACAAGCTGCTTTTGGCTGAAATTTTTAGCTTTTCAGAAATACTTTTCAAAAGCACTTCTGAGAAGGAGAAGCTAAAATTTTTAACTTTTCCTCTTCCAAAAGCACATTTAGTGCTTAATTATTTTTTCACCCCTTTAATAACACAGTACTTTCTTTTTTTTCTTGATGCTTAATTACAAATGTGTTAAAATCATTAATTAAAAAAATATTTTTTAAAATACTAATTACAAATATTTAATCATTGTATTTAAATATTTAAAATATAGTTTATATATTCTAATTAAATTTTATAAATAATTAATATTTATTACTTAAAAATATTTAAAATTTATATTTCATGCATTAAAATATTAACAACAAGTTATAATAATTTTTTTATATTTTTTACTAAAATATAATAATATTACCTAATTTAAATATTATTTAAATATATATTTGTTACTTAATAATAACATGTCTAAAATGAACATTTTATTTCTCAAAATCACTTTTTGACAGCAATGCTAAACATTCAAATTTTAAATCAAACTTTTCAAAAGTATTTTTCAAAAGTATTTTTTACAGCACTTTTCAAAAGTACTTTTCAAAAGTATTGTCAAACTGGCCCTTAGAGTATATTTTAACCAAAATATAATAAAGAGGGATCCACTTACACCGATATAAAATCAATTTTTATCAATATAATTGCAATTGTGACCTCAGCTTTACACAAATATAAATAAATCTCTCTCCAAATTTAAATATTTGGTTTTAATTATTTTTAAAATTATTTATTAACTATATTTCATTATGTTTTATTTTTGACAAAATGTTTAAAATTATTCATAATTTTTTTTTTCAATCTTTAAAAAAAAATAAAATGCGTTTGAGCACGCTCAAATTCTTATCTTCTTGATCCGATAACAATGTTAATACTTATCAAATTAAATTGCAATCCAATTTCATGAATGATCAAATATACAGTAAGAGAATGGATGGTATGAAAATGTAATTTTATATCATTTCTACCCCTTTTCAATAAGAGAATGATAAATTAATTTTTTCTCCTGATTTTTAGCATTTTTAGTTATATTTAAATTTTTTAATGAGGAAAAAAACAGAATATTATGAATAAAAATCTGGTTTGTCATTTTCCTATTGGAATAGATAAAAATAACGTAAAATCACAATCTCATACAGTTTTTTCTCAATAAAGTAATGATCGTCAAGATAGTACCAGAATAATTAAGTTGTTGTCATTACTATGGACATAGTCCCAGAACTATCCGATTATAATGAAAAAGGAAAAAAAAGAACCCCAGTAATGACATGATAGTTAAGGGTATTCAATATTTCGTATGGCCTAAATTTGAATCGCTCTAATCGTATTTATTATTTGAACTTTACCTTATTATTATAATTAAAAAATTTTAAAATATATTTACGATCCAAAGATGCCTAAATTATTGTACCAAAAAGAAAAACAAATGGCTAGATGTCAAATCGTACCATAAATAATTGAAATATAGATAGGTAGGGCAGATGTCGATTTGCAGTTTCATAGAAATATGGGATGAGGTAGGCCAGATGTCTAATTGATTATTTTGGCAGCTTATTCACTTCTTTTTCGAAAAACAAATGATAATTTACAACATTCCGAAAGTTTATTTAGAGTAAAAATATAGTTTTATATTTCAATAGTTTTTATTTTTTTATATATTTATAATTTTTAAAAGATTAAATTAATTTTTTATTATTTTTAAAAAAATCAAAATATAATTTTATTATTATTAATTTAAAATTTTATAAAATATAAAAAAATAAAATATTAATTTTATTACTATTAATTTAAAATTTTATAAATTATAAAAAAATGTAAATAAGAAAAATTATATTTAAGGTTTTACATCCCTATCAGTGTCACCTTTATTCAAAGCATGCTCATCAGTAATATTAATTGTTTTTTCACCTACGTAATTTACATTACGTCACTCAACTCATAAATATAATCAAATTAATAACTAGAATATATTTATAGAAAATTCAAATACATAAATTAGAATACTCAAATATAATGTTAACTTTTTAAGTTTTAACTTAATTATATATATTAACTTTGGGGGAGCATTTTATTTATATAATTTCTTATATTTTTGTGTATAATATTTTAACAATTTAATCATCATATTTCATATTTTTTTATATAAATTATGCATGTCAAATTTGATGTAAATTAAAATTTTTTAATCATTTATTTTTATGTAAAAGACTTTTACAGGTTCAATAAATATCAATATATACACTATTTTAGATCGATATGATAAATATATTGAATTGGTTCCAAACTTTACGTGCATGATAATTACAATTATATCTATAAATTCAACGGTTAAATTGTTAAAAACCAATTAATTTTACATAAAATAATTTAATAAATTCATCTTAAGATTAATGTGTAACCGAAAATTAATTGAAGTCAAATATATTTTTTATGAAAACCAAATATATATATATAATTTTATTTTTTGTAATTAAAATTAAAAAATAAATAATAACAAAAATTTATTTAAATTTTGCTTAGTATTTATAAACCTATATTTTCACTAAACCTAAAGGGCAAGCTTTATAAATCTGTTAAAATTAATTAATTAAAATTTTTATGTAATATAATAAATTTACTTTGAGAAGGACTTCCTTTTAAGAAAAAGAAAAAAAATAATCTTATCTTCTCCTGCCAAGGATTTTTATACGTCCTTTTTGGAACGAATTTTTCCTCAAAATAAAAAATAATGTTACTCAAAAATAGAAAAAGGGGTATGTACTCTTTTGAATTGAATGCTATTATGTTTAGTTTTATTTGCTAACTTATCAAAGAGTAACCACAAAAAATAAGAATTGGGGTTGTAAATTATATTCTCTTACATTTTAAATTATTTTTTAGATAATTTCGTGAGTAACTAAAAATAATTAATCATGAGGATTAATGTTTTTTATTAATTCTATATAATTTTAATTGGTATTATAAGAATGTTTATATATTTAGTGTAAATATTGATAGAATGTATAAATGTTGTAGATTAAATTTATTAAATCAAGATCAAATTAACAAAATGTATAAACTTTAAGAACTAATTTTTTTATTGATCAATAAAATATGTACAATTTACATAAAACACGAACGTCGTGATTAATTATCCTTGTTGATTAATTTTATCTTATATCTTATTAATAGGAACATTCTGATATTTATACATATTATTATTGTTCACGACATGACTCTACTATTTATGAATTGACCTCACTATGCTTAGGACTGACATTCTGAGCGGACTTCAGGTATGCTGGACACGTGTTTCACTTTGGGTTGCCTGTCAGACCATGCGATCTCCCTTCTGCGAGCTCCTTGAGTATATGCGAACTGAGACCATAGCTTCTCTTGGTTCATGCAAACTATACTTACGAGCTGGGTTTGTGAGTTCCCCTCGCTGTCCTTTTACAATTTATTTTACATTCAATCATTTAGTAAGACTTATCTAAATAATGAGAGATAGCAAATATTATCGCAAGTTACCTTGGAGAAGAAACGAAAGCATAAAAAAAAGAAAAATAGCAATCGCCAGTCGCCACTAAATGATGGTGCTATTAAATAATTATTAGGAATAGGGGCTTAAGTTCTCCGCGTCTCACAGTGTGACCGTACGGGTTGTCGCAGTCGTGGTTCCCATGGTCACGTTTGTTTGTATCGCAAAGCCGCATAAAGGTCCATTGCTTTTATTCACGCCGCCCAGCATGACAAGGGATCTTTAGTTTTCTTCGAGTATAAATAACAAATTTTAAAGGTTAAAATTTGCCATAAATTCCCATACTTTTTATAAATTAAAATTTTAATCTTTATATTTTTATTTTAAAAGATTTAGTCTCTTAACTTTTTAGATTTCAAAGTTAAGTCTAATTATTAATAAATTTATTATTTTTTGTTAAATTTGTTAGTGTGGTTTTAAAATTAAAAACAAATTCACTTGATAGTTATATAATTAAAAAAATAACCTTATAATGAACTTACATTTAACAAAATAATTTTAACAATTGAATTTTAATTTTAAAATTTGAAAAGTAGAAAAACTAAATTCCTAAAAATAAAAGTGCATAAGCCAAATGAAATTAATTAGAATTCATACTTTGTTCTCCCACTCTCCAGTTGAACTATTTTCAGAAAAAGATGGGTAAATTATATCTAAAGTCACTAAATTATTAGTAAGTTTACATTTTGGTAATTCAACTTCAAAAGTTACAAAATGATCTCTGAATTTTTTGAAACTTTTCATTTAAGTTACTGGATTATTCGCACCACCTGCATCAATAGAGAGCTCTTCTTCCCCTTCTCCTTTACAATTCATTTTTTTTTCATGAAATAGCTTTGAGCATCACAAATATGTGAATCAAAATCCAAACAACTTTCTTCTTCAATCTTCAACACTAAGCGCCAAATTGATTTGGATCTAAGGTATTTTCTTCTACTCGTCAACAGGTACTGATCCACCATACCAATCTTCAAATCGTCATTTATAGCTCGCAAACTGGACTTTAAAAAAAAAATTAACAACACAATGACTTGAATGAAAACTTTTGAATAGTTCAGTGATCATTTTATAACTTTTTGAAGTTGATTAACCAAAACATAAACTTACTAATAGTGTAGTAAACTTGGTTTTGTTTACCCAAAAATATATATTTGGTTGTATTTAAAAATATACGTATATATATTTATATATTACATGCATGAAAAATTGATGATAAAGATGTTAAAATAAACTACATGTTAAACTATATTTCAATGAATAAAATGTATTTAAAACAAATATTTTTAATAATAAACATAATAAAAAATATTAAATTGTATGAATATTATCTTTTAATTAATAAGGATAATTTCATAAATTATCACCACATTCTCAAAAAATTATTTCGTTAATTAGACTTGTAGATGTAATTTTCTGTGAATTTTAATAAATACTTTTTAACCTATTTCAAATATTATATAGTAATTTTTTCTTTAATTACATTCTTGTCAACAGCCTTTCAAGAATCACATTATAATAGAATCTTAGAATATACAAACACCAAATGCCGTCTAAGAATTTTCAAGATAAAATCTCAATGATACTTAAAACAAATCAAATTGGTTACGACCCTCAAATCAATTTAAAAAAAATTCAAATAATTTCTTTGTATTCATGAACGTATAGAAATTTTAACTCAAATTTCATAAGTAAATTATTTGATTTAAAAATGTAAATTATGTTGTGCGCTCTACGATCAGCGAATATGATTATTTATTCTTTGACGGCCATAAGTAAGAATGATCCTATTGGTTTGAAAATTTATGAGTATCCTCTTAATCGAATTACTAAGGGTGTGTTACAAGAAAGTATTGGTGAATACTACAAATTTAATCATGACTAATTATTTAATTTATTGTGCTTTCTTAAATCATTCTACTATATCAGGTCTAAAATTAACCAATAATTCAGCGTAGGTAGTCCATCATCTCAATCCCATTGATAATTTGTGGTGACAATTTTCAAAGGAAAGATCAAAGTAAATTTAACAGTTCCTCCACTAATTGCAAGATTTCTATGCAATTCTACATCACTTGGCTCTTTGGATTGGTCTAAAAAGTATGTTGTTTATCTATCTTCCAAATAGTCACATTGGGTTATCAAATATTTAATCTGAGTTATGGTGACTAAAAGTCTATCACTTCACTGGAATCTTAATTAGCATATTTAGAAGGGAGAAAAAAAAAGAACTCTAAATAATTTTCTTTCTCTTCTTTTAATAGCTCTAAAGAACTTACCATCATTTTCAATCCCCCTCAAAAATAGTAGCATCTACATAGCATTTTCACTGTCGGTTTGCCCTTGCCCAAGTGTCATCAACTGTCTCTTTATGTCAGGCTCATTGAGGTGCGAAATGAAAATGGAATTGAAATTAAAAAGGAAAACAAGGGAGAGAAGGGCTAAGTGATGTTACAGAAATTGATTAAATTTCCAATTGGAGTGACTCAAATATGAAAATAATAATAATAACAACAAGTGATTAGAACTCAGCTTTGTATAATGGAAAATTAAAGAAATGAAAACATGGATTACTAAAAACATTAAAATTTTTTATAACTCCTAGTCTTAAAAAATAAATGTAAAATCTCACAAACTCGTAACACTCTTTACATTTAGCAAAGAAAAAAAGAGACAAAATTACTAAAAAAAAGTGTGTTTCATTCAATCAATAATGTGAAGGACAGACTGATCAATTTATAAGCTGAAATTACAAGAGGCTTAAAATGAAAAATAACTCATAAATTAAATAGCTAACTTATATCCTATATAAATCTTTTTAGTCCCTTAAAAATCAATAAAATGCAATAAAATCACTTATAACTTGCTTCAACTAATGTGATGCAAGATAAAATTTGAATAAATTTGATTAAATTTTGGTTAGTTATGAAAAGGAGAAGTTTTACAGTGGCAAATTTAGGATTAGCAGGGGTGACCCTCTAAAATGAAAAAATTTCTATTTAAATCTTTTTATAGTTTATAAAATTTAAATTAATAATAGTAAAATTATATTTTGACCCTCCAAAAAAGATAAAAATTTAATTTAAATTTTTAAAAAACTATAAAGATATATATTATTAAAATGATAAAGTTATATTCTTACTATCGTAAAAATATACAATTTAATTTTAATTCCCTCTAAAAAAATTTTCTAACTTCACATCTAAAGTTACATCGGAATTCTCTAGTTCAATGCAACTCAAACCCATTCTCTTTTTTCTTTTTTCTAAGCTAACCAATGTGTGGTCGACCATCCTTGGGACTTCTCAGCTAAACTTTTCCAAGTGTTTTTCGGCTCCCGATGGCAATGTTGCGCATTTTCTTGTGGACTTAACCTTATACACACCCCATCTATCAAAATGCCACATCATTCTATTGGAAAAACATGAAATGGGTACGTGGCAAAATTTTGAAAACAACCCAAAATCAACTCGATTAGTTAAGAATAATAAATCACTAATGATAATTGATAGGTGTTGAAACCATTAAATAAAAATTTCTAAAATAAATATAACAATAAATTGAAATATAAAGTAATAGGGTAGAATTCACAGGGACTGGTTATCTAATTTCACCTTTTCTTGTAACCAGATTTGTTGTCGTGGCCACAGTCTTTCCCACAGCTTGTGCGTAATAGTGCTAAAAAAATTGGGAGTTTTAAATTGATTAAGATAATAAAATAAGGAAATACGAAAAATAAATAAAATAAAAATATATTTGAAAATACAAAAATAAATTTAAGAAAATAAAATAAATGGATAAATAAAATATTTTTTAAGCTTAGCCTTAACTTCGGGGTACTCCAATCTTGAATCGATCCTTAAAATAGATTTTCCCTTCCAATCGATTAGCTGGTTATAGCAATCTAGGATCCCTCAAATCGCCAACTCTTCCCCTCGTAGTCGATCCTGGTATCACCTGCAAATCGACCCATGTCAAAATTCTAACCACGTGGCACGTACCTGTAATTTACGACTTTGACAGCCTTGCGATTTGAAAAGTCCAACTCGAATTACCGGCCTCAACCATGTGGGTCGTTTAAATTCGATGAAATTCAACTAGCTTTTTCCAATTGAACATGCCAATTTGTTCGCGGAATTTTGAATTCAGCACCGCCGAGTCAACTTCCCAACTGTATGCTAAACAATTCCAACCCAATACGCACTTTTTGAATTGAAATCGAATCAACTTTAAAGGACAAATTTGTACTATTCCATATAACGGAGAGATAGCGAATACTGAATTGCAAAGTCTCTAGTGTAGGTTTATATCTCACGATTACTTTGTCAAAGTGGTAACTGGGCTAAGGCTAAAAAAGATTTAGTTAACCATGAAAAAAAATCATGCTTTGAAAGTCGTTTTATGGAATTGTAAAAAGTGGAAAGGGAAAGGACCTTGGAAGGAAATTAAACCAAAAAGCTAAAAGTTAAAGAAAAAATTGAAAGAACAGAATATAGGTGAGCAGGAAGGGAGAAAAAAAATGAAAAATAAAGAATTTATTAAATGCCAAAGGCAAAGTGTGTTCAATTAGTTGTACCACTAGGTATTTATACACACTTTTAGTGCTAAAAATTACCTAGATTTTTCTTAAATATTATCACTAAATAATTCTAAATATTATTACTGAATAATTTAAAATTTAAAAATTAAATTTAAACTAATTACAGATGTAAAACTCAAATTTTGCCCGAGCCTATAAGCCACTAAAACCCAAACCAAATCAAACCCCAAAAAAAACGAATGGCCCAAACCCAAGGCCCAACAAACCTAAACCATACCCAAGGCCCAACAGATGTAACTAAACCCTAGCCCAAATAAAAATCAAACAAAAAAAAAAACCCTAATCCCTTTTACCTAAGTGGTGCCGCCACTGTCACTTTGACCTCTGCTCCACCGCCACCATCATTTCACCACTTGCCACCACCCATTTGCCTGCAAAGAAATAGAGAAATCATTAGCAAGCAAATTGTAATGGCTATATAAGCCATATTAATCTATTGTAATCGGGCTAGACATTTTTTGAATAGAACAAAAAAGATTCAAATATACAAACAAATAAAAAAAAAACAGCGAGCATTTGCATAAGAGAAAAGCAAGCAAACGAGCCAAGGTCCCTTTATTTTTTTCTTTTCTCTTTTATTTTCCTTTTCGAAACAAAGATATATCTATTCATTTCTTTTTATTTACTTTTTTTGTATATATATATATATATATATATATTAAAAAGAAGATTTAAATAAATAAATAAATAATACCTTTGGGAGTTCTGGCCGCCGTGCACGGTGGTCGACGACAGCGAAGCACTGCGGCAGACAGTGCCGGACTCTCACTAGACTAAGAGGGCCTTCAGAGAAAAAAAAGGGGCTGTGATGTTTTTTGTTTTGAAATGGGTTAAAATGAATTTTTTTTCTCAAGTTTTTGACTTATATAGCACTTCAAAACGACGTCATTTTGGGCTTAAGTCACAAACGCCAAAACGGAGTCGTTTTGAGCCAACCCGATTTTGACCTGACCCAGAGCCTAGGATCCGCGTGTTTTTTATCGGAAGGGTTAATTGCGGCTTTAGCCCTTCCGCTTTTTTATGGCTTTGCAATCAGTTTTTTTTTTAATTTTTAATTTTTGACCATTAATTTATTTCATTCCCAATTTAGTCCACTTCAAAGCTGTGCGTTTTGGAGGAAGGGAAATTTTCCTTTTGGTCCCTCCTTGTTATTCGCGCATTCAATGTAGTCCTTTTCCTTCCCTTTTATTTCTGATTAGCCCCAAATTTCCATTTTTAAGTTCAATTTAGTCCTTTTTTGGGTTATTTTTATTATTTTATTATTAAGTTGATTAATTTAACATTATTATTACTATTATTATTATTAATGTATTATTATTACTATTTTTTATTTACTATTATTATTATCATTATTAACATACTATCATTATTTTTATTAATATTAACGTATACTATTATTATTGCTATTATTACTATTATTATTATACCTTTTTTTTATTTTATTCCATGTTTTTATTCTCTTATTATTTATTTATTTTCAATCTTTTCTTTTTATTTAAATTTTTTATTAAGTTTTCGCTTATTTATTTATTGATTCTCATCAACTTTTTTATTTATTTATTTTATTGATTATTTTTCGCTTTTATTATAGTTATTTATGTTATTGCATTTATCCTATTATGTATATTAACACTGTATTTCATCTTACATTTCACCGTAATCCATTTTTATATTTTACCATAAATTTTTATTACATTTTACCCGGCACATATAAAAGATTTTTTAAATAAAGGCAATATTTCATATTTGGAAATTTGAGAAATCATGCCCTAACGTACTGGGTTTTGATTTTTTCTCATTTAATCTAAGTAGTCGAATACCCTTTTAAAATTAAAATACATGAGTTTTTAATAAAAATAAAAGGCAAGCTTATCCTCAAGGATTTGAGGTGTTGTGTCCTAACTTACTGGATGTGACATTTCAGTACCTCGAGATGAGAAAGTCTTTGACATATGTTTTAATTTATCCAAAAGATTTTCAAGTAAAAATTACCACAAAGAGGGATCGTATTTTAAACTCTCTTCAAGTTTTCAATTTTCGACACTAAAGACATTAACTAATCAATTAGGTACCAATTTTAGGCGTATCGAGGGTGCTAATCCTTCCTCGTGTGTAACTGACTCCCAAACCCATTTTTTTGAATTTCGTAGGCTAACATTGTTATTTTAATAAATCAAACCATATATTAAAAGCAATCATTTTACGAGGTGACCCGACCACACCTCATTAAAAAAGACAGGTGGCGACTCCCGTTTTTGTTTTCATTTTCAAAATCAAAGTCGACCCCTTTTTTTCAAAAAAATGGTTTCGACAGCTTGGCGACTCCACTGGGGACTAAAAATGAGGGTCAAGCCACAAGTTGATTACTTTTTATCTTTTTTGTCGAAAACTGATAATTTGGTTTAAACCTACGATCCCTTTGGTTGCATTTCACTTTTTTGGTTTTCATTTTGATATGTTTGCTTTATTGGTTCAAGCCTTTTGGTATATTTCTGCATATTGCATTGCATGACTGCTCGGTTACACCTTTTTAAGTGAGAGTGAAAAACTATTCCTTCGTGAGGTCTTCACCTCTGTGCAGGATAGTGGATTGCTTTCGGGATACATTCGTACCTATGTCTTCGTGATATTTTCATCTCCGTGTAGCCATAGGGAAATGTATTCCCTTGAACTAAACTCGGTCCATATGAGCCTATAATGTGTGAGGATCGAGGAATCTGCCGGTTCGGGTACCTTTACTTTAGAACCAAACCACATATAGCAAGCCTTAAGAGCCCACCCTAGGTAGAACCACTCCAAACCCCTACTGGTTATCCAAATAGGAGCTCTGTTTGTCATTTTTTTTTTTGTACTAACATGTTTCTTTTTTTTTTTTATTTTGATTGCATTGCATTTTCATCATAGAAAAGAGGTGTTGATTCACGTTTAATTGCTAAATAGAGAGCTTGTCATGGAAAGTGGATTTCTTGATAAAGTGGAAGACAATGCGACCATCTGAATATGGTCTGAGAAAACGCAACGAGAGAAGGTTGATAATCTGACAGAGAAATACACATTTTTGCTTTGTTGCTCGAGGATTCAAGCTAATAAAGCTTATTTGAGAGCCGTCAACATCCTAGCTTTCTTAAAAAAGCTAACAAGTATCACAAAGATGAGTGAGCAACGGGTCGCAACCTGGATCGAGCAAAAAAAAGCTAGTAGAGGCATCTATTAGAAAGTTCGCGAGATTTGATCTTAACGTCTGGATATGAAGACAAGGATTGATGTCTTCGCCTGGAATATGAGGACAAGGCTGTATAAATATTCGTTTTATGTAAATAGATTTGTTTTTTAGAAAAGTTGTTCTAATAGAATTGAATCAGAATCAACGCCTCTTTTTTGCATTCATTTCATGCTGCATTGCATCATATACATTAAATCTCACAAAAAGACCCTAAAATCATGGCAGTTACCCTAGAACATCATTACAGTACACGAGGAAAAACTAAAGCAATGGACCAAAGGTTGAAAAGATTAGAACAAATGCAAAAAGAGATGCATGATCAACTGCAAATACAGATGCAAGAACAACTGGCCAAAATTCAACAAGATATGAGGGATTAGATGCTAGGATCCTAAAGGAATATGATGAACCAATTAACATAGCTACTAACTGGAGGGCCAAAAAAAGGAAAGAGCCCAATAGTCGATACCGGAGAAGATAACAAGGACCCTCCTTATCCTCCAGGCTTTACCCCAACAAACACCCAAGCATAACCAAACGCATATCCACAAAGGATGTCCATCAACATGAGACCCCACTATCAGATCGGTACTTTAGCACCGATAAACTTTTCGACGAGTTCAAGCTCTAACCCAGGAGATAATCCAGCAAATCCCGCTGTCCCTAATCTAGATGATGTAGTAGAAATGAAAAAAGCGAGAGTGGAGCTCCCAAATCAACTGGAAGATTGATGCAGATGGTTAGAAGAGAAATTCAAGGCTTTGGAAAACACTGATTACAATTGTGGAATTGATGCTAATGACTTAAGTTTAGTCCCAGACCTAGTGCTTCCTCCAAAGTTTAAAATGCCGGAGATTGAGAAATATAATAGAACTAGCTGCTCTGAGGCTCACATTACAATGTTTTGTCAGAGGATGATAGGATATGTCAATAACAATCAGTTGTTGATTCATTATTTCCAAGACAACCTGGCCGGGATTGCGACCAAATGGTATAATCAGCTAAGCCGTGCCCAAATTAATTCGTGAAAGGATCTGGTACAGGCCTTCATGAAATAATATGGCCACGTGATAGAGATGACACCTGACAGAATCACACTGCAAAACATGGAGAAAAAGCCAAGCTAAAGTTTCAGGCAATATGCTCAAAGGTGAAGGGAAGTCGCCACTCAAGTTCAACCACCTCTCACGGAGAAGGAAGCGACTATACTCTTCATTAATACACTGAAGGCTCTATTCATTAATCACATGCTGAGAAGTTTTACTAGAGTTTCTTGGACATAATAATGTCCAGTGAGATGATAGAAAACACAATAAGGTGTGGAAAAATAGAGGCTGAGGAAAATACCAAGAGGTCGGCCACGAGGAAAAAGGAAGATGAGGTAAATAATGTGAGTACGTATAACAAGGGATATTCAAAACCAATCACTGTAGGCCAGCCAAGGGCTGTAACCACTAGCTATCAAGGCCTTTCAAGGCAAGAATCCAACTCGAGGCCGAACTGAGAAAAACTCCAATTCACTTTCATCCCAATGACATATAGGGATTTGTACCAAAATTTGTTTGATGCCCATGTGGTATCTCCGTTCTACTTGGAACCTATGCAGCATTCATTCCCTAAATGGTACAACGTGAACGTCCAATGCAAGTACTAAGCAGGAATATGGGACACTCGATAGAAAACTGCACCACTTTAAAAAGTTAATTGAAAAGCTCATCAAAATGGGCATTGTGAAATTTGATAATCCGTCTGGTGTAGAAAATCCGTTACCCAACCATACTGATAAGGGGGTAAACGCGATAATCGAGAATGCAAGGAAGAGAATCAAGGAGAATATTGCAGAAGTAAAAACCTCACTGAAATGGGTTTTTAGACAAATGATAGACATGAGATTAATCATTAAGAATTCGGAGGAGATACCCAAAGGAATAAGGAGCTACTGTGAGTTCCACGCTGAAGAAGGTCATGAAATCCAAGAGTGCGCTGAATTCAAAGCTCTGGTGCAGAGCTTAATGGATAATAAAGAGTTAGAATTCCTTGAAGAAGTCAAAGGCCTGGAAGGAATGTCGGGGAATCTGAACATTAAAGTCGTACTCGAATAAGGAGCCAGGGAAGAGAATTTATCAGGTATTTGCCCTTATGAGCTTGAGAGTGTTTCGAACAATGGGACTGTAAATGAGATCCCTGTATTTTTTAGAGCCAATTTGGAGTAATGTCTAGAACACTCTTATTGCTCTGAGCCTAGGAGCAATAAGAATCCTTTTGTGAAATAGGCTTATCTCCAGCATCTTTATTTCAATAAAATGCATCTTTGTTTCTCACTTCGAGCAAATATTCTTTTATTGTTTACATTTCATTCATAATCATACCACACAAGCAAATATTCTTAGATCCTTTTGTTCTCCAGATCTTCCTTCATCCCTATAACAGGTCTCCAAATATCAATGATATGGACGACACTACTATTGACTCAAAACCTCCTTTTGAGCAAGATATGTGTCCAAAGGAACTTCAGGACTTTGAAGATGACCGAGACTGTAGCCTATCTCCTGATTTGTTAAGAATGGTAAAACAAGATGACAAACAGATCCTACCTTACAAAGAATCAGTAGAGCCTATGGCCTTTCTATATATGGGGCATAGATGTTAGTGGGCCGATCTTCTAAAGAGTATCGATTCATCTTTGTGGTCGTCGATTACTTTACCAAGTGGACAGAAGCTACTTAATATGCTGATGTCACAAAGTCGACAGTCAGTAAATTCTATGTCGGTATAGAATGCTAAAAAGGATCATATTTAATGATGCACTAAATTTGAACAACAGGACGATATCAGAAGTTTATAGTCGGTTCAAGATCAAGCACTATATCACCCAAAAATAAACAGGGCAGTGGAAACAATCAATAAGAAAATTAAGAAGATCGCGGGGAAAATGATAGAGACTCATAAAGATTGACTTGAAAAATTACCATCTATTCTTATCGAATGTCTGTCAAGACCTCCACCAGGGCAACGTCTTTCTCATTGATTTATGGAGGTGATTTTGCCCATTGAAGTTGAGATTTTTTTTCTTCGAGTTTTGTCAGAGTTGAAGTTGGTTGGAGCAGAATAGATCCAATTTCGATATGATCAAGGGAAACTGATTAAAGAAAAGAGGTTGAAAGCTATCCGTCATGATCAAATGTACCAAAATGATATTATGACGAAAAGGTTCGTCCCAAAGAATTCTATGAGAGTGACCTAGTTTTGAAAAAGATCCTTCCCATACAAAAGAATTTCAGAGGGAAATGGATACCAAATTGGGAAAGGACCTTATGTGGTGAAGAAGGCTTTTTCTGGAGAAGCATTGATATTGACCAAGATGAATAATAAAAACTTGCCTAATCTTGTGAATTCTGATTCAATCAAGAAATACTTCACTTTCAAAAGAAAAAAGAGAAGAAAAAGGAAAGAAAAGAAAAGAAAAAGGAGAGGCCAAGGCGAAAACCCACAAAAGGGTGCCAAAAGGGTTTTGAGTTGAAAACCCAGAAATGGGCAATTCAAAATTTTGATCGAAGGTGGAACATGCGGTAGTCTTCTTATACCTGAATTAACACGGAAGAGGGATGCTATATCTTGGGGCATCAACAAAGTACTCTAGGTCTTCTGAACACATATCAAGTTTAAAGGATCCTTAAGAAGTTTTGTGCAGAGAAGCTCATGCTGAGATATTTGGGGCACCTATTTTTCATCTTAACAAAATTTGCTATCTTGATTATTTCATTTTCAAGCTTTGCTCCCAATAAAATTTCATCTTATCCATTGTGATAATTTTTTTCAAGTATTTTTCATTGAAATAATGATTATTGGACCAATAATATTCAAGCAAAAGGAGTTTTACATATTACTCTAAAAGCTTCTAAATAGTACGAGGCCCCGAAATAGGACCATTAGTCAGAACTGACCAAATTCATGAGTTGAAAATATTTTGGAAAGAATAGTCCAAATTGTGATTATTTCTTCGGGTTTTCTGTCAGAGATACCAGCTGAAGAAGGAGATAAAGTAATACATCAATGATAGAACTTTGATGAACAGTGAGCAATGATATCCCGAACATTAAAAAGGGATTATTTTCATGACATTCTGTATTTATGCAGATATCATACACATCTAGTTGGAGGCATTTGGTTCGTTTCAATCATAACTTCCTAATCATTTGCCACAAAGATAGGCCCATAAAATGAATTTTCAGGTCATGTTACCTAGAGAATGGTGTAACAGATCAATGAAGTTACAAATCCCATACCCCTGAAATTGTAGTGGGATGGATTGAAGTTATCATGGCAAATCTTATCTCTCTAAAGTTGTAGTGGAGCAGATTAAAGCCACAAACCTTATCTCTCTGAAGTTACAGTGGAGCAGACTGAAGATAACAAATCTTATTTCCTTGAAATTGCAATGAAACAGATTGAAGCTATAAATTACAGATCTTATCTCTCTGAAGTTGTAGTAGAGTAGATCAAAACAAACCTTATCTCCTTGAAGTTGCAGTGGAGCAGGTTGAAGTCACTAGTCTTATCTCCCTGAAGTTGCAGTGGAGCAGATTGAAGATAACAAATCTTATTTCCCTAAAGTTGTAGTGGAACAGATTGAAGCTATAAATTACGTATAAATCTTATCTCACTGAAGTTGCAATAGAGTAGATCAAAACAAGCCTTATCTCCCTGAAGTTACAGTGGAGCAGGTTGAAGTCACTAGTCTTATCTCCCTAAAGTTGCAGTGGAACAGACTGAAGATAGTGAATCTTATTTCCCTAAAGTTGCAGTGGAACAGATTGAAGCTATAAATTATGGATCTGAACCTTATCTTCCTAAAGTTGCAATGGAGCAGGTTGAAGTCACTAGTCTTATCTCCCTGAAGTTGCAGTGGAGTAGATTGAAGATAGCAAATCTTATTTCCCTAAAGTTATAGTGGAACAGATTGAAGCTATAAATTACAGATTTTATCTCCTAAAGTTGCAGCGGAGTAGATTGAAGGTACAAGTTTTTATCTCTCTGAAGTAGCGGTAGAGTGGATCAAAGTAACAAGATGCAGTGGACTGGAACGAGGCTACTTGAAGAAGAGGAGCACCAAAGAAGTCAAGACTCAGCAAGATTGGGCAAAATTGGTCTTTTTTAGAAGTCTTTGCTCCATTCCCATTATACGACAATAAGCAAAGAGGGGCAGTTGTAAAACCAAAATTTTGCCTGGGCCTATAAGCCACTAAAACCCAAACCAAATCAAACCCAAAAAAGAACAAATGGCCCAAACCCAAGGCCCAATAGACCTAAACCATACCCAAGGCCCAACAGACCTAAACCATACCCAATGCCCAACAGACCTAACTAAATCCCAACCCAAATAAAAATCAAACAAAAAAAACCCTAATCCCTTTTACTCAAGTGGTGCCGCCATTTTCACTTTGACCTCTGCTCCACCGCCACCATCATTTCACCACTTGCCACCGCCCATTTGCCTACAAAGAAACAGAGAAATCATTAGCAAGCAAGTTGTAATGGTTATATAAGCCATATAAATCTATTGTAATCGGGCTAGACATTTTTTTGAATAGAACAAAAAAGATTCAAATCTACAAACAAATAAAAAAATAGCGAGCATTTGCATAAGAGAAAAACAAGCAAATGAGCCAAGGTCCCTTTATTTTTTTCTTTTCTCTTTTATTTTCCTTTTCGAAACAAAGATATATCTATTCATTTCTTCTTTTGTAAAACCATATATATATATATATATATATATATATATTAAAAAAAGATTTAAAAAAAATAAAAAAATAATACCTTTGGGAGTTCCGGCCGCCGTGCACGGTGGCCGACAGTGGTGGAGCATGGCGACGGACGGTGCCGAACTCTCGCCGGACTAGGGGGCCTCCAGAGAAAAAAAGGCGCTGGGGTGTTTTTTGTTTTGAAATGGGTTAAAATGAATTTTTTTTCTCAAGTTTTTGACTTTTATAGCCCTTCAAAATGACATCATTTTGGGCTTAAGTCATAAATGCCAAAATGGCGTTGTTTTGAGCCGACCCGATTTTGACCCGACCCAGAGCCTAGGATCCGCGTGTTTTTTATCGGAAGGGCTAATTGTGGCTTTAGCCCTTCCCCTTTTTTATGGCTTTGCAATCAGTTTTTTTTATTTTTAATTTTTGCCCATTAATTTATTTCGTTCCCAATTTAGTCCACTTCAAAGTTGTGTGTTTTGGGGGAAGAGAAAATTTCCCTTTTGGTCCCTCCTTGTTATTCGCTCGTTCAATGTGGTCTTTTTCCTTCCCTTTTATTTTTGATTAGCCCCAAATTTCCATTTTTAAGTTCAATTTAGTCCTTTTTTGGGTTATTTTTGTTATTTTATTATTAAGTTGATTAATTTAACATTATTATTACTATTGTTACTATTAATGTATTATTATTACTATTTTTTATTTACTATTATTATTATCATTATTAACATACTATCATTATTATTATTATTATTAACGTATACTATTATTATTGCTATTATTATTATTATACTTTTTTTCATTTTATTCGATGTTTTTATTCTCTTATTATTTATTTATTTTCAATCTTTTTTTATTTAAATTTTTTATTAAGTTTTCACTTATTTACTTATTGATTCTCATTAGCCTTATTTATTTATTTATTTTATTGATTATTTTTCGCTTTTATTATTGTTATTTATATTATTGCATTTATCCTATTATATATATTAACACCGTATTTCATCTTACATTTCACCGTAATCCATTTTTACATTTTACCATAAATTCGTATTACATTTTACCCGGCACATAAAAAAGAATTTTTAAATAAAAGGCAATATTCCTTATTTGAAAATTCAAGAAATCGTGCCCTAACGTACTGGGTTTTGATTTTTTCTCGTTTAATCTAAGTAGCCGAATACCCTTTTAAAATTAAAATACATGAGTTTTTAATAAAAATAAAAGGCAAGCTTATCCTCAAGGATTCGATGTGTTGTGTCCTAACTTACTAGATGTGACATTTCATTACCTCGAGATGAGAAGGTCTTTGACATATGTTTTAATTTATCCAAAAGATTTTCAAGTAAAAATTACCACAAAGAGGGATCATATTTTAAACTCTCTTCAAGTTTTCGATTTTCGATACTAAAGACATTAACTAATCAACTAGATACCAATTTTAGGAGTATCGAGGGTGCTTATCCTTCCTTGTGCGTAACCGACTCCCAAACCCATCTTTCTGAATTTCGTAGGCCAACATTGTTGTTTTAATAAATCAAACCGTATATTAAAATCAGCCATTTTACGAGGTGACCCGATCACACCTCATCAAAAAAGATTGGTAGCGACTCCCGTTTTTCCTTTTCATTTTCAAAATCAAAGTCGACCCCGTTTTTTCAAAAAAATGTTTCGACAACAGAGTTGTAACAATATAAAAAATCATTCAATCTTTATCTAGCTACTTAAAAAAAATCTTTAACCCTTCAATCTTTATCCAGTCATCTTAGAATCTTCAATATTTCAATCAAGCCCTCCTCTTTGTTTTTTGTTCCAATTTAGCCCTTTTTATAAGAGTTTAAATTCAGCACACCAACTTCATTCTTGATAAGAAAAATCTAAATTTAATAGCATTTTATTTGATAATTAGCCAAAAATAAATATATTAAAAATACGAATTTATCTTGCTATCAATAATTTAATATCTAGATGTGTTTTACTTTACTTTCACCAATTGGAGAAATTTGATTTATAATTAATCTGAAACTACACTTTTTTTATGAAAACGATCATATCTCGGGTTATAGAACTCGGAAACAAGTGATTCAAAAATCGTTGCAAATAACTCGAAAATCTACAATTTGGATACAAGAATCACACAAAAAAAATGGTTAGAAGGTCTTGAAAATTCTAGTCAAACTTAACCTTGTGAAATCCTTTGATTAGTTTTGATCTTCCTTTCGAAAATTGCACTACTTTATGAAAATGATTATATCTCGATCTATTAACTTCAAAATCAAGTATTCATAAATTGTTTCTAAAAAAAACTTGAAGCTCTACGATTTAAGCACTAGAATCATGCAAAAAGTTGATCAGAACATCTTGAAAGTATAGTTAAAGTTGGGCATATGAAATCCTACGAGATTAGTTTTTAACTATCACTTAACTTCAATCCTTACTTAAAATTGATCGAATCTTCTCCACTTTTTTCTAACTTACGAATCATGCAACCAGTGGCTGACATTCAAAAAACAAGTACTTACTTAAAATTCCATAAAAAAGAAAATATATCAAACAACCTATCTCTCTTTTAGTCAAATGAGTGAATTGAAAACTAGGATTTTCTAATTTTCATCAATTCGTGATTTTTTATCAATCTTTTCTCTTCAACAATATTACATATTTTATAAAAAGCTTATTAAAAGTCTAATTATTTAGAGTTACCAATAAAATAAAGAGTACAAGGGCTAAACAAACAACTTGGGTGACAATATTAACATAAGTAATATTTAAAACCCACATTGACATGAGTAAAAACTATCACTTACTTTCTTTTTGGGTTACAATATAGAAAGTTGAGACGCAATGTTCAACTAGATCATCGACTTCATCTTCTTTACCCTCGGGACGGATTGTTAAAAATATGAAATCCAAAAGAGTAGCATCAAACATATTTAGTCATCACATCAATAACTATATTCACCATTCTTGTAACTATCACTCACTTTCATCACTTTGTTACTTATCAAACCAATATTTTGTCATTTAAAACTTACGTAATTAATAGGAAATAAATGACTAATCACACCAGTTTTTGCCCTACAAAATTTATAATAATTTGTGCAAGTTAATTATATTTTGGGTAGTTTGCACAAAATATTAAGATTATTGTAATAATTTGTATAATTGGATAATATTTTGTATAATTACACAATTACATTAAATGTTACAAAAACTATAATAATTTATAACTAGTATTTTATGTAATTGAATCCGGTGATACCTTAGGCCTTTTAGCTAAGTACGGCCAGATTGACCTGTTCAATTGTGGGCTTCCCAATGGGATCTTAAGCTTCTTCTTTTCATGACAAATATATAGAAAAGATATTGAGATTTCAATGTCATTTGGAGATTTTCCTGCTTGCCTTTTCACGAGGAGTGTTCAATGAAAAATGAAAATCTAGTACCATAAAAACAAATCTATAGCTATTATCTTGTAAAGTTGATATTTTGAGTAGCTATGGCAACCAAAGAAAGCATTTCAACTTGCATATAAATAAATGCAAGTTTAGAAGATATTAATCAGTCTATCTCTGAGGTGATTGATGATTTTAATAATCCACTGACATCTTTTGGTTTAAATAACATAGTCTATCTGGTTCATGGGCTGAATTTGAATTGGATTCATGTATCATATTTAATTCATACATATAATTGTTTAAGTTTGATACAATCTAGAATTTCACATAGTTTGAGTTAATCACACCAGGTATTCCTAAACTAAGACCATCATTTTCAATTAGTTCTTAAACTTTAAAGCATTCTACTTATATCTCCAAATTATCGAGGTTATACTAATATGGTCTTTCCACTACTAAAATTGTTAATTTAATAGTTAACTTGGACATCATATCTCATGTGACAGAATTTAAAAAGAATTTTTTTAAAAAAAAATCAATATTGTGGACATGAGTGTTGTAAAAATATTGATTTTGAGGTTCTCGAAGTTTTTATAGAAGTCTTATTGCTCACCCTCTCTTTTTTCGGTTTTATTTTATTTTTAGTTTTTACTTTTGAAAGTGATGTTACAATGTTTTACTTTATTTTAAAATTTTCATTTTAAATTATGCTACATAAGATTTGACATGTCATTTAATGGTTAAATTAACTATTTTAATAATGAAAGGACTTAATTGATATAATATTGATAGTTTTGAAGTGTAATTAGAATGTTTTGAAGTTTAGGGGCCAATTTAGAATGAGAGTCATAGTTAGAGATGTCTACTGCAATTAAATCAAAATATTTATAAGTATGCTCATATTAGTAAAATGTAACAACCTGATAGTCACGGGTGTCGGAAAGTGCATTTTTGGGACTCCATTTTCGCAAATTGGACTCGTAAATATTTATTAAAAATATTTACAAAGTTAGTTATATAGTTAATTAGGTTTTGGTTAAGAGAATTTGCTTGAATTAAGAGTAATTAGGCATAAGGACTAAATTGCATAAAGAGTGAAAGTTGAATTATAGATTAAAGAAAAATTAAAAAGACTAAAGAAACAATTATGCCATTGTCTTAAAATGAGGCGGCATAAGGTAAAATTTAATATAAAATTTAAAGTTAAAAATATATATTATAATATATTTACCTTAATGTTTAAGTATAATAATAATAATAATAATAATAATAATAATAGGTAATTAAAGAATAAATTAAAAAAGAAAAAGAAAAAGAAAAAGAAAGAAACAAAGCAAAACGAAATAGAAAGGAAAAAAAAAGAAAAAAAAAGGAGATGAAGGAGATGAAGTCTTTATGGGTTTTAATTCAAAGTTCAATTGGTTAGTTAATTTAGTCTTTCTTTCTTGTAATTTTTATATTTTTGGAATTTCGGTGTTAAATACTACCCGACCCATGCCAAAATTTTAGAAATAATTGAGTTTTTAAGTGTTGTCTATGTTGAATAATTTTAGTATTAGGGATTAAATTGATAGATTTTTAAGTTAGAAATGAAAAAGGACTGGATTGTAGAATAAATTGTAAATTTTTAGTAATAGGGACTAAATTGTGAAAAATTCAAAATTTAGGGATTTAAGTGAAATTAAGGGGTTAAATTTAGTTTAAAGTAGAATTTGTATGATAATATAAGATTAATTGTGAAGAAATAAAGTTAGTCTCGATTTAAGGACTAAATTGAAATTTAGGCAAATATTGAGTAAAAATTGAAAAATTCAATATGAAATTGAATTGTGTTGTATTGATAAATTTTAATTGTTTTAATTTCGTAGCTAACGTCATACCGAAACCCTTGACTAAAAAGGGAAAATATAAAGTCGACGAGGAATAGCTCGGAATTTCTGGTTTGTATTTCTATCATCTGAACTTAGTTATTAATTGTTGTATTTTTTATTTAATGCATATCATAAGTGTTGAGGTGAATATTTGACACTTTGTCATTGAATTGAATTTAAGTTGATTGAATGGATTGAATTGGTATATATATATTAAATATATTGATTATTTGAACTAAAATGAATATTGGTTGTATTTGAAATGTGAATTGGAACCCTATTAATTGTATCAGGCTGAGTCGGATATAGATGGCATGCCATAGGATTGGAAGAGTTCAGAGATTTCTTCGACTTCGAGTTGATGAGAAACTAGGTGTCAATTTATTATTTCAAATTTATTTGATGAGGAACTAGGTGCCAATTTACTTCGGTTTAACCGATGAGACATTGGGTGTCAATTTACTGCTTCAAATTATCCGATGAGGCACTGGGTGCCAAATTGGTGTGTTTTGGTTGGATCCGTGTATCCGTCCGAGTCCGAGTCATGTTAGTAGGGGTAAATGAATAATAAAGTTTTATAATTGATGTAACACCCCAAACCCAGCCTAGACATTATGGCCAAATTTGACGATGTCACATGGATTGGATTTTGAAAACTAAGTCGTCACGAGAAAACATTTCAGTTCATTTACTATTATTTATCTCTTATTAATTTCAAAAATGCTTATTCATTTATTCGATTGGATTAAAACTCATTTTAATCATGGAAGCTTTTGAAATCGTTGAATTTAGGTAAAAATTGTTCATGTTTAGGAAAAACCGTTGTTTTGTGAAATTATGATTTTGTTGAGTTTTGTAGTTATAATCCATAAAAGCAGTTAAATCCAAAATTAAATAAAAAACAGTCCATAAGTCTCAATTACAAAAATAACCTAACATATAAAAAAAACACAGTTTTCAAAGGCTGGTCACCGTCGAGTCTTCTGCTGCGCCGAACCGTCTAAGTTTGGGGATTACATGTACAGATTAAGCAGAAGGGGTGAGTTTACGTAAACTCAGTGTGTAATCCCCACAGAAATAGCATGCACATAATCAAAATATCGAAATCAGATAGTTTCATATTCCGGCTTAAGCCCATTATATGTACATAATTGGATTTGGGCTTTAGCCCATCCCAAATACAGATACATAATCGGGCCTTAGCCCATATCAGAATAGATATAGTAAAGTAGTCAGAAACAAAAATCAGATCCTACCTCCAGCCTCTGCACACCATCTCCGACCATTCGTACACATTATGTAGGGTTTAAAACACCCACTCAACCCTACACACCATGCTGTACCGAATACGGCACATATCAGAAATGATGTAGCTGAGTTGCCAGATAATAGACATAAACGCCTTTCAGAACTCTTCCTCCAATAAACATCATCCCAACCCCATACAAATGCAGATAATCAGAATATCATGCTCACATGCTTACATATGGCATACATAAATATCAAATATAATTATATGAATCAGATCAGTCAGATATGCATGGTAATAACATGCTCAGAAATACAATCACAGTCATACAGATCATACAAATTAGGGTCTAATTACCCCTTACCGATCCTACAATAGACTCATAGTCGTTTGGGACGACCTCTGCAACCCTAAGAAACATTTCAGTTAAATAGGCCCACACACTCATGTGGTATACCCGTGTGGGCCCATACGTCTGTGTGGCCCACACGCTCAGATGGGCCTTGGCCCTTGTAGATCACAAGGCCTAGCCTAAAATCCCACATGCCCGTGTGAAATACCCGTGTGGACTCACACGCCCGGGTGGCGCACATTACCTAATTTGGTCTAGCCCGTGTGTCACACACGGTCGCACCCGACCACAACACAGTCGTGTCTAACGCACGGCCTTACCTTCGTCAAACAAACAGCCATGTCATCCCACACGGCCTACCATACGGGTGACCATACGCCCTTGTGGCATCAACAGAATGGTTTTCGACTTTTGCCGAAACATCATTTTCTGTGTTTTCGGGTACACAACTAGTACGATTTCGATGCAGAAACACTCCCGAGATATCCAGCACCTATAATTGACCAATATTTTCCCAATTTAGTCACTGGAATCGTCATTCCATCAAAACATAAAAAGATATTCCAACCTTTTACCATTAAAAACCTTACCTTCAGTCGAACACTGGCGTTTCCTTACAACTACAACACCGTTTAAGAACAACTTCAGTCCCTTAATCTTCTCCTAACACCAAACAAACTCCCTTCAATAACGATTTGCTAAAACCAAAATAGAAACCAAATTCACCATACTTACCAGAACGCACAAAGAATACGGAGATGGCGGAATTTAGGGGTTGGTAACAAAACGAAAGCACCCACTACATCTAAAACCCATATTTTTCTCCCTCAAATCCTACGAACCACCCACTACTCGGAGTCCAACCTCTACACAACTCTCCCTCTCAGAACCGAACAAAACAAAAACCTCCCTTGCTCATGTAGGGATTCAAAGATAAGACCTTCAACAAACTAACATTTCACTTAACCACCAGACCAGCAAGCCCATTCTGATATATATACCCACAAATAATTAAATATAACTCTACTCCTCAAGAGCCAGACTTATATCAGAAAAATCTCAAAATTTACCCAAAGAAAGGCTTGAACTTAGGACCTCCCACACACATCCAGAACACTTAACCACAGAAGCAAACAGATATTTTATGTCACATTTTTACAGAAATAGAAATACAAAATTTGGGGTGTTTCAATTGATATTGAAATGGCATGGCATGGGAAATGGGAGTGAAATAGTAAATTGAAAATAAAATGTGAAATATGTTGCAAATATATAGAATATATGAGTATATACTCATGAAATGAATATGGAATGAATAATGCAATTGTATAATGAAATGTGAAATAAATTATGAAAAGCTATTTATATAGCAAGTATGAGAATTGAGAAATTTGTGAACAAATGAAATATGATATGGTTGTTGTAATATTTATATATTAATATGTATTTATATTTCAATTGTATATCTGTAATTTCTTATCTTTAAATATTCGGATTATAGAAATACCACTGAGTTTTACTCAACATACGATTTTGTTTTCCGTGCGCAGGTTAGGTACGTAATTTTGATTGCCGATTCAATATCCAACAACGATCCCAAACTCAAATGTGGTGATGTTTTTCCTTTTGTGTCGACAAGTACCTAGGGTGTCTAAATGTTAGTTATTTTGTGGATGAAATGTAAATGAGATTATAAGTATAATGTTGGCTTAGTATATATATATATATATATATATATATATATAACTTGTGCTTGTGTTTGAAGTCATTGTATAGTATGGTAAATGGAATAAAAGCTTGGTATGTGCTTGTGAATTTAAGTTAATGTTTTATGTATATATCTGAGATAGGGCAAATTGATTAATTTTAGCATGTTTATAAATTGGATTTGAATGATGTTTTGACGATATGTGTTTATGATATAATTGTGGTACCAATGAGTGTAACACCCCAAATCTAGCCTAGACGTTATGGCCGAATCGGAAGATGTCACAACGAAAGGTTTTGAAAACAGAGTTATTTTGTTAAAGCTTTGTAACCTTTATTCGTTAAAAACTATTACTGAAAGTGTTATTTAAACAATTCATTGTCAAAACATAATTTATAGAGGAAGACTTAAAATTCGTTATATTTAAAAATTCCGTTCGTATTTTTTAAAAATAATTGTTTTAGTAAAAATCATGTTTTAGCCAACCGTCGCAGATAAAAAGTCAAGTCCAAAAATCCAAATCCCTAAATAAAATCAAACAGTCCGGAGAGTCCATAAATTACAAAACTTTTAGAAAATAATATTTAATTAAATAAATAAAAAATCATAATCTTAAACAATTACGAACTCGTGGTCACCATGAGGCTCCGTCACACCGATCCGCCTAAGTCCATGGATTACCTTAACAGAACAAACAAAAAAATATGAGTTTTCGTAAACTCAGTGTGTAACCCAACAGAAATAGGCATGCAATGCATAAACAAGAAACAACCATATAGATTCGGACTCATGTCCATTTTAAATACAGATAACAGAATCAGATATGCAAAATAGATATACAGAATCCTATCCCCATCATCTACACTCCAACTCTGACCATCCTATCACACCATGTGGGGTTAAAAACACCTACTCATCTCTACACACCATATTGTGTCATTACGACACATACCAGATAATATGCAGCTAAGCTGCTAGAATATAGGCGAAGGTCGCCATACAGAACACTTTCTCCACATATACAATTCCCACCTCAAGCATAATTATAGATTACAGATACGGAAATATCTTGCTTACATGCTCATATACAGATATCAAACATATATTTAACAGAATAACCAAACATGCAAACTAGTGTCATACTTAGTGCAGAATATCAGTCTATCAGGTCACAAAATTTTAGGGTTTGGTTAGCTCTTACCGACCCTATGGTAGGCTCATAGTCGATCGGAACGACCCGTGCAACCCTAGGGAAAATTTCAGCATTATGGGTTCACATGCCTGCGTGGGCCCACACGCCTAGATTGGCCTCACCCGTGTGGCCCACACGGCTTGGCCCAAACCAACACGTTTGTAACACCCCTAACTCTAAACTGTCGCCAGAATAAGGTTACAGAGCATTACCGGACATATCAGACAATTTACGATTAATTCACAAATAAATAATATACATATTATAATTTAATCATAAAATCTCTTTAATGGACTCTCGAGGCCCAAAATACGTATTAGAAGTGGATCACGAGTTGTTCGGGTAGTCTGGAAATTTTAAATTTTTTTTTGTGTGAACTCAATATAACCCCTTTATAAATATCTAACCTTCCCTACAATGTCAAACCGCAACCAATTTGCAACCAATATAACAATCCCTACATTTCCACACTCAAACATTCTTAATTATGCCTATAACATTGACTTAACCATTTGCCTACTTAATTATTCATAAATAACTTTTTAATTGAACTAATAATTTCATTCATTTCCATTTAAGTTTCATGTCATATTTGTACCAAATATGCCATATTAATTCATTTCATACTTATAACTCGTATTAAATATCATTTTACAACCAAAGTTGCAAGACTCATGCACATAACCTACACAACGCCTAAGTACATGCCACTTTTACCAAAAGAAGGATTACATCACCAAATTGTCTCTAAAGTCGAGATTGATCTAGATGTTGAACCGAGACCTTTGACTTATACTGACCTGCGCACGGAAACAACCGTACGCTGAGTATGATTATACTCAATGGTTTTACCATAATTTAAACTATATAATATTAATGTTTTATAAACGTCATATATGTAACATTATAAATCATAAGAATAAATTTACATTCAATTTCATATTTCATTGACAAAAATTCATCAATTGATATCATATATCAACAATTCGATCTTTGATTAATTCATGAACTTTAGGTTCATGCTTTCAAATCTCACATTTCAATTTCAAATTCATATTTCATTTCATAATTCTACTTTCTCATACTTTCAATAGATCAATCGATCAAATTCATTCAATTCTTCTCATTTCATTTATTTACCCTATTAACAAGACTTGGACCATGACGGATACATGGATTCCAACCAAACACACAAAAATAATCCAACCAAACACACTAGTATGATCCATCCCAACACACCAAAATAATCCTCCCAAACACACCAGAATAATCCACCCAAACACACTAGAACGACATTAAGTGCCTCTTCGGATAGTTCGAAGAATTATAGTAACATCAGTATCTCCTCGGCCAAGCCAAAAAATCCCCTGAACTCTTCCAAATCCTATGGCATGCCAACTATATCCGACTCAGCCCGACTAATTAATAGCGTTTCTGAATCTCATTTCAAATTCAATTTCACTTTAAATTCCAAATCCACTTTTAATTCAATAATTCAGTCATAAACCAATACCAACACATATTTAACAACTACTTCAATTATCATTTAATTCCATAGCAACACTTACCTCATAATTTACTTGCCAACATATAAATTAAAATTTAACATTTAATAATAAAATAATTTGAATCATAGTAATACAAACCCGAATTTTCTTTTTTCAATCCTCGATAATCTTCTCTTTTCCCTTCTATGTCGATACCTCTAGTTCTTTGCTAGCAATTAAAGCTTAAAGCTTCAAAACCCTAGTTTTTCCTTCTCTTTTTCTTTTCTCCTTTCTTTCCCCTGTTTTCGAAATGGCTATTCTGTTTATTATTCTTCTTTCTTTTGTTTCATTTGTTTTATTTTATTTGTTTGTTAAATTAATTAGTTTAATATAATAATTATAATAAATATCTATTTATTAACAAATATATGTATTACAATTGTACACATATATATATTTTTACATTTATATATCATCATCACCATCCACTTGTCCTTATTTAATTTATTTCATAATATAATAATAATTATAATTTATCAAAATATCTTTTTTAACTTAATTTTTAAGTAAATAAATATTTATAATACAAATGTATATACATATATTATTACATATGTACAACTTTATCACCCTACATTTGGCACTATTTAATTTATTTATTATATATAAAAATCTTGTAATATAATTATTTTAAATTAATTTAATATAATTTATAACTAAAATATTATATTTATATAATTATTATAGATTTTTGTTAATGTATGTCGCCTCATCTAATAGAATAGGCTTAATCGCCTATTTAGTCCCTCTTATTTTATTTTCTATTAATCTATAATTCAACTTTTACCTTTTATTTAATTTAGTCCTTTTCTCTTAATTACTCCTAATTAAGCTAAATTCTCTTAATAAAAACCTAATCAAACACACTATAAGACTCATAAATATTTTTAATAATAATTTACGAACCCATTTCGCTAAGACGGAGGCTCGATAATGTACTTTTTCGATGCCCATGAATTTTGGGTCATTACATTTCTCCCCCTTAATAAATTTCGTCCTCGAAATTTACCTGAGAAGAGATGAGGATTGTCGAAACCATTTTTTTCAAGTGTTTTGGAAAATATGGGATCGACTTTAAAATTTAAAACTAGGAGTCACCACCGACCTTCTTCGAGGTGCGATCGGGTCATCTTAAATTATTTTAATAAAACATTTTGAATTATTAAAACAATTAATTTTGGTCTACGAAATTTAAAAAACGGGCTCGGGAGTCGGTTACGTACGAGGAAGGGTTAGCACCCTCGTAACGCCCAAAATTGGTACCTAATTGATTACTTAATGTCCAATCACCAAACGATTGAAAGGATTTTAAAAATGCGATCCTTTGTTTAAAAAGAACATTTAAATATGTCGAAATAAAAATCGAGGCTCACTTATCTCAAAGAAATGAGAATGTCACATCCAATAAGTTAGGGTGCAACATATCAATTTCTCAAAAATAAGCTCGTCTTTTTTGGTTACAAGGTTTAAATCGAAAAGGGATATTTAATTGTTTTGGGTCGAACGAAAAATCGGAACCCAGTAAGTTAGGGCTCAATTTATCGAAGTTCCAAAACATAAAATATTACCTTAATTTTGAAATTCCTATCCCGAGACACTGAACGCCACATTCAGTAAGTTAGGATGTAGCATTTCGAGGTTTCGAGAATAGGTTTTATTTGAAAACTCACGTGTTTTTGTTTTGAAAAGCGATACTTGACAACTTGGGTTTAATGAGAAAAACCAGAGCCTAGTAAGTTAAGGCTCGATTTCCTCGAAGTTCCCAAACACGAGTTATGTTATCGAAAACTTTTGAATGGAAGTTTTACTAAAATGTTATTAAATACAAATTTTTAAGATACAAACATGGAATGGCAACATTCAAGGCAAAGAAGTAATTTATAAGCAATACATTTCATTAATGAAACATGATAACCAATAAATATAAACTAGTGCACGTAATAACAACAATTATATAACATACCATCATATGTAAATAGTGAAACTAAGAACTAAAAACATTAGAGGACTAAAAACTAATTTAAAAGACATATAAGACGAATTAAAATAAGTGAAATTAAAAGAGATTTTTAACAATTAAAGATGAATAATGATAAATGAAGGTTTGGAGTTGTAAAGATTCAAATAAAATTTAAACAAGTAATATATGTATGATGAAAATAAGGTCTTTAAAGTAAAGAAATCTTATATCTAGAAATATGTATGTACATATATATTATAGTATTTAAAATATTTATATAGTATAATACAAAAGTATATAAAATATATCATATAAAGATATTTATATATACAAATTCATATAATATACAAAAATATTTATAATAATATTGAAATATACATATGAAGTGGTATGAAAATATATATAACTTTTAGAAGGAAAGATACATATGTAATATAAATAAGAATATAGTGTGTACAAAATATAACTTTAAAATATATAGATGTAATATACAAAACATATATCATAGTATTAAAAATATATAAAATAACATAAAAGAATATATGCAACCATAATATTGGAAAATATACATAAATGCAATACATACGCAACGTACAGTAACAAATAATATATGCTAAAAAGATATTTAATACCTATTAATAATAATTTGATTAAATGAAATTTAATTATCAAGATAACAAATTGATGAAATAAGCATCAAATAGAAAACAGAATAACAATTTAGGGCCAAATTTGAGAATTAAAAACAGTCAATGGACCTAAACAAAACGCGGGCATAAAGGACAGGGACCAAAGTTGCAAATCAACCGGTCGTTCAGAGTGCTGCGTTTAAGCGCGGACTGAATTGTAAAACTATTCAAATTACCAAGGCGAATTTAAAAAGAAAATAAAAATGTGAAGGGACCCAATCAAAAGCCTCTACGAGTTCGAGGGACCAAACACAGAAATATACCCTCAGACGTCGAAACACGCGGATCTTCGCGTTCCTGGGTCGAGTCATTGGGTCGGAAATGGGTCATTAATACGGCACCGTTTTAGATCATGGGAAAGGATCCTAAACGGTGCCGTTTAGCTTCCCCTAAAGCTGGGTTTTTAACCCTAAATTTGTTCCAAACCGAAAAACAGAAGGATCCCCCCTTTTAGACTGCTTGCGGCGCCTCTCTGCTAGGGTTCATGAACCCTCACCGCAGATGGTGGCTTAGGGGTTTACCGACCCCCTTTTCGAGGCATTCAGGGGTTTCGTCCTCAATCCCTTTCCTTACTCTCAAGAGCTAGCCTTAGAATGCGTCTACGTGTACGTATAGGGCCACGATAATGTCAAAGAAGAGGGTCGAATTAGAGGGCTCCTATCCTAGTCGAAGCTCCAAAAGGGTTTCACGACGTTCGGGATCCTCGGAGAAACCCGATTTCAACAGGGATCCGCAAGAAAATGGTAAGATTTCAAATCCTTATCTCTATTCAATAATATATACACAAGACAGAGGATTCCAGGAAAAGAAAGAACAACGAAAATCACCTTAAAAAGGTCTTTTGATTGATCTCTATTACTGTTTCGAGTGTTTTTTATTCTTCTTTCCTTTGTTACATGCAGATTCTGATTATCTAAAAAGAAAGGAAAAAAAGAAAAGACCCCCTTTTCGATTGCTTTCAATGGCTTTATAGCCAAATAGGATACAATAATAATAAAAAAATTTGTTTAACTATTGTTCCTGTTTCTGCACTCTACTTGTTGCTGTCCTTTTCCTTTGAATTTTGTAGGAGCCGGCGCTAATAAATGCGGTGGGACGGGGCTGAGTGGCAGTAGTCCTCGGCTGCAGTGTTGAAAGGCTGATGTGGGCGTTCCAGTGGGAGTTCAGGAGCCCGAGGACCTAAGTGCGGCGCACCTAAGGTTTGCTGTTTCCCACTTCTGCAGATTGGTGTGGGCTGATGGATTTAGAGTTTGGGCCTCATTTGGGTTTAGGGCCTGTTGGGTTGTAACGGGTTGAGATGCTTTGGGTTTTTCAGAAAATGTAAATGGACATTAGGCTGTATTATTATTTTAGTTTTATTTATTTAATTAAATGGGCCGGGCAAAATTGCCCTATTACAAGGATACTGTGCTAAAACCGAAACCTAAAAACCTCATCCCTCCGAGCCCCCACCGCGTCAACCCCTTACTGGGCCCTACGGGCCCCGGGTCGCTTCGCGGCCCACGAGCCCTTCCGGCTATAGTTTCCTCTAGTTCCCAAGTTGCTTCCTTCATATTATGATTTCTCCATAACACTTTTATTAGAGGAATCCATTTATTTCTTAACTTTTTTATTTCTCAAGCTAATATTTGCACTGGTTTTTCTTCATAAGATAAATCCAGTCAAATTTCAATATCTTCAGTGGGAATAACATGAGAAGGATCCGACCTATATCTTTAAAGCATAGAAACATGAGATACATCATGAATCTTCTGTAATTCTGGAGGTAAAGCCAATCGATATGCAACTGGCCTGATTCTTTCCACAATCTCAATTCCGTATGACGTTCTCTAATTTGACAAATTTTTACTAATTATCATTTGAATTTATATGGTAGATTTTAGTGAACATTGAAATTGAGCTCAATCAAGTAATTTCATCATTTGGATAATTGTGTATGGCAGAAAGTGTTATTGAAATTACTTATGTTTGAATTGTTATGCAAGCTTAGTAAGATTTATGTTAAATGCCTATGAACTTACTAAGCTTCTATAAGCTTATTTTTGTGTTTTTAATGTTCTTTGTAGATTGACGTGAATTCAGAAGATTGGATCAACACATCAGGTCATACTATCTAGATTACTTCGGTAAATCTTGTTTAACAACTTTTGATTTATATGGTATATATAGGGTTGAGTTAATAATGAAATAGTTTGGAATTGGAATGATAAGACTTAAATGATTAAGTATGTGCTATAACTTGATGTGTTGGATATGCTAGATCATATATAGTGCATATTTTGGCTTGATTTGATTAATTGGTTGGGCTATTTTGGTATATAAATGTGTATATATGTAGGTTGGTAGAGTAAGGGTGAGAAAAGTGGCCTTAAATGACCTATTTTTGTCCACACGGGTAGACACACGGCCATGTGTGACACACAGCCTAGTACATGGGCATGTGTTTTGGCCATGTGTCCCCTGCACCCTAAATTTGAGAAATAGAATGCTTAAAATTGAGCACACGGGCAAAGACATGATCGTGTGTCTCAGCCGTGTGAGGTACACGGCCTATAACATGGACGTGTGACAAGGCCATGTGAAACTTGTAGCTAAATTGTAAAAATTAAATTAACCACACGGCCTAGCATACAAGTATGTGACTTGGCCATGTAACTTCAATTTCTTCATGGATTATAAGTTAGAGAGTTACACAGGTTAGGCACACGGGTGTGTTAGCCACATGGCCTGTCCATATGGGCGTGTCCCTCCCTACACGGACGTGTGACTCCTTATTTAAAGAAAATTTTGAATTGTTGGGAGAAATTTCCTAAGATTCCAATTTAGTCCTGATTCGATTTTAATGCACGTTTAGGACCTCGATGGCCCATGAAAGGGACGTTATGATTGAATTTAGAAGATGCATAGTAAATGACTTAAATTATCAAAAATTATTCTGTAATACTCCGGTAATACTCTGTAACCCTATTCCGGCGACGGATACGGGTTAGGGGTGTTACAAGCTTGAGTCAGAATAGACTTGAGCTTCTCAAAACTTGATTGTTGTGCATCAATCCAAATAAAATAAACACCCTTGTACAGAATCTTAGTCAAATGAGCTGCAATCAGAGAGAAACCCTTGACAAACTATCGATAATATCCCGTAAGACCCAGAAAACTATAGATCTCAGATACATTCTTAGGTTGTTTCCAATCAAGCACAACCTCAATATTTCTAGGGTCAACTCAGATCCCCTTAGCAGGAACCGCGTGCCCCAAAAATTTACCTCTCACAACTAAAACTCATACTTGCTCAACTTAGCGTAGAGTTGTTTCTCTCAAAGCATCTAAAGCACTATTATAATATGCTCATCATGCTCATCACCAGTCTTAGAGTACACCAAAATATTGTCGATGAAGACCATGATGAAATCCAGATACGGTTGAAACACTCGGTTTATCAAATTCATGAATGCAGCCAGAGCGTTCGTTAATCCAAAGGGCATAACTAGGAACTCGTAGTGCCTATAACAAGTCCTAAATATAGTGTTATGAATATCAACTTCCTTAACTCTAAGCTAATGATACCCAGAACGGAGATCTCTTTTTGAGAACACTGAATCCCCTCGGAACTGATCAAAAAAATTGTCGATCCTTAGAAGTGGATATTTATTCTTCACAGTTAGTTTATTTAACTGCCGGTAGTCAATGTATATCCTCATGGTACTATCCTTTTTCTTTACAAATAGAACCAGTGCCCCTTATAGAGACACACTAGAACAGATGAAACCATGGTCCAAAAGCTCTTGAATTTGAGCCTTAAGCTCTGTAAGCTCTTTCGGTGCCATACGATATGTAGCGATGGACATCGGAGCTGTACCCAATAAAAGCTCAATGCCAAACTCAACTTTTCGATTCGAAGGTAAACCCAGTAACTCATCAGGAAAGACATTAAGAAATTTTTTCACCGTTCTGATATCCCCGATAGAAGAGTCCCCAAAAAATGAAACACTAATGAAAGCCATATACGCCTCACACTTTTTTCAAAGTAATTTCTCAGCCACAAGAGCAGAAACCATATTAGACAGATAATCTCCACGCTCACCGATTACAACTACCTCCTTATCATCCTCGATCTTCAGAACAACCCTTTTAGTCGTGTAATCCAAGCTAACCCGGTGCTCAACCAATAAGTCAATACCAACAATCAAGTTGAACTCCTCAAATGGTAGTTCCATAAGACTTGCTAGAAACACAACCCCTTGCACCTCTAATGGAACCTTCTTATATAGTCTACTTACTCGAACAGACTGCCCCAACGGACTCAGTACGGTAATTTCACTAGAAGTACACTCTACAGAAATCCCTAGGTTTTTGGAAACAATATTACCTACATAGGAGTGCGAAGAACCTATGTTTATTAGAGTAGTATAAGGTACATAAAAAATAAAGAATGTACCTATCATAACATTAAGAGCATCTCTATCCTCTCAGTGTCGAGTAGCATAAATCAGTGTAGGCTGCCTTACTTTAGTCTAAATAGCACCTCTGACCAGTGCTCTCTGCCCTCGGCCCATGCTATTACCACCTTGAGCAGGTCTACGACTCCTAGGTGGCTGTTGAATTGCCTTTTAAGGCTATACAGAACCCGGTCTCAAAGCTTGTATCTGACCAGCCCTTTGTAAACACTCTCTAATACGGTGCTTCAAATACCCACACCTCAGATAGGCCACTAACATCTTCTAACACTTGCTCAGATGGCGCCTACTACAATCACCACATGACTAAATCCCAATAGGAGCAACAGGAGCCCCCACTCTAACTGGCCCATCAGGTATGGCCTGTTTCTTAGGCCTCTGAATAGAACTAGAAGGCTCTAAATCCCTTTTGTTCTTGCCTCTCTCTTGCTCCCTATTTTGGCATTTTACACGCTTAACCTCTTCCGTAATCTTCGCCTTATCCACTAGAACAGCAAACTCACGCTCCCTCTGCAGAGCTATCAGAACCTGCAAACTGTCCATCAGATTATCCTCAAAGTGAACATATTTCTAATACTCAGACGTCACCATACCTCGAGCGTAGTGACTTAACCTTAAAAACTTAGCCTCATACTCGGCCACAGATCTATTACCTTACGTAAGATTCATGAACTCATGCCTACGAGCATTAACATAGCTTACGCCCACATACTTTCCCTAAAAAGTAGTCTTAAAATAATCCCAGTTCAGACGATCAAGCTGAGTACCCTCCTCAACCGATAACCACCATTGATACGTCTGGTCTCGAAGCAAAGAGACTGTACTTTTAAATTTCTGATCAGGAGTATAGTCAATATTGTTCATAATTCTCTTAATGGCCTCCAACCAATACTTGGCCATAGTAGGGGTGATTCCAATGACACCCCTAAACAACTCAACTCCATTGGACCAGATTCGTTCAGTTACCGACCCACAACCTCCAAATCCAGATGGGGTCCAGCGACCCTCTCCAACACTTTCAACATGGCTTGGGACAGTGCGTCATCCCCAAACAAGTGGCTTTGAGACCCAGTCTTAGTAGCAGGTGAAACTAGTGTCTCACTCGTATCTAAATTTGGCATACTGCCCAAAGAGGAAGACTCAGCTTGAACCCCCCTGCGGCCTCTACCGCGCTTACGAATACCATGACCGTGAGTTCCACGAGCGCTCATTGTAAATTTCAAATTTTGATGTACATTATAAAATTTTATGCATCAGTTCCAATATTTATTAGCAGATATATTATGCATAAATTATCAGAAGTTCAGAAGTGTCACGGAGATTTTAGTCTTTAACTAGCTCATTATAGTGTTTAGAAAGTACTAACTACAATGTTTCCAGAGTACTCTATCTAAGTTTAGAAATACTTACAAGATCGGCGCCAGAGACCCGGTGTACCACATACTTCCTCAAATTATCCAAATTATTTAAGAATCAATTCTTTTTGAAAAAAATTTTGGAACCCAAAAATCACAACCCGAGTTTTGCAATGTAGCTCTGATACCACTAAATATAACACCCCAAGCCCGGCTTAGATGTTATGGATGAATCGGAAGATGTCACAACGAAAGGTTTTGAAAACAGAGTTATTTCGTTAAAGCTTTGTAACCTTTATTTGTTAAAAACTATTACTGAAAGTGTTATTTAAATAATTCATTGTCAAAACATAACTTATAGCGAAAGACTTATAATTCATTATATTTCAAAATTCCGTTCGTATTTTCAGAAAATCATTGTTTTAGTAAAAACCATGTTTTAGCCAACCGTCGCAGATAAAAAGTCAAGTCCAAAAATCTAAATCCCTAAATAAAATTAAACAGTCCGGAAAGTCTATAAATTACAAAACTCTTAGAAAATAATCTTTAATTAAATAAATAAAAAATCATATTATTAAACAGTTACAAACTCGTGGTCACTGTGAGGCTCTGTCACACCGATCTGCCTAAGTCCGTAGATTACTTGAACAGAACAGACAAAAAATGTGAGTTTTCGTAAACTCATTGTGTAACCCAACAGAAATAGACATGCAATGCATAAAGAAGAAACAGTCAGATACAGATTCAGACTCATGTCTATTTTAGATACAGATAACAGAACCAGATATGCAGAGTAGATATAGAAAATCTTACCCCCATCCTCTATACTCCAACTCCGACCATCCTATCACACCATGTCGGGTTAAAAACACCTACCCATCTCCACACACCATATTGTGTTATTACGACACATACCAGATAATATGCAGCCAAGCTGCCAGAATATAGGCGAAGGTCACCATACAGAACACTTCCTCCATATATACAATTCCTACCCCAAACATAATTACAAATTACAGATACGAAAATATCATGATTAGATGCTCATATACAAATATCAAACATATATTTAATAGAATAATCATATATGAAACCAATGTCATACTCAATGCAGAATATCAGTCTATCAGATCACAAAATTTTAGGGTTTGGTTAGCCCTTACAGACCTTACGGTCGGCCCACAATCAATCGGAATGACCCGTGCGACTCTAAAAAATATTTCAGCATTATGGGCCTACATGCCAGTGTAGCTTGCCCGTTTGGGCCAACACGCCTAAATTGGTCTCACCCGTGTAGCCCATACAGCCTGGCCTATAACCCACACGCCTAATTGGCTTAGCCCGTGTAGCCTACATGGTCACACTCACACCATCACACCGCCATGTCCTATGCATGGCCTTGCCCTCGTCAAACACACGGTCGTGTCTCGCACATAGCCAACTACACGGCCAGACACACGCCCGTGTGGCGTCAACAGTATGGTTTTTTGACTTTCAGCGAAGCTCGATTTTCTACGTTTTGGTGATACACCTTTTTTCAATTTTGATGCGAGAACATGCCCAAGACCACCAGAACCTAGAATCGACAAACCAAACTAAAAAAATCAGTTTTAATTCATGATTAATTCGAAACCACGAAATTGACAATAGTTTGATTCAATCGTTTAGCACTTACCCCAACACCTCGAATGATTTTGACTACGATTCTACAAGAGGAAGCCCTATTCTTCATGATTTGTTGCTGCCAAAACCCAGAAATTAAACTAACGTAAAAGGACAACATCTTAAGAATGACATTAAAAGAAAACCCCCTTTTAACTCGAGCAAAACCTTACCACCACTTACCAAACACAAGAAAACAATGAGCCGAAAGTACCGAAATTAACAGGGAGACGAAGATAGAAAGAACAAAAAAAGGGAAATTGACAGAAAAGTGAAGAAACAGAAACCGACATCGAATTTTGGAAGAAGAGGAAAAAATTAATTAAAATTTTGAAAAAGAAAAATAAAAGATATCTAACATATCCCCTATTTTTCTCCCACTAACCCACTAACTCACAACCACCTCATAATCCCAGTTACTTCCAACCTCTAACAGACACCAGAAGCCAAAAATTAACACCCTTGCTAACACAAGTGTTCGAACACAGAACCCCCAACACACCAACTCCCTTACCATTCAAACTAGTAGGCTAATTCTAATATGGATAAATAGAAAGTTTTATATAAGCCCACTCAACAAGGATAATGCTTGGATCTAAAAAACCAAAGTTTGCAAACAGTGGTATTTGAACCCAATGCCTCATACACAAACCCAAAACACTTAACCACTAAAGCAGATATGTAATTGTGTCAGGTATTTATAGAAACATAAATAAATTTATCAAGGCGTTACAATAAGGGTACATTGGTTAGGCATCTAGGATGTTTATTTTGATATGATTTGGAGGTGTTTGATTGTGTTTCGAATTGGTTAAATGAATGGTTTTTGAGTTGCTTAATATCCAAGCTTGCAGGGAATGGTAAACTTGTTGTTTAAGGTATATTTTGAGTCCACAAGGCTAGACACACGGGCGTGTGACTGGGCCATGTGAGACACATGGCTACCACAAGGGCGTGTGGCTTGGCCGTGTGACCCAAGTCAAAGAGTTACACGGGTACAGACACGGGCTGGAACACGGCCGTGCGTCCCTAAATTGAATACCCATACGGCCTGAGACATGAGTGTGTCTCCTAATAGTGTGAGTCATACGGCCTAAGACACGGACGTGTCTCCTGACCGTGTGAGTCACACGGCCTGGCCACACAGCCGTGTGAACCCTGCAGCTTTAAATTTTTTTAATATTTTTCGAAAAATTTCTTTAAGTTTTCGAATTAGTCCCGATTTGTTTCTAACACGTATTTTGGGCCTCGAGGGCTCGAATAAGGGACAGTATGTATGAGTTTAATTGGTTTTTGACTTGAATATATTATGATAAGAAATATTTGTAATTTATGTCTGTTTGATTGATAGGCTTCTGTAATGCTCCGAAACCCTATTTGGGCGACGGATATGAGTTAGGGGTGTTACATAAAATGCCTAAGGTAAAACGGTGAGATTAAATTAGTGGTGAGATATTGGATTCAATCAAAACGGTGGCAAGAGATAATTTAGTGTAAAAAAAATAACTATTAAAAACATTAAATTAAAGCATATATAATAAAAAATAATTTATTTTTTATTTGTAAAATTAATAAATAATTAAAGTATATATTAAATAATTATTTTATTAATGATTTTTTATTATTCATGTAATATTTGTTTTTATTATTTATACTTTTATAATAAAAATACGTATTTAATTATTATATTTTTTTGACGTTATGAGAAAATAAATTTTATATATTTATTATGTAAAAAATATTATATATTTATTTCTTAATTAAAACATAAACCAAATTTAAAAAAAAAAACCTAAAAATTCTATGAAAAACAAAAATAAAATAAAGGACCAACGTGTAAATAGCAATTTTGATTGAGCTGCTCTTTTTCTGATTGTAGCCTTAACCTGGTTATAAATTGGATGGACAGTGGTGTTCTACGGATACAAATTCTTTAAAATTAAGTAATTAAAATATAAATTTACTAATAAAATAATGATCTTGGGTGTGATTTACTTTTTTTACCTTTAACTCGTAAGTTTGTTCATATTATTATTTTATATGTATTTTCTAAAATATAACCTTTTAATTTAATATCTAATAATTATAGATATCTTATCCATCATATATATACTTTTTTCCATTTATTAAAATTTTAAAATTAAATAATTTAATATATTTTTAATCTTTATATTATATCTTTATATATTTAATTTTCATGTCATATGCATAACATAATATATAAAAGAAAAGAAAAAAATATATATTAAAAACTAGAAAATGAGTTACGATAGAATCAGGTCAAGTTTTGGTTTTAAGTATTAGAGCTCAAGTTCCATTCAAATTTTATAAAGATTTTATTTTTATTTTTACCTAAACTCATTTTCTAAGTTTAGTATTTTTATTTTAACCTTATCAAAATTTAGATGAAGTTTCTAACTTGAACAAATACCTCAATTCATAGAAAAACTATATCAAAAACCATTGAGCTTAGAACAAAGAAACTCTTGTACTTCTCATGCTCAAACTTGTTTCTAATATTTTTCATAAAAATTAAAAAGTAGATAAAATTTTAATTGCAACCAACAATCAACACAAACAACATATGCATTGTAAATATCAAACTAGATAATAAAATATTACAAGGTTGTAGTAGGATCTGAAAAACACCATAGATATAAAATTTTATTTTCTGCTTAATACAGTAGAGCTGCCAGCAATTAGTTCTCAAAAGAAAACACTTTTATTGAGGAAGGGATAACTCAATTGGGGAAACAAGGCTGATAAATTGTGTTCATGACATTGATGAACCCCTTGGAATTAAGAAACGGTACGTAGCATCATGTTTTTGAATTCTTCAAAATCAATCACGCCATCCAAGTTGGTGTCATAGAAGCAAATCATGTTCCTGCAATCTTTGCCATTCTTTTCATCCCATAAACCAAGTCTTACCAACACGTTTTGAAGCTCCTCACATGAAATGAAGCCATCACCATTCAAGTCAAACACCTTGAATGCCTTGGCAAGGTCACTGTCTCCATGATCATCATCATCATCACCGCCACCATGAACCATCATTATTTCTTCTTCCTCCTCCTCATCATCAATGGCTGCCTCAATCTTGGTGTTGTGGTTGGAGATGGAGTCATAGAAGAACAAGAATTCTTCAAAGCCAAGACAAGGTTTTCCCACTAAGGACTCCAATTCTTCAAGGCTAAACTGGACTCCGATTCTCTCAAGCAACCAATTAAGCTCCTCCAGGCTAACCAAGCCATCCCCATTCTTGTCAAGCTTCTCGAAAATCCGTCGCAAGTCGTTCTTGCTAAGGGGAGACATGTTGTCAAAGGGAATATCACCATTAACATGAAATGCTTGAAGCTTGGTATTTCTGTGTATCAACCAGTTATGATGAAAGCAGAGTGACGGGTGTGTTGCTATTTATAATGCAAATTATTGGGTAACGAAGCTTGCAAGAAGTTTCCTAAGGAAAATTATGGAAGGAAAGATATATATATATATATATATATATATTTCCTGATAAGTTGAATTTTCATTTTTCTTTTAAATGTGGTCTTCATTCATCTAAGTCCTTTTCATCGTCTTTATTTTGCTGCTGGCTGAAACACTTGTCATTAATGGGAGAAAATTCTAGTCCCAAATTTTGGATCTTGTACAAATACCATATATTTGTTTTTATACTAGAAATTCATTTAAAAAAATTGTTGGAGATATGTTTGCTGTATATTACCTTTTGAGTTTAACGTTGGAGATAAGTTTGCTGTATATTACCTTTTGAGTTTAACTCATATTTGGATATAAAAATCATATCGAATCGTATAAGGAAGTAAAAATCTTTATTTCGTATTCATTATTAAGGCTAGAAATGAGAAAAGCATTTATTTTTATCTATCTATACCTACTATATATTTACAATTTAGTTAAGTTATTGTCCCACATCAATAGGGAAGTGGATTTTAGGATATAATCGATTTTTGAGAAAGTGTTCGGTCTTTGTTGTTGAGCTGTGAGGAATCTTAGATGATTTGCTCTTGCTTCAAAAGTAAAGACATGATAAGATCTTTAATATCTAATCAGAAAATCTCGAGGTAATCAAAGTTTCGAATAATATATAAAACCACAAATTTCGAATAACTTTTAAACTAATAAGAATATTTTTTATGATGTTCATTATATTACTAAATTGACATTAAAAATAATTTATTAAAATATTACTAATTAATAATTTTACGGAGATAATCAAAACAGAAATGATAGGATATATGATTTGCTATATCAATTAAAAAAATTAACGATTTAACGACCATAACAAAAACAGAAATGATGAAAAAATTAATAAAAAACTGAAAATTTTTATAACTTGATGACAAAAATAGAAATATGGTAATAGCTGAATCACTAATGAAATAAGTTGCCCTTATATTTATTGATTGATTGGAGGAGAGAAAAGTATGGTTGAATATTGACGATCGGACAACAACGTGGAATCGTTCATCATTATATGTAGTACAAATAATGTACCAAAAATAAGACACTAATAGTAATGGTAAATTGAATATATACCGGTTAAGTTTTAATTTAATTGATATAAATATAATCGCAAATTATTAAGAGGTTTAAGGGTTATAGTCTTTTAAAATAATAAATTTTTAATTTAAGCTCTTTATGATTTATAAAATTTTAAATTAATAATGATAAAATTACACTTTAATTTTTTAAAAATTATAAAAATTTGATTTAATCTTTTAAAAGTTATAAAGATATAGATTATTAAAATGATGAAATTATATTTCTTTACTATTGTAAAAATATAAATTTAATTTCGGCCTCCAAAATTTTTTTTTAATTCTATTATTACATAAGTATTATTGTCAATGTAAGAAAATGTGAGTTCGAGTGCAATAAAGCGCATTATCCCCTTATTTATAAGTTGAGAAGGGTTGGGGATAGTTCTAAACATTATATAAAAAAAAATAGATATATTTTAAAACTTATAATAAAATTATTAAAAAAATATTGGTAGAAAATATTGCAATATTATTGTTTATAGGTTCAAGATGAAACACGTGTCTTCAGCAAAAGGAAACAGGATGAAACACGTGTCTACACCACGCAACATTTAATTATTCCGGCTATGGTCGGTTTGTCATCTATTAATTAATGGATTTAATATTTTGAAGAATATTATGATGGAAACAAGTGATATTTTATAAAAATAAAAATAAAAATAAAAATAAAAGACGAGTTGATATTTTATAAAAACAAGTGAGATTTCTTCAATCAAAGATGTTATTTTATAATGTATCTTTCAATTGTATTAAAAATTAAAAAATTAAATAAATAAGATAGATATCAAAATTTTAATTATGTTATGTACTAAATAATTACCCAAAATATTTTATCTGAATAAACATATTTAAACTTAACATTTTTTCTTAATTTTATACTGAAGTTTTTATTTATTTATTTAATTTGTGTATACTTGACGCATTTTCTTAATTTGGCAATTAAGTTTTTTTTTTAATTTAGTACATGAATTTGTTATTTTTTTCTTAATTTGATACTTAAGTTTTTTTCATGTTCAATATGGTACCTAAGCTTCTCAAATGTTATATAAACTACTCCAAAATATTAACAATGTTTATTTTTTTTTTATTATGAAGTAGCAAAAATAATCAATTTATGATCTACATGTGACAGAAAAGATGGATTTTCTTTTTTTTTGTGTTTTAAATATTCAATTGCTTTTAGTTTAATTAATTAATTTTAATTTAATTTAACATAATAATTTTTGGGGGTTTAAAACTCTTGTTTTCTTCTTCAATATCCATTTATTAAGCACAGCTCAAAGAAAAAAAATTAAACAGAGATTTCCTCTAGTACTGATGATATTTTTCAGAATTGAAGGCTTCATGAAAATCAAATCGTGCTTTAAGCACGAGACCCCTCTTTAATCGTCCCTACCACTAACACGTCAAAGTAATATCAGCTCATATGAAAAGTGAAATTTGAACACATTATTTAGTGAATTAGAGAAAACTCCAAATAAATATAATCATTCCTACCATTATATTTCATATCATCTATCACATGTTGCCATGTTGGTCATATATTACCAATTTTTGTTCCCTCATGAAAAACTAACATCGTTTGATATTTTGGAGTAATTTGTATAACATTTGAGAAGTTTAAAAATCAAATTAGACCACAAAATCTCATGTGTGAAATTAGGAAAAAGTGTCAAGTTAAGGTATCAAATTGGACAAACAGAAGTTTAGGTACCAAATTGGAATAAAGTGTCAAGTTCAAGTATGTGACATTTTATACTCGACCCAGTTGTTGGATCCGAATATAAAATGGCACATTCTGTTGCCGAAGCAACTTACTTTTCTATCTTACTTTATCAAAATGGAAACGTAGTGGTAAAATTATTTTATAAAAATTTTGGCAGCACATTTGCCTATTTTACGTAAAAACCCATTGTAAAAATTTAGATTTCACAATATATCCACATTCAAATCATTTCCCAGATCAATCCTCAACACTTCGATTTCTCACAACATACCAATAAACTAGATTTCTACGCTTTGCTATTTCATCAAAACATTAGTTATAAAGTACAAGCCTAGGTACATGGCAAAGAAAACATAGAAAAATTGTTTAAATTCAGTTTACGACACAATATTATATATATACAAGCCTAGGTACGTGCCATTTATATAAATTATAAAGTAAACTTTTCACCAACATTGTTTGAGTTGATCTTCGGATGCTACTGGAACGCCCTACCAAACATAACCACTTGCGCACAAAAAAGTAGACAAACCATACGCTGAACAATTTTTATACTCAGTGGTGCTAATATCATACAAATCATTACATGAGTATAAATATAATTAAAAACATCACAATAAAAGAAAATTCTAATATTAATAAACTTTAATATTACAATATTGACAAACCGAGTAAAAAATAAGTTTTTTTAATCAAATTCAAAATCGTGTAATTAATTTAATTCACACAATATGAAAATTCAAATAAATTCAACTTTTATTTTTACTTTTCTTGTAATAGGCCCTGTACTAAAGTTTAAATTCATAACCAGATATACGAATCCGCCACCTCGAGTTGTTCAACAACGGTGGCTATCAGAGTAGTTCACAACCCTCTAGGAATTGGGACTGCCCACAACCCTCTAGGAATTGAGGCTAACAATAATAAAAACTTCCCAATTTGCCCTTTCCTCCCTCAACCCTCTAGGAATTAGGGAGATTTAAATCCTCTAATATAAAGACTCCATGACATGCCAACTATATCTGATTTAGTCTAACTTAGTGTAGCGGGGTAAAAACCAAGTTTCATGATCCGTTTCAATTCAATTTCATTTTAGTTTCATTTCATATTCAAATCATATATCGCTTAATTTAAAATTAGACTTCCAATTCACAACATATTAAACATTTTCTTTTTCAATAATCTAAAATCATAATACTCAAATTCAAATAATAACCATGAAGTTCCTAATTTAATCATTTGAAAAACATAGTCTTCATCTCAAAATATAATTTTAGAAATATTAACTAAATCATTCAAACTCATCCAAAACTCATAAAAACAAAACAAAATAAAATAACTAGTCATAGTAAATTAAATATTCTAAAGCTTTATGTAATGAAAATAAGATATTCGCACAAACCGAAGTTTCAATCGCTTTGCTTCTTCTCTTCGCCTTTCTCCTTCAAGATGCTCACTTCGTTTTTAGCTATAATAGGAGCAATTCAATATGAAACAATGTTATTTATCCATTCTAATACTAAAACTAATAAAAACAATGTTATCTATCGCAAGGAAATCCTGAGATATTTCCCCTCGGCACATAATTAAACTAATAATTCTTTAGTACTATGGTACCTACAAGGAATAATGTGAGGACAGTATTCGTCAACAATATACCGGAAAGTATGCATTGGAAAGGTTTATGGACATTATTCAGCTTTCATGGGGAAGTTATGGACGCTTTCATACCAGTCAAGAGAAACAAAACAGGTAAAAGATTCGGGTTCGTAAGATTCAATAAGGAGGAGGATGCGCAGAGGGCAATAGGCAGGCTCGATGGTTTTGTGCTACTAGGAAAGAGAATATGGGTGAAGATGGCCAGGTTCAGCGAGAACATGAAAGTTTGGAGAAAAATAATCGATAACGAACCCTTAAGCCATAAACAGGAAAGACAATTAAGAAATGTAGAGCAACAGAAGGAGGTTGAGAGCACATCGGATAGCAAAGAGCTGAACGATAAAAAAATTGTAATTGGTCATGTCGATAATGAACAACTATGGAAATTGCAATGATGATTGATAAGGGAAATGACGACACTTTGCAATCTCAATAGCTTAACTGAAAGAATTACGAACATGAGCCTTGGAGAATTAATTATTAAAAAGATCCAGGGTAGATACTTCCTGATAGGGGTTCTAGATGAAGAGTTGATGGATATTCTAAAACAAAGAGAATGGGCATATCTTAAAGAGTTCTTCATTAAGGTTGAGCCTTGGACAGAAAAGTTCCAAGTCTCAAAGAGAGCAGTGTGGATTGAAATTGCAGGAATTCCCCTTCATTACTGGAACTACCAAACGACTAAGAGAGTGGTCAAAATTTGGGGAGAGCTGGTCGCAATGGGTGAAAATTTCTCAATGAAGAACAACTTCGAGAAGATGGACGTACTGATAACCACGAAGCACGTTAAAAGGATCGACGAAGTTATAAAAATAGAGGTCGGTAAAGAAAATTTCTAGATTCGTATTACTGAAAGAGAGATGGTGGAAATTTTGAAGGAATATCACAAGAAGAATAGAGATCAAAAGGGGAGAGAGGAGGAAACATCATCTGAAAAAGAATCAGTAACAAAAACGGTACCGGAAACATCACTAGAAGGGAGTCGAAGAGATGGAATTGTAGAAGTTATTGCAACAGACCTCGAAAATGAAAGAAGGGGTAGTGGGACATTGGTATTGCCGAATGAAGGATTTATTAAGGATCACAATTCATAAGGAAACGTGTTGAGTGTTCCTGGTGCAGGGGAGACAAATGCAACATTATCTATCAACCTAATTTCAGATTTAACTAATATGGGCCTGGGGTTGGGATTGGAGCAGCTTAATATAGTGGAGACCCAATACGAAGAGGTATGTGGTTTGGGCCATGTCTCAAATGATGGAGTAGAGAACATTGTTTCGGGGCCAATGTAGAAAGGCAATATACAAACCAATTAAGTTGTGCTGATACGGAAGGAAGCCTAAAGTCTAAACAAAATCAAAATACGTCATCTGATTCAGAGAGCCAGAGGGAAAGGATTTTTTCATCGGAGATTGAAGGGGATATTATTCAAATCAGGCCAAGCAAAAGAAAGTAGAAATCGCTTAACAAAAAAACAGGCCTATGCGTGAGATTCAAGACACAACACTCACTTCGAAAGAGAGGCTGAAGAGGGACAAAAGACTAAGGAACAGAAAGGAAAGGGGATTTTGAGACCTGATGATAGTGTCGTAAATTTATCTCTTTCGGACTTCGATATCAACAATAGAATAAGGGTTTTGTTAAGAGAAGCAAAAAAGACTTAGGAGGTAGGGAAAATACTGGGTTTCAGTGTGCATGGTGACGATGAACAGATCATTGGAGAAATCATGAAGATCGATGGGAAGCAGTAGGAACTCTTAAGAAAGGAGATTGCAGGATTAGGGGAGACTGGTAAGTGGTTATTTTTGTTTTGCTTGCTATCAATAAAATAATAGTATTAGGAGTATGAGAATTATTACGTGGAACATTAGGGGGTTAGGATCAACTCTCAAAATTGAAGCGATTAATAGAGTTTTAAGAATGAATAGGGTCGATGCATGTTTTATTCAAGAAATGAAATTGGAATCGGTGTCAGTGGAGCTGATTAGAAAAATATGAGGCAACGATGGATTCAATTTTAAATTTGTTGCGGCTATCAAAAGGTCAGGGGGATTATTAACAATTTGGGATAAGGGTAGTGTCGAAACCATTTTAAAACGAGTTTGAAAAACGGGGTTCGACCTTTTTGAAAGAAAACGGGAGTCGCCACCAATCAGTTTAAGTGTGATTAGACCACTTTCAAACCGTTTTTGTTTGAAATCATTTGTTTTGGTCTACGAAATCAAGAAAACGGGTTCGAGAGTCGGTTACATACGAGGAAGGGTTAGCACCCTCGTAATGCCCAAAAATTGGTACCAAATTGAATAACTTTCTGTCTTTAATGCTAAAATTTGAAAATGTTTGAAAATATGATCCCTTTTGAAATTAGAATAGTTCGAGTTTAAAACCGAGATTCCTTCGTTTCAAAGAATGTGAATATCACATCCAGCATGATAGGACCCGATATTCTCAAACTTTTGTAACTAAAATCACCTCGTAATTTTAATAAATATTATTTTAGAAGGATACTTTGGGTATTTAAACAAACGGGAAATCGCAACCCAGCATGTTAGGGCACTACTTCCCGAATTCTTAAATACAAAGAGTATTGCCTCATTAAAAAAAAACTTTTGAATTTAATAAGGTTTTAAATCATGATGCATTCAACAATTTACAAGCTATCAATGTTAAACAATATAAACTATGTGGTACATGCTTTAATATTTCATACAAACATAATATAAAACATACATTTAGTACTTCATGCAAATATGGCATAAATAATCAATTTATACGCAAATATATAAAACAATAAAAATTAACATATTGCAACTATATAAATAAATCAACAAGTTTTTTAATATATAAAAAAAAGGTTTGGAAAGATAAAAGTAAAAAGGTAATGCATTTAAAAAATATTTGAAACCGTATAAAAATAACAATAATAAAAGATCGATTAATAAAAATATGACATATAGTATAATAGCTAAATATATTTATAAAACTAATTTTATAAGAAATAGAAACAAAAACTTTAGAACCATTCAAACTAGATATTTAAGATGTGAGATATAATATTTTTTAAAAAAATTTACAAATTTATAAATTATACATAATGATATAATAAATTAAAATAATATATGATAAAATATAGTATAATAAAATATAAATACATAGTATACGATAATAAATAGTATAATATAAAAATAATATAAGATAAAATAAATTTTTATATATAAATAATACTTGTAGTAAGAAAATAATATATAAAAGATTTAAAATAAATGAATTATAAAATATAAAAGGATTAAAATTAAATTAAAATAATACTTTAGGGCTAATTTAAAAAATAAAAAAAAGAATTTTGGGCCTTTTGGAACGCGTTTTAAAAGTTGAGGGACTCACTGGGAAATAATCCCTAATCCCGGGAAACGACATCGTCTCAATATTTGGGCTCAAATAATACGGGGACTAAATTGAAGCAGAAATAAATCTTTAGGGCCAAATTTAAAAAAAATAAATAACTTAATTTTAAAGAACAGAAATACAGAAGGATCAATCGGGTAATTAACCCGTTTTATAAAAACACGGGGATCCTTCCCTCGAGTCGGGTCATCGCACGGGTCATACTTAAAATGGTGACGTTTTAAGGCTTATTAGTTTAAGCCAAAACGACAGCGTTTTGTTAAGGCTATATAACCCATTTTTCTACTAAAAAATCATTTTCGTTACCGCCTTTAAAAAAAAACTCAGAGAAGATTCTCTGAAATGAGGGGAGAGAGAGAGTTCCGAGTCTTTGGGCCTCCGTTTGGCCGGACCACCGTCATCAGACCCACGTGCCCACGCGCCGCCGTCGGTTCCACCCTGTAGGGTGGCCAGTGTTTGGAAAACTTCATTTTCTCAGGCGAGATAAGCGGTAACTTCCTTCCCTTCTTTTATTTCAGCAATATTTACTTAAAACGTATTGATTCGCATGCATATGACTGAAACTGAAACGAAATAATAGAGAAATAAAAATATCACCTTCAAAAAAGAGTGTATTTACTTTATTACTGTTCCAGTATCCGTAGTTTTTACAACGTTTGGTATTTGGCTTTTATAGCCTCTGATTAGTACAAGTTTTTGGAAAGAAATCAGAGATTTCTTTCCATATTTGCTTCGTATATTTGCTTTCCCTTTTTTGTTTGCTGTGATTTCTGCATATCTGCTCGATTTTATTTCCTTTTCTTGCTTTGTTATGTTGCTTGTTTCCATTTTCTGCAGGTAGCTTGCGAGGACTTCGGCGACGATCAGGCAAGGACGGTGGCCAGACGAGGGCGCTGATGAAGCACTGATGGAAGCCTCGATTTGGGTGCTGAAACATCGCAGGATTAAAGGCCAGCACGTAAACCATAGCTGGTTGCGGCGTGAACCTTCTGGAATTCCTCTTGCGGCGTGAATCTTTTAGAAACCCTAGGGTTTCCAAACTTGTTTTGGGCCACTGTCTGTTTGGGCCTTTTTGCAAACTGGTCAGATGGGTTAGATTTAGGAATGGGTTAAGGGTACTGTTTGGGCTGATAGTGGTTACGCGTGTTTGGGGTCTGCTGAACTGAAGCTTTATAGGGCTTGTATACCGGACACTTTAAAATAATTATTTAATTATTTATTTCATTCATGTTTTATTTTTAATGCTGCCATGGGCTTCCAACGGGCCCGGGCAAAATTAAGTGATTACAGCTGCCCCTCTTTGCTCATTACTGTGTAACAGGAATAGAGCAAAGACTATATAAGAACCAATTTTGCCCGAGCTCGCCGAGTCATAAGTTCTTCGATCGGCTCCCCGTCGAATACAGAGACGCCAAGTCTTCCTCTTCAGTTTGCTCCCTATCAATTATAGAGAAGTCAAACCATCTTGGATCTGCCTTGATGAAAGCCAAATCTGCCATATCTTCGATTTGCCCCTTATAAAACACAAAGATGCTAAGTCATTTTGGATCTGTTTCAGTATAAACATCTGAATGCCAGATCTGCCATGCGTCTGTCCTCCATCGAATACGGAGATGCCAAACTTTGATTTGCTCTCTGATAAAACAGAGATGCCAAATTTGCTTCAGCGTGAGTACACAAATGTCAAATCAGCTATGTCTTTGATTTGCTCCTTGTGAACACAAGGACGCTAAACCATCTTGGACCTACTTCAGTATGAACATCTGAATGTCAGATCTGCTATGTGTCTGCCCTCTATCGAATATTGAGACGCCAAACTTCGATTTGCTCTCCGCCAATACAGAGATGCCAAATCATCTTAGATTTGCTTTAGTGTGAGCACGCGAAAGCCAAATCAGCTATGTCTTCGATTTGCTCCTTGCCAATACAAGGATGCCAAACCATATTGGATCTGCTTTAGTAAAAACATCTGAATGCCAGATCTGCTATGTGTCTGCCCTCCACCGAATATGGAGACGCCAGACTTCGATTTGCTCTCCGCCAATACAGAGATGCCAAATCATCTTAGATTTGCTTTAGCGTGAGCACGCGAAAGCCAAATCAGCTATGTCTTCGATTTGCTCATTGCCCATACAAGGATGCCAAACCATCTTGGATCTGCTTCAGTATAAACATATGAATACCAGATCTACTATGTTGTGGCCTATTACCCTACTACTTAGAGGGTTAAGGCGCGTCGTCTTTGATAACCTGTAGAATATGTATGTGATTATGCCTAATGATTAGGATGCTATGATCGAAGTGAGTCAAATGTTACTAACTAGGCATGTCATGATGCAAAATGTTATGAATATGACCCCTATCCTAGATGTCACCACTTATTTTATCCTTTCTCAAAGTGTTGTTCTTGCTCGGCCTATAGGCTCACACCATTCTTCAAATGCCACGATCCACTGAGGATGGCTGTGAGATAATCTTTCCTTAGAATTGAATCGTTGGTTTTGTCCAATTATCCTCTTGGACTGGAAGAAAGAAATTTCTCGAGTTATTTCGACCCTTACTTATGTGAATTTCTCGAACAATTGTCCTGTTTTAGTTTCTTGTATTATCTAGAAATTCTAGAGTAATACACAAAACTTCATTTGTGAAAATATTTAATTCATCTATCATTATTTCATTGCAACATTTGTAAACAACAATGGAAGATGAATAAATCTTTAAGATCAATTGAATGAATTATTAAAATTGCTACAAAGGAAATTAATCTGATAGCCTATCTTTGAGAAGAAAAAGAGTCTAAACAAGCCAAAAGTTAGATGCCCTAGATATTACCGCTTGAGCGCTTGTACATCAACTTCATGAAGACATGTGTTTAGAAGATTCGAAGTACTTTGTCAATGCCCCAGTATGCAACGCACTTCGTTCTTTGTCGAGCAAGATTACTGGATGCTTCAAAATTTGAGTCGCCCTCTCGGGTTTTCAACTCAAAACCCCTTTGGTCACAAGGCGCCCTTTACGGGTTTTCACCTTGACCTCTCCATTTTCTTTTCTTTTTTTTTTGAATCTCAATGCGCCTTTTGTGGGTTTTCACCTTGAATTCTCTTCCCCTTTAGACAAAGTATTTTTTCACTGAGTCTGAGTTCACTGGATTAGGTAAGCTTTTCCCATCCATTTCTATTAAGATTAATGCACCGCCAGAAAAAGCCTTCTTCACGACGTACGGCCCCTCCCAATTCGGCATCCATTTTCTCCTAAAGTCTTTTTGAATATGAATGATCTTTTTCAGCACAAGGTCTCCCTCATGAAACTCTCTTGGTCGAACTTTCTTGTCATAAGCTCGCATTATTCGCTTCTGATACATCTGACCATGTCTAATGGCTCTTAGCCTCTTTTCCTCAATCAGGTTCAACTGGTCATATCGGGATTGAACCCATTCAGCTTCATCTAGCTTTACCTCTGTCAAGATTTGAAGAGAAGGTATTTCTACTTCAATAGGTAACACTGCTTTCATCCCATAAACTAATGAGAATGGGGTTACCCCAGTAGAGGTTCTAACAGATGTTCGATAGGCCAGGAGTGCAAACGGTAATTTCTCATGCCAATCTCTGTAAGTCTCAGTCATCTTCCCTACTATCTTCTTAATATTCTTGTTGGCGGCCTCCTCTGCCCCATTCATTTTTGGAGGATAGGGAGAAGAATTGTGATGTTTGATCTTGAACTGGTCGCAAACCTCTGCTATCGTTTTATTGTTCAAGTTCAATGCGTTGTCAGATATAATCTTCTCAGGCATTCCATACCGACAGATGATCTCCTTCTTCAAGAACCGACTTACAGCTGACTTAGTAACATTTGCATAAGAGGCGGCCTCTACCCATTTTGTGAAGTAATCAATGACCGCAAAGATAAATCGATGTCCATTCGAAGCTTTTAGTGATATGGGCCCAATGACATCCATGCCCCACATGGAAAAGGGCCATGGAGAAGTCATAACATGTAAAGGTGAAGGTGGCACATGAATCTTGTCCCCATAGATCTGACACTTATGACATTTCTTGGCAAAGTTGATACAATCCCCCTCCATAGTGGCCCAATAGTAGCCAAACCTCATAATTTGTCTTGCCATTGTGAAACCATTTGCGTGCGTCCCACATACACCTTCATGAACTTCTTCCAAAATCAACTTAGCTTCCACAGCATCGACACATCTCAAAAGTACTTGGTCTTTCCTTCTTTTGTACAGAATATCCCTGTCTAAAATGTAGTCGCAAGCTAACCTCCTCAATGTTCGTTTGTCATTTTCATTGGCCTGTTTAGGATACTTACGATCTTTCACATATCGTAATATATCTTGATACCACGGGTTATCGTCCTTCTCTTCTTCCTCAATGTTACAACACTGAGCTGGAGCTTCATAGACACTCATTTGAATTGATCTCATCTCCTCCTCTTTATTCGTCTTAATGATTGAGGCTAAGGTGGCCAAAGTATCTGCCATTTGGTTCTCGTCTTGTGGAAGATAATTAAAGGTGATATCCTCAAACTCCTCAAGTAATCCTAAAACTATCTTTCGATAATTGACTAATTTAGGGTCCCTTATCTCCCATTCTCCCCTAAGTTGGTAAATTGCCAGTGCAGAGTCTCCATATACTTCCAAGGTTCTTATTCCCCGTTCTATAACCGCTCGACGTCCCATGATGCATGCTTCATATTCGGCCATATTGTTTGTACAATCAAGATCCAGTTTGCATGTGAATGGATAATGATCGCCCTTTGCGGATACCAAGACTGCCCCAATTCTATTTCCAACAGCATTAGATGCTCCGTCAAAATTTAGCTTCTAAGGAGAATCTTCAGCTGCTACTATACACATCAGCTCCTCATTTGGGAAATCAAAGTTCAATGGCTCATAATCTTCTAGAGCTCTACTTGCCAAAAAGTCTGCTACCACACTTCTTTTTATAGCCTTCTGACTCACATAGACTATACCAAACTCGGAAAGTAATATTTGCCATCTCGCCATTCTTTCATTTAGAGCTATTGATTCCATCATGTATTTCAATGGATCTAACTTTGAGATAAGCCAAGTGGTATGGTATAGCATATACTGCCTTAACCTCCGGGTTGTCCAAATCAGCGCACAATACAACTTTTCAATTGGTGAGTATCTCATTTCGCAGTCGGTGAATTTCTTACTGAGGTAATAGATCGCCCTTTTCTTTCTCCCCGACTCGTTATGCTGACCCAACACACATCCCATGGAACTACTGAACACCGATAAGTATAGCATTAATAGCTTGTCTGGGTTAGGTGGAGATAATACTGGAGCATTCAACAAATACTGCTTAACCTTCTCAAAAGCATTCCAAGTACCTTGATTGTGCTTTCTAAGGAGGCGAAAGATAGGGTCACATTTCTCGGTTAGCTGTGAAATGAACTGAGCGATGTAATTTAACCTTCCTAGGAATCCTCGAACCTCTTTTTGAGTTGGCGGTGGAGACAATTCTCGTATAGCTTTGACTTTGTCTGAGTCAACCTTTATTCCTTTTTCACTAACTACGAAACCCAACAACTTTCCCGATCTAGCTCCAAAGGTGCACTTTGCCAGATTAAGCTTTAACTGAAACTTCCTTAACCTTAAGAATAATCTCCTCAAGACTTCAATATGCTCTTCCACCGTTTGAGACTTAGCGATCATGTCATCAACATATACTTCAATATCCTTATGCATCATGTCATGGAACAAGTTTACCATGGCCGGCTGGTATGTTGCCCCTGCGTTCTTTAATCCAAACGGTATTACTTTATAGCAGAAGGTGCCCCATAAGGTTATGAATGTAGTTTTATCCATATCCTTTGGATGCATCTTTATCTGATTATATCCTGAAAAACCATCCATAAAGGAGAACAATGAATATCCCGCTGTATTGTCTACCAAAGTGTCGATGTGTGGTAGGGGAAAGTTTTCTTTTGGGCTAGCTTTGTTCAGATCTCTGTAATCAACACACATTCATACCTTTCCATCTTTCTTAGGTACTGGCACAATATTAGCTACCCATTCAGAGTACTTAATCTCCTGCAAGAACCCTGCATCGAACTGTTTCTTAACCTCGTCCTTTATTTTCAGAATGATATCTGGTCTCATTCTTCGCAACTTCTGCTGGACCGGTTTACAATCATGTCTTATCGGCAAACGATGTACTACAATGTCCGTGCTTAACCCCGGTATATCCTGATATGACCATGCGAAAATATCCTTAAATTCTCGAAGTAGCTCAATCAGACCCTGCCTTGTGTCCTTGGCAATCAGAGTTCCAATTTTCACCTCCTTCCCCTCCTCTAGGGCTACATTCTCTATTGCCTCTTTCTCACAGGGCATAATTTGTTTATCCTCCTATTTTACCATTCTTAAAAGATCTGGAGACACATCGCAGTCTGAGTCATCTTCAAAATTCTGAAGTTCCTCTAAACACATGTCTTACTCATAAGAGAAATTAGGACTTGCAGTATCAGTGCTCATGTCATTGATATCTAGGTACCTGTGGGGGTATGAAAGGATATACAAAGAATGAATGAATCTAAGAATGATTATTTATGTACCATGAATGAAAGAATAAAGATTGCAAAAGTTTAACAGAATATCGGTTGATAAAAAAATGAAACAATATTCGTCGAAATTGATAATAAAGTCATGTTTTATTGAAATAATAATATATGAACATAACCCTACCTCAAAAATGTAATCTCATTATTCCTGGGCTCTAGAATAGCAGACATGTTTCGAGAATTACTCTGAAAAATTCCTAAAGACTATAGGAAGGTCCTCCGCAGTCTAATTGTTCAAAGAGCTTCTCGGTTCGTAAGGGCGAATGCCCTCAAGGTTTCCTTGCCCTAATTCTTCCTCATGTACGGCATTGATCTGATGACTTCTTTTCACGAGCCACCCTCCCGATCTGAAAGTTTTGGATATTGGAGGGAATGTCATTGGCTCCTACTCCACTTCTCTTCCGTCTAAACGGGTCTTTCTTCTCTCTTGGCGCTTCTCGATTTCCTTCATCATTTGCTTATGGTCTGGCCCCAAACCAAAGCGGTCCTTCTTTTCAATCACCTTTAGGATTTGAGTCCCTCCCTGCAACTGTCTTCCTAGTCCTCTTCTTGGCAATGCTCCCTTTCCCATCATCATTTGTAGGGCCATCCTTGTGGCTCTAGACATTTTGGGTGCTGGCATCTCACTTCCTTCCATGACAAAGGTTGCATTGATGATTTTTAAAGAGCGGGAAGAACACTCGATAGCTTCTTCATTTACCTCAACATAAGGGGCCTTGCTAGTAACTGCCGCGATGATGTCCTCCTCGGCATTGATGGTTATTAACCGTCCATCCTTCACTAAGTTTAATTCCTGATGTAGTGAGGAGGGTACCGCCCCTGCCGAGTGTATCCATAGTCTCCCCAACAGACAATTGTAAGAAGGCTTGATATCCATCACCAAGAAATCAACCTCATATGTATTTGGCCCAATCTCCAAAGGGATGTCAATTCGTCTCATAACCTTTCTTTCGGTTCCATCGAAGGCTCTCACCACATTGTGACAGGTTTTTATGTGTAAACTGTCAATAGGCAATCTGTTAAGTGTGGATAACGGAAGAACGTTCAACGCTGATCCATTGTCAACAAGTACGCTCGGAAGTGTATATCCCTTGCACCGAGTAGTGATGTGCAAGGCCCTAGTTGACCCCATGCCTCCTTGCGAGATTTCATCGTTATTGAAGTAAATGAAATTGTTCGCACTGATGTTATTTACCAACCAGTCCAGCTTATTGACGGATATGTCATGGGTAATATATGTTTCGTTGAGCACCTTTAACAACGCATCTCGATACACTTCGGAACTTAGAAGTAAGGCTAATACTGATATGCGAGCTAGCTATCTACGCAATTGCTCGACCACACTATACTCACTATGCTTAAGGAACTTCAAAAATTCCCTAGCTTCCTCCTCCTTTATCGGTCCTTTGATGGGCGCTTCAACCTCTTTCATCTTCTTATCCTCGTCATTTTTCATCTTTGTGGGCCCCATATCATAGCATTTCCCACTCCGTGTATGGGCACCTTCATTTTGCATACTCTTAGACGCACTGGCTATGCTATCATCCTCGGGTACTGTCACACTACTGTCATAGCTCCATGGCACTCTTTTGTCATCCTTGTAACAGAAAGGAGTAGGTTTATGAATGACAACTTTAGGCACCATTTGTGCCCTATTTCATTATTCCCCGGCATGGATATAATAATCCTCGGCTAGCTGGTTCATTGTCGTTCATTTTCCAGCGCGCATATTTATTTTTTATAAGAACTGCCTTCATAAATCTGCAGTTCTTTGTTATCCATATAACCTTGCACCAAGGCCTTGAATTTTTCACAATCTTAGATCTCATGACCCACTTCTCCATGGAACTCACAATAGTTCCTCATTCTTTCTCTATCATTTCCAGAGGCCAACATACCTCTATTCACCATCTCCTCCCATATCGTTTCTATAGGCATCCTCACCTCAGCGACATCTTCTTTGATTCCCTCTTCCCTAGCTTCACCAATGGCATTCACTCCTTGATTTCCATGATCTGGTAGCAGATTTTCAACATTCAGGGTACTGTCGAATTTCACAACCCCTATCTTGATAAGCTTTTCAACAACTTTTTTAAATCTGATGCAGCTTTCAATCGAGTGCCCCGGTATCCCTGCGTGGTATTCGCATTTAGCGTTGGCATCATACCATTTGGGGTATGGTGGCTGTAGTGGTTTCAAGTGAAATGGAGCAATAGCATGTGCATCATATAAACTCTGGAAAAGCTCACGATACGTCACAGGAATAGGTGTGAACTGCATCTTCTCCGAATTTTGTCTCGAGCCCGATTCTTGTCTTTGAGTACTTTGTGGCTCAACCGCGGCTGTTTTAGGTTGACCAACTATGATCGTTCTCGAGTTGAAATTACTGGTGTTATTCACCTCGTTATCTTTTTTTCTTGGGGCCGATCGTTTAGCCGTTTCCCCCTCAATTTTGCCCCCTCTTATGGCGTTCTCAATCATCTCTCCCGCTATAACTATATCTGTGAAACTCTTCGTGGTGCTTCCGATCATATGAGTAATGAACGAAGCCTTCAGCGTGTTGATAAATAACATGGTGGTCTCTTTTTCCCACAGTGGCGGCTGTACTTGCATTGCCACCTCTCTCCATCTTTGAGCGTACTGCCTAAAGTTCTCATTAGGCTTTTTCTTCGTATTTTGCAACATGATCCTATCTGGCGTCATGTCGGTCACATGATTATACTGTTGCATGAAAGCTTGTGCGAGATCCCTCCACGAACTGATCTTGGCATGGCTCAACTGATTGTACCACTTGGCAGCCGCTCCTACTAAACTATCTTAGAAACAATGTATCAATAGTTGATCATTGTTCACATAGCCAGTCATTCTCCTACAGAACATCGTGATGTGTGCCTCAGGGCAAGTCCCATTGTATTTCTCAAACTCTGGCATCTTAAATTTATGAGGAAGTACCAAGTCTGGGACCAAGCTTAAGTCTTTGGCATCAATCTCGTAGTGATTGCCAGCGCCTTCCAAAACCCTAAACTTTTCCTCCAACCACTTGCAGCGGTCCTCCAACTGTTTTGAGGATTCAGTTGCCATTCTTTCCTTCTCCATCATATCTAAGTCAGGGATGTTATCTCCTAAATTGAATCCCGACCCAGACGGGAAATTCATAGGAATTCCAGCGTCAACTGGCCCTTGCTGAGGCCTTACAATAATAGATAGGCTCCTAGGTGGTGCCTCAGTTTGTATTGGCCCATGAGGTAGCGTAAAACCCAGAGGATGATCCTCGCCTTCATCACCAGTGATTGCCATGGAAGCCTTTCCTTTATCAGTGGCTTTTAACAGCTGAGCCATTTCCGCCATCATATTCCTTTGAGCCTCTATCATTTGCTCCATCATATCATTTTGCATCTTGGCCAATTGCTCTTGCAACTGGTCCTGCATGTCTTTTTGCCATTGTTCAAACCTTTGATCCATGTTTTTTGTTTTGGTGCGAGTACCGTAAGGATGTGTGATTTTCAGATTTCCTCTACTTTCTATAGTAATTTTAACTAATTAGGGTCTTTCTATAACTTTGAATGCATATGATACAATGAGATGCTATAAGATGCAAATGCATGTATGCAAAAGGACATCGATTCTGATTCAAATTCATTTTAGAAAACGTTATTTAAGGAACAAAAGTCTTTTCATAAAACGAATTACAAATACACTTTCGCCCGTAGGCCTAAAGTCTTAACCCTATTAACAACAATGCTAATTCTCGTCCTCTATCCGACACTGACTCATACATTACACTCAACATACTAGCCCGTACAGCCAAGTCTTGCAGGTGTTCAGCAACTTCTCGAATCTGGGCTATGGCTTCTCCCATGACATAATTTCTATTTATGACTTGTCATTAAGACTGATGGAGCTCTTCCTTCCAATGTTCTTCTCGGGCCTCAAGCTGCTCAATTTGGAGTTCACTACTATGCAAAGCTGATTCTAATCTCTCAACCTTGTTCCTTAATTCCCTTAACTCGACCATGGAACAACGATCAGTTGAAGATGAAGAAACCGTCCCAATTCAGTCACCTTAGTTTTTAGCCCTTGGTTTTCCTCCCCTAGGGTTTGATTCTGTGCATGCATCTCTCGGAACTTCTTCTCCCAAAATTCAGCTTTGGCCTTTTCATCTTGGATCTCTTGTTGCCACTACTCTGAAGATTTTCCCAATCCGGCCTTTTTTAATGATGACTGTGCCTTCTTGTAATGCATCTTTAAATCATCTCGATCCTCCTCTATTTTCCTCTTTTCCTTTCTTACCTTCTCAGTCTCCATCTTTTGGACATCGACGTCTAAGTTTAAATGCATCTTCTCCTCCTTGAGCTTCTCGATCTTCTTCTCAAGCTCCAAATTCTTTCTCTCGAACTCTTGCTTCACAAGTTCCAACTCCGATGGAATCACTCGCAGGCTTTCCTCCAACGATCTAGCAGCTTCTAAATTTAGCCTAGGCATGTTATCATTAACTCTCTGGCTAAACCATCTCTTATACTCAAGGGTTGACATCGATCCTTCAGCCAAAATCTTCATACAACAAGGCTTCTTCCAAGCCTCAGAGATATCTCTCATCCTTTTCTTATAGTGATCTCCCTTGTAGGAGAAATCACTCTGAGCTAAACCTTGTGTAACTGGTATGAATTGCCTTGCTCGGTATTGTCTTAAAACAAGTAATGGCGTATATCCAACTACTCCCCAAACCCCAGGAAGAGGTACCCAATCAAAGCTGCCACAACGGTAAAGGACTTCACTAGGAGTTATCCAAGGTGCCTTCCACATAATATCCTCCTCTCGAAGATTCTGAAGAATATCAATCCACCTTTCTTCTAAAATGTCATCTCTCCTCGACATAGTGGCTACTTCCTTCAAGGGAGAATACCCCTCAAAGAATACTCGACAAGGAGGTTTATCGAGTTTCTAGAAATGGCTATGGAACCAAACTAGTAACAACTACGCACATCCAATGAATCGACCCTCACCAGCTCTCCGGCATGCGCTCAAAGATCTAAAAGTTTCTGCTAAGATAGCCGGTATGTGTGTGTTCTGCTTACCAACGCGATCAAACAAATCTGAGACTGCCTCATCTACATGCCCCAACGCCTTTGGGAAAATCACCAAGCCGTAAATACTTAAAGCGAAGACATCAACCTTTTTCTTCATGTCTGGATGCGTCAATATCAAATCTCTCAAAACGGCCCATAGAACACACTTACTATCACCCTTTTGCTGCACACGAGCTATAACCCACTGCTCACTCATCCCAGTAATCATCATTAACTTCTTTACAAAAGTTGGGAGGCTAGCAGGCCTAACATAAGCCTTATGATCCTGAATCCTCGGACAATGTAATAAAGTCGTATACTCCTCCAAAGTAGGTACAAGATCAACATCACCAAACGTAAAGCAACTATAAGCAGGGTTTTAGAACTGTACCATAGTGCGAAATAAGTGTCTATAAGCAGGGTTTCAGAACTGTACCATAACGCGAAATAAGTGTCTATCTACTTTGATGTCTTGCAAGTAAGGAAGATCTCTATAAGTTTGGAAGAAAAGCTGCCTAGCCTCCTCGTCCAACTGGGCCCAAGTGCCTCTCAACTCCTGAAAGTCAAACTGTGTCGAACTAACACGAGTAAAGTCCCACAACTCCGATGTGTATTCCTCAGTGACGCTATCCCCTTTCTCTAACTGGGTAATCTCTGACCACTTACAAATGGAAGAGTTGTCCTCCACTTTATTAAGATATTCGTTCCTCATTATAAAACTTCCTAACTCAGAAATCAAACCTCGAATCGACACATTTTAATGATGAATGACATGCAATGATGATAACATAAAAGATAGGTCAATATCATATAAGAGAATGTAATAAACAAGCACATATAAAGGTAAGTACTAAAGATCACCACCATACTACCTAAGGTAGACACCTAGAGCTCATTATATGAGGTTCGGTTCTAAAGTAAAGGGTACCCAAACCAGCAGATTCCTCGATCCTCACCCATTATAGGCTCATATGGACCAAGTTCGGTTTAGGGGGATTCATTTCCCTATGACCATACGGAGATGAAAATCTCACGAAGTCTATAGGTACAGATGTTTCCCGGAAGCAATCCATTAACTCATACGAAGGTGAAAACCTCACGAAAGCTTAGTTTCTTACTCCAACTTAAAGGTGTGACCAACGGTCATGCAAATGCAATATGTGCAGATAAAATAACAAACATATGCAACAAACACATGAAAAGGGATCTTTATTTTTACATCTTTTCAAATTTTAGCATTAAGACAGAAAGTAATCAATTTTCAGCTTGACTCTCTTATTGTTCCCTAGTGGAGTCGCCAAGCTGTCGAAACCATTTTAAAACGAGTTTGAAAAACGGGGTTTGACCTTTTTGAAAGAAAACGGGAGTCGCCACCAATTAGTTTAAGTGTTATTGGACCACTTTCAAACCGTTTTCGTTTGAAATCATTTGTTTTGGTCTACGAAATCAAGAAAACGGGTTCGGGAGTCGGTTACGTACGAGGAAGGGTTAGCACCCTCGTAATGCCTAAAAATTGGTACCAAATTGAATAACTTTCTGTCTTTAATGCTAAAATTTGAAAATGTTTGAAAATATGATCCCTTTTGCAATTAGAATAGTTCGAGTTTAAAACCGAGATTCCTTCGTTTCAAAGAATGTGAATATCACATCCAGCATGATAGGACCCGATATTCTCAAACTTTTATAACTAAAATCACCTCGTAATTTTAATAAATATTATTTTACAAGGATACTTTGGATATTTAAACAAATGGGAAATCGCAACCCAGCATGTTAGGGCACTATTTCCCGAATTCTTAAATACAAAGAGTATTGCCTCATTAAAAAAAAACTTTTAAATTTAATAAGGTTTTAAATCATGATGCATTCAACAATTTACAAGCTATCAATGTTAAACAATATAAACTATGTGGTACATGCTTTAATATTTCATACAAACATAATATAAAACATACATTTAGTACTTCATGCAAATATGGCATAAATAATCAATTTATACGCAAATATATAAAACAATAAAAATTAACATATTGCAACTATATAAATAAATCAACAAGTTTTTTAATATATAAAAAAAAGGTTTGGAAAGATAAAAGTAAAAAGGTAATGCATTTAAAAAATATTTGAAACCGTATAAAAATAACAATAATAAAAGATGGATTAATAAAAATATGACATATAGTATAATAGCTAAATATATTTATAAAACTAATTTTATAAGAAATAGAAACAAAAACTTTAGAACCATTCAAACTAGATATTTAAGATGTGAGATATAATATTTTTTTAAAAAAAATTTACAAATTTATAAATTATACATAATGATATAATAAATTAAAATAATATATGATAAAATATAGTATAATAAAATATAAATACATAGTATACGATAATAAATAGTATAATATAAAAATAATATAAGATAAAATAAATTTTTATATATAAATAATACTTGTAGTAAGAAAATAATATATAAAAGATTTAAAATAAATGAATTATAAAATATAAAAGGATTAAAATTAAATTAAAATAATACTTTAGGGCTAATTTAAAAAATAAAAAAAAGAATTTTGGGCCTTTTGGAACGCGTTTTAAAAGTTGAGGGACTCACTGGGAAATAATCCCTAATCCCGGGAAACGACATCGTCTCAATATTTGGGCTCAAATAATACGGGGACTAAATTGAAGCAGAAATAAATCTTTAGGGCCAAATTTAAAAAAAATAAATAACTTAATTTTAAAGAACAGAAATACAGAAGGATCAATCGGGTAATTAACCCGTTTTATAAAAACACGGGGATCCTTCCCTCGAGTCGGGTCATCGCACGGGTCATACTTAAAATGGTGACGTTTTAAGGCTTATTAGTTTAAGCCAAAACGACAGCGTTTTGTTAAGGCTATATAACCCATTTTTCTACTAAAAAATCATTTTCGTTACCGCCTTTAAAAAAAAACTCAGAGAAGATTCTCTGAAATGAGGGGAGAGAGAGAGTTCCGAGTCTTTGGGCCTCCGTTTGGCCGGACCACCGTCATCAGACCCACGTGCCCACGCGCCGCCGTCGGTTCCACCCTGTAGGGTGGCCAGTGTTTGGAAAACTTCATTTTCTCAGGCGAGATAAGCGGTAACTTCCTTCCCTTCTTTTATTTCAGCAATATTTACTTAAAACGTATTGATTCGCATGCATATGACTGAAACTGAAACGAAATAATAGAGAAATAAAAATATCACCTTCAAAAAAGAGTGTATTTACTTTATTACTGTTCCAGTATCCGTAGTTTTTACAACGTTTGGTATTTGGCTTTTATAGCCTCTGATTAGTACAAGTTTTTGGAAAGAAATCAGAGATTTCTTTCCATATTTGCTTCGTATATTTGCTTTCCCTTTTTTGTTTGCTGTGATTTCTGCATATCTGCTCGATTTTATTTCCTTTTCTTGCTTTGTTATGTTGCTTGTTTCCATTTTCTGCAGGTAGCTTGCGAGGACTTCGGCGACGATCAGGCAAGGACGGTGGCCAGACGAGGGCGCTGATGAAGCACTGATGGAAGCCTCGATTTGGGTGCTGAAACATCGCAGGATTAAAGGCCAGCACGTAAACCATAGCTGGTTGCGGCGCGAACCTTCTGGAATTCCTCTTGCGGCGTGAATCTTTTAGAAACCCTAGGGTTTCCAAACTTGTTTTGGGCCACTGTCTGTTTGGGCCTTTTTGCAAACTGGTCAGATGGGTTAGATTTAGGAATGGGTTAAGGGTACTGTTTGGGCTGATAGTGGTTACGGGTGTTTGGGGTCTGCTGAACTGAAGCTTTATTGGGCTTGTATACCGGACACTTTAAAATAATTATTTAATTATTTATTTCATTCTTGTTTTTATTTTTAATGCTGCCATGGGCTTCCAACGGGCCGGGCAAAATTAAGTGATTACAGGTAGTTTTGTGGCAGAAGTCGAATTGTGTGAAAGAAGATTTATTGTAGTAGTAGGAAAATGGGTAACAGAGGAGAAAGAGGTGACGTTGGTTAACGTCTATGCTCCAAACAAATTTACAGAACAAAAAAGGTTGTGGGAAGAAATTTATGGTTTGAGAAATCTATTTTGTAAAGCTTGGATAGTTGGAGGGGATTTTAATGTGGTGAGGAATAGCAGTGAAAGAATTAACTGCTCATGCTCAGAGAAGGGTTCAAAGGAATTCGGGGAAATCATTGATAGATGCAAGCTGGTCGATTTATCGTTAATTGGAAAAAAATTTACATGGTTTGGCCCGAATAGTAAATGCAGTAGACCAGACAAATTTCTAATAGAAGAATATTGGGTGGTTCAGATGATGGATCTACAACAGAGGGTCTCAAGCGATCTGTATCGGATTATATTCTAGTGATGTTGGTGAATGAGTCTGTAGACTGGGGTCCTCGACCTTTTAAGTTTGTCAACGCCTGGTTGATGAAGGAAGAATGCTTGAAGTTGATCGAAAAAAATGGTCGGGTATGAAAGGTTTAAAAGGAAAAACAGCTGTCAAATTGAGAAAATTGAAATGAGCAATTAAGAAGTGGAAAATGGAAGATAGAAATTTTTTGGAAAGAAGTATTGTTGAATGTGAGAATAGGATTAAGTCGATTGATGATACAGGTGAAAATAGAAAGCTGACCGAGTTAGAGATCGGGGAGTTAAAACAATAGAATATTGAGGTTAGTGAAGCAATCAAACTCAATTAATCTATATGGCGTCAAAATTCGAGGATGACTTGGCTAAAAGAAGGGGAGGCCAATAGTGCGTTTTTCCACAGAGTAGTGAAAATTAAAGCCAAAAGAAAAATGGTTTTTAGCCTAAAAATTGGTAGTCGTAACATCAATGACTCGAAGGAGATGAAAGAGGGCCTTGTCAATTACTTTAAAAATTATTTTGGTTACTCGGTAAGAAGGTGGAAAATAGGGTTGGACTTGAAATTCAAATTGATTAGCAAGGAAAGTGCGAGGAATTTGGAAGCACCCTTTTCAATGGAAGAAATTAAAAAAGCTGTGTGGAGTTGTGATGAATTGAAGGCGTCTGGGCCTGATGGATTCAATTTGTGCTTTTATAGAAAGTGTTGGGAGATCGCGAAACATGATTTACTAGGGTTAATGTCAGATTTTTTCACATTCGAGAAACTTGAAAAGAGTATTAATTCCTCGTTTATCACTCTTATACCAAAGGTGGAAAATCCTACGGAGATTTCTAAGTTTAGACCAATCTATTTGGTGAGCTCCCTATACAAGATAGTATCTAAGGTTTTGTCACGAAGGTTAAGGGAGGTTGTAGGGGAAGTGGTCAGTGAGACCCAATGCCCTTTCATTAAGGGTGGGCAGATTTTTTATGGGATTTTAATTGCAAATGAACTTATCCATACAGTAATAAAGAGAAATAATTGCGGGGGAAAGCTAATTTTTAAATTAGATTTTTCAAAGGCTTATGACAGCGTTAGATGGGACTTCTTGGAGTTGATGTTAGCAAAAATAGGGTTCAGGGAAAAGTGGAGAAGCTGGATGTTGGAGTGTTTATCAACGGCTAGAGGGGCAGTCATTATTATCGGGTCTTCATCCAACAAATTCAGATTTTGCAGAGGTCTTAGGCAGGGAGACCCACTGTCACCATTTTTATTTATTTTAGTAACGGAGGTTCTCCATTTGGCGTTGGATAAAGCTTCGGAGAAATGGTTGATCGAAGGGTTTAATGATGTTATTCAGGGGATGACTTTTTCTCATTTGCAATTTGCTGATGATACGATTTTTTTCCTTAAAGCTGACGACAAAGTGGTGACTAACGTGAAGTACATTCTAAGGGTGTTCAAGATTTTTTTCGGGGCTGAGCATAAATTTTAACAAATCCTGCTTAGTGGGGTTTGAAATGGAAGAAGAGTTGTTGTTTAAAATGGCTGCCATATGCGAATGCAAAATTGGAAACCTACCTTTTAACTATTTGGGGGTTCTATTGGGTGCAAGTTCGAAAAGATTATCAACTTGGGAACCAATTATAGACAGAGTCAGGAAGAAGTTATTGGGATGGAAATATTGTTCTCTTTCATGGGCTGGCAGGGTAGTTCTTATTAATATGGTGTTGTCCTCGCTGCCGATATACTTCATGTCTTTGTTTCATACTCCGGTGACTATTATTAAAAAAATAGACAAGATCAGAAGGAATTTTTTATGAGGGAACATGGATGGAAAAAGAAAGATGGCGAGAATAAGATGGGATATTGTCTGTAACCAAAGGTTAAGGGCGAGGCGGGCGTGGCAAATCTTGAAGTTAAAAATAAAGCTCTATTGGCTAAATAGAGTTGGAGATTTGCAATAGAAAAAGAGGCGTTATGGAGAAAGGTGATTTTAGCTAAATATGGGTCAAATATTCAGAGTTGGCGATTTAAGACGACGAACAAAAAAGACATGTCAGTTGTGTGGAAAGGCATTGTCGAAAACGCTAAAGATGAGAATGTGTCCAAATGGGTGGGGCTGAAAGCATTTTTTTGGAAAATAGGAAACGGAAAATCGACTTTGTTTTGGTGGGACATTTGGTGTGGGGATCGACCATTAAAAACTGTTTTTCCAATGCTTTACCGTCTTGCTAAAAATAAAGTAAGTACTGTTGAAGAGTCGTTAAGCAATTCAGGGACAGGATTCGTTAATTGGGAAGGATGGTTTTTTAGACCATTATTGGATAAAGAGAAGGAGATGTGTAAAATTACAATAGATTGATTGGCACAGTATTGATTTCAGATAAAGAGGATAGATTATGTTGGTTGAATGATAAATTGGGGGTGTTCTCGGTTAAAAAGTGTTCGGAGCTATTAATTTTGGATGATGAATCGAATATTAATTTTGATTGCGGAAAAGTTTAGAATATTAAGGTCCCTCCTAGAGTTCGTAGCTTTTTGTGGATGTTGGCTATCAACAGAATCCCGACTAAGGATTTTCTGGCTAAAAGAGGAGTGCACCTTCAACACTTTTCGATTGTTTGCCCTTGGTGTGAAAGAGTGCCAGAATGCACACATCATCTATTTTTCAAATGCAGATTTATTGAAAGATTTTAGGCAAATATTTTTAATTGGTAGGGCACTGAATGGAAGAGGGTAGATGGTGCTGTGGACTTCTTTACTTTGTGTTACAATGTGAAAATTGAAGTAAGAAAATATTATGGCTGATTTCTTGTGCTGCAGCTTGTTGGACAATATGAATAGCAAGAAATGGGCTGGTTTTTGAAGGTAGGAAAGTAAAAATGGAAAACTTAGTTTTCCAATCTAAGATGAGGGCATTGTTATGGATTAGATCAGCTCATAATGAACTTATGATACAGGAGAAGTTTTAGTGGTTTGCTCCACAAAGATGTCGAGTGGTGTCCCACAAAATCAACTCAACTGTTTCCTTTTAGAGACCCCCTCCATATGGATGGTTAAAATTCAATGTATGTGGTATAGCTAAAGAGGATAAAGTTGGCTGTGGAGGAATTTTAAGAGATTTGGAGGGGATGGCTAGAGGGATATTCTCTGGTGCTGCAGGTACAAATGTTGCTGAGGAAGCTGAGATTGAAGCGGTGAAAATTACTCTCGAAGTGTTTGAATCGACAAGCTGGAAGTATTATAATTCACTGGTAATTGAAGTAGGCTTTGTGGTGGTGTTTTCTTGGTGTATCAACAAGGGGCTGAGACCTTGGACGCTTCAGGCAATTTTTTTAGAAATTGAATCGACTAAGCGCAAGGCTGGATCCATTGTCTTCTCTTTGGCGGATAGGAATGGAAATGAATTGGCGTTCTCATTGGCTTTGGCTGGGGTAAACCGGACTCAATTGTTTAAAGCTTGGTGGTGATTTTTGCTTTGTTTAGTACTTTAATGCTACTGGAACTATGCTTTAATTGTTGCTGTAATTTTATTATTTGGATACTATTCTGCTTTGTACCTTTCAATAGAGCAGTGTGAATGTAGCAAGAAAAAAAAAACTTAAATATGCATGGTTAATCAAGTTGATAACTTAAGTTTCTTAGTCTGAAATTCGTATATCTTTTGACTCGATTATCCGTTTTCAATTCCGTCTTCACTAGAATACTCATTGGTTCACAAGCTATCATTTAGCACTAATATTACACAAAGTGACTAAGGTTCTCTACTTCCCCTTCACCATGGCCAAATGTACCAAGTAAACTTTCCATCTATTTTTATTTCTTCTTTACACTTCTAACAAGCTAGAATTCATCTTCTAATCATTTTTTATCCAAAAATGTACCTATTGTACTTAAGTTTTCTAAGCTTCCATCAATGTCCTTTAATGACAGCTTTCAATATACTTGATAAAAAAAAAAACTATTGATATATATATATATATATATATATATGTAAAACAAGCTTCAAAAATTCAAAATCTATGAAAATTTTGAAAAAAACCATTCCTATACTTGAATTTAAAGGAAAATGATGAAATAAAATTTTTTTCCTCCCCAACTTTCGTGAATAATAAAGTAAAGAAATAAAATATTAATATTTTAAATAAAATATTAAATAATAAGTATTAAATAAAAATATTATTTAAAAGCAATCATGAAACCATTAATTTTTTTTATGTAATGGTAAAATTTCTATTAAGTCTTTTCCATCAAAATAAAAGAGGATAATTGTACTTTATAATCTCTATACTTTCTCAACTTATTCAATTTAGTCTCTAAACTTGATACTGAATTTTTAACTTAACCACACGCTCCTACTAATAATTTTCTATGTTTTCATGTATGATAATTTCCTCTAAAAACTATTACAATTTTTTATACTACTATTTATTTATAAATCACTTATTTAAGGACTTTTACCACAAATATTCTTATTTTTTTAAAGTGAGGATGTTACAAGGTACCAAATTGGACAAAAAAATTAGATATCAAATTAAGAAAATATGTCAAGTTCGGATACCGAATACTATATTAGGCCTTGATAAATATTAATTTGATTTTTTAGACTTAAAAAAATCCTTAGTAAAAAAATAAATTAAGTCTTTAAGAGAAAAATGTGTTTAATTGAGCCTTTAGTGACAAAAAAACTCAATTGAACTCTTTCATTAACAAAAAGTATCGTTGACCAATTTGATTCTTAACGAATACTGACATGACTAATGAAAGCAATAAGAAGCTAATACATGGTTTGCATTTTTTTAATAAAAAAGCATGTCTACACATATCTAAAAAATAAAAATAATAAAACTTATTTAAAAATATAAAAAATTGCACATAAAAATGAAGCTGAACAAATAGGTATCCAAGCTTATTTGAATCTAGACATATATTTGTTCAAGTTCATTCTAAATGTGGTTAAAAATACAATAAAAAATTGTGTTATTTTTATATCTTGCTCTTTTTAACACAATGTTTAAAACTACCCATAGTCATTTCAACCCATAAATAAAAAGATAATTCGTTTCAGCACACTCAAATTCACGTGCTCCTACATTATTAATAATGCCCATACTAACTAAGCTAAGACTCAATGAATCATTCAAGACAAAATTTTAATACTTCACCAGATTTTTTAAAACTATCCTGTTAAGAACTTCCTTAACACTTTAAAGGACATTATCCCATTTAAAATCAAAAGAAATTTGTAAGATAAAAATAAAAATAGAAACAATATTGAAAATCAAAGTAAAGAATTGATTTGCTAGCACGCAGAAATACCAGTCTATAGTTTCATAAAGACACTGAGAATAGATGCAGCAATATAAAACAAGTTCATAGTTGGGACTGCAATACAACTTAGAAATTATTACAAGAGGTAAATATGCATGAGTTTAAGATCATATCACATCCCTGGAATTAAATACTCAGGTAAAATGATATCATATTATCACCAGAAAGCAAGCTTGAGAGAATTTCAGGCTTCAGCATGCCCCAATCCACAGTGTTATTACATTCTCTCTTGTAAGTTTGGCTGCATTGGCTGCACTTGGAAGGTGGAAGACATCTGTGAGTTGTAGTCCCGGGCTCGCTGGTATCCATGATCCATCTGCTCTCTTGCACTTTCATAAGCGATTTGTTGTTGGTTCTGCAAAATATTAATTAAAAGAGAGATTATACATGTGCGTTATGGAATCAGACTACATTGATGATGATGATGAATTTCAGACTAAAACATGAATAACACTATATTGGAAAAGGCATGCATGTTTATATTTATATACTATTATCTAGGACTAGCAACATTTACATTTACAATACAGGGATAAAATAGAGGAAATCACTGATCTACCAAAGATCCTTGCTAGCCTTAAGGGCTTTCAACTGGTTAAAGGAGAAAAGTTTTTCCTTTTGTATGCTCCCCTTAGGGTTATGTCAACTCAAGCCATAAGCATTGTGCTTTTTTATCTCTTTTGCTACAGTATGCTTGGTTGGGAGGAAAGAAATTTAGAAAGATGGAAATTTGAAGGAGTGGGAAAATAGAAATATGGAGAATATAACTTTTCTGCGCTTGGTAAGAAGGATAAAAAATTGAAAAAAAAAATTATCCATTCCTTGGTAGAATTGAAAAATGAAAAAAAAGAATAAAACATTTGAAAATTGTATAATTTTGAACTAATATATCCCTCCTATTTGGAAGAATTGATTTTTATAAATTAGGATGGAAAACGATCTTTTCTATTTCTTTCCACTCACTTTTCTTTCTTACCAAGCAAACTCAAAATTTAGTTATTTTTTTCATTTTTCCGTTCATTCCTTCCATCCCTCCACTTTTTCACCTAACAAACCACACCTTAAAAGCTAAAATGATATAGCATTAAGCAATCCCAACATACATGAACTTTGATTGAATATGTAATGTTATGTGTGAACTTTAGTTTTATGCAATTGTATACATGATATTTTGATTTTAGTTCAATATTAACAAAATCACTAACACTATTATCAATGAGATACATTTTAAATTTACTTATTGCATAGAAAAACAATTATATTTACCCAATATAAAAATAAGTGAAAATATCTTTATTTATAAATGTTTACAATTGACTTGAAATCAAAACCAAAACTGAAAATATATGATTAACTTTTTCGTGGGCAAAAATAGAAAATACAATTAAATCAAAATTAAAGTTTTATGTATATAATTCATCAAATTAAAATTTATATATCGCATTGCACATGGATCAAAATTGATGTGTAAATTTGAGATTTAATGCTTCATGAAAATTAGCATATGTCGACTAGTAAATATAGACCACCCTAGCTATAACCAAATTAATTAGGATAAATATCAAATTTGTACATGAACTTTAGTCTAATGTGTAATTTTATACATAGATTTTAATTTAGTGCAATTATATTCATGAAACTTGACTTGTGATTCATATGTATACATAAAACTTTGATTTTGACTCAATTGTACACATTTAAAGAAATGAATACATTCATTTATTTTTATATTGGATTAATATAATTGTTTGTGTATGCAATATATCAATATAAAATGGTGCTAATTCGATAATGTTGCTAATGATTTGTGAAAGTTAAATAAATCAAAATTTCATATATGAAATCACACAAAATTAAAGTTTATGTATGGCATTGTACATTAAATGAAAATTCATATATTTATAGTTATCTCAAATTAATTTATTAAAGATGAAACTGGGTGATTGAGCGGGATGACCTAACATTTCTGCCCTCCTCAATCGGTAACTTATTATACTAGAATGACCTGTTGGACCAATAATCATGATATATTTGATCCAAAACCAGAATAAACCTTAAAAAAATCTACATGCTATTTGAGATATTCCTATATATTACTTCTTGCCTTTTTTTTTATAGCTTCTTTAGTTACATGCAAAAAATAAAGCCAAAACTTTCAAGTTATGAGCACACTTTTCTTCCCACTCCATTAATACATACCATATGCTTTTTTTGTTGATACAAGACTTTATGATAGAGGATGAGGGGGGTTATCGTGGTGGTATTGAAAGCCATTGAGGGGTATTTTAAGTATTTGGTGAAGTATGCGCAGAATATCAGTAATAATGAGTGCTTGGCCTTCTTTCGGTGGAGAAGAGGAGCTTTTATTTTAGGTTTTGGGCCCTCTTGTGTGTCCCTTGAATAAAGACAGTACCGTCTAAGCCTGGAAGTTAAGTGGCAGTTGGTCAGATTGAGGGGTGTCTAAGTTGGCTTGATATGACTAGTAGATGGTATTAGGAAATGATGGACGGACAAGCACTGGTCACCTGGCAAGGAACTTAACGTTATGAAGTGGCCTTCTCCGAGGCTACTAATTGGTTAGGTTGTTGCAGCGATGTATGTTGTGCCGAGAAGAAATCATAGCAACATTTGGTTTTTTTTTTTTATGGTCATTTCCTTAATTTCCACTTGATTTTAGTGAGTTTTGTCAGCTTTTGACATGGCATTTGTTGATTGGTGCAGTTAGTGATGTATTTAATGTGTTTTGATTGCTACATGCTTGTTATAATAGTTGATGAACTTTTTGTCACTTGGTTTTCCTACCTAGATAACTACAAGTTTTAAAGCTTTTTTTTTTTTTTTTTCTTATTTCTTCTATTTTTTTGCTTTTGCTTTATTGTTTTATAATTGTTCTACCAATTGACACAAACCCTCCTTGGAGGATCCTGATGTTTTAATAGAAAGCAGTGTTTGTGAGTGTTGTGCCAGATCGAAGGAGGTGGAGGTTGTCAGTATCAAGTTACCACATGACAAGTATGATTTTATAATAGTTCTCACAAGTTAGTAATGCTTCGGCAGGCACTTTTTCTTTCCCCTTTACTTATTTTAAGCAAGGTTTCATCTATAGTTGAATCCTTGGCTTGTTGTTGTGCTATCAGACTAGGGGATTGCTCTAGGTCAATTGGCGGGGTGTGCTTGGCATCTTTTGATGGCGTTCTTTTTAAATGATAATAAGTGTGAATCACCTCATGCTAGTAATTTTAAAAATTTATTTACTCTCAAAATTTCCAATGAGAAGAAAAGTTGAGAAATATGTTGCTTTGTGATATGAGGTAATTCACTTTTGGGTTTAGGTTGAGGCAACTTACATATGGACAAGTTAGGAGATGAGTTTCCTTTTCCTACTTCCTACAAGGATTGTTCTTATACTCCTGTTATGGATGCTCAAGAGTTTGTCACAAGTTGAGCGATCTCTTGATCATGGTCATTTTTGGAGGTTATATTTGAACAAAAGAAGTTTGAATGGCGTGATAGCAAATGAACTTATCTCATGATTTAGCCTTAGGAGTGGCTAATAGGTGATCAGGATCCTTTAGCTTAAAATGTTGCTTGACAAAGTCATCAATCCTACGTTGCCAAACCATTCATTTTAGATAAGGTCATATAATTTCAAACAAAGTTTGCATGTTGGATGATTTCGCCAAGCATCATTTTAGCCAAAAGATCCTAACCACCCCCCTCCGTAGAGCTAAGTCACAAGTATAAATCAAAATGCTACTTGAAATAAGGAAGATCATCTGCTCCCACGTAATTCAAAATTCTTTCATTTAAACAGAACCTCTAATAATGACTTAAAGTCAAACACAATACTAATTGACCTAGAACAATCTCGTAACCTGATAGCACACACCCTGTTTGATAGCACAACAGAAAAAACAAATCAAACTCTACTTCAAATGAGTAAAGAGGAAGGAAAAATTAGTTCTCATCCGTCGAAGCATCACTCAACTTGTCCTACTTGTAATGAGGTAACTTGGTATCCTCAACGCTAACATGACTTCAACCTCTACCTTTTCGACTTGGCAAAACACTCCCAAACACCACTTTATATGGAAGCATTAGTCTCCCAATAAAACGAGATTTATGTACTAATGGAAAAATGTTGACTTTTAACTTTTTCTCAACAATTTGTATCCAATATAATCAATAAACGTCTCTATGATTTCTTCTCTCCAAAACCTACTTTGTTCTAAGAACTTTAGAGAAAGCCAACTATTGGCAATCGTTGGTAATTGTTATATCCTATAAAGACCTTGCCAAGCCACTTCCTCAAAGAAAAACAAAACTTAATAAGGAAGGCCATCAAATCTTAAACAAATTTCCTAAGAAGATCAGCACTTGTGTTGATCATTTCTCAATACCAACTCCTGAACACAAAACTATACCTTGACTAGTTACATTAAATCAACTCAGACACCCATAAATCGAATCAACCATGACCCTATTCTTAGGGTTTAAAAGTAAATTCTCTATTCAACGGATCCAAAAAAGCCCCCACAAAGACCCCAAAACCTTAGGGTCTCCTCCGCCAAAAACCAAGCACACATTATTATCTATACTCTATGGATACTTCGTTAGTGGCTCTCGGTATTAACACAATGTAAATCACCCGTAACTTCATTATCAGACCTTGCATCAATAGTTTTCTTGAAGTACAACGTCTACAATGAGAATTAATTTGTATATGAAAGTTTGAATAATTAAAGATGCTTTGTAAGAGAATGAATACCAGAATGAAACTGAGCTGCTTGTAGTCCTCCTCTAGGAATTTGGTCTGAGAGAAGCACACATAAAGTTAGGAAAATAAAACTTCACTTCACATATGCTACTTAAAGAATATATATTTGTGTGTGTCGAATAAGCAAATCAACAGTAATTCTAATATTATATCATCTATTAAGAACCAATAATCAAAAAAGGGAAAGAAAAACAGTAAGCTACTTGTAATTAATACTGTGTACATACATTTTTCCATGTCTTATCAAGGACATCCATCTGTACGAAAGAAAAAGAAAGAGAGATTGATAAGCTTTAACTCAAAGATATATGTATATTTTCCTTCAAAAAAAAAAAAGAAGGTATATATATGTGTGTGTATTTAGTGATGTTGAAGGAAAAATAGAGTACTGTTATGCAAGTAATTAAGGCAAAATCTACTATCCTGTTTGCCACGAACATAGGTAAGCCCATTTTCAAGGGCATCCTCTATGGCCATCAGCTCCTTGTAAGGCAAAGAGGTGATATCCTCCCCTTTCAAATGCCTGTAGAAAAACACCTCAACAACTAAGTCACAAAATAACATAGATCCCAAAGAAACATATCATAGATGGACAAGTGTAGACATATATACCTCAGTTCAATCTGCATGTTGTCGTTCTCTTTCTTGATTCTATCAATTTCATTGCTGAGATTCTGCAGAGTTTTGTTTTAAGAGAAGAAAAATTATCTCCCACAAATCACAAGAAAAATCATATTTAGATATGAGCTTATAATAGATATGTTGGTTAAATTTGTGGTTTAGACCAAGGAACCCTAGAGCTACCATCATGAACTAGGTAGATCTTACTTTGAGATCTGTTACATCCATTATTGTTTTGTGCCTTTAAACTAACTCCCATATAGTTAATTTAATTTTTACAGAGGAAAGGAAGGTGGAGAATAACATTTAGTACTAGATCCGTTCATAGATGTTATATATATACATATATATACATGCATGAGAGATAAAGGCCTAAATTACTAGATCAATTCATCCCACTTTTATTGAGAAAGAAAATATATATAGTATCCCACTTGTGGATCCATTTAAGGAATTCATAGTTCATATGGAAGAAAACTCAGAAAAAACAAAGAAAAGAAACAAACTTGCCTCATGTTTAGCATCCCATAACTTCTTCCCTGAAGTCTTCTGATATTGGTCCAAAATATCGACCAAACTTCACCATATTAGGATGTTTATTTTTTTCAAAAACAGAAAACCAATCAAGAAGAAAGTACAGAAAAAGGGTGAGAAAAAGCAAGGAGGAAATAAAGGTTGATATGCTATACTTAGTAGAAGGGCTGCAATACTCATGCATCTTGCCAGAACTACCAAAGATAATAAGAGAAACTTTAGCATCACACAGTATAGTAATCTCTTTAGCTTTCTTCATAATCCCATTCCTTCTCTTTGAATAAGTAACCTGCCTGTTACTTGAGTTCTCAATCCTCTTGATCTCAATCTTCCCCCTCCCCATCTTTCTTTTTCTTCTTCTTTTTTTTTTTTTTTTGGTTGGTGCAGAAAATGAGGTTTGAAGAGAGACAAGTCATAAAGAGTAAAAAGTAACAGGGAAACATTCTATTTCAGGTTTGGAAGACAGGGAACTTTCGAAGTGTGATAGTAGGGACATGTTTGTTTCAGGGTTATTGATAAGGCCAAGCCATTTGCCTTTAAAAAACAAATACAAATCTGCTATATATTTTTTCTTTTGTTGAAAAGAAATATCGATCTTTTGTGAGTTTAGGTTTAACCTTGTTAACCATTGGTCAGTATGAGCCTCCATGAGACTACAGCTAGTAATATAGTAATAGGTTAAGGAAAGCGTTTAGGGTTAGGGTTTTTGAAAATGGAAATTTAGACCAGGCTCGTAGGTAAACAACGAGGAGAAGGGAACAACAAAGAATTTTGTAGGATGGCTATGTTTGACACGCAAAATGATATTTGTTTTGGCTGTTTTAAAATAAATTATTTTAAATTTTATATAATTAATATGAATAATTATTATTAAAGGTAATTACAGTAAATAAAATATTTCGTGAATTCAAACTTAATTAAAATAATTAAATTAAATTTAAATTAAGGTAGAGATAATATTAAATATTTATATGAACAAACTACACATGGGACTGAAGACCCGCACATAAAAATTTACATGGTGAGATTAAAGTCTTAGTTTTGTCACAATTTTGATTATAAACCTAAAACAGATATAAAAAATATCAAAAAATTAAATAGAAACAAGTTATAATAATATTTTTATCTTTAAAAATGATTCTAATATAAATTATTTTACATTTTCCAATAGTTACATTATATAATTATATATTTAGATAAAGTACAAATATATACATTATAAATTTGAAAAAAATGAAGAACGTTGAATTCCAACCTATCCATTGTTGTGTATGACCTCCCAAATATATGCTAAATTATAATTGCAAACTCTGTCACTTTCTAATATAACAATTACGATATATAAATTAAAGTAAAATAATTTTATAATTCAAGTTATAGAAATTATTTTTATTAGAATATCCTTTTAAAAATGAGATATTTTGGATTTGAATTAATTTTTATTTAATTAATTTTAAATTTGAATTATCAATTTTTTATGATTAAATTCAACCAGATTAACTTACGTTTAACTTTCCTTTTGTTTCACGCTACAGTATTTGATCTTACCGCCACCTTTATTTTTAAACTAAATTTAGATTTGGGTCGGTGTTAAAAAAAATCATAGGATTAAGATTATAAAGATAGGTAGAGAGTATGAAATACAACAAAATATAGGGTTGAGGGCTTAACCCACAATTTACCCGCTAGTGTGAACAACAAATTAACAAACAACTCTTTCATATTTTATTTTACGATTGACTTCGACCGCCAACAACTTAAGCTAGGAAAAAGCAAAAACATGCAGTTTGACCACCGCCGGCCAAAATAGATGGTATAATACCCAACCAAACCCTTTATAACATCAGGTCCAACATGTACCAACGCCATTGTTTTAGACATTATCAACATGGGAGACTCCCACCTTTCTATAAGGAACTCAGTGCTGCCACACACTCACCAGTCTTTTCGGCAATGGAATTGGCCAGCACCTTAAAGAGACCTCCATTTTTGAGTTACCAAATCCACTCAGAGTTTGTAAGGGCAGTCTCATCTCACCACTCATGGCTATTTAGCACCAGGATACGCTCACTGTGGGCAAAAAACAGAGAAAACTGATGTTTGTAGCTTTGGTCATGAGCAAGAGAAAGTACTTGACACGTCAAATTCATCATATTTGTTGAAACGTGGAAGAAATTTTGGATGAATAACATAAGAGAAAAAAGGGCCTAAAGGGGTGATGAAAAGGTTTGGTCGGGTTGGGATTCTTTGCGCTCATGGAAAATTGTGGAGGCTCTCAATATGTTAGAGGGTGATATTGATATTCTTTTAAGTAGAGCCGAATTCAGAATAATTTTTTAAGGGCCGAATCAAAAGTCTATTATCCTTTAGAAGTAATTCATTTAAAAATAATAATATCCCAACATTATGTCACTATTGTTATTGTGTTTTCTCTGTTTTTTTCATGCAATAATTGGGCTTACAGCTGCGATTATAAGTCCATTGTATCTTGGGCATGTTCATAGTATTAGGTTCTAGTATGAGCTTCTTAATACCAGCTCAGTACGAGGTACAACTTCCTTAATAAGTTATTGGTTTTAGAAATATTTTAACATTTTAAGTAATATTTTATTTATTAAGTAATTTTATCATAATTTACAAATTACTCAATTTCTTCTTAGAAAATTTTTAATGTTTTATATATGAAGTAATTAAGTAATTCGTAAATAAGAAATTATTAAATCATAGGAAATTACTTAGTACTTGAAAAATTTTGTTTTTCTATTTGTCTTGTATGGATGAAAAATAATATTTATTTTATCAAACCCAAGATGCAATTACTATTTGAAACTTAACTTGTCAGTAACAAACTTAAAACTTTTCGATGTAACAAAACATATCTATGAAATTTAAGATTTGAACATGTTAAACTTGTGAAAGATAGAACTTTAAACTCGCTTAAAAAAGATATATCTTCCACAATTTAAATATTGCTTGGAAGCTAAAATGACCAATAGGCCTTTTAATGCCAAAGGCACAAAAGGCTACTCAATTCTAAGAAACTGTACGCGACCTCATGAACATCAGTGCACAAAGAGGCTAGGATTATTGCATATTCTTCATAGATGATTATTCCATATATGGATATGCTTACCTAATACACAGCAATAGTGAAACTTTTTGTAACAACCCAATTTATAGGATTATTTAGTGGATGCTCCTGAGAATGGTCTCGGTGAGATGAGGCTACTTCTTCATCAGCCGGGGACATTTTATTTTGAAGGAGATTTGGTTGCTTGTGGTACTTGTTGTCGTTGCAGTTGTTGTTGCATTATTTTCATTTATTCTTAAGAGTTCAAAGATTTTCTTGGAGTTAGAAATGGGTTGGGTGTAGTTTGATCCTCGGGTGTAGGGTAAAGTGAAATTCTTGATGTTGGTGGAGAAGTTTTTTTGGGGGGTTGCTATAGTATTTCCACCGAGAAGAGGGTTTCTTTGGTTGTATGGGTCTGACAGATTGTAAGATGGATTACTAGCTGGAGGATAATTAGTAATAGTTGGAAGGTTTTCTTGATTTAAAGATTGGTGATTAGTGATAGTTATGTTTGGTTGCGAGTAGGTCCACGCTTATTGCACCAATTATTAATGTAAAGTTGTAGGAGGGGAAAAGGGATCTAAGAAGAGGGCTATTGAAGAAGATTCACATAAAATTCTCTCTGTGTCAAAATCGTAGAGGGGAAGGAGATAGTCCCTCTCCTTGGTAAGTGGGAATGTATGTATACATAATACATACTCCTTGGACAGTCTTATCAATTCATAGGAGATTAGTCATGTTAGGACTTGTTTCCTAAGTCACGTGTCACCTAAGACCTTCAAAGTTTGTATGAAAATTCATATATACCAAATTTATATCTCAAAACTAAATCTTAAAATTTTCTTAGTATTTTTAAAGTAATTTAGTAATTTATATGTTTTCTATTCAAATTTAAATGTATCAACATATTTAACATTGAAAATTTTTTTTTAGTATTTTTAATTAATTTGTTTTATAATACTGAAATTTATAAAATTAAAATTTAATCTATATGTTTAAAAAATATGCATTACATTTTTTTGTAATTAAAAATACAATTTTTATAAACTATGATTAAATTTAGTTTTAAAAAGCTGTTTTAAAATTTTTTAAAATTAGAATTTGTTATAGGCCAATTTTGGCCTGGTTACAAAGCCCAACACCTAAAACTAAAACCCAAAATAACTACCCAAATCCCACTACAAACCCCTAACCCAATAAACCCAAACCAAACAATAAAACCCCATTATACCTAAGCCCCATTTAACCCAAATACAACCCAACCCGAATGAAGTCCAATTCCCCTAATCGGCCCAAAACTTTTGAAAAATCAGAAACCCTAAGCCTAGCAGCTGCCAACTCAGCCCCTGCTCCACCGCATTTGCCCACTTGCTCCACTGCCCATGTCAGTGCTGCATCTGCAAGCATTAAAATAGAAGGGACATAAAGCAAAATAACTTGTAGAAAATAGGATATAAAAGCCGAATGAATTCACTTGTAATGGGGATCGGCAATTTTTAATAAAAAACATACGATAGATTTCAAAAAACAGAGATCCAAGCAAGATTTCAAAATTATATTAATCAAAATCATAGATTAAGCAATCCAAAGAGAAGGAAACAGATCACCAAACACAAGGAGATACAATATAGAAAAATAAAGATTGTAAAGTCAGAGGTAATCTCATTTTTATTTTTTTTGTCTATTTCTTCTTCCTCTATTTGTGCGCATGTATAAATATATATATATATATATATATATACTGTTAAAAAAAAAGAAAATTTTTCACCTTTTTAAGATTCCAGCCACCGTGTACGGTGGCCGGAGGTGGCGGCGAGACGGCAATCGGCCGAACGACGGACCAGACCATCGCCGGAGCTGGGACCTGCGAAGAAGACAAAGAAAAGGATGAGTTTTTTTTAAAAAACAGACAACAAATGACTTCAAAATGAAAATTTTTAACTTATATAGACGATACAAAACGACGTCGTTTTGGTTGGCACCCATAGGCCCCAAAACGGTGCCGTTTCACTATACCCGATCCGTCCGACCCGACCCGCTCCAAGGATCCGCGTGTCTTTTATTCAATGGGATAATTGCGCATGCAGTACTTCCGCTTTTTCTAAGCTTTGTAATCAGGTTTTTAAAATTACAATTTGGCCCTAAAATTTATGCGTGTTTACAATCTGGCCCCGATTTAAAACACTGTGTTTGAACGGAAGTCAGTCCTCACGAAGTCTACGCGCGTTCAGATTCGTCCCTTCCTGTCTTTCCTTCGTTCTAAATTTACCCTGAAATTTCGTTCTTCATTCAATTTGATCCCCTCCATTTTATTTTCATCCTATATTATTAAACTAATCGTTTATGACATTATTTGATGTTATTATGGTTACTATTATTATTTATAAATATTACCAGTATCATGATTACTTTCTATACACGGTATTATTTACATTCACTATTATATTTGTTTTTCCATCTATTATTTTGATATATTATTATATTATCCTTAGTGTCTTTTATATATTTTTATTATTGTATTTGTTATTTATTTTTATATTATACTTAGCGTTTTATATATATATATTATTATTATGTTTGTTTTTTTACTTACTGTTCATTGCTTATTTTATTTTTATTATTTACTATTATTAATTACTTTTACCATCATTATTAGTACTTGTACATATATTCTTATTATATGTAGGCATGTATATTTTTTTAAATACTATTATTATACTTATATGTATATATTTTCACTTAATGTTATCAACGGTTATTGTTATTTCTAATATGTATATATATTTTATATTACGTATATATATATTTTAATGTTATAATTCTATATTATTTTATACTATCTTATGTATATTTTTTACTACTATGTACGTATATTTTTATATTACACACACTTATTTGCAATATTATATCTATATATATTATATCTATATATACTATGTATGCATCACATTTCTATATATTTGTATTTTTCATTTTATATATCACATACTTTTTATATTATATCATATAAATATTCTAATATCATTATGCGTACATTCTTATATACTATGCATGCATATCTTTAATATTATATCACTCATATCTTTCTATTATCTCATGCATATATTTTGTTCTAACTACATTATACATGTTTTTACGTTATATTGCGTATATTTTTTACCATGTAAATACTCTTTTAAATACACTCCTTTTTTTATATTTCCTTTTACTGCAAATATCATCACTATTATCATTTTAATATGCTAACATTATGTTTTAATACCTTTTCAATTGCATCACCGTTTTAAAAAATTTTATATTTCACATAATCAAAAATGTTTTAAAAAGAAAACGAGGCAATATTTTTGTGTTTAGAGATTCGGGAAATAGTGCCCTAACGTGCTGGGTTGCTATTTCTCGTTCATCTAAATACCTAAAATACCCTTCTAAACAAATTTTACAACTCGCGAAATAACTTTAGTTTCGAAGAATTTAAGAACCTCGTGTCCAATCGTGCTGGATGTGATGTTCGTATTCTACCGAAGCAAAGGAATCTTGATTTTTTAACTCCGATCATCCCAGTTCCAAAAAAGAATCCTATTTTTAAATCTTTCCAAATTTTTTACCTAAGACAGAAAACTACTCAATTTGGTACCAATTTTGGGCGTTGCGGGGTGCTAATCCTTCCCCGTGCGTAACCGACTCCCGAACCTGTTTTCTCTATTCTTCGTAGACCAAAACGTTTTATAGAGTGATCCAATCGCACCTAAAAAGATTGGTGGCGACTCCCATTTTCGTTCTTAAAATAAGTCGACATCCGTTTTCAAAGAAAATGGTTTCGACAGAATTGATATGTGCATATTAGTATATGAAATGTACTAGATTGCCAGACAAGTTACCATGTTAACATCATTAAAAAATGATGTTTTAGTCAACATTTTCGTTAAAAAAAAAGCGATTTGACCCTTTCTACAAAGTTAAGTGCCAAATTTAATTAAAATAAAAGAATAAGAATCAAATTAACTAAAAATATAAACATTGAAAGTTAATTTTGACATTATGCCTTATAAAATGGATTAATCTACTACCGAATTTAATCTTTTTCTCTAGTAAGAGGCTATAGTTTTACTTTCTTAATAAATGGTATCGTATTTAACAAAGGAAAAAAAGTTTTTATGTTATTGACAAACATGGAATTAAAATGAATTTTAATGTTAAATTATATTTTTGTTAAAAATTATAAACATTATTAATTAAAAATAGGACTCATTGATTATTTTAATATTATAATTGGCGAGTTGTCTATTAAAGAAAAATGTAAACCCTTCCCATTAGAAAATTACCATATTTGAGTGTTTATTTGTAATAATATATATTATATGAAATTTACAAAAATATATTAAAATTAGATTGAAATAACTTATTTTAAGTCTAATCCACATTGTTTTTAGAATTTAATGATCAATCAGATCAAAGAACCAATCAAAATATCAATTTTGATGGAGCGGTGTCGATTAGTAGGTAGAGTGTTTCTATTGGAGGAGTGTTAAGGGACTTGAACGCAAACCGGTTGTAAGTTTATATAGTGAGCTTCAATAAAGAATCAATTTTTAAAGTTGAGACCAGAGTGATATTGAAAGGCCTTTTCATAATTTGGGAGAAAGGGTTCAGTAAGGTTGAAGTAGAGAGTGATAATGCATTGTTGGTAGAACTAATCTTGTCTGGTAGAGAAGCCAATAGTAGTTTAGTGGAATTAAGATTATTGCATCATTCATCGAAAATGGAAGGTATGAGTTCGATATATTTCAAGGGATCAGAACGTGGTTGTAGATCACATGATTAAATATGCTGACACAAAAAATTATTTGCTCTATTTATTTGTAATTCCACTGAGTTCAAATAGAAAATTGTTGATTGAAGATAGTAATAAATCTATATCTTTTAATTTATGAATTGATTTTTGTAAAGTTTAACCTGATTTATTTTAAAAATAAAATTAAGAAGATTTTATCAGATTAAATTGGAGTAAAAATTTAGTAAGTTGATAAAGCAATCGAGTGGTTGCTTAAATGCAAAGAATCATCTGTTGATTTGTGGTAATTCCTTGATTTTCATCCGTTCATGTCGTCAGAAAGCAATCAAATCACTACTAAACTTGATTTCTTATACAAATAATTACTTGATGTGAAAAAACATAAAATAGTAGAATAAGAGATTGGGAATCCCCCCAATTATGGGAGATTCTTCTCTAAAAAACTCACTTTTCAACTCTCTAAAACTCCATAATTACCCTGCAGTAGTAATCATGAACATAAAAAAATAAACATAAAATTAGGCAGAGTGGGAACGACACCCAAAGAGAAAATTTACAATACTAACAACTCTTCCCAGCCCTACCACTCACGAGGACCTCCTAAAGCCTTCCGCTTGTCCTCCCTTCACTTGTCACCACCGCCGCATAACTTCCATCTCTCATCACGGATTTACATTTTTATGACCTTTTATGCGTATAATAATAATATCTGTTTTGTTTAATTTCATTTGAAAAGTTTAATGTGTAATTTATTTGTTAAAAAATAAAATAAAAAAATAAAATAGAGGATTTGTAGAGCGAAAGATAGAGGGTTATGTCGCACAAATTGAATTTGTATAAGATTATATTTCTTCTATTAGATATTAGTGAATTTTTCCACTTTTGTCCGTAGTTTTTTTCAATAAAAAATTTTCACGTAAAATTTACATATTTTTATTTTTCTTTCTTATAACTTTGAGATTATTCTTACTGTCATTACCGACATATAATATAACACTGTCATTCTTTTGTGAAGTAAAACAAATATATAATCATATTGCTTTAGATTGGTTTGTGAATTTTTTAATTTATATAAAATATTTGTCATTGTGGAAGAATAAATAATAGTAGACTAGAGATTCTTAGTGCTTGAAATGATACATTAATTCTATAATAATTATTTTGATCTACAATTTTTAGCAATCTTATTATTTAGCCTTTAAATTGAAGCTAATATTGTTCACTAACAAGTTTACTTTACTAATCAGTTTTGGCTAATAATTACTTCAATAAATATAGCTTTTACATGATAAAAAATATAATGGTAGTTATTAAATTATGAATAATTTTTTGTTTTTGGTAATTTAATTAAAAAATTTCTTATTTGGTCATTAATTTATCTAAAAATTTTATTTAAGTTATTGGATTGTTAATTTTAAAAGAAAAAAGTTTCGCCAGTAAGCTTCAAGAGACAATTAGACGATCGGTAAGGTGGATCAGTATCCATCAACGAGTAGAAGAGCATACCTTAGATCCAAGTCAAGATGATGGTCAATGTCAGAGATTGGAGAACAAAAGCTATTTGAATTTTGGTTCGTAAATTTGTGATATTTAAAGTTGTTTCATAAAAAAAGTTGAACTGTAAAAGAGAAAAGGAAAGAGTTTCGATTGGTGCAGGGAATGGAAACAAAGAAAGCCCTATAGCATCAATTTTAACAATTTAATGACTTAAATGAAAACTTTTAAATAGTTCAGTGACCAAATTGTAACTTTCTTTAATTAAGTGATCAAAACAAAAACTTATCCATAATTTAGTTACTGATGGTGCAGTTTATCCTAAAAAAAATCCTGGTTAACATAGCAGTTTCTTCAGCTTTTTAGTTTTAATAACACCAAAATTGGGGACATTTTCACCGATTGAACTGTTCTACGTTCTATTGCTCTTTCTGGCTGGTAGTTGCTTTTTCAAGGATCTCCACCAGATTTTCAACAATTTAAGCATCGAATAACACTTTCAAATTGCTAGCTTTAATTGTATGATAAAAGTTCATGCTATTCTATTCTATTCTATGCTCAAAGTTGCTCATTTTGCAATGACTGATGGGGAAAGTTACAAGTTCAAATTGTAAAACATTGACCCCATTTTGTTGAACAATACAGGGGGAAAAAACAAGAAGAGAAGAAACTGCTTAGCAGTAGTGGTAAGTAACAACAACAAATCTGGCTTGATGAACATGAAGTAAAACTTTTTTAACCTATAAAGATTATTTTTCCTTGCTTTTTAAACTGTTCAATCATGAGTTGTCTGATATGAGCTCAATTCAACTTGAACTAGTAGGCGGTGGAGAAGGGCTTATATGACTTGAGATCAAGAATAACCCCTGCAATAGAACCAGCAGCAGCAGCTATTGTGATAATAAGGCAAGCAATGCTGAGAATCTGGAGGCAAAGCCACCTTGTGCTCCATTTTGCTATCTTGTTTTGAGAAATGTACATCTCTACTGGGAAGTAAACTGTGAGTGGCCAGAATCCAATAGCCCCAAGTAGTCCAACAATATCATTAAAGAAGGGAAGAAGCATGGAGATCAAAGTTGTTAGCATCACAAAAATTGTCCTCCAAACCAGACGAAAGAGGTTGAGATTGTAAGGGCGAAAGCCGGGAATGGGGATCTTGATGTCTTTGGTTATGAATTCACTATCAGGAAACCTTTTAGCTGCTGATTTCTCAATGAAGGCAAAAAGGGGTTGGCAGTAAACTTGGTATGCACCAACAAGGTGAATTACAATGGCAGCATTAGCAATGTCAAGGAGCCAGAATGGGTTATAGAATCCAAAACCGGTTAGAAGGTTTCCGGGGGACAAGTCCCCGAAAGCAGCATAGCCCATGCAACCACACAACATGTAGAAAAGTGTTGTCACTCCAACACTTAACAAAGTTGCCTTGCTCATTGTCTTTGATTCGGATGGTGGAGCCTTAAGTGTGTCCTATACAAGTATCATACTGTTATTGGAGGTAGATAAATAGGACAAAATGAAGTTACATACCTGAATTTCAATGAGTATGAGGGAATAAGAATAGGCAAAAGCCATGTCTCCAAGTGCCTGGAAGCTCCTCCATATTTTTTGTGTTTGAGTAACAGTTCCAACACTTATACCAGTCAGGCTTCCCCTAATTTTTCCATTCTCTGGTAAATTAACCAAACATTAGGTTGCATGCATTGTAAGTGTGTAAAAGAAAGCTGTGAATACCTGCTACTTTAGCAATTCCAAGTCCAAGTCCAATTGTTGAGTAAGTGAAGGACATGACAGCAGCAACAATGGAAAGCCACCATAATTGATCAAAGTCAGGAATTTGAGAGAAAATGATTTCAGCAATGCCAAAACCAATCATATAAGGGTTGCTATTCATATGACATGGATTTTTGCCACGGCTTGCATGGAAGCAATTAGACCTTTTTATAGCCCTGTTACAATACCGGTTAGCCCCCAAACAAACGCAAGTAAAGAAGAAAGCAATCATGTTCTGGCTGGAACCCTTGTGTTAAGGAACTCACATCATGCTAATTGATGATGCAATTGTGTATCCAATGGCAACTCCAAAAAGGTTCAAGTATTGAACCCACCCACATATCTTCACTTCAAACCCACCTGAAAAAACAAAAAGGTTAAGTTTACAAGTTTAGGAAGAATCCTCCCATTTTGTTAATGCAATCGAAAGTCTCATTTAAGTCTACCAAGATTTGCTCTGACAGCTTCCATGTACGTATAGTTTCTCTTGCCATTAACAGGGTCATCACAGCGGTAACAAGCAGCAAGAAGAGTAGAGGTGTAGTAAGTTACAAAAGAGAACAAAAACATAACTGCTGGACCAGCTATCCACCCAAGCTGAGCAGTGGCCCAAGCCAGGGACAGGACGCCAGAACCAATCACAGCCGTAATAATATGAGCACTTGCCGTCCATACAGTTCCTGGCACATGAAAAAACAGTGACATCACATAAGCAAGTGTTTGGTGCAAAGGGATGTTGCCATAAACTTGGTGGAATTTACCAGTTCGCTTGAGTCTGCCATCGTCATCAAAGCCAATGGGGTGGTCAAAAACCAGGTTGTTGTGAAGGTGATTTTTGACAGCACCCTTCTCTCCCATCTTTGCTAAGTGACACAAAAAACCAACAAATGGATAGAGAGCAAGGAAGAGAGTGTTGCAGGAGCTGGTGAGTTAAAGAAGAAACGAGAATAGGCTGGTGAGGGATGAAGAAGAAGAATGAAGGGAGTGGAGTATATATAACTGCTGTGGGTTGTCTATACGACACACACAACCTTAAACTAAACTTTCCATTATTACAAAGAGTCTGTAAAATTAATGAAGTAATCTTTATGTCTTTAAAGAACCACCTCTGGTTCAGAAATTCTGTTGTCCTCCATCCTTACTGAAGGGGAATAAGGTTCCTTTACATAAATTTTCTTTTATCCATGACCCAAGAATTGAATATAAAATGAATATCAATAATAATAGCAATCAACTAATGACAGTCAAATGCTTTTATAATGATTCTAAACCGTAAACAAGGCTCCACCGCCCCTGGAAAAAAACCATATCAGCCTGCCAATGGTGGGTGGACAGTCAGTATCTAATTCCCGTTTTAGTTCCCAATGAATGAGGAGAGAAAGGTCATTAGCACAAAAGAATTTAACCATTTACTTAGTATCTTTGAAAACATTTTCATTTCCTTTTTTCTGTTTGCCATAATCTTTCACAATGAAAACACCCTTCATTTTCTCAGGAAACTAGGACGCTTTTTTGACATTTTCATAACCTTGCCTTTACTCAAATTAAAACAATATCGACGGTTATACTTACATTCACATGCTTTACTGTTCAAATTTGGCACTTAACTAGTTTTAACTAGTATTAATGTAGTTTTGATTTCACCAAATATTTTTAAATTGACAAAAACAAACATGTTTGTCTTTTATCTTCCCACAAAAATTTCACCATGATTATCATGTATGAGGACAATTCCATCCCATGGCTGCAAATTTTGTTGTAATTAGATTTCACTCAGGGTTGTATGAACCGGACTAAATCCGGAATCAATTGGAGTTTGGAGAGTGGCTTTAAACCGTTAGATTAGAAATCGGTATGAACTGAATGAATTGACTAAAAACCAGTTGAATTGTTTTTTTAAATAATTTTTTAGTTGGATCGCTCGAACTGATGAACTGGTGACTTGATCCATTCGACCATTTGTCTAGTTTAAAATATATTGGATTTCACCTGCTGAACATGTGTAATAAATTAATATCACATTGAATGACATTATTTATGTTACTAGGTGGACCATTAGTTGCAACTCACTTTTGAACCTAATAATATGCAACTTACTTTATTTGTTGGCAATTTTTGACATGCTTATCATAATTATTCACTTCCATTTTTTTTAAAGTAATAATATTTTAAGTAGTAATCTACGAGGTTATGATTGATGAAATTATTTAATCAAGCAAAGTGTTTTTTAAAGAGTCTTAGCATGATCTATTTACCATATTTGAAGAGATTGATTTTGAAGAAATATTAAGAAAATAATACCTCTTTTTACTTCATGTTTTTCAAAGCACTTAATTGAGAGAAATTGAAGGGGCATTGATCAATCATATTACCTAAAGATTCACAAGCTCAATATTGCCTATACATCAAAGACTTGTTTATTGGTTTATGTATGAATTTGAGAGAGCACGACTATGTTCAACATAGGTACATGTTAGAGTGCAAGTTGTTTATAAATAAATAGTTTTTGTTTAGTTTGTAATTATGCTTTTAAAGGGGAAAGACTTAATGGAAGAGTGAATCTAATTGAAGGTATAGGAGTGAGGTTGCAATATGGTGAGTAAGTTGAACTTAAATCACATCTTTTTCTATTGATTCATAGTGGCTACTCACTTGGCAAGGCTTCAATGTAAGAAAGGGTTTCGAGCTGCATAACAGATTCTGATGTCCATTGTCTTCAATTGCAACCCGCAATATAACTAACCTAAAACTCAACACTAACATTTGGCATTAGAGTTAGACATCAGAAGAATTTAGTGAAGATCTTATTGTTGAATTGCTAAAAGATGGAAGGTAGCTCGATTTCAAAATCCCATATGCTTGATGGCTCCAACTACACCTATTGAAAAGTGCGAATTAGCATCTACAAGTCTCAAGATAAAAAGGCATGGAGGAGAGCAATGCTTACTAGTTGTGAGCCTGAGGAGGATAAGCTAGCTAATGCAAATGCCAGAGCCTTAAATGCCATCTTTAATGGCGTGAACCTCAAGATTTCAAAAGAATATCAAAGTACACAACAACTTTAGAAGCTTAGACCATACTTGACAAAACACATAAAAGTACATTTATTGTAAAACAATTCGAACTTCATAAATTAACAACCAAGTTTGAAACTCTCAAAATGCTTGAAAATGAATCATTATCTAATTTTTATGCAAAATTATGGGAACTATCTAACCAATCTTTTGCTCTTGGAGAGGAGTATGCTAATACCAAGTTAGTTTGCAAGGTTTTGAGGTATTTTACTGAATGTTTTTCCATTAAAGTGATTGCAATAGAGGACGCTAAAGACATCATGCAATGAGGATTGATGAACTAATTTGGTCCCTGTAAACGTTTAAGACGAATCTTGAGGAATTCAAGAAGAGAGAAGTTAAGATAGAGAAGAATATTGCTTTACAAATTGCTTCATCAATTGCAACTGAAGAAGAAACTATTATGGAGGATTTGTAGGACAAAATCAGCCCTACTCGCAAAGAACTTTAATAGGGCCTTTAAGATGGCGTCAAGGAAGAACAAAAGTTTTGAAGGGGCTCAAAACTTTAAAAAAGGAAAAGCAAAGGTCATTACCGTCAATGATGAAGGACTCAAAGAGAAAAAGAAAGGATAAGGCAATGACCCCTACCGTCTTTGTTAAAACCAAGGGATAAAAAAATAAACATGAAAGTTCCTAAAGACCAGAAATTATTCACACTGAGAGACATCATAAGCATAATGAACGAATTATGTGTCATTATTGTGGTGCCTCAAGGCATATTAGACCCAAGTGTTACAAACTTTTGAAAGGTCTAAAGAAAAAGCAATCAGTTGCATCTCCAATTGCAACTTGAGTTCTAACTAATAGAAGATCGAAACAAAAACTTGTTCGGGGAAGGAAAGATCAAAGGTGTTTCTCACTTGCACACCTATCCTTGTAAACTTCTCTGAGCAGAAATTTGATATATGATCCAATAAAACTTTTTTTTTTAAATTATAATCCAATATACTTTTCTTATAAGAAAAAAAAAAAAAAAGGTTGTCTAAAGATTGAATCTGAAATTGGTGTCAACTAATAATTAGAACCCAAATTCTTTGCTACTTCACATATGTTTGAATCAACTTTGATATAATAAATATTAAATGCATTTGTTATTGTACAAAAATTATAGTACAAGTATGAACCGCTATCTCTCTACTCTAATTATACTTTACAAAAATTGAAAAGTTAATCTAATGGTTGATAAATATATGAACTTGAGTTACTAATCTTTGTTAATTTGTTTCTATAGATGTTTAACGGTTGATTTTGACGATAAAATTTAACAATGTTACCTAATTGGATAAAGTTTTAAATTTTCAGAAAATATAAAAATTAAATTTTGAAAAATTAGAAGAAATAACTTCTTAGAGCAATAAAATTAAATAATTTTATGTACTTTACCTTTAAAACAATTAAATAACATCCTCTTTATTTGCCCAATCAATAATGCAAGCCAAACTGATGAAGGAATGAGTTTGGTGACCACAGATCATTTTCTGGAAACAAGTGGCTAAACCAACCTCATACAGGTAGAGAGTGTTTTGCTTAACCATGTGGAGTTCCATTATTAAGTATCCATTAACCATTTTTAGTGCCACATTTTTGTTAAATTGTAAATCAACTAACTAAAAGAAACATTTTTTTCCTTTTATATTCATTTGAGAAAAGCCCTTAGGAATATATGATAGTGATACATACCCAAAAGAAACCACTTTTTAGGTCTTGTTAATGGTAGAGATTGATCAATATAACAGACTCAACATAAGCATAGGAGATTTATTAACTGCCTCACCTCACTAAGTGGTTGAATTCAACGTAAAAATAAAAATATTTCTTTTTTAGGATCATGTTTTGCCATTTTTCTTTTGTTATTTCTAAGAATTTTTTTTTTCTCTTGTTACAATATTTTAAGAATCTTGAGTTCTTAACAAATAAATAAATTGTGCAATAAATTTATAAAAATTTGATATAACAATTTAATTTAATGTTACTTAGGTTGAAACAGTAAAATTGAAATTATATAGATTATAATATTTTGGGTTTGGATACGATTAGGTTAGTTTTTTATTTTGTACAAATAGAGGGTTTTTGGTATAACTTTATTAATAAGTTGAGATCTGGTTGATAGATAACATCAATTCAGTCAAACTTTTAAACATAATTAGTAATTTTATCACACGTATATGCAAGTGAAAATCACGTATTTAAAAAAATACATGTGCATTAAAATATAACATCTATTTTTTAAAGGTAAATATAACATCTATTAAATGATATAACTTGTAACTACTAATAATAACATATATACAAAATGTTAAGTTGACTTGTGACATTAAATCATCAACTATATTATCTATATATACATTCAGCATGATGACAGTGAAAAAACATTTTATGTAAAAGAAAAGAAAAGCATATAAGGCAAAAGTTAAAAAGTTTAAGATGTTTGATATCATATATTCATATCTCATTGTTTGTTGTGAAATGATTGTATAAAATTATGATTCTACATTATCCCTATACATTTTTAATAGGAGAACGGTAAATCAGATTTATCTTTTTCTAATAGCATTTTTAATTGGATTTAAATTGTTTTAAGGGAGAAAAAGTTGAAAATCAGGAGTGAAAAATCTGATTTCTTGCTCTCTTATTGGAAAGGGATAGGGATAACGTGGAATCATAGTTTTATACAATCCCTTCTATGTTTTTGTTACACGTTTCATTGTCATTTAGATACTATTTTACCACCTCATTATTAGTCAAATAGGGCAATTTGTTTAACTTAGCAAAATTTTAACTACTTAAATTGGGAAATTTTTATTTAGATACCAAACTGTTAAAACGAATTATACTATAAAAATTAATTTTAAGTTCTGAAGTGTTAAACGAATTGTACTATAAAAACTACTTTAGGTACCAATATGTTAAAACGAATTTTATATATATATATATATATATTGAGAATAAGTTTTGTTTGGATTAAGCCTCCACTTTTGTTATATATTTCTAATTATAACCATTTTTTTTAGTGAACATTGAAAAAAAAAGTTGGTACACATCAATTTTGAAAATTTTTCCTACATATAAAAAAAAATCTAGTTAGCTAGCTTAACTATGTTTGCCTTCAACAATCTTTGAAGGTAATTTGATTATTTTCTCTATCGATTGAGTTTTAGTTCAGTTAGTATTAATACTATTATTAATATAGGAGGACGTGGGATCAAGTATGCTGAAGCGCATTTGTTCTCCTATTTAAGAGTTGAGATAAATTATAAATAATTCTAAGCATTGTATCAAAAAAATTTTGATTATTTCCGTCAAATTGTTAAACTCCATTTCCTTTGTTTCTTTCTCCCAAAATCGTATGATAATTAAAAAAAGAAAAATAAAAATAAATTATTTTTTATAAAAGAAAAAGGCAAGTCTTAAGGATCGAATTCAAAACTGGTATCAATTAAAGATTTAATATTGAATTTTTTATCACTCTCCCGTGATTTAGCTAATATTTGATGAGTATTGGTGAAGTCAAAACCAAGAGTCCATTAGATCCGAAATTAATAGTTTTCTTATTGAACTTTATATATAAACAATTTTAGATAATTATGTCTTTATTCTACAAAACCCGATAGAATTTGATTAATCTTTTTTTTTTTATCAGTAAAATGAAGAATTAAATCAATATTTTTTTCTTTATCATCAATTGAATTATTGTTTGCGACACATAATTCTATTTTATCATCAATTTATAGTTTTCGTAATCTTTTTAAAAGAAAAGTAGGATTCAATGATCAAACTTAAGACTAGTGTCAACTAAAGATTTACTATCAAATTTTTTGTTACTTGAATTTAAAGTAATGGTGAAACCAGAATGAAGAATCCATTAAATCTCAAATTCATTATATTGTAGATGAAAACAAATTTAGATAGGTATGTGTTTATTTGATAATAGGAAATGTAGGTTGGAGGTCTCACTCCACAAGCAACATGTGGAATCTCTCTTGTTATTGCTAAAAAAGAGCCAATGGTGTGGATTTTTAGGACGATGTGTGCCGCTGATGTATACATCTCAGTAGTTGGGATAAACTAAGAAGAAAAAAACCAAATGCCTAATGAAATCAAATTAAAGAAATATCCTAATCAGTTTATGTTAGATAGAAAATAGGGTAGATTTTTTTTTCCCTTCTAATATTCGAAATTTTTTTAATAATTTCATTATAGGTTCTGGTTATATATGTTCTTTTAGAGATAATACCTAGAATTAACTATAGCTCTTCTCTAACTCATAAATAGGAGGATAATGCATTTCAACACATTCGAACCCAAGTTCTCTTGTATTGGCAACAATGTCCATATCAATCAAACTACTAATATATATATAATAGTTATAAGATTTAAATTTATTTATTATTCGTTAAGTGGGTTTAATTTCAATATTGTATTTTTTTAATAACTATATTGTAACCCTTCTGTTAAAATAAATAATACTAAAAATGGCATGGGATAATGTTCTCTAAAAGCCTAGCCATTATTGGAACTATTTTACGCCCTTTATCAATAGGAATTCTACATTCTGAAACTGGCATGGAATACTTGGCAAAGTTATTTGAAATTCCACCCTTTCAAGCAAGATCCATCATCAACATAGACAGAATGAAAAATAGAAGCAAATATTCTCATTTGAGCATCAAATTCTTTGGAAATATGTTTAATAATAATTATGTTGATATAAAATGATAAATAAGACATTATAAACAATCAAACATATGTATAAAATTTATGTTTATAAAAGAATCTCAAAAGAGAAGAAAGTAATATTTTAACTTAAAATCAAAGATCAATTAAGTCTAAAATTAAGTAGTCCAATTTAAACTGATTTAGTTATTTATTTTAATAGAAGTTAAACACTGTCTATTCATACGACTACTTGATATATGTATTGGATTAAAGGCATTATTATAAATTGGTCCTCTTTTTACCCATTAGGTTACACTCACAAAATACATATGCTTTATTGCTCAGGGTTCTATAACAAAAAGAAAAATGTTGGGAGGGAGAACTCAATTTATCGTGGTGTTCTCCATCAACTTCAATAACTGACTTCAATTACCCAACAAGTAACTCTTCATATTCATGAAAACCATATTATTATAAAGATCATAAAATTATTATTTATGTAATTTTTTTTCTACATAATAAGATCTTGAATTTTTTATTTATCATTTTCTTTAAAATATTGAAATTCAATTAGTTTAATTTTATATATATGATGTTAAATTTTTATTTCTTTGATTCTTTTTATATTAAATATTGAAATTCCATTTTAAATCTCGTTCCATTTATTTTTCATGATTTATATATTAAAATAATTAAAAAGTAAATAATTGTTATTTAGTGCTAACTAACCCAAAAATAAATACCTATTTTAGATTTATATTATTTTAATACTATTGAACATATGTTCAATAATTGTTATTTGTAATTTGTAAAATAAAAAATTATTTATATTATTTTGACTGTCTATTGAAATGGGTTTTGTTTGTCTATTGACACGGGTTTTTTCTTTTCTTTTAGTTTTTGTTTATAGTTTTGGAGTGATTTTTTTTTTTTTTTTTTGCATTCTTGAGTGATGGAGGAACTGGCTAATCTGAATTTTATAGATGATGAGGACGATGCATTTCATGAGGAAGCTGCGATGATGGATCGAAAATATCAATTCAATCTGGTGGGACGATGCTTGACAAATAGTGTTGTTTATTTTCCATCTTTACGTAATAGTATTGCTGATCTTTGGCATCACATTGGGGGAATTTGTATTTCGGATATAGAAGAAAAAAATATTTCTTTTTCAATTTTTCCATGACGTTGATATTCAAATAGTGCTTTCTGGAACTACATGGTTTTTCAACAATCATTTATTAATCCTTCACAAGATTCAATCGGGGGAAAATCCGTTGTTAGTTTCGTTATCCCTATCAGAATTTTGGGTCCAAATACATGAGTTGCCTCCAGGTTTAATGACGGAAACCATGCAAAACAAGTTGGGGATTTTTTGGGTCAGTTTCTTGAATATGATACTTCTATTCCGATACTGGGTATCCAAAAAATGATGCATATTCGGATTAGATTGGATGTGACAATTCTGTTGAAAAGGAAGAAGAAGATTCTAATTGGCAAGGATCAGATTGTCTATGCTTGTTTTCAGTACGAGAAATTAAGTTTATTTTGTTTTATTTGCAGTAAGCTCAGCCATGGGGAAAGTTTTTGCTTGATTCAGACTAGAATTGAGCCCTCAAAAATAATTTTTAGGTGGGATATCTCACTGCGTGCAGCGGTATGACGACAAAATGCAACTGTGAGCAAATGGCTCTATGAAGTAGATGGTTCAGAATGCAGAATGATGAATATGGAAAGTGGCACTAGAGTCTAAAATTTAGGGAAAGAGAGAGATACTGGGCGTAATCGTAGGGGCGATGTCGAGAAATCTTATCTAAACCTTAACTTTATTCCTTTAGGATCTGGACAAAAGACATTAAATAAGGGTTTTGAAAACTAACAAAATATAGATAGTAGAGGTTTAAATGGGGCTGGTAGTGAAAATGGACCTATGGATCTATTGTTGGATAAGGAAAATAACCCACTTCTTACTATGGAAGGTAAAAAACGACAACGAGTTGTGGGTGACATAACACTCTCTTTGGGGAATGACATTGAGGGAGGACTTCATGATACAACGTCTAGCTCTACAGGGCAGAGTAGCCGAATGCAATGAAACTTATAAGTTGGAATGTCCATGGACTAAGAAGGCCATGGACTGTCAATAGACTCAAAAATAAATTGAGGGCCATTAATCCCTAGATTTTGTTTCTTATGAAAATGTAAGTAAATTTAGAAAAGATGGAAATGGTTTGAAAATGGTATTGATATAGGGTGATTGGATCAAAATAAGGCTTATCCTTGGGTTGGAAATGTAACTCTTTGATTATGCTTAGAAGTTATTCTCATCACCATATTTATGTTGATATTCATGATAATGAAAGTGGTGAAATTTGGAAGTTAATAGGTTTTTATAGGAACCTTGATAAACGAAGTAGGCAGAGGTCATGGGAGCAGCTTAGTCATTTGGGACATGATCAAATGGTCTCTTGGCTTGTGATTGGGGATTTCAATGAGATCTCCAACTCTTTTGAAAAGAAGGATGGACGACTTAGATCAGAACAATAGATGGCTGAGTTTCGAAGCGTTTTGAATGACTGTGGGCTTAATGATCTGGGTTTTACTAGTAGGTGGTTTACATGGGAGAAGGAAAGATTTTTTTCAACTAACATAAGGGAAAGACTTGATAGGGGAGTCGCGACTTTGGAATAGATTAGACTTTTTCTAGGCTATTTAGTGGAACATTTGAGTCATACTACTTCAGGCCATTATCCGGTTCTTGTGGACACAATAAGAAAGTTGAAGGATGATAAAAGCCACGGAGCTAAACATTTCCGTTTTGAGGCCAGATGGTGCTTAGAACAATCTTTCGAGTAGGAAGTAAAAAAAAATTGGGTTGATTCATCTGTTAATATTCTCATTAAGTTAGCAGTGGGTCAATAATTCCAACAATGGAGTGATCTAAAAAGTCGAGAGCAAAAGAGAAATCGAATGGATTTAGAGGAATGGTTGCTCGAACTTTATAATAAGGATCCATCTAATGAGGTTTTGGCTGAAATTATAGATGTTCAGCTAGGTCTAAATTTGGAGGCTGATAAAGAGAAATTTTTTGGGGAGTAACATGCCCGAGTCAACTGGTTGAAAAATAGGGATCGAAATACAAGTTTTTGTCACAAAGTAGCTGTGACCCATCAAAATCGTAATTAGATTATTGGGTTAGAAAGGGAGGATAGACGTTGGGTTTCAAAAGCTGAAGAGATATTGCAGATTGCTTTGAAGCACTTCGAAAATCTATACACGGCTTCTAACATAGGTGACAATGACAGTTGCTTGGCTGCTTGGGTTAGTGAAGAAACGAATCACAAATAGCATGAATGAAGAGCTACTTAAACCTTTCACTAAGGAGGAAATTGGGCATGCGATTAAGATAATGGCGCCCATAAAGTCCTCAAGGATCGACAGTTTTCCAACAATGTTCTACCAAAAGTATTAGCATATTGTTGGGCCTGTGATTTCTAGGTATTGTTTGTTTGTCTTGAAGGATGAGATTGAAATGGGCAAGATTAATAAAATCCATATAGTTCTAATTCCTAAAGTTGAGAAACCAAAAAATCTTTCACAATTTAGACCTATAAGTTTATGTAATGTGGCTTACAAAATTATTGCGAAAGTTTTGGCAGAACGAATGAAGGCAATGTTGTGGTGTTGTATTAATGAAGCCCAAGGGGCTTTTATCCCAAGGAGATATATTTCGAATAATTGTTTAATTTCTTATGAGGTCTTAAATTCCCTTAAAATGAAAAAGAAGAATAGAAAAGGGAATTTTGTTAAACCCGATATGAGTAAAGCGTATGATCATGTTGAGTGGGATTTTTTTAGCTAGAATGATGCTCAAGTTAGGTTTTCATACTGATTGGATCGTTTTCATTATGCAGTGCATCTACTCTGTTACTTATACAGTGGGTATCAATGGGGATATTAGCGACCGATTTTCTCCTTCGAAAGGGTTGAGACAAGGAGATCCATTCAGCCTTTATTTATTCTTAATCTATGCTGAAGGTTTTTCTACACTATTGAATGAGGTAAAATAGAAAGATCTGATGAGGGGTGCTCCAATTAGAAGGGAAAGGCTAGCGATTAATCACTTGTTTTTTGCAGACGACTGTATACTTTTTGGTGATGCCTCGTATGAGAGAGCAAATACAGTCCGTGACATTATTATCTAATATGAGTTGGTTTCGGGGCAACAAGTTAATTTTGAAAAGTCATTTATTTATTTTGGTGCAATTATGGATTATAATAAAAGGGAGTTAGTTGCCAATATTTTAGGAGTCCATGTAGCAAGAAACCCTGAGAAATATTTAGGTCTACCAAACCTCTAAGGTCATGGGTGGGTATTGATGTTACACCACAAGCAATTGAATATGAGGGCTTACCAATTATCTATTATGAATGTGGTACATATGGCCATACACATGAAACATACACTAAGAAACAGGGAGATCACGATGCAATGAGGAAGACGATTATGAATATGGGGAATCATGGATAATAAAAAGTCTCTTCTTCAGACTCTAGACATGCAAAAGAAAGTACAGGGGAGAAATATTTGTATGGCCCTTGGATGCAAGCTCCAACTCGCCGGAGAAGACAGTCTATTACAAGAAAATATGGTTCAAAAGGAAGAAGAATATAGGGGAATCTCGGGGGAAATCAAGGCTGGAGATTAGCGACAATCTCGAATTTAGAGGAAGAAAATCAGACATAAACAACAACATTGGGGTAAAGCCAAATAGCTAATGGGTGGTTGTAAGGTAAAGATTTGATCATTTTTCTAATACAGGATCAAAAATGTCAAAGTTAACATATAAATGAAAGAAAGTTATGTTTCCTTATGCGAGAAAGATTTTAACTGCTGCAACAAAGGGCTCAGTACAAAAGAACAATAATGGTAGTGGGTCTAATGGAGCCCAACAGTCAAAAGTGTGTTTCGAAAAGTAAAAAGTTTAAATCCAGCTTACCATCGAGTTGTACAGATTGATAAAAATAGGCTTTTTTTGCCTATTCCCATGCAAACTACTTCAAGGACTATGCCACATATCATGCAAAATCCTTCTAATCATAATGTAACTTTTCTTAGCTCTATCGAGCAAGGGGTTAATGAGAAGGATCACAAGTCTCGTAAACTACCTGATGATGTGGTAAATGAAGACCCTCAAGTTAGGGAATGAATTAATGTCATGAATAATGAAATTAATGCAATAGAACTAAATGACAATATAGCTAGTGATGACCTTAATCTTGAGGGAGCAACAAAGTTGTAAGTCTTCTTTTTTTCTTTCTATCTTTCTCTATGGTTAAAGTTTTATTCTGGAATTGTCAAGGTATAGCTAGCCCAAGTTTTAGTTGTATCTTGAAAAATATCATATTGAATCATAAGCTGAATGTTGTGATCCTCATGGAAACTAGGGGGAGTGGTTGTAAAGTGGATAATGTCATCAGAAGGACCATATTCAAATACTCTTTTCATGTTGAAGCTTGTGGATTCTCAAGAGGTATATGGGTTATGTGGGGAGATGATGTTCATATAGATATCTTGGAGGTGGACTTTAAGTACATTCACATGTCCTATTCTAACATGGTTGATAAGAAGAAATGGATACTCACGGTTATTTATGCTAGTCCTAATGCTTCTAATAGGATTGATCTTTAGCACTCTCTTTATTCCATTGGTTCGAATATAACTTTATCGTGGATCCTTGGTGGGAATTTTAATGTTATTTGTTCCTCTGATGAACAGAAAAGTGGTGTAGTTAAGAAGAACGGGTACTATAGTCCTTTTCGGGATTTCATATTTGATACAGGTATTGTTGGTCTCGGGTATAAATCACCAATATTTACCTGGCGTCGGGAGTGTCGGGACCATTTTTGAAAAACGAAAACGGACGGTCGACTTGGGATTTTGAAAACGAGTACAAGAACTAGAGTCGCCACCAATCTTTTTTTGGGTGTGATTGGTCATCCCTCAAAAGGGATTGTTTTAAAAACGATTGAATTTATTAAAACAATGATTTTGGGCCTGCGAATATCAGAAAAATGAGTTCGAGAGTGAGTTACACACGGGGAAGGATTAGCACCCCCGATACGCCCAAAATTGGTACCTTGTTGATTAATTAGTGTCTTTAGTCGATGATTAAAAAACTTGTAAAAATTCAAAATACGGTCCTCATTTGTTTTAAAAAAAATGTTTGGATAAGTTGAATGTGTGGATCAAAGGCTGATCTGCCTTAAGGCAAAACGTCACATCCAATACGTTAGGACACGACATTTCGACCTTTGAGGCTAAACTTGCCTTTTATTTGAAATTTAGGTATTTAATTTTGGAAGGATGTTCGAATACTTGGAATAAACGAAGGAAATCGAAACCCAATGCGTTAGGGCACAATTTCTCGAATCCCTAGTACCGAACATTGCCTTGGTTTAGAAAATTTTATCTCGAGATAACGTGACGTCACATCCAATGCATTAGGACATGACGTATCGAATTCTCAAAAATAAGCTTTTTATTGAAAGATTTTGTATTTGTAAAGGATATTCGGTTATTTAGATTTAGACGAGAAAACCGAGACCCAATACGTTAGGGCACGATTTCTCGAATTTCTAAACACAGAATATTGCTTTATTTATTGAAAATAATAAAAACATAGAAAAATATTTTTAAAGTAGTGAATGTTAAAATGATACAAAATGGGCAAGAAACGAAAAATAAGAGGTAGAAATATATCGAAACAAATAAGGAATATGATAATAATATTAAACGTAGAAATGAATATATGTATAAACATATAATAATAAGTAAGATGAAAACATATATCAAAATACTAATAATGCTATATATTTATATAGATATATATATATATATATATATATATATAAATAATATGGACGAAGAATTTATGTATCCTAGTATCAAGAATATGGTATATATAAAAAAAACATAATACGTACATAATACTATAATAAGAACATAGTATATTTATAATAAGTACATTGAAATATCTATATACATATGTAGGTAATAACAACAAATAATAATAATAAAAACAATAGGTATAACATGGTATTAAGGATTTATACATAATACATACAAAAATATAATATAATATTAGAAGTATGAATACGTAATATGCATAAAAAATATTTAATAGAGTATTTCAAAATATATGTACATAAATTAGATATATAATAACCTTATTTAAGAATAAGTAGTAATGAAAATGAAATATAATAATAATATTATAGTGAAAATAAGTATTATAGTAGTAGTGACAAAAACTGATATAAATAATACATATAAGATAATAATAGATAACATAATAAAAAAAACAGAATAACGAAATAAATTAACAAAATATCAAAATGATAAAAAGGATTAAATTGAAAGAAAAATGAAGAATTCGGGATAAATTTTAAAATAAGAACAAAAGGTAGGGACTTATTTGAACACGCGTAAAACAAAAGGGGACTAAAACGCGACAACTTTCCCTAAAACGCTGCACATCAATAGGGACTAAATTGAAAGCGCGACAACTTTCGAGTCTGAATTGAAATAAATAAAAGACTCGATTGTAAAACAATAAAATGCGGAAGGGCCAAACGCGCAAATTGCCCTTCCGTTTTCAAAAACACGCGGATCCTAGCAGGTCGGGTTGGATCAATCCGACCCGAGGCCAAAACGACGTCGTTTCTTAATTAAAACTGGGGGTCCAAAACGGTGCGTTTTGACCCCCTATAAAAGTCAAAATTTTTTTTTAAAAATTCATTCGGTACCTGGGGAAAAAAAAAGAGGGGAGAGAGGGAGAGCTGGGGATTTCCGGTGGGAAATCTGGCCGCGCTCTGGCCACCGTCCGGTCACTGAACCTTCGTCGGCGCCGCCGGTGGCCACTGTACACGGTGGCCGGAAAAGGTAAAAAATATATATTTTTTTATTTCTTTTCTTATATTATTATTATTACTATTCTAAAATCTGTGTGCATGTAAAAATCTAAAAAAAAAAGAGGGTAGTCACCTTAAGTTTTGATTTCGTTTCTGGTATAGTTTCCGATTGGGGGTATCCCTTTGCTGTATATCATTAATATTGCTATTTTTCTTCGTGTTTTGAATGTTCGATGTTTGTATTAGTAGAAAAACTGAATCCTTTACAATCTATTTGAATCGGCTTATATAGCCTTTATTTTTTACAAGTTGTTTTTTCTTTTTCTACTTTTTGTCTTGTCTTCTTTATTGCTTGCAGGTGAAGGCGGTGCTGAGAGGAGCGAAGGGCGGTGTTGGACAGTGGATTTGACTGTTGGCAGAGCGTCAGAGGCAAGTAGGGCGGCGCTGAAACGGGGCTAGGGTTTCGACAGTAGCTAGGTTTAAGGGGTATTGGGTTAGGTTAGAAACGGGCCCGGTTTGGTAATTGGGCCACGGGTGTTTGGGTAAGATTAGGTCTAAAATTGGGTTAAGTCTTGGGTAGGATTAGTCTGAAACAGGTATGGGTTTTGGGTTAATTATGTAACGGGTTAGGGTAATGGGTTTTCCAATTGGGTTAATTATGTAACGAGTTTTTGATGTAAAAGGGCAAAAATTGGCCTATAACAGCTGCCCCTCTTTGCTCATTGTCGTAACGAGAATAGAGTAAAGACATAAAGAAAGGCCAATTTTGCCTGGACTCGCCAAATCTTGACTTCTTTGATGCTCTTATTGTTCAGGTAGTCACTTTCAAGTCCACCGCTTCTTGTAGTTTTGGTCCAGTCCACCGCAACTTCAAAGAGATAGAACTTGCAGCTTCAACCCGCTCCACTTCAACTTCAGGGAGGCAAAATCTGTATCTTCAATCTGCTCTGCTGCAACTTCAGAGATGAGATCTGGTATCTTCAATCTACTCTGCTGCAACTTCAGAGATGAGACCTGGTATCTTCAATCTGCTCTGCTGCAACTTCGGAGATGAGATCTGAATCTTCGATCAGCTCCAACCTCCAACCTTTATTCTTTATTGAAAAATGAACATCGAAAATAGCTCGGCCTCTCGTAATATGAGTTGATTTTTGAAAAACATGAATTGAAAATACTCAACTCACCTCTCGCAAAACGGAAATTAAAAAGGCTCAACTCACCTCTCGCAATATGAGTTGATTTTTGAAAAACAGAAACTACAAGGCTCAACTCACCTCTCGCAATATGAGTTGATTTCTGAAAAACAGAAATTAAAAAACAGAAATTGAAAATACCTCAGCATGTGAGCCGAGGCTCAACTCACCTCTCGCAATATGAGTTGATTTTTTTGAAACATAAGTTGAAAAACAGAAATTAAAATAGAAATTAAAAGGCTTAACTCACCTCTCGCAATATGAGTTGATTTTTGAAAAATATAAACTACAAGGCTCAACTCACCTCTCACAATATGAGCTGGTCTTTTTGGAAAACGGAAATTAAAAAGGCTCAACTCACCTCTCGCAATATGAGTTGATTTTTGAAAAACAAAAACTACAAGGCTCAACTCACCTCTCGCAATATGAGTTGGTCTTTTTGGAAAACGAAAATTAAAAGGCTCAAGTCACCTCTCGCAATATGAGTTGATTTCTGAAAAACAGAAATTAAAAAACAGAAATTGAAAATACCTCAGCATGTGAGCCGAAGCTCAACTCACCTCTCGCAATATGAGTTGATTTTTTTGAAACATAAGTTGAAAAACAGAAATTAAAATAGAAATTAAAAGGCTCAACTCACCTCTCGCAATATGAGTTGATCTTTTTGAAAAACATAAATTGAAAATACCTCAGCGTGTGAGCTAAGGCTCAACTCACCTCTCGCAATATGAGTTGATTTTTGATGAAAACATAAACAGAATTTGAAAAGACCTCGGCATGTGGCCCGAGGCTCAACTCACCTCTCGCCATATGAGTTAATTTTTGAAAAACATAAACTGAAATTACCTCAGCGTGACCCAAGGCTCAACTCACCTCTCGCAATATGAGTTGATTTTTGAAAAACAAAAATTGAAAAACAGAAACAGAAAACAAAAAATAAAAGGCTCAACTCACCTCTCGCAATATGAGTTGACTTTTTTTGAAAAATAGAATTTGAGAGCAAAAATTGAAAACACCTCAGCACGTGAACCGAGGCTCAACTCACCTCTCGCAATATGAGTTGACTTTTCTAAAAACGAAAATTAAATCGAAAAATAGAATTCGAAAGTACCTTAGCGTATCCCGAGGCTCAACTCACCTCTCGCAATATGAGTTGATCTTTTGATAACAAAAATTGAAAACAGAAATTGAAAATAGAAATTTGAAAGTAGAAATTGAAAATACCTTGGCGTGTGAACCAAGGCTCAACTCACCTCTCCAATATGAGCTGATTTTGACGAAAAAGATAGAAATTGCAAAACAGAATTTAAAAACACCTCGGCATGTGAACCAAGGCTCAACTCACTTCTCGTAAAATGAGTTAAATTTTTTTTGAAAAACAGAAATTGAAAATACCTCAGCGTGTTCTGAGGCTCAACTCACCTCTCATAATATGAGTTGATTTTTGAAACATAAAATAAAATAAAAATATCAGAATACCAAAACGTGTCATTTGGTAAGACTCGGGTGTCTTTTCCTTTGATTCAGTGGTTATCATCACAACCTCTTGCTCTGCTAGAGTACCTGCATATGTTATGCATGACGTTATCATGATATGCATATGGTGGTCCTTAATGCCTTTATGCCTACATAATTATGCTATGCGCCCTAGGCATGTTTGTCATATGTTCCTTTTCGTTGGGATTTTTGATGATCTGTGTTCATTGTTTCGACTCTTGATTCTCTTCAGACCTTGTACCCGTCCTCAAGCCATATGAGCAATCTGCGTTTCTCTGATATCGCTCTTTTACCCCTGGTTGAACTTTTGTCCCTGCTTTGAGGCTCTTGTACTTATCAGTTTTTTTCATCTAGGTAATGCTTAACATTTCTTTTGTTCAGAGTATGTTATTTACTATTTAGCACTTAAATAAACCATATAATGGGATGCATGAAAATGGCGGGTAGGTATGAAAGAGAAACTTCACATTTATTTATTTCAAAGGTAACAAACAAAGAAAGTTGACCAAAAATAGTTAAAAGTGTCGTGAAGAGAAAGGGAATTATAGTCAGTGGATACAAATGCTCTAGATATTCAACGCATGAACTCTTCCACGTTTCTTAATCAAGAATCTTTTCGAGCATGGCTTCTTGCGTAGAAGATTTCGAGCTTTCAGAAATGCTTCAAATACTGTAGTCTTGCCGTTTGACTCCCTATTCAAATCATCTTGTTCCATGAGTTCAAATCTGCTTCATTAGGATACCCTTTCGGGTTTTCATCCTAACCCTTCTTATTTACCAAGACGTCCTTCCGAGTTTTCATCTTGATCTTTTTTTTTGTTTACCAAGACGCCCTTTCGGGTTTTCATCTTGATCCCTTTTTTTTAGGCATAATATTTCTTCACAGCATCTGAATTCACTGGATTAGGTAACTCTTTCCCATCCATCTCAGTGAGAATCAAAGCTCCACCTGAAAAAGCCTTCTTTACAACATATGGTCCTTCCCAATTTGGTGCCAATTTTCCTCGAAAGTCTTTTTGTATTGGGAGAATCTTTCTCAGCACCAGTTCTCCTTCACGGAATTCTCTTGTCCGTACTTTCTTGTCATGGGCTGCGATCATCCTCTTTTGATACATTTCTCCATGGCAAATTGCCTTCAAGCGCTTTTCTTCAATAAGGTTTAGCTGGTCATATCGAGCTCGAATCCATTCTGCTTCCTCTAATTTCAACTCCATTAAGACTTGTAAAGAGGGGATCTCAACTTCGATGGGCAGCACGGCTTCCATTCCATAGACCAGAGAGAAAGGAGTTGCTTCTGTAGATGTTCTCACAGATGTGCGGTATACAAACAAAGCGAATGGTAGCTTTTCATGCCAGTCTTTATTGGTAGCTTTTCATGCCAGTCTTTATATGTCTCAGTCATTTTCCCGATAATCTTCTTGATATTCTTGTTAGCCACTTCAACAGCTCTGTTCATCTTCGGGTGATAGGGTGAGGAGTTATGATGCTTTATTTGAAATTGCTCATACACTTCCTTCATCATCTTATTATTCAGATTCAAGGTGTTATCTGAAATGGTTCTCTCAAGCAACCCATATCGACAAATGATTTCCTTTTTCAAGAACCTACAAACTGCAGTCTTCGTCACATTGGCGAACGAAGCGGCTTCTATCCATTTGGTAAAGTAGTCTATGACCACAAAGATAAACCAGTGTCCGTTAGAAGCTTTTGGGGAAATTGGCCCTATAACATCCATACCCCACATAGAAAAAGACCACGGGGAAGTCATGACATGAAGGGGCGAAAGGGCTGCATGAATCTTATCGTCGTAAATTTGACATTTATGGCACTTTCTTGCATAACTGATGCAGTCGCTTTCCATCGTCATCCAGTAATAACCGAGTCTCATAATCTTCCTGGCCATAGTGAAACCATTGGCATGCATCCCACAAATTTCTTCATGGATATTTTCAAGTATTTTTCCGGCTTCAATAGTATTCACGCATCTCAGAAGCACTTGATCTTTTCCTCTTTTGTACAGGATGTCCCCATTAAGAACGAATCCCACTGCCATTCTTCTGATTGTTCTTTTGTCGTTCTCATTTGCTTGTTCGGGATTGTGACAGCCCTAATTTGACCCTGGTCGGGAAGTGGTTTCGGGACCACTAAACCGAGTTGTAAAAATAATTAAGTGTTAAATTTTATAATTTTATTTTGTGATATAGCATGTATGAAATTTTGATGTGATGAATTTTGCCATTTAGATATGAAATTTTCTTAAAAAAGACTTAGATGTGAAGTATAAAAGAATGTGTGGTGCCGATTGAAGTGATTAAGAAATTCATGGAGTAAAACATGAGGATTTGCATGTCAAATTCCCCATTTTTACTCATAGTGGCCGGCCATGATGGAATTTAATTATAAAATATATGTATTATATTATTTGATGGTTTTAAGGATAGAATAAAGATTAATTAAAATACAAATGGGTGAGAAAAACAAAGAAAAAGCTTCCAAATTCTTGTTTTAGCTGAAACCAAAAGAAACTTAGGAGAAGAAGAAGTTTTTTTGGGACATTCGATCAATTGGGAGGTTCAAATCCAAGGTAATTTCTTGATAAATTGTGTTGTAATTGATGATTTAAGTTACTTATCATGTATCCTTCTAAACCCATGTTAAAATTTTGATTTTGGTAGAGGCATGAGCTTACGGTCTTGATTTAGTTGTAAGAATTGGTTGTGGTTTTCTTGCATTTAGAAGTGATGGTAAATGAGTGAAATGGAGATAAACAAATGTGCTTAGGTGGAGAATATTTGCTAAAAAGAATTCGGGTTATATGCTTGTGTTGGTGAGATTGCCGAATGTTGGCCTTAAAATTTGATTTGAGTGAAAGGGTGGTGTATAAAATGTCAATTTGGTGGAATGAATGCTTGTGAGATGGCACAAATTGTAGAAGATATGAATGTGAAGTTAAGTCTAAAATTTGGCTTAATGGCCGAATGAGCTTAGGGATGTGCATAAGTTGAATTAATGGAGTTTTAGATTGATGTAAGGCATTCGGTCATTTTGGTTGGGTGAGAGTATGTGTTTAGTTTGAAATTTGGCAAATTGTCTAGTAAATTCTACTTAGTGATGGTGGCATTGGGGAAAATAGATATAATGTTTGAATATTAAATTTTAGCATTGATATGTGTAATTGCCGAATGTGTTAAAGGACAATGCTTGGACTATAGGAATAATATGTGTTAAAGAAAGGTGTATAAATATCTATTAATTTGACATTCGGCTATGGCTATTGTTATAAAGCTTATAGTACAATATGTGAAACAAGTATTATGCGATTGCATGCATTCGGCTAAGGTAGTTGATATTAAATTTTATAGGCTTGAGTAGTTAAGACCGAAAGGGGTATAGATTAAGCATAAACTGATTTTAAGCTTATGAGCATGTATGTATTTGTGTGTGCGGCATTAGTGATAAATGGCAATTGGTAATGTGGTAAATGTTTATTAATTTGACATTCGGACTTAACTATATGTCTTGGAGCTATTGTGTAATTTGAAAAATAAATAGAAGTTTATGATATTAAAGTGTGTACTATATATGTATATACGCCTTATGTTTGTACCTTGTGCTTATTGAGACATTTGGCAATATGGTTAAATTCATGTATAAGAAAGCATGATAAGTTATGTGAATCTTTGCTTGTGTATGCGAATTAGATATAGATTAATAAATATGAAATCGAGCCATGGCCTATTTTTTTAAAATAGGATACATATTGAAATTATAGGTGATTGTCATATGTGACTATTAAGAAAATGATATTGAGTAAGTAATTAAACAAACCTATTTGTTTTAATTAAGCTCAAGAGCAAAGAGGATCAAAGTCGGATAGGGGAAAAGAGAAAGTAATAGAGTAGCCGATCTACAACCGTTCGAATATACCGAGGTAAGTTTTGAGTAGACCAACCTAGCTCATACATGATGATGATATGAAATGTTTTAAATTGAAAGCATTATGACTAGTTGATCTTACTTTGATAAAATTCAATTGTGGAATGAAATGGTAAGATTGTATTCGCATGAATATGAGGTATTGAAAGAATAATGTGAGTGGTATGAATGTATGAGATAGATGTGGTTATTTCCATTAAACCGAATAGGTATGGAATGTATATTTATATGTTTTGGGCAAATTGTGTTTATGTAAGAATGTTGTAATGTGTAAATTTTTGCATATGTCGAAAATAAGCTAGTGAAATACAAAAATGATATGCCATGTGAAACATATTAGAATGTGAATAAATAATGCATGAGACTCGGTGATGTGATGTAATCGGGCCCACGTGCCTAGCAGGCTTTGTACCGGTGATATGTAATCGGGCCCACGTGCCTAGCAGGCTTTGTGCCGGTGATATGTAATCAGGCCCACGTGCCTAGCAGGCTTTGTACCGGTGACATGTAATCGGGCCTACGTGCCTATCAGGCTATAAGCCGGTGATACATTCGGGCCCTCGTGCCTAGCAGGCTTAATGCCGGTGACTCGAGCATGAGTTAAGGTTTTGAGAAATTGTAATACAAATTCAATAGAGTATGTGCAACACATTAAGATGGCTAGGTATGTATTATATATTCATATGTAATATTAAATTAAATTGCATCTTAAGTATTAAGCTTGAATGTATATGTGAAAGAGAGTTCTATCAAGGCATACAAAGGTGATATATTCGGCCATAAATGAGCCTATATGAAAGAATGTGATTTAGCTATAATGTATGGGCAACAAATCAATTGACAGCAAATGTTGACATTTCCTTATATATATATGTGTATTCGGCCAAGTAGATATGCCTTTAGAAATTGAGTTTAATGATATTGAATATTGGTGGGACTATAAGATTTAAATTGTTTATATTACTCAAAGCTTACTAAGCTTATGAAAGCTTACTCCGTTGTTATGTCTCCTTCTGTTTTATAGATCTCATTTTGAAGCTACGGTTCGAGGGATTCAAGTCTAAGTCACCTACACTATCGTCGATATTTTTGGTACTTTCGAAGGTTTATTTTCTTTTGAAACAATGGCATGTATAGACTAAATTCTCTAACTTGAAAACGAATTCCATTTCGAGCTGTAAATATGTATAGCCATGCGAAAATAGCTTGCTAAGTTACTTTATATGCATATATAGATTTATGCTTGATAAGGTCGGTTAGGAGTGTCACAGGGATACCTTTGATTCTTGACATATTCTAAGATATCATGGAACCATGGCCGTTCGTCTGCCTCTTTCTCAATGCTACAACAATGTGCTGGGGCCTCATATATGCTCATTTTGAGGGGCATTATTTCTGTTTCTCTATTTGCTTTGAACATTGAAGCCAAAGTGGCTAAGGCATCTGCTAATTGGTTTTCTTCTCGCGGATGGTAATTAAAAGTTACTTCTTCGAATTCTTTGATCAGTTCTGCCACTAGATCACTGTATTTAACCAATTTCAGATCCATCACTTCCCAATCTCCACGGATTTGGTAAATTACCAACGCTGAGTCCCCGTACACTTCTAAGTTTTTGATGTTTCGTTCAATTGCTGCACAAACTCCTATGATACAAACCTCATATTCCGCTATGTTATTAGTACAGTAGAAGTTCAATCTGGGGGTGGACGGATAATGACTCCCTTTTGGAGATATCAAGACTGCTCTGACCCCATGCCCCAATGCATTCGATGCACCATCGAAGTACATCTTCCATGACTTTGCTTTTGATGACTCACATTCTTCTTTTGTAATGCACATCAAGTCTTCATCCGGGAAATCAAATCTCAATGGCTCGTATTCCTCCGTTGTTCGAGCTGCTAGGAAGTCAGCTATTGCACTTCCTTTTATCGACTTTTGGCTTACATAGATAATGTCGTATTCCGATAGTAGGATCTGCCATCGTGCCATTCTTCCTGAGAGTGTAGGTGATTCCATCATGTACTTTATTGGGTCCAGCTTTGAAATTAACCATGTCGTATGATACAACATATATTGCCTGAGTCTCCCAGCTACCCAAACCAAAGTGCAACATAATTTTTCAATTAACAAATACCTTGTCTCACATTCTGTGAACTTTTTGCTGAGGTAGTAAATTGGTTTTTCTCTTTTACCTGACTCATCATGTTGCCCCAGCACACAACCCATTGATTTTTTAGACACAGTCAGATACAATATTAACGGTTTCCCTGGAGTTGGTGGCACTAACACTGGGGGACTGGACAAATACTGTTTTACCTTGCCAAAAGCCACTTGGCACTCCTCGTTTCATTCTCCTGGATTATGTTTTCGAAGGAGTCAAAAAATTGGGTCACACTAGTTGGTAAGTTGAGCAATGAATCGAGCGATGTAGTTCAATCTCCCTAAAAATCCTCTGACTTCTTTTTGCGTGTGTGGAGGCGGTAGTTCCTGTATGGCTTTTATCTTATCTGGATCAACTTCAATGCCCCTTTTGCTGACAATGAAGCCTAGTAATTTTCCTGAGGTAGCCCCAAACATACACTTGGCTGGATTAAGCTTCAGCTGGAACTTTCTTAGTCTTTCGAACAACTTTCTGAGGTTCTCAATATGCTCTCTTTCCCCTCGGGATTTAGCAATCATATCATTAACGTAGACTTCTATTTTGTTATGCATCATGTCATGGAACAATGTCACCATGGCCTTCTGATATATTGTCCCAACATTCTTTAATCCGAACGGCATCACCTTGTAGCAAAATGTCCCCCACATCGTTACGAAGGTGGTTTTCTCCATATCTTCAGGAGCTATCTTGATCTGGTTATACCCTGAGAATCCGTCCATGAAGGAAAATAATGAATGTTTTATTATGTTATCCATCAATGTATCAATGTGCGGTAGGGGAAAATTATCTTTGGGACTCACTCGATTCAGGTCACGATAATCCACACATATTCGTACTTTGCTATCTTTCTTCGATACCGGGACTATGTTAGCCACCCATTCTGGGTACTTAGAGGCTTGTAGGAAGCCTGCATCAAATTACTTCTTGACTTCTTCTTTTATCTTCAACAGCATTTCAGGTTTTATCCGTCTTAGCTTTTGTTGAATGGGTTTGTATTCTTGTTTCAGTGGAAGTCTATAGACCATTACATCCTCATCCAATCCTGGCATGTCCTGATACGACCATGCAAATACATCTTTGTACTCACGGAACAAAGCGACCAAATCATATCTGGTGTCATCTGAAATGGAGGTCTCAATCTTCACTTCTTGCTTCTTCTCTTCATTTCCCAAGTTTACTGTCTCAACAGCTTCTTGATGTGGTAGAATCTGTTTATCTTCTTGTTCTACCATTCTTAGTAAGTTAGGAGACGAGACATAGTCTTCAACATTTTCATCAGCTTTGAACTCTCCTAAACAAATAGCTTTCTCGAAATCGATTTCAAGACTTGTAACGGGTTTGTTCATGTCGTTGATATTTGAGCACCTGAAAGTTGAATGAAAAGAAAACTATAGAGGAGCATCAAAGTATTGGAACCAACAAGCATAATGTTATGGAATGATATGAGGTAAATGTAAGGACAGGCTGTGAAATGAGAGAAATATTATGGAGTTAATGAGAATGAAAAACCCATGACAAAATGCATCTCTATTAACGTTCATTTAAAAGATAAAGAGCAAACATAAGCTCTTACAAAAGAATCTCATTATCACTTAAGGACACACAAAAAGAAAGTGTTAACATTGAGCATTACTCTGGAGAAAACTTAGAAACTACAGGAAGATCCACAGCAGTCCAATTGCTCAAAACGAATCCAGGAGGACAATGGGGTATCATTGAAACATCCTTAATCGCATCAGCTCCTTCGTCAATGACATTCACATTCCCTTCAGTATGGTTAGGAAGCAGATTTCCAACCGTATTGCTAGCACCATCAAATCGTAAAATGCCCGTATCAATAAGATCTTGAACCCTCCTTTTAAAGGCTAGACAATTTTCTATGGAATGCCCCTGATTCCCAGCATGGTATACGCAACTAGCAGTTGGGTCGTACCATTTCGGGTACGGAGGCTTCAAGGGTGCCATATAATGCGGGGATATCAACTATTTTTCCAAAAGTTTAGGATATAGATCCCCATACTACACAGGAATAAGAGTAAATTGTGGCTTCTCGGGGTTGGATCTTGCTGGCCTTTATTAGTTTTGGGGTTGGCCATAGGCGGGTGTAGTATTTTGTGGGAATGTGGCGACCAGTCTTTGATTACTCGTGGCGTAAATAGGGTAAGAAGGGTAAGAAAGTAGTGTTTGGTAGTAAGGGGTTTGAGGAGGATAATAGAAATTTGGAGATCGGTAATTTCGAGGTCGGGGTTGGTTTGGATACGGACTAGGGGCATAACTGCTGCCAGTCCCCACCATATGGGTTTCTGGTTCTTTCTTCTTCATGGGCGCTGCTCTTTTTGAACTTTCTTGACCTTCTAATCTTCCGCTCTTAATGGCATTCTCAATAAGCTCGCCGAATATTACAATATCCGCAAAGTCCTTCGTGGCACTTCTCACTAGTTTGTCATAAAACGGCGCCTTTAAGGTGTTGATAAAGAGGACGGTTATCTCATTTTTTGTTAGTAGGGGCTCCACTTAAGTCGAGACGTCCCTCCATCTCTGCGCATACTGTCTAAAAGATTCTGACTGCTTTTTCTCCATCGTTTGCAGAGTCATCTGGTCGGGCACCATATCAGACACATGTTTATACTGTTCACAAAATGATGGCTTTAGGTCCTTCCACGATCGGATTCTTTCTCTACTAAGCTGGTTATACCATCTAAGAGTCGATCCGACCAGGCTGTCTTGAAAGCAATGTATGAGCAGCTTGTCTTCATTCACATAGCCGGTCATCTTCTGGCAAAACATTACAAGATGCGCTTTAGGACATCTCGTCCCATCGTAATTTTCAAAATCAGGTACCTTAAATTTTGGTGGTAGGACTAGATCGGGCACCAAGCTAAGCTCTTTGGTGCTTAATGCGGAGAAGACCTCAGTGCCTTCTATTACTTTGAGCCTTTCCTCCAAACTCCTATACTTCTGTTAAGTCTCGTGATCATCCATTTTCAACCTGGCTATTTCTGCTGGGTCATCCAAATCTGGAACCGTAGGATTGGCAGAAGTGGCTCCTGGGTTTGACACAAATATTCCTTGCCCTAAATGGGAAGGTGGCATAGATCGCTGCTCCGGGTATATGGATTCCCCTTGAGTGTACCCTCTCTGTGTTGCGTGGGTGTGCGGTGAAGTGAATCCCGGGGGATAAAGTGGATCCTGATCGTGATTGACTCTTAGCTGTGGCTCCATAGTGTCGGAACTCTGCGCGGGTCTCTTCCCTTTATCTAATCCCTTGGCCAACAACTGAGTCAGCTGATCCATCATGTTTCTTTGTGATTCCAACATTCGGTCCATCATGTCCTACTGAATCTTGACCAGCTGCTCTTGTATTTGATCCTGTGTCTCCTTCTGGAGCTACTCTAACCTTTCCATCCTTTGATCTATGTTTCTTGATTTAGTACGGGTATCGTAACGGTGTTTGGTTGGTTGGTTTTTGGTGGTTTCCAGATTAACTGTCATAATTTTAATTAATCAGGGTCTTTCAATGAGAATTAATGCATGTAATATGATGCAATACACATGAATGAAATGAATGCAAAAAGAGGCGTTGATTCTTGATTCAATTCTATTAGATCACTTTCTAGAAAGCAAATTTCTTTCTATAAGGCGGAAGATTACATATACGACTTGGCCCTATTCCCTAGAGCCTTAACTTTTCTAAGAACTCAAGCTAAGTCTCGGCCATGATCCGATACTGACTCAAACTTTAAACTTAGTATATCAGCCTGAGCTGCCAGGGTTTGCAGGTGATCGGCGACTTTGCGAATTTGAGCCACGGCTTCGCCCATGATATGATCCCAGTCTCTAACATGACATTGAGAGTAGTGGAGCTGTTCTTTCCAATGTTCATTGTTTGCTTCGAGAAGTTCAATTCGTATTTCAGCATTTCGTAGCGACATTTCTAGCTCCTCTATCTTTGTCTTTAACTCTTCGATTTTGCTTAAACTGGCTTTCAGCTCAATTACGGAGTTACGATTACGATGATGATGTAGGGATTTTTCCAAGTCAGCTACCCGAGCTCGTAACATTTCTTTTTCATTTTAGTTCTCCCGCAAACTTCTTTTCAGAGCATCTTCCCATACCTGGGCCTCCTGAAGTTGCCTCTCCCAGTGACCAGCTTTAGTTTGTTCTTCTTTGACTTCCTGATGCCATTGTTCTGATGTCTTTCCCAAGCCAGCGGTTCTTCTTGACCTGCAAATCTTCTTGTATCGCGTTTTCAGATCATCTAAATCTTCTTCGACCTTGTTCCTCCCCTTTTTCAACTTTTCGGCTTCCAACTTGTGGATGTCAACGTCTAGTCCTAACTGCATCTTTTCTTGTTCAAGTTTTTCTATCTTCTTTCCTAATTCTCAGCTCTTTTCCTCAAAGTCCTGTTTGATGACTTCTAACTCCGACGGGATTACTCATAGATGCTCTTCTAGTGGTCGAGCATTTTCTTGACTTGGTAAGAGAATATTATCGTTGACTCTCCTACTTCTCCATCAATCGTACTCGGGGGTTGACATTGGATTTACAGCAAATCTCTTCATTCTATAGGTTTGGCTCCAAGCCTTCAATATCTCTCGAATTTTCTACTTATAGTTTTCGCCCTTGTATATGAACTCACATTGGGCTAAACCTTGAGTTGTCGATACAAACTATCTCGACCGATACTGCCTTAATACGAGTAGTGGAGCGTATCTAACGGCTCCTCATATCCCGAGTAGAGGAACCCAGTCAAAGTTACCATAACGATATAAGATTTCATCGGGGGTCATCCATGGAGCCTTCCACTCGACGTCTTCAGCTTGTAAATTTTGAAGAATTTTCATCCATTGTTCTTCTGAAATGTCATCTCGTCTTGGTGTAGATGTTACTTCCTTTAATGGAGAGTAGTTCTCATAGCAAGATCGGTAGGACGGCTTTTCTACTTTCCAAAAGTGACCATGAAACCAAGCTAACAGGAGTTGTGCACACCCTATGAATGTTCCCTCGCCGGCTCTCCGGCATGCATTCAATGATCTGAAAGTCTCTGCCAGGATTGTAGGGACCGGAGTGACCATTTTATTTAGTCGGTCAAATAAATCGGTGGCTACTTCATCTATGTGTCTCAAGGCTTTAGTGAAGATTACCAGTCCATAAATACCCAAAGCGAACACATCAACTCTTATCTTTGTGTCGGGATGTGCTAGAACCAGATCCTTCAAACTTTTCCAATGGATGCACTTGCCTTCCCCTTTCTACTGAATTCGGGCTGCAACCCACTGCTCGCTTATACCTGTGATATTCATTAATTTCTTCACAAAACTTAGGATGTTGACCACCCTAACATAGGCTTTGTCAGTCTACATTCTCGGACAACGAAGTAAGGTGGTGTATTCTTCCACAGTGGGTACCAGATCCACATTCCCGAAAGTAAAACAACTGTATGCTGAGTTCCAAAATTGAGCTAGGGCTCGGAACAAATGCTTATCTACCTTAATGTCGAGTAAGTAAGGCAGGTCACCATAATTATAGTAAAATAATTGCTTGGCCTCATCATCCCAGTTGGCCCATATCTCTCTCAACTCCCGGAGATCATTTTGTGTTACGCTGATGCTGGTGAAATCCCACAACTCCGATGTGTATCCCTCAACCAAACTATCTCTTTTTTCTTGCCATGTTTCCTCGGACCACTTTCGGACGGTCGCATTTTCTTCCACTCTATCAAGAAACCCCTTTTCCATGATAAGTGCTCTATTTAGCAACTGAACCTGAATTGACGCCTCTTTTTTATGACGATGCGATGCAATGCAATCATGAACAAAACAAAACAAAACACGTCAGTACCAAATAAAAATATAAATAGAGCACATATTCGGGTAACTGCCATAGTTTGGCTCGGCTCTACCTAGGGTGGGTTTTTAAGGCTTGGTACATGCGGTTCGGTTCTAGAGTAAAGGGTACCTCAACCAGCAGATTCCTCAATCCTCACCCATTATAGGCTTATATGGATCGAGTTTGGTTTAGGGAGATCCATTTCCCTATGGCCATGCGGAGGTGAAAACCTCACAAAGACATAAGTACGGATGCATCCCGGAAGCAATCCACTAGCCCATGTGGAGGTGAAAACCTCACGAAGGCATAGTTTCTAACTCTCACTTAAAGGGTGCGACCCCGACGGTCATGCAAATGGAATGTGCAGAGATATAAAAAGCTTGCAGTAAATACAAAATAAAATAATAAAGATCGTATCGCAAAATTGACAAAATGTAATGAAAAGATCGTATGTTGAAACATACTTCTAAATTTCGACGGAAAGACAAAAATTAATCAACTCGTGGCTCTACTCTCTTTTGAGGTCCCCAGTGGAGTCGCCAAGCTTTCGGGACCATTTTTGAAAAACAAAAACGGACGGTCGACTTGGGATTTTGAAAACGAGTACAAGAACTGGAGTCGCCACCAATCTTTTTTTGGGTGTGATTGGTCACCTCAAAAGGGGTTGTTTTAAAAACGATTGAATTTATTAAAACAACGAGTTTGGGTCTGCGAATATCAGAAAAATGAGTTCGGGAGTAAGTTACGCACGGGGAAGGATTAACACCCCCGATACGCCCAAAATTGGTACCTTGTTGATTAATTAGTGTCTTTAAAGTCGATGATTCGAAAACTTGTAAAAATTCAAAATACGATCCTCATTTGTTTTAAAAAAGTGTTTGGATAAGTTGAATGTGTGGATCAAAGGCTGATCTGCCTTAAGGCAAAACGTCACATCCAATACATTAGGACATGACATTTCGACCTTTGAGGCTAAACTTGCCTTTTATTTGAAATTTAGGTATTTAATTTTGGAAGGATGTTCGAATACTTGGAATAAACGAAGGAAATTGAAACACAATGCGTTAGGGCACAATTTCTCGAATCCTTAGTACCGAACATCGCCTTGGTTTAGAAAATCTTATCTCGAGATAACGTGACGTCACATCCAATGCATTAGGACATGACGTATCGAATTCTCAAAAATAAGCTTTTTATTGAAAGATTTTGTATTTGTAAAGGATATTCGGTTATTTAGATTTAGACGAGAAAATCGAGACCCAATACGTTAGGGCACGATTTCTCAAATTTCTAATCACAGAATATTGCTTTATTTATTGAAAATAATAAAAACATAGAAAAATATTTTTAAAGTAGGGAATGTTAAAATGATACAGAATGGGCAAGAAACAAAAAATAAGAGGTAGAAATATATCGAAACAAATAAGGAATATGATAATAATATTAAACGTAGAAATGAATATGTGTATAAACATATAATAATAAGTAAGATGAAAACATATATTAAAATACTAATAATGCTATATATATATATATATATATATATAAAATATGGACAAAGAATTTATGTATCCTAGTATCAAGAATATGGTATATATAAAAAAAAAAACATAATACGTACATAAAACTATAATAAGAACATAGTATATTTATAATAAGTACATTGAAATATCTATATACATATGTAGGTAATAACAACAAATAATAATAATAAAAACAATAGGTATAACATGGTATTAAGGATTTATACATAATACATACAAAAATATAATATAATATTAGAAGTATGAATACGTAATATGCATAAAAAATTTTTAATAGAGTATTTCAAAATATATGTACATAAATTAGATATATAATAACCTTATTTAAGAATAAGTAGTAATGAACATGAAATATAATAATAATATTATAGTGAAAATAAGTATAATAGTAGTAGTGACAAAAACTGATATAAATAATACATATAAGATAATAATAGATAACATAATAAAAAAATAGAATAACGAAATAAATTAACAAAATATCAAAATGATGAAAAGGATTAAATTGAAAGCAAAATGAAGAATTCGGGATAAATTTTAAAATAAGAACAAAAGGTAAGGACTTATTTGAACACGCGTAAAACAAAAGGGGACTAAAAACGCAATTTACCCCTTTCCCTAAAACGCTGCGCATCGATAGGGACTAAATTGAAAGCGCGACAACTTTCGGGGCTGAATTGAAATAAATAAAAGACTCGATTGTAAAACAATAAAATGCGGAAGGGCCAAATGCGCAAATGCCCTTCCGCTTTCAAAAACGCGCGGATCCTAGCGGGTCGGGTCGGATCAATCCGACCCGAGGCCAAAACGACGTCGTTTCTTAATTAAAACCGGGGGTCCAAAACGGTGCGTTTTGACCCCCTATAAAAGCAAAAAAAAATTTTAAAAATTCATTCGGTACCTGGGGAAAAAAAAAAGAGGGGAGAGAGGGAGAGCTAGGGATTTCTGGTGGGAAATCCGGCCGCGCTCTGGCCACCGTCCGGTCACCGTACCTCCGTCGGTGCTGTCGCTAGCCACCGTGTACGGTGGCCAGAAAAGGTAAAAAATATTTTTTTTATTTCTTTTCTTATATTATTATTGTTACTGTTCTAAAATCTGTTTGCATGTAAAAATCTAAAAAAAAAAGGGTAGTCACCTTAAGTTTTGATTTCGTTTCTGGTATAGTTTCCGATTGGGGGTATCCCTTCGCTGTATATCGTTAATATTGCTATTTTTCTTCGTGTTTTGAATGTTCGATGTTTGTATTAGTAGAAAAACCGAATCCTTTACAATCTATTTGAATCGGCTTATATAGCCTTTATTTTTACAAGTTGTTTTTTCTTTTTCTACTTTCTGTCTTGTCTTCTTTACTGCTTGCAGGTGAAGGCGGTGCTGAGAGGAGCCAATGGCGGTGCTGGACAGTGGATTTGACTGTTGGCAGAGCGTCAGAGGCAAGTGGGGCAGCGCTGAAACGGGGCTAGGGTTTCGGCAGCAGCTAGGTTTAGGGGTATTGGGTTAGGTTAGAAACGGGCTCAGTTTGGTAATTGGGCCACGGGTGTTTGGGTAAGATTGGGTTTAACATTGGGTTAGGTCTTGGGTAGGATTAGTCTGAAACAGTATGGATTTTATGTAACGGGTTAAGGTAATGGGTTTTCCAATTGGGTTAATTATGTAACGAGTTTTTGATGTAAAAGGGCAAAAATTGGCCTATAACAGGGAGAGTTTATTCCAAATACTTGATTGCTGCATTGGTAATGATCAATGGATTCTTGAGAATTCAAAGATTTCTATCATGCACCTTGAACAGGTTGGATTTGACCACCACCCCTTTTTATTAAATTTTGTAACCTTGAATAATCTAAGTAGTCTCCATCATTTTGGTTTATCTCGGCTTGGTTGGATCATGTTGGTTTTGTCGAGTTTATTAAATGTAATTGGCAACAAAGTGCAATTATTACAACGAATCTTGAAAATTTTCGAGAGCAGCTTCAGGATCAGAATTTTAATGTTTTTAGGCACGTAGGAAGGAAGAAAAAATAAATACTTGCTAGGCTTGGTGGTATTGAACGAGCACGGGAAAGGAGGTTTTCGTCATTCTTGCTGAATTTAGAAAAATATTTGAAGATGGAGCCTAATTTGTTGCTCACTTATGAGGAAAATTTATGGCTCCAAAAATCACATTCCAAATGGATTAATGATGGTGATAAGAATACTCATTTAGTCCATTTGAATGCCACTAATAGGAAGAGAAGGAATACAATCACGTCTCTCAAGTTATCTAATGGGGAATGGTGTGAAGATCAACAAACTCTAAAGCACATGGTAGTAGATTACTACAAAAAGCTCTTTTCCAAGGACACAAATACTTTTCAACATTATAATGTTAGAGGTATGTTTGCTCCCCAAGACGATAATGATTGTGATTTTCTGCATCGAAAGTATTACGGATGAAGAGATTAAAAATGTGGTGTCCAATATGCAACCACTTAAGGCACCAAGAGTTGACGACTATCCAACTATTTTTTTTCCAAAAGAACTAGAATTTGATTGGGATTGATACTTGTAATTTTGTTCGTGATTATTTTATTAACTACTAATTTGATTCTTGGGTTAATCAGGCTTTGCTTGTTCTCATTCCAAAAAAGAAAGTTCAGATTCAATCCAACAATTTCGGCCTATTAGCCTGTGTACTATCCTATTTAAGATCATTACCAAAAAAGTGGTTAATCGTCTTAAACCTTTCCTTCCAAGGTGGGTTCAATAGACTCAAACCAGTTTTGTTCCGGGTCATAACATAATTGATAATATTGTAATTGCTTCAGAGATTATAAATTCCATGTGAACTAAAAAGGGGAAGGTAGGATGGTTTGCTATTAAAATAAAATTTGAGAAGGCATATAACCGTCTCATCTGGGATTTTATTAAAGGCACCCTCTTGGATTTGAAAATGTCAAGATCCTTATGCCAACTTATCATACATTGTATTTGTTCTTCATCGTTGCAAGTTTTATACAATGGTACCATGACGGGCTCCTCCATTCCATCTCGATGAATTTGACAAGGTGATCCCCTTTCTCCATATATATATTTGTGTTATGCATGGAAAGATTAGCTCAAGCTTTTTCCCTTGAAGTTGACTATGGCAGATGGCGTCCTATTAAGCTGGCAAGAAATAACTCACTTTTATCCCACTTGTTTTTTGCAGACGATTTGGTTCTTTTTAGGAAAGCAACAATAGAACATATGAGAATCATCAAAGGCGTGCTAGAGAAGTTCTGTAATGCCTTGGGTTATAAAATCAATAAGGATAAGATGATTTTATTTTTTAAAAATTGTTAGTACAAATCTCCGGTGAGGAAAATCTTGAACACACGAACAGAAGAAAAAATAGGACAAGGCTCCAAGGCGTGTATCAAGCCACTATCTTTAAGGTTATATTCACCCCTACCTATCTTCTGTGTGCAAACGAGTTTCGAGCAAATTAACCTCAAGGATACAATGAAGCCACTGACTATTTGCGTTTTGCACTGACAAAAATAGCCCACTACACACTGTGCAATGTATGACAAGAAACTCAATTTCTATAAATGATTTTTGTAGTAATACTTTATAGAATAATCTAATAATATTAGAAAATGAAGGAAGGAAAGAAAGAATATTAGAATTTTTTGGTATGATTTCCAAATTAAATCTCATTCTTATTTATAGGAATTTTTGTCTCTTCATAGAGACTTCTTTCATCAATAGGTGTCTTTCTGAATAATAATGTCTTTAAAATAAGCACATAATTATTCATTTAATATTATAACTATTCAAATAATATTTATTTAAATAGTTATAATTTTTTTTAAAAATCAAATAATATAATATTTTGATTAATTACACCCATTCATTTATAGTTTTTGGAACACTATAAATATTTGAAAATGTTCCAACAATCTCCCCTCTATTTTCAAAATATTTTAGATTTTGATATTCTTGGAAATCAATTCGCATAAATGAAGGTATTTTACGATTGAACCTTCATTTAGTGAAAACATGCTAAAGTTAATCGAAATTGCATGGTAGACTAAGCTTTGAACCAACTATTTCATTTGATTAACCGAACACATCTCACACAATGATTTCAACACCGGTCAATGCATAGTATCTAGGGACACTATTATGACCATGTGTATGTGTCCTCTTTTCATGAGTGCTGTCAAAGCCAAACTGTTGAGCTCCTAGAAGCGGCGACACTTCTACTCACATAAGTAGATCCCATCAAGAGTGTTCCCGTAATTAGAACACTCTAACATATTTATGTTATGGGTCCATTAAGAGTACATTACTCATCCTTCCCTTATCATTACGGGTACCTAACACTTTAATCTTAGGATGGATTTATTTATAGTGCTAACAGTCACATACTAATGATGTACTTTATCTCATTGAACTCAAGACTTGACGTTATACCAAGCGTTGAGTTGAGTTTCCATCATGGGTGACTCTAATTAATGAGCTTGAGTCCCATCCCTTTTGAGGTCCTTTTTACTGCATCTCTAGCAAGACTTTTTGTTAAAGGATCTGCCAAATTTTCATTTGACCTCACATATTTAATAGTGATCACTCTATTAGAGATTAATTGTCAGACATAACTATGTCTTAATCCAATGTGTCTAGACTTTCCCTTATATACTTGGCTATATGCCTTTGCTAGAGTAGCCTCACTATCACAACGGATCGAAATAAGTGAAATTGGCTTAGGCCATAAAGGTACATCATAAAGCAAATTTCTTAATAATTCTGCTTCTTTAGATGCAACGGCTAATGTAATAAATTCTGCTGCCATGGTGGAATCAGTAATACATGTTTGTTTCTTAGAACCTCAAGAAATGGCTGCTCCACCAAGAATGAAGATTCATCCACTAGTAGATGCATGATCTTCCAAACTTATAATCTAACTTACATCCGAATACCCTTTTAAAACTGGAGGATATCTATTATAACACAATCCATAGTTAATAGTTTTCTTTAAGTACCTAAGTACTTTATTCAAAGCTTGCCAATGCAAACTACTTGGATTACTTATGTACCTACTCAATTTCCCAACAGCATATGCAATATCTAGACTTGTAGCATATGCAATATCTAGTCTTGTACAAGTCATTATGTACATAATACAACCAATTAGACTTCCATATTTCAATTGATTAATTTTCCTACCAGCATTAGACATTAATTTTATTTGATGATCCCTGGGTGTAGATGCTAGTTGATAAACGCTAATTTATACATATTTTTACCTCATGTTTAGCCTATATTTTGGATAAATTATTATCAATTTAGTGAGAATTGGTGCTCTTAATCCTTATTTTTCATATCTTATACTCAGGAGAGCATAGGGAAGAGAAAAGAATAGGAAATGGACTGAAAATGAGGAAAATGGGCCAAAAATGACATAACACACGGCCCAAGGAATTACCACACGGCCGTGCCACACGTCCGTGCCACATGAAGATCACATGGTCCAGCTCTCGACAAGCATGGGCAGGCCACACGGCCGTGCCAAACCACACGGCCTTTGTCGAAGTCACATGGGCGTGGCACACGGGCGTGTTCTAGTCGTGAGGAAGAGGAATTTCACTCGAATTGGGATACTTGGAGGCTAAGAAAGGCTCCCCAAAGCTCTATATAAAGACCCTAGGAGGCAACTCTTAGGGTGTGCTTATTTCCCCCAAAAGGGAAGTATTCTTTGCTGCCAACACAGAGAGTGGAAGTAGGGATTACTCGCAGGGAAGCTGATTGATTCATCCCAGAAGCCGAAATTCTGCAGCAATATAGAGGATCTCCCTAAATTCCTTCAGGGGTTTTCAGGTTCTTTTATGTTTTGTTATTTTATTTCTTCTGAGATGTTTTCTTTCTTTATTATGAACTAAACCCCTCAAATACTTGAGGGGGATGAAACCTAAGACAGATCTTGTTATTATTTATTCTTGAGTTATATGATAAATACTTGAGTTGTTCTTAATTATGTGTTCTTCATTCTTGATTTAATAAACCTAGGTATTACTTCAAGAATTAGATGTGCTTAGAGCAGAGGAGCAAAATTCCCTGTGATAAGAGTAGATCTACCATAATTAAGCGGAGTTGCATGCAACCCTAGACATAAGGCGACAAAAATCTGCCGGATTAGGGTCAAACCTAATATGGGGAACCATTGATCGAATTAATGCAACCTAAGAAGTTAATTGATAAAGGAACTTTAATTAACAACTTAGGCCTAGTTGCTCTTCACCTCGACGGAGGGTTTAGCATAAATTAGGGATCTCTACGGATCAAGTCAAGTGAATAAATCGTCTAGCTCAAGAACCAGTACAAGTGAAGTCTAGGTGGATTCTCCCTTAAGTATTGTCCATATCAATCAGCTTTTCCCCTAAAAGTTTTCTCAATTTACCCTTTGTGTCTTCTTAGTTTAGTTTTAGAATTAGTTTAAACAAACCCCTCTTTTATTCTTAGGCTAGATAATAGAAAGAAAATAAGTAATAGTACTTTTGGTTCCCTTGGGTACGATAACTCGGTCTTGCCACTAAGCTATACTGCTGTTCGATAGGTGCGCTTGCCTTAAAGCGTCGCGATATTAGTTAGTTTTGGTGTGATCAAGTTCTTTATAAATTTTATTACTAAGTATCGCGAACGTGGATATCACTGGTATACAGTTGAAAAGATCAAACTTTTTAAGCACATTTTCAATGTAATGTGATTGTGATAAAGCTATAGTTCTTTTATCTCGAGTTATTTTAATCCTAAGAATAACATCTGCTACACCCATATCCTTCATAGCAAAGTTGTTTGACAAGAATTTCTTTGTGTTTTCTATTTGTTCCAAATCTGTGCCAAAAATAAGCATGTCATCTACATATAAACAAATTATGACACCTTTTCCATTTTTAAATTTGCTATATATATACTTATCGGATTCATTTATTTTATAGCCATTAGCAAAAACAACATTGTCAAACTTTTAGTGCCATTGTTTTGGTGCTTGTTTAAATCCATATAAAGATTTAACAAGCTTACATACCTTATGCTCTTGTCTTGAAACAACAAATCCTTCTGGTTGTTCCATGTACACTTCCTCTTCCAATTCACCATTTAAAAATGTAGTTTTAACATCCATTTGGTGAAAAACCAAATTATATATAGAGGTAAGTGATATTAAGAGTCTAATTGTAGCAATTCTTGCTACTAGAGCATAGGTATCAAAGTAATCAATACCTTGTTTTTGTGTAAAACCTTTGGCTACCAACCTTGCTTTAAACTTATCAATGGTTCCATCGACCTTCATTTTCTTTTGAAGATCCGTTTATAACCTATTACTTTGGAACACGGTGGAAGATCAACTAACATCCAAGTTTGATTTCCCATATTGAATTCATCTCATCATTTATTGCTTCTTTCTAAAAAGCAGAGTCATGAGATCTCATTGCCTCTTCAAATGTAATAGGATCAGATTTCGTATTATAACAATAAGGTATCTTATTGCATATACTTTCACCTTTTCCCTCTACAAGAAACATAATGAAATCTGGTCCAAAATCTTTGACCTTTTTAATCCCCTTACTTCTTCTTAATTCTTGACAAGATTTATCATTATTATCAATTTGTTCCAATAGAATCTCATTCTCATTTGAAGAATGAATCAATTGTTGTGGTTATAATTGTCTTGATATAGAATTAAATCTATTTTCATCAAAAATAGCATCTCTTGATTTAATAACAGTATTAATTGAAATTGAATCATTTGGTTCAATTACCATGAACCTATATGCCTTGCTATTATGTGCATATCCTATAAATATGCATTCAATTCCTCTTTCACCTAACTTTTTACATTTAGGTGTTGGAACTTTGACAATAGCTCTACAACCCCAAACTTTCAAATAATTAAGGTTTGGTTTCCTTCTCTTCCATTGTTTATAAGGGGTTATTTTAGTTTCTTTATTAGGAACCCTATTCAATATATGACAAACTATTAGAACAGCTTCTCCCCAAAAACCTTGTCCAAGACCTGAATATGATAACATTGAATTTACAATTTCAGTCAAGACTCTATTTTTCCTTTCAGTTACACCATTTTGTTGTGGTGTGTAAGGAGCTGAAACTTGATGGACAATTAGTGGACTCAAAATAACTTGGATTATAGTATTCTCCACCTTTATCCAATCTTAAGCACTTGATATATGATTGACACTGAAGTTCAACTTCAGATTTATAAACTTTAAATTTATCAAGCGCTTCATCTTTCGAATGCAATAAATATACATAATAATATCTAGAACAATCATAAAAAAGTAACAAAATATTTTTTTCCACCTAATGTAGGAGTATTATGCATGTCACATAAATCATTATGTATCAAATCAAGCAATTTTGTTTTCTTTTAACTTTAGGGAAAGGGCTTCTTGTAATTTTAGTCAACATACATGTATTACATTTTTCAATATTATTATTAAAAACAGGAATTAAATCTAACTTATACATGTCATTCAATTTTCTATAATTTAAATGACCTAATCTATAATGCCATAAACAAAAAGATTCAATCATATAAGCAGAAATAGTATTTTTATTCTTATTAATACTATTCAGTTTGAACATACCCTCATACATATACCCTTTCCCTACAAAAATTCCTCCCTTAGACAAAATAAACTTATCTGCCTCAAAAACAAGTTTGAAACCAAACTTATTCAACAGACTTCCAAACACTAAATTCTTTCTAACTTTTGGTACATAATATACATCATTTAAGGTTAAAACCTTTCCAGAAGTGAATTGTAGTTCAACAGACCCTTTGCCTTTGAGTGCTGCGGTGGAAGAATTTTTTATGTACAAGACATTGTCATTTTCACATTATGTGAACTTTGTGAACATGCTTTTGTCTTTGCACACATGTTTGGTTGCTTCGATATCAATCCACCATGTATTATCATCTTGTGCCATATTAATTTCAGATATCATTACAACGAACTTTTCATTATTATCAACCTTAGAAGATGGTTTCTTCTTTAAAAATCGATATTCATTCTTGAAATGTCTCGACTTATCACGATGATAGCATGAGCCCTTTTGTTTCTTTTTGAACTTATATGCTCTATCAGTCTGTTTGAACTTTCTCTTGAATGGTTTAGTAGTCTGTACTTCCTCCGTAACATGCACTTCGACATTTTCAGAATTTAGGTGCTGATCTTACTTTCAATATTCTTCTTCAATACAAAGATGATTTGCCAAAGCCTCAAGAGATATTTCCTCTTTCTTCTGTTTTAAACTTCTTTTAAAGTCTTTCCAAGATGGAAGAAGTTTGTCTATTATGGAGGATACAACAATCATTTCATCCATTTTCATATCATATTGCTTGAATTGATTCAACATCTTTTCAATATCACAGAATTGTTCCATAACAGAACAACCATCAACCATTTGATAATTATTGAAACGACTGACAAGAAATTTCTTACTTGTAACATCTTCGGTCATGTATCTAGTCTCCAATTTGTCCCATAATTCTTTAGTGGTGACCTCGTTTTGGTAGGTATCGAACAAACCATTAGATAAACCATTTAATATATGGCTCATGCACATGTAATCAGTATTATCCCATTTTTGTCTTTTTTCAGATTGTAGCAACAGATTCATTTTCATTCTCTTCAGGTCTTGGAGTATCCAAAACATAAGTAATCTTCAAAGTTGATAATAAGAAGTGCATCTTTTTCTGGCATCGTCGAAAATTGCCACCATCAAACCGATCAAGTTTGACAACATTCGAAGCCAACTCCCTTAGTGTTCCACTTTCATGTGTTGTGGTAGTCATCATGAATTATAACTTTAAAATTGTTAGTACAAATCTCTGATGAGAAAAATCTCGAACACACGAACGGCACTCGAACAGAAAAAGAAATAGGACAAGGCTCTAAGGTTTGTATCAAGCCACTATCTTTAAGGTTATATTCACCTCTACCTATCTTCGGTGTGCAAATGAGTTCTAAACAAATTAACCTCGAGGATACAATGAAGCCAATGACTATTTGTGTTTTGCACTGACGAGAATAGCCCACTACACACTGAGCACTGTATGACAAGAAACTCAATTTCTATAAAGGATTTCTATAAAGCCAATTTAACCACTTGTAAGAAACCAGCATTGAATTGCTTCTTGACATCTTCTTTTATCTTCAACAAAGCGTCGAGCCTCACTCTTCGGAGTTTCTGTTGAGCTAGCTTACACTCTTCCTTTATAGAGAGCCGGTGTACCACGATATCAGTACTTAACGCGGGCATATCTTGATATAACCATGCGAAGACATCTTTGAATTCTTGGAGTAACTCTATGAAGTCTCGCTTTGTTTCTGCTGTGATGTAAACTATCATATTCATTTCTTTCCTTCTCCTAGGCTTACCATTTCCACTAATTCCTAGTAAGGTAGGATTTGTTTCTCATCTTGTTCTACCATCCTTAGCAAATCAGGAGATAAGCTACAGTCTCGGTTATCTTCAAAATCCTGAGGTTCCTCTGGACACATATCTTGCTAAAAAAGAGATTCTAAGTCAATAGCAGTGTCACTCATATCATTGATATCTGGAGACCTATTATAGGAACGAAAGAAGACCCAAACAAAAAAAAGAATCTAAGAATAAATATTTTTGTGGTATGATTATGAATGAAATGGAAAAATAAAAGAATACTTGCTCAAGATGATAAGCAAACATGCATTTTATTAAAAAAAAGATACTGAACATATGCCTATTTCACAAAAGGATTCTTATTGCTCCTATGATTAAAGCAATAAGCGTGTTTTGAACATTACTCTGAATTAGCTCTTAAAACTACAGGAATCTCTTCCGCAGTCCAATTGTTCAAAACACTCTCGAGTATGTAAGGGCAAATTCTTGATCGATTCTCTTTTCCAATTCCTTCTTCGGATATAACATTGATGCTCGAATTTCTATACATTCCTTTCAGGCCTTTGACCTCTTCAAAGAATTCCAACTCTTCTGATTAATTAGGGTCTTTTTATGAAATTTAATGCATATGATGAAATGTACTCCAGATGAATGAAATGAATCCAAAAAAGAGGCGTTGATTCTAATTCAATTCGTTTAGAACAACTTTTCTAGAAAATGAATCTCTTTACATAAAACGGATATTTACATATACGGCCTTGCCCTAGTACTTAAAGTGAAGATATCGAACCTTTTCTTCATATCCGGATGTTAAGATTAAATTCCGCGAACTTTTTCAATAGATGCCTTTACTATCTCCTTTTTGCTTGATCCAAGCCGTGACCCATTACTCACTCATCCGCGTGATGCTCGTTAACTTCTTTAAGAAAATTGGGACATTGACAGCTTCTCGAATAAGCTTTATCGACTTTGAATCCTAGGGCAATGAAGCAAAGTCGTGTATTCCTCTATGGTAGGCACTAAATCTACCTTCCCGAAAGTAAAGCAGCTCTTTTAACTCTTGGAGATTATTCTGAGTCACACTGATGCATGTGAAATCCCACAATTCTGACACGTACTCTTCCATCAGACAATCACCTTTCTCGCGCTGTGTCTTCTCAGCTGCATTCGAACGGCCGCAGTGTCTTCCACTTTATCAAGAAATCCCTTTTCCATGACAAGCTCTTTATTTATCAACTAAACATGAATCAAAACCCCTTTTCTATGATGAAAATGCAATGCAATCATAACCAAAACAAACTAAAACAAGTTAGTACAAAGCAAAAGCAAGTAAGAAAAATTAAATACAGCACCTATTCGAGTGACCATTAGGGTTTGGTATGGCTCTACCTAGGGTAGGTTTTCTAGGGCTCATTATATGCGTTTCAGTTCTATAATAAGCGTATTTAAACCTATAGATTCCTTGATCCTCACCCATTATAGGCTCATACGGACCAAGTTCAGTTTAGGGGAATACATTTCCCTATGGCTACACGGAGATGACGATCTCACAAAGACATAGGTACGGATATATCCCGAAAGCGATCCACTATCCTATGCGGAGGTGAAGACCTCACAAAGGTATAGTTTCTCACTCCCACTTAAAAAAGGTGAAATCGAACAATTATGAAAATGCAATATGCGAAAAAACACACAAAATGAAGCTTTTGAACCAATAAAATAGATATAATAGATCCCTATACAATCTGAAATATCAAAACATAAATGATGAAATGCAAAAAAGGGATCATAAATTTAAACCAAATTGTCAATTTTCGATAAAAAGATAAAAAGTAATCAATTCGAGGCTTGACTCTCATATTTGTCCCCAGCGGCGTCGCCCAGCTGTCAAAAAATTTTTTTGAAATCGACTTTTTATATTTAAAAACGAAAATTGGAGTCGCCACTGATCCTTTTTAGGAGGTGTGATCGGATCACCTCGTAACTTGATCGTTTTAATAAAATGTTTAATTTACTAAAATAGTGATTTTTGGTCTACAAAATCCAGAAAATGGGTTCGGGAGTTGAATATGTGCGAGTAAAGATTAGCACCCTCGTAATGCCCAAAATTGGTACCTAATTGATTAATTAATGTCTTAATGTCAAAAGTTGAAAACTTGGAAAGAATTTAAAATACGATTCCTCTTTTTATTAATGTTAATTTTTTTTAAAATCACTTGAAGAAATCAAAACGTGCGTTAAAGACCTTCTCGCCTGAAGTAGCAAAATATCACATCTCGTAAGTTAGGACACGACACCTTAAACCTTTGAGAATGAGCTTGTCTTTTATTTTTTATTTTAAATCTTATGCATTTTAATTTTAAAAGGATATTCGATTATTTAAGTTCAATGAGAAAATCAAAACCCCGTAAGTTAGGGTACGATTTCTTGATTCTCCCAAATATGAAACATTGTCTTATTTTGAAAATTTTCTTTTTACGTGTTTGGGTAAAAATTAATGTAATGTTTAAAATGATATATGAATGAAATGTTACGATAATGAATGACAACAATATGAATATACTAATGAACAATTCATAGTACATATAACGGCAATAGTCACATAACATACATCACTTTAATACCAATATTAATAATCAAAGAAAAATAAAATAAATAATAACAATGATAACAATAATAAAAATAGGCACATAACAAGAAAATACCAATTTTAAAAATAATAAGGACAAGGGGATTAATAAATAAATACATAAATAAATATTGACGAAAATAGTTCATAAAATATTGAAAATAAAGAACCAAATTAAAAAAGAATAAAATTCAATGGCCAAATCTAAAAAAGAGAAAAAAAGGAAATAAGGCCTAAATAAAACGCGTGCAAAGAGACGACTGAATGGGAAATTATCCCCAGTCCTCAAAGTGCACCATTTCATAAAGGACTGAAATGAAACAAAAACAAAATTATGCGGACAAATTTAAAAAGTAAAAAAAAGGACTATATTAAAAATTAAACGAAAGGCGGAAGGGTTAACTGCATAAATATCCCCTTTAAACAAAAACACGCAGATCCTCCCAAGCGGGTCAGGTTGGTCCGAAACAACACCGTTTTAGGTGTCTGCCTTTTCAAATGGTCTGAGGACCAAATTGAATCAAAAATAGAAATAAATAAAAAATTAAAAACTAAAGAAAATAGGGTAGGACTAAACTGAAGTGCACCACAAAAGCGGAAGGACCCACCGCGTAAATATCCCTCTAAGGGAAAAATAAGCGGATCCTAGCTTAAAATCGGGTCGAGTTTAGGGTCTTAAGCAAAACGACATCGTTTTGGCAACTGATGCTTGAGTCCAAAACAACGTCGTATTGACCTGTATATAAATAGCAAAAATTAGAAAAAAAAAACTTCCCCTTCTTTTTTTCCAAAAAATTCTGAGAGTTCTTTCAGACTCTCTCTCGCTCTCCCTTTCTCAATTCGTCGGACTGCCGTGGTGGCCGCTGGTCGCCGGTGACGGTGCCGCAGTCCACGGTGGCCGGACATAAAAAATTAGCCATTTTTGGCCTTTTTGACTCCCTGTTCCTAAAATGCCATCTTTCATCAGACAAGGCAACCTCGGCTGTTCCCCACGATGGCGCAAACTCGAAAATAGTAAGATTTCACCCTTTTGTATTATTTTTTTTATTTTCATTAAATACAAGTAAAAAGGTAGAAAAGAAAAAAAATCAAGAAGAATAAATAAATGAACCACCTTTTAGAAATTTCTTTCTGTTATTGTTTTTTATTTCGTGTGTAAAAAATACATTGATAATTTCGTGACTTTTATAACGAAATTCATTTGATTTTTGTTTTTTTTATTGCTTTTGTTTGCTACTGTCTCTCTATTGTTGAGCTTTTTTTTGTCTTGTCTGCAGGTACGGGGCAAAGGCTAACTGTTTGGGCCACAGGAGTGGCAGGCCTCAGGCATTCAGCACGCTACGGAGGCATGAGGAAGGGCGCGGTACATTAGGGTTTAGGTCTCTTTTTTGCTAAAAATTATTTAGATTTTGGGCCATTTGGGCTTAGGATTTTTTTGTAATTTGGATTGGACTATTTATTTGGGCTTGTAATTTAGTTTTATTTATTATTTTTATTTTTTTGGGTTTTTTGTGTTGGTTTGGGCTCGGGCAAATTGAGCTAACTACAGCTGCCCCTATTTGCTCATTTTCGTGTAACGAGAATGGAGCAAAGACTTTTAAGAATGAACAATTTTGCCTAATCTCACCGAATCTGGACTTCTTGGTGTTCATCTTCTTCAAGTAGCTTCGTTCTAACCCTCTGCAACTTCAAAGGTATAAGATTTGTTGCTTCAATTGCTCCACTGCAACTTCAGGGAGATAAGATCTATAACTTCAATCTGCTCCACTACAACTTCAGAGAGATAAGATTTGTAATTTTTAACTTTAATCTGTTCCACTGCAACTTCAGGGAAATAAGATTCGCTATCTTCAGTCTGCTTCACTACAACTTCAGGGAGATAAAATTTGTGGCTTCAATTTGCTCCTTTACAACTTTAGGGAAATAAGATTTGCTATGGTATTTGATCCAACCTACTGCAACTTCAAAGGTATAGGATTTACGACTATAGCTTTAGTCTATTCCACTGTAACTTCAGGGAGATAAGACTTTCTATGGTAGATTTGATCTGACCTACTGCAACTTCAAAGGTATAGGACATATCATTTCAATCTGTTCCACTGCAACTTCAGGGAGATAAGATTAGTGGCTTCAATCTGCTCTACTGCGCTTCAAGGAGATAAGATTCGCCATAATAACTTCAATCCATCCCACTGCAACTTCAACGGTATAGGAATTATTACTTCGATCTTCTCCACTGTAACTTTAAGGAGATAAGATTTGTTATTTTTAACCTACTTCACTGCAACTTCAGGGAAATAAGGTTTGTGACTTCAATTTGCTCCACTGCAACTTCGGGGAGATAAGATTCGCCATAATAACTTCAATTCATCCCACTACAACTTCAGGGCTATGGGATTCATGGTTTTTCTGATCTGTTACACCATTTTCTAGGAACATGACCTATAGAATCCATTTCATGGGCCTCTTTATGCCAAGTGATTAGGATGTCATGACCAGAATGAATCAAATGCTCCTAACCAGATGTGTATGAATGATACTTGCATGAATGCAGAATATCATTTTTTTTTAAAATGTTCCCCTTTTAATGCTTAGGTTAGCATTACCCATTGTTCATCAAGGTTCTATTACTGACGCATTATCCTGCCTTCTTGTTTAGCTAGCATCTTTGATAGAAAACCCAAAGAAATAATCATAATTTGGGCTATTCTTTCCCAAATGTTTCCAACTCTTAGATTTAGTTACTTCTCACTAGTGGTCCTGCTTCAAGTCTTTGTACTGTTTAGAACCTTTCAGAGCAATATGCAGAACTCCTTTTACTTGAATATTATTAGTCCATTAATCGTTATTTCAATGTAAAATGCTTAAAAAAATTATCACAATGGATAAGATCGAATTTTATTGGGAGCAAAGCTCGAAATGAATAAATTAGCTAAAATACAAAATGAATAAGATGAAAATAGGTGCCCCAGATATCGTAACATGAGCTTCTCTGCACAAACTTCTCGAGGGCCCTTTGAACTTGATATGTGTTTAGAAGACCTAGAGTACTTTATTGATGCCCCAAGATGTAGCATCCCTTCTTCTTATTAATTCAAAAAGGACAAGACTACCACATGCCCTATCTTCGATCAAAATTTGAATTACCCTTTTCTGGGTTTTCAATTTAAAACCCCTTTGGTCTTAAACTGCCCGTTTATGAGTTTTCGCCTTGGCCTCTCCCTTTTTTTTCAAGTGAAGTACTTCTTGACTGAATCCAAATTCACGGGATTAGGCAAGTTTTTGTCATCCATCTTAGTCAAAATCAACGCTCCTCCTGCAAAGGCTTTCTTTACCACATAAGGTCCTTCCCAGTTTGGCATCCACTTTCCTCTGAAGTTATTTTGTATAGAAATGATCTTTTTCAAAACCAGGTCTCCCTCATGGAATTCTCTAATATGAACCTTTTTGTCGTTAACTCATATCATTCTTTTTTGGTACATTTGACCATGACGGATAACTCTTAACCTCTTCTCCTCAATTAAGTTCAATTGATCATATCGAGATTGGATCCATTCTACTTCATTCAATTTCAATTCTACCAAAACTCAGAGAGAAGGAATCTCGACTTCGATGGGTAAAACTGTCTCTATTCCACAAACCAAAGACAAATGTGATACCCCAGTAGAAGTTCTGACGGACGTTTGATAGGCATAGAAGGCAAATGGTAATTTCTCATGCCAATCTTTATAAGTCTCAGTCATTTTCCCCATGATTTTCTTTATATTCTTATTAGCTACCTCTACTGCACCATTCATTTTCAGATAGTATGGTGACAAGTTATGGTGTTTAATTTTGAACTGACTGTAAACTTCTAATATCGTGCTATTGTTTAAATTTAGCACGTTGTCAGATATGATTCTTTCTGGCATTCTATATCGACATATGATCTCTTTCTTTAAAAACTTGTTGACTATCGACTTTGTGACATTGGCATATGAAGTGGCCTCTACCCATTTGGTGAAGTAATCGATGACCACAAAGATGAATCGATACCCATTAAAAGCTTTAGGTGAGATTGGTCCAATCACATCCATGCCCCACATAGAGAAAAGCCATGGAGAAGTCATAACATGAAGAGGTGAAAGAGGTACATGAATTTTATCTCTAAAAATTTGGCATTTATGATATTTCTTAGCATAACTGATGCAATCCCCTTCTATGGTGGACCAATAATACTCGAATCTCATGATTTACCTGGCCATTGTGAAACCATTAGCATGTGTTCTGGAGATACTCTCATGGATTTCTTCCAAGATTTTCTTAGCCTCAACAATGTCTACACATCTTAATAGCACCTGATCCTTTCTTCTTTTATATAGGACCTCCACATCTAAGGTGTAGTCACTGGCCAATCTTCTCAAAGTCCTTTTATCATTTTCAGTTGCTTGGTCAGGGTATTCATGATTCTTCACATATCGCAGTATATCGTGATACCAATGGTGATCATCTTTTTCTTCTTCTTCTTCGATGTTGTAACAATGAGCCAGAGCCTTATAAATACTCATTTAGATAGGCTTTACATCCTCTGATTTGTTCACTTTGACCATGGAAGCTAGAGTAGCTAGGGCGTCGGTAATCTAATTTTTGTTTCGCAGAAGGTAACAGAAAATGATGTCATCAAACTCCTTAATTAGTTCAAGGACCAGCTTTCTATACTTAATCAACTTGAAATCTCTTGTCTCTCATTCACCCTTGAGCTGATAAATCACTAATGCCGAATCCTTATATACCTATAGCATTTTGATCTTATATTCTATGGCTGTACGGGTTCCTATGATACATGCTTTGTATTCTGTCATATTACTTATGCAATCAAAATCCAATTTTCTAGTAAATGGATAATGGTCCCCGTTTGGGGATACCAGGACTGCCCTAATTTCGCTACCCATAGCGTTGGAGGCCCCATCAAAGTTTAGTTTCCAAGGATGTCCTTCTTGAGCCTCTTCTTCAATAATTGCAACATACATCAAATTTTTATTCGGAAAATCAATGTTCAAAGGCTTGTAATCTTCTAGAGCTCTACTGGCTAGAAAATCTACTATTGCACTCACTTTTATTGCCTTCTAGTTTATATAAACTATGTCAAAGTCGAAAAGTAGAATTTGCCATCGAGTCATCCTTCCATTCAAAGCAGCCAACTTTATCATGTACTTTACAGGGTCTAGTTTCGAGAGTTGCCAAGTTGTATGGTACAACATGTACTATCTTAGCCTCTGAGTTGTCCAGATCAAGGCGTAACACAACTTTTCAATTGGTGAGTACATTGTCTCACATTCAGTGAACTTCTTATTGAGGTAATATATCGCTCTTTCTTTTCTCCCTGGCTTATCGTGTTGGCGCAGCACATACCCCATAGAATTCTCGAATACTACCAAGTATAATATCAGCTGCTTATCTGAATTATGTGGCATCAGCACTGGGCATTGGACAAGTAATGTTTGACCTTGTCAAAAGTTTTCTAGCACTCCTCATCCCATACACCTGGATTGTGTTTTTTAAGGAGACAGAATATGGGGTCACATTTCCCAGTCAGTTGTGAAATGAACAAGGCGATATAATTTAGTATTCCTAGGAAACCTCGAACTTCTTTTTGAGTATGCGGTAGAGATAGCTCTTGTAAAGCCTTGACCTTATTCGGGTCGATCTTAATCCCCTTTTCACTAACTAATAATCCTAGCAGTTTCCCCAACCTAGCCCCGAAGGTGCATTTTGCTGGATTGAGCTTTAGTTGAAATTTTTCTCAATCTCATGAATAATTTCCTCAGGACTTGTATATGCTCTTTTTCTGTTCGGGATTTTGCGATTATATCATCAACATAAACCTCAATTTCTTTATGAATCATATCATTAAACAGGGTTACCATGGCTTTTTGATATGTTGCTTCTGCATTTTTCAGTCTAAATGGCATCACCTTATAGCAAAATGTTCCCACACAGTACGAATGTGGTCTTTTCCATGTCTTTAGGATGCATCTTTATCTGGCTGTATCTTTAGAAACCGTCCAAAAAGGAGAACAGTGAGTAACCTCCATTTTGTCCACTAAGGTGTCAATGTGAGGCAATAGAAAATTGTCATTCTAGCTGGCTTTGTTCAAAGCCCTATAGTCTATACACCTTTTTACTTTCCCATCTTTTTTAGGGACGGGGACGATATTGGCTACCCATTCTGAGTATTTAACCACTTGTAAGAAACCAACATGGAATTGCTTCTTGACCTCTTTTTTTTATTTTCAACAAAACATCGGGCCTCATTCTTTGGAGTTTCTGTGAACTGGCTTACACTCTTTCTTTATGGGGAGCTAGTATACCATGATATCAGTACTTAACCCGGGCATATCTTGATACGACCATACAAAGACATCTTTAAATTTTTGCAATAACTCTATGAAGTCTCGCTTTGTTTCTGCGGTAATGTAAACTCTCATCTTCACTTCTTTTCCTTCTCCTAGGCTCACCATCTCCACTGATTCCTGGTAAGGTAGGATCTGTTTCTCATCTTGTTCTACCATCCTTAACAAATCTGGAGATAAGCTACAGTCTCGGTAATCTTCAAAATCCTGAGGTTCCTCTGGACACATATCTTGCTCAAAAGGAGATTCTGAGTCAATAGTAGCGTCACTCATATCATTGATATCTGGAGACCTGTTATAGGAACGAAAGAAGACCTAAACAACAAAAGAATCTAAGAATAAATATTTGTGTGGTATGATTATGAATGAAATGGAAAAATAAAAGAATATTTGCTCAAGATGATACGCAAAAATGCATTTTATTAAAAAAAAGATGTTGGACATATGCCTACTTCACAAAAGGATTCTTATTGCTCCTAGGTTTAGAGCAATAAACGTGTTTTAAACATTACTCTGAATTAGCTTTAAAAACTACAAGAATCTCTTCCGCAGTCTAATTGTTCAAAACATTCCTATGTATGTAAGGGTAAATGCCTGATCGATTCTCTTTTCCAATTTCTTCTTCGGATATAGCATTGATGCTCCAATTTCAAAACATTCATTCTAGGCCTTTGACCTCTTCAAAGAATTCCAACTCTTCTGATTAATTAGGGTCTTTTTGTGAAATTTAATGCATATGATGAAATGTAATGCAGATGAATGAAATGAATGTAAAAAAGAGGTGTTGATATTGAATCTTTTCTTCATATCTGGATGTTAAGATCAAATCTCACAAACTTTTCCAAGTGATGCCTTTACTATCTCCTTTTTACTTGATCCAGGCCGTGACCTAGTGCTCACTCATCCGCGTGATGCTCATTAGCTTCTTTAAGAAAGTCGAAATGTTGATAGCTTCTCGAATAAGCTTTGTCAGCTTAAATACTTGGGCAACGAAGCAAAGTCGTCTATTCCTCCACGGCAGGTACCAAATCTACCTTCCCAAAAGTAAATCAGCTCTTTTAACTCTTGGAGATTATTTTGAGTCATACTGATGCATGTGAAATCTTACAATTCTAACACGTACTCTTTCATCAGACAATCACCTTTCTCACGCTACGTCTTCTCAGCTGCATTCAAATGGCCACATTGTCTTTCACTTTATCAAGAAATCTATTTTTCATAACAAGCTCTCTATTTGGCAACTGAATGTGAATCAACACTCCTTTTCCATGATGAAAATGCAATGCAATCATAACCAAAACAAAATAAAACAGGTTAGACAAAGTAAAAGCAAGCAAGAAAAAGTAAATAGAGCACCTATTCGGGTGTCCACTAGGGTTTGGTATGGCTCTACCTAGGGTAGGTTTTCTAGGGCTTATTATATGCATTTCGATTCTAAAATAAGGGTACCAGAATCGATAGATCCTCAATCCTCACCCATTATAGGCTCATACGCACCAAGTTAAATTTCGGGGAATACATTTCTCTATGGCTACACGGAGATGAAGATCTCATGAAGACATAGATACGGATGTATCCCAAAAGAGATCTACTATCCTATTCAAAGGTGAAGACCTCACGAAGGAATAGTTTCTCACCCCCACTTAAGAAAGGCGAAATCTAACAATTATCCAAATACAACATGCGAAAAAACACACAAACGGAACCTTTCGAACCAATAAAACAGATATAATAGATCGATATACAACTCGAGATATCAAAACATGAAGGATGTAATGCAACAAAGGGATCATAAATTTAAACCAAATTGTCAATTTTCGACAAAAAGACCAAAAGTAATCAACTCGAGGCTTAACTCTCTTATTTGTTCCCAGCGGAGTAGCCAAGCTGTCAAAATAATTTTTTTTTAAATCGACTTTTTTATATTTAAAAATGAAAATGAGAGTTGCCACCAATCCTTTTTAGGAGGTGTGATCGAATAACCTCGTAATTTGATCGTTTTAATAAAAGGTTTAATTTACTAAAACTGTGATTTTTGGTCTACAAAATCCAGAAAACGAGTTCAGGAGTTGATTACGTATGAGAACGCCCAAAATTGGTGCCTAATTTTATTTTTTATTTTAAATCTTATGCATTTTAATTTTAAAAGGGTATTTGGTTATTTAAGTTCAACGAGAAAATCGAAACCCCGTAAGTTAGGGTAAGATTTCTCAAATCTCCCAAATATGAAACATTGCCTTATTTTGAAAATTTTCTTTTTACTTGTTTGGGTAAAAATTAATGTAATGTTTAAAATGATATATGAATAAAATGTTACGATAATGAATGACAACAATATGAATATACTAATAAACAATTCATAGTACACATAATGGCAATAGTCTCATAACATACATCACTTTAATACCAATTTTAAAAATAATAAGGACAAGCGGAATAATAAATAAATACATAAGTAAATATTGAGGAAAATAGTTCATAAAATATTGAAAATAAAGGACCAAATTAAAAAAGAATAAAATTGAATGGCCAAGTCTAAAAAAGAGAAAAAAGGAAATAGGGCCTAAATAAAACATGCGCAAAGAGATAAGGACTGAATGGGAAATTATTCCCAGTCCTCAAAGTGCACCGTCTCATAAAGGACCGAAATGAAACGAAAACAAAATTATACGGACAAATTTAAAAAGTAAAAAGAAGGACTATATTAAAAATTAAACGAAAGGCAGAAGAGTTAACTGCATAAATATCCCATTTAAACAAAAACACGCGGATCCTCCCAAGCAGGTCGGGTTGGTTCGAAACAACACCGTTTCAGGTGTCTGCCTTTTCAAATGGTCTGAGGACCAAATTGAATCAAAAATAGAAATAAATAGAAAAATTAAAAATTGAAGAAAATAGGGTAGGACTAAACTGAAGCGCACCGCAAAAGCGAAAGGAACCACCATGTAAATATCCCTATGAGGGAAAAGCACGCAGATCCTAGCTTAAAATCTGGTTGCATTTCAGTTTTTAAGCAAAATGGTGACGTTTTGGCAACTAATGCTTAAGTCCAAAACGGCACCATATTGACCCCTATATGAATAAATAAAAAAACGCTTCCCTCTTCATTTGTCCAAAAAACTTCTGAGAGTTCTTTCAAACTCTCTCTTACTCTCCCTTTCTCAAGTCGTCGGACCGCCGTGGCGGTTGCCGGTCGTCAGTCGCCGGTGATGGTGCCACTGTCCATGGTGGCTGGAGATAAAAAAATTAGTAACTTTTTTCTTTTTGACTCCCAGTTCCTAAAATGCCATCGTTCATCAGAGATGGCGGCCTCAGCTCTTCCCTACAATGGCGCAAACTCGAAAATAGTAAGATTTCACCCCTTTGTATTATTTTTTATTGTCTATAAATACAAGTAAAAAGGTAGAAAAGAAAAAAAAATCAAGAAGAATAAATAAATGAACCACCTTTTAGAAATTTCTTTTTGTTATTTTTTTAATTTCGTGTAAAAATACATTGATAATTTCGTGGCTTTTATAACAGAAAATACATTTGATTTTTGTTTTCTTCATTGCTTTTGTTTACTACTGCCTCTCTGCTGTTGTGTTTTTTTTTTGTCTTGTCTACAAGTACGGGGAGAAGGCTAGCTGTTTTGGCTGCAGGAGTGGCAGGCCTCAGGCATTAAACGTGCTGCGGAGGCACGAGGAGAGGCGCGACGCATGAAGGTTTAGGTCTTTTTTCTTGCTGAAAATTTTTTAGATTTTGGGCCAGTTGAGCTTAGGGTTTTCTTGTAATTTGGATTGAACTATTTATTTGGGCTTCTAATTTGGTTTTATTTATTGTTTTTATTTTTTTGGGTTTTTTGTGTTGGTTTGGACCTAGGCAAATTGGGCCTACTACAGCTGCCCCTCTTTGCTCGTTATCGTGTAATGAGAATAAAGCAAAGACTTTTAAGAATGACCAGTTTTGCCTGATCTCGTCGAATCTTGACCTCTTCAAAAAATTCCAACTCTTTTGATTAATTAGGGTCTTTTTGTAAAATTTAATGCATATGAGTGAAATGAATCCAAAAAAAAAAAGCGTTGATTCTGATTCAATTCTATTAAAACAACTTTTCTAGAAACGAATCTTTTTACATAAAATAGATATTTACATATACAACCTTGCCCTAGTACTCAAAGTGAAGATATCGAACCTTTTCTTCACATCCGGATGTTAAGATAAAATCCTGCGATCTTTTCCAATGGATGCCTTTACTATCTCCTTTTTGCTTGATCCGAGCCGTGACCCATTCTTCACTCATCTTCGTGATGCTTGTTAGCTTCTTTAAGAAAGTTGGGACGTTGACAACTTCTCGAATAAACTTTGTCGGCTTAAATCCTCGGGCAATGAAGCAAAGTCGTGTATTCTTCCACAGTAGGCACCAAATCTACCTTCCCGAAAGTAAAGTAGCTCTTTTAAATCTTGGAGATTATTCTGAGTCACACTGATGCACGTGAAATCCCATAATTCTGACACGTACTCTTCCATTAGACTATCACCTTTCTCTCGTTGTTTCTTCTTGATCGCATTCGGACGGCTGCATTGTCTTCCACTTTATCAAGAAATCTTTTTTCCATGACAAGCTCTCTATTTAGCAACTGAACGTGAATCAACACCCATTTTCTATGATGAAAATGCAATGTAATCATAACCAAAATAAAATAAAACAGGTTAGTATAAAGCAAAAGCAAGCAAGAAAAAGTAAATAGAACACATATTCGGGTGACCACTAGGGTTTAGTATGGCTCTACCTAGGGTAGGTTTTTTAGAGCTCATTATATGCGTTTTGGTTCTAAAGTAAGCGTACCTGAACCGACAGGTTCCTTAATCTTCACCCATTATAGGCTTATACGGACTAAGTTCAGTTCAGGGGAATAAATTTCCCTATGGTTACACGAAGATGAAGTTCTCACGAAGATATAGGTACGGATGTATCCCGAAAGCGATCTATTATCCTATGCGGAGGTGAAGACCTCACAAAGGTATAGTTTCTCACTCCCACTTAAGAAAGGAAAAATCAAACAATTATGCAAATGCAATATGTGAAAAAACACATAAAAAGAAGCTTTCGAACCAATAAAACAGATATAATAGATCGATATACAACTCGAGATATCAAAACATGAAGGATGAAATGCAACAAAGGGATCATAAATTTAAACCAAATTGTCAATTTTCGACAAAAAGACCAAAAGTAATCAACTCAAGGCTTGACTCTCTTATTTGTCCCCAGCGGAGTCGTCCAGCGGAATCGCCAAGCTGTCGAAACCATATTTTTTGAAATTGACTTTTTATATTTAAAAACAAAAAGGGGAGTCACCACTAATCCTTTTTAGGAGGTGTGATCGGATCGCATTGTAATTTGATCATTTTAATAAAAGGTTTAATTTACTAAAACTGTGATTTTTGGTCTACAAAATCCAGAAAACGGGTTCGGGAGTTGGTTACGTATGAGTAAGGATTAGTACCCTCGTAACGCCCAAAATTGGTACCTAATTGATTAATTAATGTCTTAATGTCGAAAGTTGAAAACTTAGAAAGAATTTAAAATACGATTCCTCTTTTTATTAATGTTAATTTTTTTTAAAATCACTTGAATAAATCAAAGCGTGCGTTAAAGACCTTCTCGCCCGAAGTAGCAAAATATCACATCTCGTAAGTTAGGACACGACACCTTAAACCTTTGAGAATGAGCTTGTCTTTTATTTTTTATTTTAAATCTTATGCATTTTAATTTTAAAAGGATATTCGGTTATTTAAGTTCAATGAGAAAATCAAAACCCTTTAAGTTAGGGTACGATTTCTCGATTCTCCCAAATATGAAACATTGTCTTATTTTGAAAATTTTCTTTTTACATGTTTGGGTAAAAATTAATGTAATGTTTAAAATGATATATGAATGAAATGTTACGATAATGAATGACAACAATATAAATATACTAATAAACAATTCATAGTACATGTAATGGCAATAGTCATATAACATACGCGGAAAATCACAGTTTAAAAATTAAACGAAAGGCGGAAGGGTTAACTGCATAAATATCCCCTTTAAACAAAAATACGCGGATCCTCCCAAGCAGGTCGGGTTGGTCCGAAACGACACCGTTTTAGGTGTCCGCCTTTTCAAATGGTCTGAGGACCAAATTGAATCAAAAATAGAAATAAATGGCAAAATTAAAAACTAAAGAAAATAGGGTAGGACTAAATTGAAGTGCATCGCAAAAGTGGAAGGACCCACTGTGTAAATATCCCGAAACGGCATCGTATTGACCCTTATATAAATAGCAAAAATCAGAAAAAAAAAAAAAAAACACTTCCCCCTTCATTTTTCCAAAAAATTCTATGAGTTCTTCCAGACTCTCTCTTGCTCTCCCTTTCTCCAATCTTTGAACCGCCATGGCGACCGCCGGTCACCGGCGACGGCGCCGCCATCCACGGTGGCTGGAGATTAAAAAAATTAGTTATTTTTGGCCTTTTTGACTCTTCATTCCTAAAATGCCATCTTTCATCGGAGATCTCGGCCTCGGCTCTTCCCCACGATGGCGCAAACTCGAAAACAGTAAAATTTCACGCCTTTGTATTATTTTTTTATTTTCTTTAAATACAAGTAAAAAGGTAGAAAAGAAAAAAAAATAAAGAAGAATAAATAAAGGAACCACCTTTTAAAAATTTCTTTCTGTTATTTTTTTTATTTCGTGTGTAAAAAGTACATTGATAATTTCGTGGCTTTTATAGCCAAAAATACATTTTATTTTTGTTTTTTTATTGCTTTCGTTTGCTATTGGCTCTCTGTTATTGTGCTTTTTTTGTCTTGTCTACAGGTATAGGGCGAAGGCTAGCTGTTTTGGCCATAGGAGTGACAGGCCTTAGGCGCCGAGTGCGCTGCGAAGGCACGAGGAGGGGCGTGATGCATTAGGGTTTAGGTCTCTTTTTTTGCTAAAAAGTTTTTAGATTTTGGGTCATTTGGGCTTAGGTTTTTTTGTAATTTGGACTGGACTGTTTATTTGGGCTTGTAATTTGGTTTTATTTATTTTTTTATTTTTTGGGGTTTTTTGTGTTGATTTGGGCTCGGGCAAATTGAGCCTACTACACTAGTCATGTTTTATGCACTTGCTTTGTTGCTACTGCAATTTGGTCACAATCAGTTAAGTGGAATAAGCTTGATGAATTTTTGTCCATACCTATTAAAGATTGGGTTTTCTTGAATCTTGCCAATCCCAAATATTTTGCACGAGACCTTAATGATTGGGATATTTTGTTTGGAGTTGTATGTTGGTCCTTGTGTAATCGTCAAAATAGAATGCTTTTTTAGAACAATTTCATCGAGCGAGAAAGTGTCCGTGAAGCCAGTCTCATGTTGTGGAATGAGTGTTGAAATGGTGAATAAGGTAATCCTATGAGAAATAGGGAGCAAATTATTTCTATCTGTTGGGAGCCGCTGCTGTTAGGCTGGCTTAAATTCAACACAGATGGTGGTCTTACATATGATGGAAATTTTGCTACATGCGAAAGAGTTCTCCGAGATCACCCAGGAAAATGGTTGGTGAGTTTTGCATGAAATATTGGAGTGACATCTGTTTTAAAATGTTAAAGTATGGGGACCTTATGATGGCCTAAATATGGCATGGTCATTGGGGACCAAAAATCTAATCCTTGAGATGGATAGCTTGACAACTATTAATTTCATTGGCAGGGAAGACCAAGAGCCTTCATCAAACATGGTGATCCGTGCAATACAACATATGTTGAAGTGGAGATAATTTGTTCGTATTAAACACGTGTATTGTGAGGCTAATGGCATGGCAGATTCTTTGGCAACTTTTGCGAAAATGAGGGCAAAAGAATGCTGACCCAGTTGGAATGATGTTTATGAGAATAGTTAGGAATTATTTTCGAGTTTCTTTCCTCTTTATATGATTTTATAAAATTATAATTTTTTATATAAAATTTAAAAATCATAAAAAAATAATTCTTAACTAATTATATTTTATATATTTTATCATTCTTAACTAATTCTTAACTATTGATTTTAATTTTATAATTTTTATATATTTTATATATTTTATGATTTTATAAAATTTTACAATTTTTTATATTTTTTACCATTTTTAATTTTTCTAATTTTTAATATTTGAATTTTTTATTAAAATTTAATAATATTTATAGTGTTTATTGATTTTAATTTTTTTATAATTTTCAATAAAAGCAGGGACTTATTTACTTTTTTTGAAAAAATTTGAGGGTCTTTTTGATTTATTTTGAAGATTCAAGTACCCAATTGAGTAGAAAAAAAGTAAGAACTTAATTTTTTTTTTTTGAAAAGATTTGAGGGCTTTTTTTATTCATTTACTCAAATGAGTCAAAAAAGAAAAAAACAAGAACTTAATTATTTTTTTAAAAATAGTTTAAGAGCTTTTTACACCTTAAAGCTTATAATTAATTTAGTTTTTAAATTTATTTTAGATAAAAATGTGTTGCATTTATTAAACGACACTTGGCGAACATTCATGGCATCCATGTGTCGAAGAAATCAAACTCTCCACAAGTTTCGATTTCATTATGTATAAGAATAATGACGGTGAGAAAGAATCCTGAAAGTAACAAATTAAAATTAAAAATATTGGGCCTCAAACCCAGATGAGAGGCTTGTAATGCCCATTCACAAGTGGGCCTTGATCTGACATTTAACAAAAGAAATAGGTTTAAGAGTCCAACAGCATAAATTCATAAACAGAGTACTCAGTAATCTTGCTTTGAGGTCTTACACATCATGCCCCAAAGACTTAAACTTAACAAAATGGTGTCAGGTGGATGGAGAAGAGACTTGAATTTTACCTCCATTGGGAACAACAATAGAAGAAATTTATCACAAGATGGAGGTTGGTGCTTGTGGATCTAATGGCATGTGACATTGCCATGTTGAGCGATCTTGAGACTTTTCTTGGTCAACATAATATTTTTATCATTAGGTTAAGAGATTGTTGGCAGTATAGTATTTATTTTATTATTCTAAGTGAGTGTTGTTTTTCTAATGTGATGTTTTCTGAAAATACTTACCAAATGCATAGTATCTTCTAATTTGGTAACCAGAATTTGGTGTCTTTATTATTAATAAATTTTACGAGCTTAGCCAAAAAAAAAAAAGTTATAGGCATTAAGGTTGAGCTATTTTATCTTTGATTTAAGAGTTTATAACAACGTTATTAAAAATTTATTGTAATAACACTTATTCAATATTCTTTTGAAGAATGATAAAAATGAAAATATAGTAACTTATCTTTATCACTAAAGATTATGTAAGGAATCATAAGAAGTTAATCTTAAAAATCTTAAGTCTCAAGGCATTATTCATAACTTAAAATCATATGAATAAAGTGATGCCATTAAAGCGTGACTCATGCATAATTTTAAATTTACAAACATGTTTGAGTTTGTACACAAAAATTTATATGTTTAATTGAACACTGAATGATTAAAAAAAATTAATTATTCATAAAATTTTATCTCAAAAATGATTTTTTAGATGAATGTATATTGTAATATATGAAAGGAAATATCAACTTTTGAGTGAGAGTTAGAGTAGAGTATTCTACGATCATATTAAAGATTTGATTTAAATACCACTTATTCAAGTTTCAAAATTATTTTATGATCTAAGTGTTTTATTGAATTATTGTCATGAATCATGCAGACACCAACTTAATTATAAAATTATTAAAATATCTTCTTATATACAAATTAAATTATATTTTTATGATGTATTTTTATTTCTAATGAAATTTCAACCAAGATAAACAAATTAACTTTTATGGAATTAATTTTCATATAAATCTAGCATTTATAATTGTTTTACTTTATATAGGTTGATATATTCAGCGCAAAGGAAACGACAACAGAAACCCAAAACTTACATATATGTAAATGAGCACTAGCCGACCTAAATAAAAATGGGTTAAGTTCTAAGTAGAGCTGAAAAGATTTTGTCTGACACAAAAGGAGAATCCATGGCAGACCCATGGAGGACGGAGACAAACTTTTACAGGTGCTTGCTTCCCTCAAAACCCTAGCTTCAATTCCAAGTCCAAATCCCCGGTGCTTGCAGTTGCACTTAAACCAATCTGAAGATCAGTTTCCCTTTCTATTTCCATAGGATACTTCCTTCGTGTGCCGAGGTGATGACCATCATCTCCAAAACCACTTATAGGCATCCACTCGCCCAGCAGATCCATGGTGAGGCACTGAGTCTCCGTGTCAGTGTACTCCTCCTGGTCGTTGTACTCATACTGAGCCTCGTTTCGAATAAGCTGCCTCAGAAAATCCTCACCTTCTTGAGTGGTTTGTTTCATGAGCTTGTCTTGGAGCTGGTCAGTAGCGTTAGCCTCCTCGTCGTGTCTTTTATATGGATGATGACGAGGAGACTGATTTGCAGTAGGCTGCTTAGAAATAAGTTCCTTGTTGGCAGCAGGTTTAGTCTTCGGAGGGATCAAAAATGGTTTGTGAAAGGGAGGAAGAGGGTTATTCAACACCGCTGCAAGAACCGGTGACATTTTCATCGGTTCTTTGACAAGACGATGGGCGTTTTGGTGACCACATAAGGCAGGTGTGGAGTTAAAGATTTTGAAACAACTTGGACACTCGTACTCCGCTTTTGGTTCCTCCAAATCAACCACCACAGCTTTCCCTTTGGAGTCTGATTCTCCTGGTTGCGCCATGCTTGACAACGGTGGGGTTTGGTTTGAATTTGAAACACCAAACTAAACCCTGACTGTAGATTGTTGAGTGAAAGAGAAAAGGGCAAAGCATATATAGCTAGAAGACAATGCTGGACCCCAAATAGAAATTAATGACTTGTGTTAAAGACATAAATCATTTATTAGAAATGGGAATATCAAGGTAGGGAAGATTATAATGATATAAGGGAAGGTTTTAAAAGTTTCATAACTGAGCAATAAGGTTTAAGGGTCAAACACTTGTATCCATTAATAACAGTTCTCTCTCTATATACAAGTTTTGCCATTCTATGATGTTTAATTGGTTTTTGGTTCTGACCCTTCTTAGGCGTTATGTTTTCATTTTTGCTTTAGCTAATTGGTTCACTTTTTTCTTCTCTCTCAAAATGTTAACAAACCAAGAAAAGTTTTAGGATTTGAAATATGACGGGGAAGAAAACACATTGAAAATCAAATTGATGGATTCGAATCGATTTAAAAGTTCAATCATAAATATTAAGATTCGAAACCAATTAAAATTTACACTCACAACTTTAAAATATCGACTTTTGAGGCAAAGAAAACCATAGGGTATAAGCATGAGTACAAAGGCAGCAAAATGAGCAGCAATAGATAATATATGAAAGAAAGATAAAATGGGCATAATTACCACCAAGCCTTAAACAAATAAGAAGGATGCTTTTGCTAAAGCATCCACCATAGCTTCTATAGGGACATGGAAAAAATCAACACCACCAATTTTCAATTTTCTTCTATTGATGTCTTTAAAAATCTCCCATAAATGCTACGACCTTCCGTTTTCCTTTTGGACCCATGCGATAGCAATTATCGAGTCAGATGCAACAATCAGATGTTGTAATTTTGTTTTCCAACATATATGCAAAAATCACTTTTGTAAATGATCAAGGCCTGGAATTATGTTAATATAGGCAAAGCTTAACTTTATTATCAGCTATTAATGGGTTTTTTTCCTCCAGTTAAAAGCTAAAGACATCAACTAATAAAGCAAGAAAATTTGGAAGAAATTAAAGCATACATATATAATATAGTAACCATCGTCGGAAGCTGTTACTTTTACAAGTTAAGAACAAAGTAAATGAAGAACTTAGCTGACAAGTTAAAAAGAAAGAAAATTTGGACATATCTTTGAGGGCCACTCTTTTTGTTGCCCCCCATAAGTTTTATTTACTTTCTTTTACGTACATCAGATTCTCATGTATGATGCCCGTAGCCATCTTCACTTTTTCCAAGTATTTTCCATCTTTTTTCTTAGAGCCTCAAAGTCAAGTCCAGTTCCTCCACCTTTGAACTCTTCTGATCAGCATCATCTTCCCTACTTTCATTGATTAAGGCTTCACCATGTGGACCAACATTGTTTGTTGTTGAAACCGAGTAGTACTCCTTGGAACAGCCGTTATCTTCTTTAGCTTTTGGCCAAAAAACCCTTTCTTCATTCGGATACAGCTTCATCGCCATTGGTTTGATGTCGAGAGGCCTGTTATAAGGATGATGCTTTTCGTTTTCTTGATGAGAACCCTCATATGGGACTTCTTTGCCATTGAGTCCAGCCCTTGTTTGACCATATTCGAACCCAGCAGGCACGAAAACTAGGGATTTTGGATGAGCATACAAACACATAAAACCAGGAAGTGGAACCACAGGCAGAAATTGCACCATAGGGCCGTAGCTCGGCGTTGATGACTGATTAGTCAGTACTGCTAGCGCCCTTTTTGTTTTGGCTCTACCATCAGGTGGAACAGTCGACTGCCTTGACAAGGCGAGACGTCGCTCGTTATAGAGCCTAAGCTCCTCATTCCTTTCCTTCTTGTGCGCATTCTGGTGACCTCCCAAGGCATACGTTGAAGTGAACCTTTTAGGGCAGCGGTAGCATACAAATGGATGAGTAATTTCTTGGGAAGTTTCGCTAGAAACTGATGGTGTGATTGGATTGGAGGTCTCAGCAGAGCTAGCGTTGCCTAGCATGGTTCTATTAGGCATTGAGAAAGCGAAAGGTTAAGCAAATTAAGAAGAAAGTGAGGTTAATTGAGAGAATAGATTTCAAAGCAAGGAAAAACAATATATGTATATATAAAATATATAGAAGTTGTTTTAAGGATTACTTAGTGTTATTGTAAAAAAAATTTGATATTTTTTAAAGGTAAATTTATTATTCAATGTAACTATATAATTTAGAGAAAAAAATAGCAAATACTCATTGTAGATGATGAAGGATAAATTTTATCAACATAATAAAAATTTTAACTTCAGCAGTAAATAAAACATTAGACAACAAAATTATTCCTAAAATTATTTGAAAAATTAAGATTACATGAATAAATAAAATTAAAAAAAAAATGCTAGAAGAAAGGTATCTGAAATTTGTAAAATTTGTACAAGTTGCATGAGATTGTGAAGAGACAGACACGTGATGAGGTTGATCACTAGTTGAACCAAAAGTCACTTTAAACATACTCTCCATTCGCCTTTTATAGTAAAACAAATGGTTAACATAAAGATAGGTATCTGAATTTAGTAATTTTTATTTATTTAATTTTTTTTTTTGGATTTAATTTGTATCTAAACTTAAAAATTATAAGTTAATTTGGTACTACTTTTAGGTATATGGTGAACACTATTAAATTACGTTAATGTGGTACTAACAACCAATAATATAGTGCCACATGTTAAAATGCGAGGTAATCACATACCACCATGTTATTAGTCATTAGTGTCACATCAGTATATTTTAAAGGTGTTAATCAGGTATCTAAATAAAGTATCAAGTTAACTTATAATTTTCAAATTTAGGTACCAATTAAGTTTAGAAAAGAGTTTAGGTCCCAAGTAAATACAAGCAGTCAAGTTCAGGTATTTCCGTATAAATTAACCGTAAAACAAACATAAAAGATATCTTAATTATAAATAATAATAAAATTAAATTTTAAATTTTATTAGGATACATGTTGTAAAGAAAGGTGTGGTTTGTCTTGCGCAACTGCAAACCTTCTACCACAACCTGATGTTTAGTTGATAGTTTTTTACTATTATGATTTCCATTTTCCATGTTGTATTGGAGGCATTAAAGGTGTGCTTAGAAATGATAAAGGCGAAGTTATGAAAATTTTCTCTAAATCTATTGGACCAGTCATGCCATATCTTGCTGAATCTTTAGGGCTATGTTAATGTTTTTTGTTTGGAGATGGTGTATCTCTCACAAATTCCTGGTTTTTGGTCTATCCATCATATCACGAGATCATCCGATTCTAGCTAAGTTGGGGGTGAAAAGAAGCAGGTTTTGTATTCATAGGTAGCTGGGTCAAGTTTCCCATTGAAGTTCCTTATTTGCCGAGGTTTCTGGCCTTTGTTCTAACTAATAAAAAAAATCCACATTAATAATATATTTTTATATGTTTTATACTTATTTTAATTAAAAAATAAAAAATATATAAATTTTAATTAATTCAATTAATTGATTAAATTAACCGAAATATTTTGCTAAACCAATTAAATTTATTAATAATAAAACCCAAAATAAGGTTCAAAACAAAAGAGAAAATATCATATAAAAGATAAGTCAATAAAAACACAAACAAAAAATTGGATCAAGACTCTTGCCAAGACAAACTAGTGAATACAAATCAACACCCGGAAGATAAAACAACGAGTATTATTTGATACATTGATAATATATATTTCTTATTTCATAGGTAGTTTTAAAAAATTATTATGTGTTTTTTTTAACATTTTACTATACCCCTATAGGGTACTTATTAGCCCTGGACTTTACTTATGAAGTCTAAAAGTTCCACTAGTAATGTACCAAATATTATACACACCACCACAATACTTATTCGCGGCAGCAATTGGTCGGTCGGGAGGTTTGTTAACAATGTGGAACAAAGATGAATTCAAGTTATCCAAAGAATGGAGTGATAATAGATTGATTGTTATTGAAGGAAAATAGGTAAATGAGGACTTAAAAGTGGTATTAATTAATGTTTATGCTCCTAACAATACGTCTGAGCAGAGAATTTTATGGAGGGTGTTAAGAGAGTTAAGGAATCAGTTTGCAAGTGCCCTTGGACTGTAGGAGGAGATTTCAATGTGGTGCGTTGCAGAAGTGAAAGGAGCAATTGTTTGGGAAGAGAGAAGGGGCCTAGAGAGTTTGATAGTTTTATCCATAATTGTAATCTTATTGATTTGCCAATGTTGGGAAAGAAATTCACATGGTATGGCCCGAATAAAAAAAAGAGCAGGCTTGACAGATTCTTGCTGGAAGAATATTGGTTAATTCATATTGGTTAATTCATATTAAAGATTTACATCAGCTGGGGTTAAAGAGATCTGTTCCAGATCATATACCAATTTTGCTAGCTGATGATGAAATCGATTGGGGTCCTAGGCCATTCAAGTTTATTAATGGGTGGTTAAAGAAAAAGGAATGTATGGGCTCGATAGAGAAAAAATGGAATAACAAGGGCAATTTGAATGGTCAAGTAGCAAGAAAATTGAGAAAACTTAAGGGGGTCCTGAAGAAGTGGAACAGGGATAATTGCAATATGTTGGAGAATAGAATTGTTGAATGTGAAGATAGGATTAAGGTGTTAGATGAAATTAGTGAACAAAGAATGCTGAGTGAGAGCGAATTGAAGGAGCTTAAAAGATTGAATTTTGATGTTTGGGACGCAATTAAATTTAAAGAATCATTATGGCGACAAAAATCTAGAATGATGTGGTTGAAAGAAGGTGATGCGAATACAATGTTTTTCCATAGAGCTGTTAAGATAAAAGCAAAAAGGAAGACTATTTACAGAATGAAAATTGGGAGATTTTTGTGTAATGAACCAAGGGAGTTAAAAAAGAGAGTGTATGAATTCCTTAAAAATCATTTTTAGGGGCGCTCGAGAAATTAGAGAATGGAGATGGAGCTTAATTTTAGGAGATTAAAGGATATTGAAGTAGAGAAGCTAGAGGAACCTTTTTCTAGAGAGAAGATTAGAGATACAGTGGAGTTGTGAGGAATCAAAAGCTCCAGGCCTAGATGGGTTTTGTAACACCCTTTACTCGTATTCGTAGTCGGAACAGGGTACGAGGCATTATCAGAGTTTACCGAACCTTTTACTTTTTAATCCTAGTCAAGTACTATTCATTTTCCAAGATATGTTAAAATGTCTCTTAGTTGGGCTCTCGAAGCCTAAAACATATATTAAGATCAATCTGGGACTAAATCGAGACCATAGGGACTTTTTCGCAAAATCCCAAAATTTTCCTTAAATACAGGGCCACACGCCCGTGTGGATTAGGGACAACCTCGTGTGGATTAGGTACATGTTTATTCCGTAATTCTTTAATTTCCCGAGCTAGAATTTTTACTAGCACCTCTGATATCTGCGTTCGCGATACTAAGTAATAAAATTTATAAAGAACTTGATCACACCAAAACTAACTAATATCGCGACGCTTTAAGGCAAGCGCACCTATCGAACAGTAGTATAGCTTAGTGGCAAGACCGAGTTATCGTACCCAAGGGAACCAAAGGTACTATTACTTACTTTCTTTCTATTATCTAGCCTAAGAATAAAAGAGAGGTTTGTTTAAACTAATTCTAAAACTAAACTAAGAAGACACAAAGAGTAAATTGAGAAAACTTTTAGGGGAAAAGCTGATTGATATGGACAATACTTAAGGGAGAATCCACCTAGACTTCACTTGTACTGGTTCTTGAGCTAGACGATTTATTCACTTGACTCGATCTGTAGAGATCCCTAATTTATGCTAAACCCTCCGTCGAGGTGAAGAGCAACTAGGCCTAAGTTGTTAATTAAAGTTCCTTTATCAATTAACTTCTTAGGTTGCATTAATTCGATCAATGGTTCCCCATATTAGGTTTGACCCTTATCCGACAGATTTATGTCGCCCTATGTCTAGGGTTGCATGCAACTCCGCTTAATTATGGTAGATCTACTCTTATCACAGGGACTTTTGCTCCTCTGCTCTAAGCACATCTAATTCTTGAAGTAATACCTAGGTTTATTAAATCAAGAATGAAGAACACATAATTAAGAGCAACTCAAGTATTTATCATATAACTCAAGAATAAATAATAACAAGATCTGTCTTAGGTTTCATCCCCCTCAAGTATTTGAGGGGTTTAGTTCATAATAAAGAAAGAAAACATCTCAGAAGAAATAAAATAACAAAACATAAAAGAACCCGAAAACCCCTGAAGGAATTTAGGGAGGTCCTCTATATTGCTGCAGAATTTCGGCTTCTGGGATGAATCAATCAGCTTCCCTGCGAGTAATCCCTACTTCTACTCTCTGTGTTGGCAGCAAAGAATACTTCCCTTTTGGGGAAAATAAGCACACCCTTAGAGTTACCTCCTAGGGTCTTTATATAGAGCTTTGGGGAGCCTTTCTTAGCCTCCAAGTATCCCAATTCAAGTGAAATTCCTCTTCCTCACGACTAGAACACGCCCGTGTGCCACGCCCGTGTGACTTCGACAAAGGCCGTGTGATTTGGCACGGCCGTGTAGCCTGCCCGTGCTTGTCGATAGCTGGACCGTGTGATCTTCATGTGGCACGGCCGTGTGGCACGGCCGTGTGGTGATTCCTTAGGCCGTGTGTTATGTCATTTTTGGCCCATTTTCCTCATTTTCAGTCCATTTCCTATTCTTTTCTCTTCCCTATGCTCTCCTGAGTATAAGATATGAAAAAGAAGGATTAAAAGCACCAATTCTCACTAAATTGATAATAATTCATCCAAAATATAGGCTAAGCATGAGGTAAAAATATGTATAAATTAGCGTTTATCAAATACCCCCACACTTAAGCCTTTGCTTGCCCTCAAGCAAAATCTCAATCCCTAAATAAGAATTATTCCTCTCAACCTACAATCTTTATCAATAATGTTTCAAACTAGTCCACAGGTAATCATACAATGAGTAATTCAATCAGAAGAACATTAAAGACTCAATCACTCTAAGTTGAGAATTTTATCATTGAAAACATAAGTCTCTTCCTTCCTTCTAAGTAGTTATCTCTCCATCTTAATTAACAGGAGTTGACATCCTCACTAAAGGTTCACTCTATCCACTCGAAGTGTTTAGGGTTCAAAATTTAAGCACTCCTTAATTAACATGAAAAATTATTACCATAAGCTTGCAAGAAAATCAAATCTCCACCACTATAGTTTGATATGGTACATTGATCAAAAGGTCTTTTAATGTTTGTAACGGGGCTTGGTTAGGGGTGTTGTCACAGGCTGCAAAAAGAAGGTTAGAATCGAGATTGAACTTGAAAAATTATCTAGCTAGAAAAAAATCTCTATCAATGGAACATATTTCTCAGCTAATTCTTATGATACTATCATTTCTGCCTTGGTAGCCTTAAAATAGAAATATGCAAAAATTTATCGAACTATTTACAATTTACAATCGAATTTTACTGTATGTACTTTTTTTTTTTTAAGAACAACTCAAACTAAATAACTTGAAAATTTAAAAATGGAGAAGAGAGTAAAGCTAGATAAAAAAAATCACTTCAAATCTCGACAAAAATAGAGGTCAAAATAATTGAATAAAATTCAATAAAAATGGGTTATTGGTTAATAATTAGAGGGTAAGTCAAGGAGAAGGTTGTTTAGGCTCAATGGGGTTTACTAGGGGTTAATTCATGGAGGTAGGCTTTTTGTGGAGTAAGTGGGTTAAATCCTAAGTGCCTTTATCATTTCGGTATATCAAATCAATGATGTGGTCTCGACATGTATAATCGAACAAGTTCTAGAATAACAATTCAGTATTGACTCACTCAAAACAATAATAAAAGTGAGCACGAAAGAATGTATGCTCAAAAAGGGGCTCAAGATCTCACCAGAATTATGGCTTTTGATGTCAATCCTGTGAATTTCAAATCTCAAGATAATACTTAGAATTAGGGAAAATAACTTATGCAAAAATTGGGGGTTCTCAAAAATTTCAACTTATCATGCTTGATTCCCTAATGTTTTAAAGTTTGAATGATCAAAGTACAAGTACCTATATCTTAATTCTCAACATATCAATAGAAATCATAAATCAATCAGAATTAATTCCTAATAAGAGACTGAGAATTATTTGAGAACAAAGCATAAGGAAAAAAAAATTCAGGGATTTTTCAGATAATGTAGAAATTTAAAGTAAGCTTCCCCCCCACACTTAATATGTACATTGCCCTCAATGTACAAAGATACATAAATGGCAAGAGAAGTATAATATCATAAGATAGGGAGAGAATTGAAACTTCCTGAATTTAGGATGAATTTATGAGGAAGAGTCGGCAATTGTGGCAGGGTGTTCCCATTTCCGTTTGAATATGAGCTGTAGAGCTCCTTTTTGAAACTGCGAAAATATTAATTAGTCATGGGAATTTTCGATTGATAGAGATTACTCGTTAGGGCTTGGCCGATATGAAAGATCGAAATTTAAATAACAGAAAAATAATAAACTAAGTTCTAGAAATACTAATACTGTAATGAATTAAAAGGATTAAGTATAATAAAAATAAAATTTGAAATAAAAAAGAGACTAAAAAAAAGAAAAAAAATGAGAAAAATAGAACCGTATGGGAGAATAGAGGCACACGCCCGTGTGGCTCGGGGTTAGCCCGTGTTGGCCATATTGCACGGCCGTGGAGAACTTGTTCGCTTTTTCGCACGGTCGTGTAGGTAGTCACACGGCCGTGTCTGATTTGACAGTGTTGGCCACGGCTTGGGGACACGGGCGTGTGGCGTTGTGCGAGCCCGTGTTGATACTGCATAGTTGCCACGGCCATGTTGCACGACCGTGGGGATTTGTCGACCTCCCGTGCTTTTGGGAAAAATTTACTCTGTTTGTACACGGTCTGAGTGCACGACCGTGTCTCGATTTTAAGATGTCACATGGCCTTAGGCACGCCCGTGTTCCAGGCCGTGTGGTCCTAATTTCCTGCATCAAAGGTGTTAGTTGCTGTATAAAAAGACTGAAAACAAAATAGAAGAAAAGTTACTATGTTAGTGCTCGGGTTGCCTCCCGAGAAGCGCTTATTTATAGTCTAAGCTCGACTTTGCTCGAGCTTGTACATTCACGGTGGTTTGAAGAGTTGTTACTCTTCTATCCTGCTTACAATTTCATTATCAACGTAAGATTTGAGTCGAGTGTGATTTACCTTAAAAGTGCCGAGTGACTTATGTTTTATCTCGACTGTACCATAGGGAAAGATTTTCATTACCGTGAAGTAAGGTGTGTCACTTGTATGCTCTTTTGAATTCAAGATTCGAGGATCGTCTTCCCCTAAGATTACCGTATCCCCTACCTTGAGTTGATTCGTTTGTACCTGGGGGTCGTCTTGGTGATGCTCTGGGTTGGTGTGACCTGTTTTGGGTTTTTCATGATAGTTCAGCCACTCATCTAGTTCCTCGATCTGAAGCGTTCGCTTTTCAGGTGCATCTCCCTTGGATGGACTTGTTTGTGATTGGGTTGCCTTTATGAAGAGTGTATCCTGCATAGAAGGTTGGGTGGTGAGATTATTCTTTTTACAAGGACTCGTAACTATATTATTATCAACAATCGTAATCGAGTTTCGAGCTTGTAAGGTAACTTGGTCATCACCCACACGTAGTGTAAGTTTACCTGTTCCTAAATTAATTATTGTTCTTGCAGTTGCTAAAAAGGGTCGCCCTAGAATTAAGGGTACATTGCTATCTGCAACAATGTCTAAAACAACAAAGTCAATTGGGAATATAAATTTATCAATTTTGACGAGCACATCTTCAACTATTCCTTTAGGAGACCTAATAGTTTTATCAGCCAGTTGAATGCTCATCTTAGCTTGCTTCGGTTTTCCAAGACCTAGTTGTTTAAACAGTGTATAAGGCATGACATTTATACTAGCCCCTAAATCAGCTAAAGCATTTTTTGTGTCTAGGCTACCAAATAAACAAGGAATAGTAAAACTCCCTTGATCTTTCAGTTTGGTTGGTAGTTTATTTTGAAGAATAGCTGAGCAGATTGCATTTAATTCCACGTGAGATTTCTCCTCTAGCTTCTGCTTGTTTGTCAAGAGTTCTTTTAAGAATTTAACCGCGTCTGGCATCTGCAAAATTGCTTCAACAAATGGTAAGTTAATATGTAATTTTTTTAAGAGTTTAAGAAACTTACCGAATTATTCATCTGTGCGGTCTTTCTGAAGCGCTCTTGGGTATGGGATACGAGGCTTGTGTTCGTTGATGTTTGGCTTGTTCCTGCTTACCTCTACTTTACCTTTATTCACCTCAAGCTCCTTGTTTGAGTTGTCTTTGATTAAAACCTCCTCATCTATTGTGCTCACGGCATGAATTTGTTCTTTTGGATTGGTCTCAGTGTTACTTGGAAATCCACCTTGTGGTCTTTCCGAAATTAGCTTAGCAAGCTGGCTTATTTGAGTTTCAAGTCCTTGAATAGATGCTTGCTGGTTCCTTAGTGCCATTTCGGTATTTTGGAAACGAGTTTCTGATATGGCAATAAATTTGGTGAACATCTCTTCCAAGTTTGGCTTTTTCTCCTGTTGTGGTGGTGGCTGCTGAAATACCGGAGGCTGTTGTCTTTGATTTCCTTGTCCTCCCCATGAAAAATTTGGGTGATTTCTTCAACCTGCATTATAAGTGTTACTATAAGGATTATTTTGAGGTCGAGAATTATTACCCATATAATTGGCATGTTCGGCTTCTATGTTGTGTAGATGGTCTAAATTAAACGTATTTCCTGGAGCTGCATCACATTGCATCACTGGTTGAGCCTGCGTAGAACCAACAAAATTATCAAATTTCTTATTTAAAAGTTCTACTTGGTTAGTGAGCATAGTAACAGCATCAATATTATAAACTCCTGCGGCTTTCGTCGGCTTTGTCCTCATGACTTGCCACTGATAGTTATTCAATGATATCTCCTCAATAAATTCGTAAGCTGTGTCAGGTGTTTTATTATTGATGGTTCCGCATGCGGCTGCATCGATTATTTGTCTAGTTGACGGATTTAAACCGTTGTAGAAGGTTTGAACTTGTAGCCACAAATGTAATCCATGATGATGACACCTTCTTAAAAGATCTTTATATCTCTCCCATGCATCGTAAAGTGTTTCTAAATCCATCTGCACAAAAGTAGAGATATCGTTTCGTAATTTGGCTGTTTTAGCTGGAGGAAAATATTTGAGTAAAAATTTTTCGGTCATCTGCTCCCATGTGGTAATTGAGCCTTGTGGTAGAGAATTTAACCACTGTTTGGCTTTATTTCTCAAAGAGAATGGAAATAGCCTCAATCGAATGGCATCATCAGAAACGCCATTTATTTTGAACGTATCACAAAGTTCTAAAAAATTGGCTATGTGTGAGTTTGGATCTTCATCCTGTAAACCATCAAACTGTACCAATTGCTGTATCATCTGAATGGTGTTAGGTTTTAACTCAAAATTATTAGCAGCAATAGTTGGTCTAAGAATGCTAGTTTGGGTACCAGCCAAACTAGGTTTAGCATAATCATACATAGTGCGCGGAGCTTCTTCTTAAATTGCTGGTGACGCGACTATTGCGGGAGGTGGTAGAACATCTTGATTTGCTTCCATCTCTTCTGTAGGTTCTGGCTCTAGATCAGGTTCTTGTTCAGGATAATGTAGACTGCATCTAATTTCTCTGCGATTTCTGCGAACTGTTGCTTCTAGATCTTCGTCGAAAAGTAGTGGTCCTGTTGGATTGTTTCTAGTCATAAACTAAAAATACCTAAAAAGAAAAAGCAAAGAAAACTCAAAAATTTAAAAGAAAAGAAAAATAAAAATAAAAATAAATTAAATTGAAAATAAAAATAAAAGAAAAATAAATAAATATAAATATATGGCTAAAGTAATAGAAATCGAGCTTTCGTAATATTTTAGTCCCCGGCAACGGCGCCAAAAACTTGATATCTGCGTTCGCGATACTAAGTAATAAAATTTATAAAGAACTTGATCACACCAAAACTAACTAATATCGCGACGCTTTAAGGCAAGCACACCTATCGAACAGTAGTATAGCTTAGTGGCAAGACCGAGTTATCGTACCCAAGGGAACCAAAAGTACTATTACTTACTTTCTTTCTATTATCTAGCCTAAGAATAAAAGAGAGGTTTGTTTAAACTAATTCTAAAACTAAACTAAGAAGACACAAAGAGTAAATTGAGAAAACTTTTAGGGGAAAAGCTGATTGATATGGACAATACTTAAGGGAGAATCCACCTAGACTTCACTTGTACTGGTTCTTGAGCTAGACGATTTATTCACTTGACTCGATCCGTAGAGATCCCTAATTTATGCTAAACCCTCCGTCGAGGTGAAGAGCAACCAGGCCTAAGTTGTTAATTAAAGTTCCTTTATCAATTAACTTCTTAGGTTGCATTAATTCGATCAATGGTTCCCCATATTAGGTTTGACCCTAATCCGGCAGATTTATGTCGCCCTATGTCTAGGGTTGCATGCAACTCCGCTTAATTATGGTAGATCTACTCTTATCACAGGGACTTTTGCTCCTCTGCTCTAAGCACATCTAATTCTTGAAGTAATACCTAGGTTTATTAAATCAAGAATGAAGAACACATAATTAAGAGCAACTCAAGTATTTATCATATAACTCAAGAATAAATAATAATAAGATCTGTCTTAGGTTTCATCCCCCTCAAGTATTTGAGGGGTTTAGTTCATAATAAAGAAAGAAAACATCTCAGAAGAAATAAAATAACAAAACATAAAAGAACCCGAAAACCCCTGAAGGAATTTAGGGAGATCCTCTATATTGCTGCAGAATTTCGGCTTCTGGGATGAATCAATCAGCTTCCCTGCGAGTAATCCCTACTTCCACTCTCTGTGTTGGCAGCAAAGAATACTTCCCTTTTGGGGAAAATAAGCACACCCTTAGAGTTGCCTCCTAGGGTCTTTATATAGAGCTTTGGGGAGCCTTTCTTAGCCTCCAAGTATCCCAATTCGAGTGAAATTCCTCTTCCTCACGACTAGAACACGCCCGTGTGCCACGCCCGTGTGACTTCGACAAAGGCCGTGTGATTTGGCACGGCCGTGTGGCCTGCCTGTGCTTGTCGAGAGCTGAACCGTGTGATCTTCATGTGGCACGGCCATGTGGCACGGCCGTGTGGTGATTCCTTAGGCCATGTGTTATGTCATTTTTGGCCCATTTTCCTCATTTTCAGTCCATTTCCTATTCTTTTCTCTTCCCTATGCTCTCCTGAGTATAAGATATGAAAAAGAAGGATTAAGAGCACCAATTCTCACTAAATTGATAATAATTCATCCAAAATATAGGCTAAGCATGAGGTAAAAATATGTATAAATTAGCGTTTATCAACCTCCGAATAAGTCATATCTGGTTAAAGCTCAATTTCAGTGTGCGGAATCACATGTGAAGGATCTGATCTGTACTGTCTCAACATAGATACATGGAACATATTATGGATCTTTTCAAGTTTAGGAGGTAGAGCTAACCGATATACCACAGGTCCGATTCTTTCTACAATTTCATACGGTCTAATAAATTTTGGACACAGTTTCCCTTTTCTACCAAACCGTAATACTTTCTTCCACAGTGAAATATTTAAAAATACTCGATCACCCACATTAAACTCTATTTCTCTTCTCTTCAAGTCGGCATATGATTTTTGACGATCTAAAGCAGCTTTCAGACTATCTCGAATAATCCGAACCTTCTCTTCAGTTTCTTAAATCAAATTGACCACCATTAACTTAGATTCACTCAATTCAGACCAATACAATGGAGTCTTACATTTTCTTTCGTACAGAGCTTCAAATGGTGCCATCTTTATACTAGATTGATAATTGTTATTATAAGCAAATTGGGCTAGAGGTAGATACCGTTCCCAACTACCACCAAACTCAAGTATACAGCATCTCAACATGTCTTCTAAAATCTGAATCACTCACTCTGATTACCCATCAGTTTGAAGGTGAAACGCAGTATTGAATTTCAGTTTTGTACCCAAAGCTTCCTATAGTTTCCTCCAAATTCTCGAGGTAAACCTTAGATCTCGATTAGAAATAACGAATGTTGGCACTCCATGTAATTTAACAATCTCGGAGACATACAATTCCGCTAACTTCTCTAATGGAAAGTCTGTTCTGACTGGAATAAAATGTGCTAACTTTGTCAATCGATTAACAATCACCCAGATTGAATCTTTCTTCTTTGGAGTAATAGGTAATGCAGATACAAAATCCATCATAACATATTCCTATTTCCATTCTGGAATCATAACAGGTTGTAATAAACCCGTAGGCACTTGATTTCGGCTTTCACCTGTTGACAAATCAAACACTTTGCCACAAATTCATTAATTTCACGTTTCATACCGAGCCACCAATATATTTTCTTTAAATTATAATACATTTTCGTACTGCCGGGATGAATAGGATATCTACTACTGTGAGCTTAAAAAAAAATCATTTTTCAAGTCTGAATTATTCGGAACACAAATTTTATTATGATAGTATAACATACCGTTTTCAGAAAGAATACCATTTTCGTTCGTTGGGATTTTTTGGAATTAGTTTTACGCAAAATGGGTTTTGAGGACCGATGGATTGGATGGTAGATGGAATGTGTTTCAACGACGAGAGCAACTATTCTTATAAATGGATTATCTACAAACGAATTTAATTTTGGTAGAGAGCTTCGTCAAGGAGATCCATTATCTCCATTCCTTTTCATTCTTGTAACGGAAGTCTTACATTTTTTGCTGGAAAAAGTAGGGGTGATGGGATTTATTGAAGGTATTCAAAAAGTTATCCCGGGTCAAATGATTTTGCATTTACAATTTGCGGATGACACTATTTTGTTTTTAAATGCAGAGGAACAGGTGGTGGAAATATGAAATTCATTCTCCGTTGTTTTGAGATTTTTTCAGGTTTGAGTATTAACTTCAAAAAATCATGTATTGTGGGGTTTGGTGTGAATGAGGAATTTCTTTATCGTATGGAAGCTATTTGTAAATGTAAGATCGGGTTATTGCCTTTTAGTTATCTAGGAATCCCTTTAGGGGCGGATCCAAGGAGAGTTGCTACTTGGGAGGTTGTGGTTGAGAGATTTAGATAGAAATTGTTGGGATGGAAATTTAGATCTATGTCGTAGGCTACAAGGGTAGTATTGATTAATGCAGTGTTATCAACTCTGCCTATTTACTTCATGTCCTTATTTAAGGCACCGGTGACAATAATTAAAAAGATTGATAAAATTAGGAGAAACTTTTTGTGGGGTTGTTTCGATGGCAAAAGGAAAATGACGAAAGTTAGTTGGAAACAGATATGTAAACCACAAGAAAAAGGTGGAGCCAGAGTGGTTAACCTTGTGATTAAGAACAAAGCTCTATTAGCAAAATAGAAATGGCGTTTTGGAGTTGAAAAAAAAGTGATGTGGAGTAAACTGATATTAGCAAAGTATAGCACTAGTGTGCAACAGTGGAGATTTAGTGCGAACAAATTGAAAGAAATGTCGACTGTTTGGAGAGGGATTGTTGAGAATTCGTTGAATGTTAGAGTGGCTAGATGGATGAAGGATAAAGATTTTGTTTGGAAGATAGGGAATGGAAAGTCGACGTTGTTTTGGGTGGATATTTGGTGTGGTAATGGTCCATTAAAACTGGATTTTCCTGGACTTTTTCGTCTAGCTAAACTCAAAAATGGTTCTGTTTTTTATTTTTAGTTCAATAGTGGTTTTTGTAATGTTAAATGGGAAGATCTTTTTGTGCGGCCTCTGCTGAATCAGGAATAAGAAATTCTTAGTCGTCTCATTGATAGGGTGAGTTTTGTGGCCCTAGTTTCGAAGGTGGAGGATCGAATTTTATGGTAGCACAATAGTAAAGGAGAGTTCTCTGTGAAGCAGTTATCAAAATTGCTGATTGAAGGTGGCGGTGATGATTCTATTTTTGCTTTTGATAAAATTTAGAAATTAAAAGTTCCTCCAAGGGTGCGTAACTTTCTTTGGTTGTTAGCTATTGACAGAGTACCCACAAAGGATTTCTTAGCAAAGAGAGGGGTGAATCTGCAATCTATATTGAATGTTTGTCCATGGTGTAATCTGGAGCTGAAGAGGGTGGATCATGTAATTTTATTGTTGGTTTCTGGAGGAGGATTTTTAATTAGTGGGACGTTGGCTAGAAATTGGTGAGAATTTTGAAGAATTTTACTCGTTATGTTTTAAAGTGAAGCTTCATGGTTCTAGCAAAAGTCTGTGGTTGATTGCAATTGTGGCTTCTTGTTGGTCTATTTGGTTTGCTAGGAATGAGATGGTGTTCAAAAGAAAGGTGTTGTTGATGGATACACTGATTTTTCATTCTAAGATGAAGGCATTATTGGGGGTAAGATCTGCTTTCGATGAGTGTATGGTTCAAAAGAGATTATGGTGGTTTTGTCCTTACAAGTGCAGTTATTCTAACTTTGTTTCATGAGAATGATGTTATCCTCTATAACAGCTCGAATTTGGGTTTAGTCAGAATAGTGATTTCGAAATCACTTACCCAGGGTTAGAGAAATTATTTTAGCATTAAATTATGTGTTATAATATTTTTATAAGAGTACATGAAAGTTTTGGTGAATTAATTTACGCGATTGAAGGCTTAATCGCGAAAAATGACTAAATCGCATAAGGGGGAAAAGTTACGAACTTTTAGTAAATTGTGTTAATTAGCTAGAGAACAAAAATGTGAGGGTTTTAAAGGATAAATAAGCCTATTAAATTGAGCATGGTCGGCCAAGGGAGATTAATAGGTTGAGAAAAGTAAAAAATTTTAGGTATTAGGTGATATATTTAACAATTAAATAATTAAGCCTAAGACTTGCCTCACCTTTTCTTCTTCTTCTTCTTCTCACCACCGAAATACTCAGCAAAAAGAGGGGTTTTTGAAACTAAAAAATTCAGCCAAGCAATTCATTTACAAGTAAGTGATTTCAATGGTTTTTCTTGATAATTTTTGTACTTTTGGGACCCTTGTAGCTTGGGCTACATAATGAGGGGATTATTTTGCAAAATGGTTAAAAGTTTAGAGTTTTTCCATGAATGAATAAGTGTTGTTGGCTAGATTTTTATGGAATGAAATGAGTCCTAGTTGTTAAATAAACAACTTTTGTAAAGAGGTGTTCATGGAAAACACCTAAATTGGACTTATTTGTGAAGTTAATAAATAGTATGGTAATTGCATGAAATAATGGTAATTGTGGGCTACTATAAGAGTGAAAAGAATTTGGTTAGGCTTGTTTAATGAGGAAATTCGATAAAAATCAATTTTCGAGCCTAAGGGTAAAATGGTCATTTTGCTAAAGTATAGGGGTAAAATGGTCATTTTTCCAAATTATGATTTTTGAATTTTTTAGATGAAATTAGTGACTAACCTAGTGAAATTTCATTCATATAGATTAAGAAGAGCGTGGAGTCAACCTTGACCGAGGCAAAGGCAAGATCCTAGATTAAATTCCACGTTTCCCGTATTTCACACCGAGGTAAGTTTATATGTAAATGATACCTCTTTTATTAATGTTTTTACTCATAAATACCTTATATGATATGTGGTTAAATGTTATTGACTTTGAATGAAAACGTGAGAAATGAGAGTATAGGTAAAATTTCATATAACAATGATAAAGGTGGACTATGTGCGAAACCATCGGGTGATAGTTAGAATTAAGAGGCTAAGTGCGCTATCATCCAAAATTATTTAATAAGGTGGGCTAAGTGCAAAACCACCGTAAATTATTGAATAAGGTGAGCTAAGTGTGAAACCACCGTAAATTATTAATAAAGGTGGACTATGTGCGAAACCACTGTAAATTATTCATGATGGTCGGCTAAGTGCGAAACCACCTTATTATTAACGTCACTATGAATGGCTATGTGCGAATTTATCTTGTATGGTTCATTGCATGGACATGTACATTGTGGAATCATTTAAATGAAATTTATGATTGTTGTGGCGATAAATAAGTGCAGGGAATGTATGTGTTAAGAAGATGAGCTTTGTGTGTAAAATTGTGTTGAGAATATTGGGTATGGTGTGGGACGAGTAAGTAAATCTATGTCTTGAAAGTATTGGTACAATTCAGTTACATTTTAATTGTCCAATGCTTGGTTATGGTATTAAACGTTTGCATATAGACTTACTAAGCTTTATGCTTACCCCTCTCTTTTCTATTTTCTTATAGTGCCGCCTAGTTAGCTCGTGGATTATCGGATGTTAGAGGTTCTGTTCACACTATCATCCCCAGCACTTGGTATAGTTAGCTTTAGCATTTTGAAAATATGGCATGTATAGGACTTCATTCTTTTGTTAAGTGTCATGCTATTTTGTAAGCCAAATGTGTTGGCTTGAATTTGAAATACTTCATTTTGTATAAGGCCAAAAGTACTGGCTGATGTTTATCAATGGTTAATGAATGCAAATGTTGATGTTTTATGATTATGCAAAGAGTTTGACGAATGCAATTGTTAGGATAGTGGTATGCTTGTTGGTTAGATTGATCATATTAAGTCATGTGGATGCCAAATTATGACTATTGGTTAAGAGTTGGAGTCTTGATATGTTTGAGTATGCATGTGATCTTGTTTCAGGGTGGCAAAGAGGCTTGGTAGATAGCCTATTTTTGTCCACATGGGTAGACACACTGGCATGTGTCTTGGCCGTGTGTGACACACGATCCACCCACGAGGGTGTGATTAGGCCGTGTGTCCCATGTACCTTAGGTTGATAAATTAAATGCCCTTTAGTGTACCACACGGGCATGAGACACGACCGTGTGTCTCAACCGTGTGGAGAACACGGCCAGCACACGGGCGTGTGCCACGGCCATGTGAGTGATGACATCAGAAACAGAATGTTAAGGTTTTTACACACGAGCCGCGACAAAGGCGTGTCATGGTTGTGTGAAGGACACAGGCTGAGCATACAGGCGTGTGCCAAGTTGTGTGAAAACCCCTATAGGATTGATATTAGAAATTAATTCCACACGGACGAGGGGCACAGGCGTGTCCCTAGGTCCTTAGGTCGTGTGAGGCACATAGGCCAACAATACGGCCATGTTTAGAGGCCACATGGGCGTGTGCCCTGTTTATAGCAGTTTTTGATGAAAATTTCCTAAGTGCCCGAAATGGCCCTAGGATGTTTCCAAACCATGATTTAGGCCTCGTAGGCCCATATGAAAGTCCATAGAACAATTTTGAAAATTTTTTAATTTGGGGCACATTTCAATGAGTTAGAGTTGAATGGTTACATGTGATATTGTAAGGTAACGCCTCGTATCCTATCCTGGCGTCGGATACAGGTAAGGAGTGCTACATCCTCCACATAGGTGCCTGAAATTTAACGTTAGGGGAATTTCTTCTAAGATTGCCTTGGGCGGTGGAGGTGTGCTGAGAGATGAAGAAAGTATTGTTAGAGCTTTATTCTCAGGTCCAAGTGATGCCTGTGACGCAAAGACAGCTGAATTAGGAGCAATTATCACTGCGTTGAATGTAATTATTGAGATAGGATGGAAGGGATTTGGTTCGTTAATTGTTGAAATGGGTTCAAGGGTGGTGTATAATTGGATTTCAGACAAAACAAGCTACATTTGCAGATTTAGAAAGGAGAATTGATTGTGTGGGTGTGTTGTCTTTTTCAGCAGCTGAGCTGAATGGTAATGAAATGGCAGACACATTAGCGATTACTGGAATGAAAAGGCCTAACATATTTAAGGCTTGGTGGTGAGTCTGATCTGTTATAATTATATCGGTTCATGTATGTGGGTTTATTTTTTTGGAATCTTTTGGAGTTTAGTTACTGGTTTTTGTTCTTTTGCTCAAAGGGTTGCATATTTGAGGGGGAATTCGGGTCTTTTGTGGTGCTTTTGTGGTTATTCTGTATGTGAGTGGTTTTTGTTCATGGGTGTGGTTTGTTTGTCAGGGGGTAAATGTGCGAATATTTTAAAAATACTTATTCAAAACACACGACTAAGAACACAAAAACCAAAAATGTATAAATATAACTTATTTGGCCCTCCAACTTTACATAAAAATTCATTTTAGCACTCTATTTAATTTTGTCACTTTTATCCCTTTAACTTATATTGTTTGTCAAATCACCCCAAAATGAATGAAAAAGTTAATGTCTGTTAATTTTGCTGACATGACATACACGTGGATTGCCATGCGAATGTATCAACAATTAATTAATTTTTTAAATTTTAAATTATTTTAAAAATTATTAAAAAGTGTAAAAATTATAAAAAAATATTTTAATTTTTTAAAAAATTAATCAATTGCTGTTGTGGCATAATAACTTATTCAAATATTATACATACCACCACTATACTTATTCAAAACACACAACTAAGATCACAATAACCAAAAGGCATAATAACTTATTTGGCCCTCCCACTTTACGTAAAAATTTATTTTAGCAGTCTATTTATTTTTTTGTCACTTTTAGCCCTTTAACTTACGTTATTTGTCAAATCACCCCAAAATGAATGAAAAAGTTAATGTCTATTAACTTTGCTGACATGGCATACACGTAGATTGTCATGCGAATATATCAACAATTAATTAATTTTTTAAATTTTAAATTATTTTAAAAATTATTAAAAAGTGTAAAAATTATAAAAAAAATTAATTTTTAAAAAAATTAATCAATTGCATGCTATCATGGCATACACATGGACTGCCACGTGGATGCCACGTCAATAAAGTTAATAGATGTTAACTTTTCCATCTATTTTGGGATGCTTTGACAAATAATATAAATTTAAGGGTTAAAAAAAATAAAACAAAGTTAATGAAAAACTAAAATAATTTTTTTTAAGTTGGAGGATCAAATAAGTCATTATAAATAATCAAAACAGATACACACAAAGTCATAAGCATGAGCATAATTATGCAGCATGAACTGAAGTGTCTAATGAGCAATATGTATCAAAGAAAACTTTGGTTAAAAAACCATTAGACTAGCGACAAGTATTAGATGAATTAATAAGACATCTTACAATCTTAAAAGAAGAATGTAAATTTAAATTTTAGAGACAACATTATTATAGAAGACAATCAAAACCTTAAACATAAATAGTAAAAAAAAAAAAACATAATAGATAGGAAGAAACAACCATATACTCGTTAGCCTTCTTGAAAACAATACATTAGTTGGTACACGACTTGTAACTCTTTTCAACAAAACCCAACAACACTCAAGTCAACTTCTCGAAAAGTCAAACCATCACAAGAATCATGCACAACTGGACAAAAGAGAAACACACTCCACATCCCTCCCTTTCAATCAAAGAAGTCATTTTGAGAATTGAGCATCCACGATATCCACACATTTTGCATCCATCTTCCAAACCTCCAAGTTAAGGTTGTTCAATCAAAATCCTCCACAAGGAGCCACTTATAAGATGTCACCATGCCATCGTCAACCAATGAAAAATAGCAAATTGTAATTCAACATCATTCACCTTTCAACCATCTTCGATCAAACCGACACTAAAATGAAAATGTTGTCAATCAGTTGATTCCAATATCCCACTCTTTCATTCGCATCGGTGGTCATCAAATTAAGAACATGATGAAAATCAAACAAAATTTACTTAAAGAATTTGTTGCGAGACAAATTTTTGAAGTATGCGAGTCGAAAACCTTGTGATAATATATTTCCTTGCCATGTTTGAAGTTGGCAATTTATTATAATAAAACTTTTGAATTTTGAATCATGCTGATATTGTGAAGATATAAAAGCCCGACTTTGAAGACTAATCCATTAAAAGTAATTATCTTTGAAGATTGGACTAGCTCGGATCAAACAATTAAACCCCTTTAATTGTAGAGAACTGGTCGAGATTGTTTTAAATTAAGACTTCGTTGAAAAATAAATCCTCATTAGTTCACTTTAAATTGGACTACATTAGTATATTATTTTTGCTATTTTGTAGCTACTATTTTTAAGTGGTTGGGTTATAATCAATTACTAGCTTGTTAACAAGTCAAAGTGAGAGTACTTTATTTTTCATTAAGGAACTTGTTTTATGAGTACATTTGAAGAGTAAGCAAATAGTATTTAATTTAAAAGTGAGTGTTCTAGTCTTTTAAGTACAAAATTGAGGTCATCAGTTACTCTTTATCCAAGCTATGAATTCCTCTATTGTAGGTGATGTAATGACATGCATAAGTCATACCTAAGGTACCAACTTACAACTCACTACCATGAGAGTTCAAGTTTTCAAAATATTGAAGTATATAAGTTATACACACATGGTTTGTCGCTTACTCAGAATACGTTTTAAGTGAATAAATTTATAAACGAATCTAGGATAAGTTCAACTTGAGTCATGTCCGACGTATTGTTAGTACAAGCCAATCATATCTAACAACTTTTTGCTTGTTAAGATCCAAATCAATTACAATCATATTCTTCTAAAGTAAGTGTACACAAAGATATTCAATTATCCTCATAAAAATTAAGATAAGGATTCGATGTTGTTTAAGAGAAGAACTTAAATTGTATTAAAATACTCTGATATGATCCTTTAAATTTGATTGTGTACAAATAAACATCATAAATAAGCCATAGGTAATTTTCAAAGATTACCACTTCAAAGTTCAACGTATTTTGGCTCAAAAGATTGTTAACAGTAATAAGGCAAGTTTTAACTTATTCTAGTTATGTTTCAAGTTGCAACTGTTGCCATAGCGCCAGAAACCAAAATTGCTTCTAACAGTCACCCCATTTTTCCTTCAATGACACGACACTCGTACTCCTATCGATGCCACTACTTGCGATTACTGCCTCCTCATCAAATGGAAAGTCTGTATTAAAGTGACCTCTTCTGGCATGATGGTCGCTTCCTCGCTTGAAAAATAGAATGTAAATGTTTTGAGTCTTCATCTTTTTACCACAGCGACAACCAACTCTAAAATTATTTTCAATTTCATCATCGTAGCTGTAGCTGTTACATATAAACCGACAACCTTCAAGTGTTTTTTAATGCAATAAACAAGCTTTGGGAAATGTAAACTGTGTCGAATCTAAAAAACTTGATTGAGTAGTCGTTAAAAATTCACAAAACAATAATATTAAATTTCAAAAATCATAAAACCGTCTCTGCAAAATTAAAAGTTAGAAAGAATTAAGTTGAAAATTTCACCATATTAGGATAATGAAAAAAAATCACCCTATACTTTGACAAGTGATACTTGTAGTTTTAATTTGCCCGATTTAGAACCTCAACTTTTATTTCGTCTAAGTTTTTTGGTACCTGAGTTGACCATGTTAAATTTTGTCCAATTTTACATGTGGACCAATGAACCGATGCCATGTGGCATGATGGGCTAGGTCTAAATTGGTAATCAGGCAGGTAGGAGGACCTTCAAATAAATTTTCCTTTCTTTTCTTTTCTTTTCTTTTCTTTTAGGTCAAATATTTAAGAAAAATAAAGTAAGAAAAACTTTTCCCCTTCCTACGTCATCCTTTCTCTCGTCGCTCTAACCCTCTTCCTCCGTCATCACGGCCACCAAAACACTTCCTTCGACGACAAAGCTTCCCGTTCAGACTCTAGCACAAAACACTTCCTCTTTCTCTCCCATTCCTTTCCCTTTACTTTGGTCTTCAGCTTAAGTTTTCCCCAAACCGTTGCTCACAACTCACATTCTCTTTTGCCCACTGAAACCCCTTCCCTCAACTCTCTATCGTCTTTTTCTTTTACCCTATGTTTTCTTTCATAAGATTCCATGGGGTTTTCGCCTACTTTAAAGCTATCTTAGATACACACACGTATACATACATATTGATGGAGTGGGACAGTAATTTTGATCTAAGCGAAGGCGAAGACAAGGGCTTCGTCTTCAACGACGGTGATCCACTTCCTTTCCCTATCCAAAACTTGCTACAAACGGCTCCTGGTGGCTTTGTCCTGACCAATGCCATCGAACCCGACCATCCCATCGTTTGTCAACACTTCGATACACTTGGATTTTCTTTACAACATTGCCGGAGATGAAGGCTGGATTGAAGACAAAGGTTCTTGGCGTTGAACGCCACGGAGATGGAGGTTGTGTTGCAGATGCTGGATTTTCTTTTACCAATTGATAGATAATGAGATTAGAAAGTCCTCTAAATTTGACTTTCTAAACACAAATCGGTTATGCTGAAAAGAAATTAAAAAATTGAAATTAGTATGTTAAAAAGGTTGAAATTATTGCTAAGACGGAGAACATGAAATTTGAGAATTTTTATTTCAAGTTTTATTTTATTTTTTAGGTTAAAAATAAATTTGGGATATTTAATTTTGAGGTCCTTGCATATTTTAAAATATAAAATTCCGACAAAATTGATACATGGGATCTTACAATTGGATTACGTGTCAAGTGATATAAAAAATTACGTTTAATAGTGTAAAAAGCTCTCAAATTTATTTAAAAAATAATTAAGCCTTTATTTTTTTTACACTCATTTAGGTACTTGAACTTTCAAAATATATCAAAAAAGTCCTCAAACTTTTTCAAAAAAAGTAATTAAGCTCCTACTTTTTTTTGCACTCAATTGGATACTTGAACATTTAAAATGCATCAAAAAGACCCTCAAACTTTTTCCAAAAAAGCAATTAAACTCATGCTTTTATTAAAAATTAGAAAAAGAATTAAAATCAATAAAAGCTGTAAATATTATTAACTTTTAATTAAAAAATTCAAATATAAAAAATTAGGGAAAAAATATAAAAATTGTAAAAAATATAAAAAATTGTAAAATTTTATAAATCATAAAATATTATAAAATACATAGAAATATAAAAAATTATAAATTTTGATAAAGTCGTAAGAAAATTATACAAAATGTAAAGAAATATAAATTTTGTAAAAAATTTTATAAAAATTATTCGTAAAGGAATTTTATAAAAATTACCAAACCAAAAGAAATATTTTATAATTTTTCTATAATTTTTATTAATTTTTATTTATTTATCATATTTTGCCACATGTCATGCTATGTTGCAACACGTGATGACTTTAATTGAAAAAAAAAATTAGGGGTCCTTAATTTTTTTTAAGATTTTTATAAAATTTTACAATCTTTTTTTTATCTTTTTACGATTTTTATAAAAAAATTCTAATTTTAAATAAATTTTAAATTTTTTTATATTTTTATCAAAATTTAATAATTTTTCTAAAATTTAGTATTTATTATTTATAATTTTTTTAATTTCTAATAAGAGCATGTGCTTAATTGCTTTTTTTTTTTTTAATTTTGAGGATTTTTTTTATGCATTTTGAAAGCTCAAGTACCCAATTGAGTGAAAAAAAAAAGGGACTTAATTGCTTTTTTTGAAGAAGTTTGAGAGCATTTTTTATACATTTTAAAAATTTAAGTGTTCAACTGAATGCAAAAAAAGGAGGGACTTATTTTTTTTTTTTTTTAAATTGAGAACTTTTTACACCCTTAAGCTAAAAAATTAACATACTTGGAGTTAGATGGGAGGCATTGCATTGATAGACGAAATTGAAGGTAGAAGTATCCCATTGGACAAATTAAAAGTAAAATATACCAGATTGAAATATTTGTTAAAGTAAAGGGGATTTTTTGTCATTATCCCCACCATATTTACAACATAGTTGCCAATGTGTTCCACCATTTTTCCTCGGGAAAAGAATTGAAGAGTAGGAGAGCCTGAGAGAATTGGAGTGTTTGGAAAGATTTTGGGTGAGAAGAAGGGAGCAACGGATGGATTTTATAGGGCGGAAATTGATATTTCTGAGAGTCATCTTTCGATGGCATAGATGATCGAGATGATTAGACATCATCACCAATTCCATACCTATGAATATCGAAGTAACCCTAAAACATGGAAAAAGTGAAAGAAAACCCTCTAAAATTTTTGAAGTTAGACTTGGATTAATCCCTAGCCATCATCTTCAACACTATTCTGCCAGTTTTTTCTCTTTCTTTTTTTTTTTCAGTAACACTGGTCTGCTTGTTTGATCTATAAATCAACTCCATGATTATCAAATTGGTCATTGTTTTGGTGTTTCCTTTTTCATACAAGCCTAAAAACATTAAGGGGTCAAAATGTGTCAAATTAAAGTGGATCATAACAGAGGAACTAAGATCATAATTTATCCTAAGGTAGAGAGGCCCATGCATAGCAAATCACCTTTGAAAATTTCATTCAGTGCAAAGTCAACTCTCAAAGGCTTCATGGTTGGAAAAATGACTCGTTAAGAATGATTACGAAATGGGGATTGTTCATTGTTCTTTGAACATTAACTACGTTTGAGAGTAAATGAGGAAATTAGAAGTTGATAAAATTAATGAAGAACATGGTTTCATACAGGAAGCCAATGGCGATCGCATTGAAAAGAATGCGAAAAAACAAAATGAGTTCTAAGGATTCAAAAGGAACGCTCCATACATGTTGCTGCATTAAACTTTGAGCAACCAAGTAGACTCATATAAATCATTTCCTACCCTAAAACATTCAGTAGAAGGTGGCAGCCGGGCTGGTGGGCGGTTAGCAGAGGGATTAGAATGCAGTGGACATAAAGCCCCGATTACAACCAAAGCTTTCATTTGTTTGCCAATGAGACTCGGAATGTTTCTGATACTATACAAAATCACCTCGATTCAACATCCTTTTTTTATTATCATTCTTCTTTCCATATTCGGCCGGTTACCCTCAACTTCAGCTCTTGCCTATCACCACCAGAGAAGTATAGAGCTAGGTTCCTTTGGATCACCAGTCCATCCTGACTGTCACGAACTTTCCTATGACTGTCGCGAATGCTCCTTGGAATCCCTTGCCATATTAGCTTACGGCCATTGGCACCAACTTCCAAACTGTAACTGAATTTCTTTGCTTCATTATCATCTCCCATAAACCGTAAAAAGGCCATATAGACAGGTGCCATCCCAAGCTGGAAAGCTTCAAAATGCAAGCAGAACTGTCTGCCAAAACAATTGAAAACCTGCACAAAGGCATCGGAATTCAGAAATAGAACTTGTCAAAGGAATCCATTTGTAGGCATAAGATTTGCAGTTTCGAGTGACTCAAATATTATGTGCTGTAGGCTAAAATGAACTTACAGTAAGCATCCATGTAGCATTTTCAACTTCATGTGGATTTGATTTGACATATCGATGGTTGAAGGTACATCCATCATGCATGTCAACTTTGTGATCATCCTTGAGATGTGAAACAAGGGTGGGGATGTCACCTGTGACGGAGCAGTCAGACCCAGCATAAGGGCAATTGTAGGGGCGGAACCGACAGTGCTGCTCATGCTTAAGCTTGCTGTAATAGGGGAAGATATCTTGGCAACCTAGATTCTGGTATTTACAAGGGAGTTCCAAGGATTCTGCAACTTTCTCCAAAGCTAAGCACCTTATATTTCCAAGATCATAGCGGCATGTTGGGCAACAGTTGTGCACTCTAATCTTGCAGTTTGAACACAAAGTGTGTCCATTTGGGCACTGTAATACAGGATTGAATGCAACATATCAAAATTTAAGGCACTCATTTAGTAAAGGAAGCAGTAACCGTAATAAAACTAAACATGAAAAGAGCATTTGTCCTGACAAAAATTGTCAAATCCTTCCAAATCACTTTCCAGTTACAATGGCTACTTCTATACCATCGTGAGGATAACTCTTCACTGCAACAAACCAAACCCACAATGATGAGTTATCCTCTTCAATAGACATAAATTGCCCTTCCTTCAATAAACATAGTCCTTCAGTGACTTGCACCTTATTACCTACACTTCAGACAGTACATAAACAAACGCCTAAGAGGATACAGCACCATAACCAGAGCTTCACCACCATTTTCACCCCAGCATACAGATATAATCACTAGCTTCATACAGGCATACAAAGGCAGGCATGTAGCCTTCACACGGTGAAGTAATGAAGAAAAATTCCATAATAGGAAACACAATTAAGAAAAGGTTAAAAAAACAAAACACGACTATAAAAGCATATCTTTATGGAAGAGCCGGAATAACTGTATGCATGGAGAACAAACCTGGTGAATTGGTGGATACATCAAATTCGTGCATACAGGACACTCAAGGAGCTCATAAACACCGTTGTTTGAATGAATTCCATGTTTTCCAACTAAATTAACCGAAGTTTTCATTGTTGTTGTTGTAGTAGTACTAGTGGCATTATTACTCTCAGATTTTGCTGAAGCTATGTCATAATCTGCAACAGGGGAATGAGACTCAATGACTTCTTTGCAAGCGCTGCCTCCAGGAGCCATTGCTACTCAAAATGTCAGCTACTGCAATTATTTTATATTTATCTACTTTGACAGGCTTCACTCTCTATTTCCCTGTAATAAAGGATAAGAATTAGATGTCAAAAAAGGGCAACCCGATATCCATGGCAATGATTGTATTATAAAATATTCAACTTAGAACCATCTCAATGTTCTTCAAATTTCCAGAAGATCAAAACAAAGTTTAAAAACAACTAGTAATTCCTTTGGTGCTGCTGTTATAACATAATTTTCCATCTTTAACCAAACAAAAGGAAGAGCTAGAAACTACCTTTCCTAATATTCCCAGATTTTCCATGAAAATACTGGCAAATTCAAATCAAATATAAAGCTGAATGATGCAGAAAAGAAATACTTTTACTTTCTTTTAAGCAAAATAAACATCAAAGCAACCAAAATATGAGACAAGAAAAGCATAAAGAACAAAAAATTTCCTCCAATAACAATCAAATCCACCATTTAGAATTCAAAATCTTCAAATTTTATATCAGCTAAAGCAACCAGAAAAAGAGACAGGGAAATGTAAAAAGAAAACAACCCTCCTGCACCCAATGTCCACATTCCAACAAAGTTTCCTCTTTTTCGATGCAATGTCAAACTAAGTTTGTCCAAAAACCAGCTTTACCATTTGGATTAATCAAAACATAATCAACAATGAAACAAAAGAAAAACACATATTTAAAATTAAAAAAAAAACATTACCGATCAAAAGAAAAGACAAAACCAAAAAAGAACAAACCCAAAGAGGAAAAAAAATATATACCCAGTTGAGATTTCAAAGCTTAGTATCTTAACACATCATTAAAAAGCCACAATAAAATCTGGGTTGTGCTCAAAACAATGAAATAAATAAAACTTTAAAAGACAAAGTGCCAAAGGAGCAGCGAAACTTACGGGTTTTTAACCAAAAACATGGAAAACGAAGGAGAAAATTTTGGAGAAATTGTTTTTCCATCAAATGGTGACCATGTTTTGTTTTGCAAATATGCAAAACGCAACGCCAAACGCTTCTCTCCTATATATATATATAATATGCGCGCACACACACTAACTTTGGATTTTCCTTTATGGGGTTCTTTGGAAGTAAGTAGGCGCACGCAACGTTTGAAAATTTGACTTCAAAAACAAATGTTTATTTATTTTATTAGTCCCCCAATTATTACTATTTTTTGTTTTGGTCATTCAATTCTGATAGATTTCAATTTAATCATTAATGTTATCCACATTTTATATTTTAGTTACTCCTCTGTTAAATCATTAGCGGAATTCTGACATGGCCTTTTTTATTGCTATAACTACAATTTTAAGCCTCTATTTTTTTTATAAAATTTATTAATTTGGTCTGAAATTCTTAAAAGATTAATAAGTTTAGCCTTTAATTTTATAAATTCTATCAATTTAAATTTTGAATAAAATTCAAAAAAAATTTTTAAAATTTCATTTTTTGCTAAAAATATCTTACATAAATAAAAAATTAAGGGTAAACTACACTTAATGTCGTTAAACTATTAGAAAATTTACATTTTGGTTGCTCAATTTCAAAAAATTATAGAATGGTCACTGGATTATTTGAAAGTTTTCATTTAAGTCATTGAATTATTCGAAAGTTTTCATTTAAGTAACTGCGTTGTTAAGTTATTTAAAAAAAGTCTGGCTATCGAGCTTCAAGTGACGATTTGACCATCAATACGATGGATCAGTACCCATCAACAAGTAGAATAACACACCTTAGATGCAAGTTGATATAACGGTAAGTGTCAGAGATTGGAGATACAATCAAATAAAAGAAGAAAGGTGTTTAGATTTTTATTCGTAATTTAGTGACATTTAAAGTTGTTTAATAAAAAAAATGAATTGTAAAATAGAAGGGGATTGAGAACTTTCGATTGATATAAACGGTGTAAATAAAGAAAGCCATACAACAACGATTTTAACAGTCCAGTGATTTAAATGAAAACATTCGAATAGTTCAATGATCACTTTATAACTTTTTGAAATTAAATCACCAAAAAGTAAACTTACCCAAAATCAAAAAATTTTAAATTTTCATCATTTCCTTCTTCTTTTTTTAAGCTAAAATTGATAAGAATTCTCCAAATTGAATTTGAGTATTTCTTTTTGAACTTTCTCTTCCCCCAAACACTAATCTTCCCTTCCACTTTTCCATTTGCTTTTCTTCTATATTCGAGTTTTGGAAGATAGAAAATACTTTCCCTAACACTATAAATCCTTGAGAATTATAATTATCAGCCCACATTCGTTTCACATATTTTTTTTCCATTCATTACTTTTTATCTATTTCTCAAAAAAAAATTTTAATTTTTTTAGCTTCAGCTGCTACATGAATATTTGAGGATTTCTCTTAGCATAGACAAGAAAAGAAAATTTTCAGGGAATGTTGGGAAATCTATTATTTGACAAACTTTGTTTCAATAAAAAGGGAAAGGAAAATGGGGAGAGGGGAAGTCTCAAGTTCCAGCCGTAATGAGAAGAATAACAATGAAACCAATGTGTTTTGAATGTCTATGATCTCACTCCTATGAACAATTACTCTTATTGGATTGATTGTAAGATCTTTCATTCTGACATCGAAGATTTCTTCCCATTTCTAAGATTTTTGGGGTTTTCTGCTAGGGAAAATTTGTTGTATCATATGGGTATTGATTATAATTGCATTGTTCTACTTTTTCTTTGGCATATTTGCCCAAATTTGGGTCTATAATTGATTATTTTGATGGGTGAAGAAGGATTGAGGATGACGATGGTTGAAGATGGAAGTGATAGTTTTAGGTTTCGGTTATGGTGTCGAATGGGATCCACTGAAGGGTTTTGAGATTCAACTTTCTGCAGAAGAAATGGAAGATGATGAATATCAACTAGAGGTGTTCATGAGCAGGCCGGGTTCGGGTCGGGTCTAAATAAAATTTTAAGCTTGTTTTTTAGGTTCGGGTTCGGCTCGGTCTGAAATATGAGCTTAAAATTTTTTTCAAGCCCGGTTCAAAATAAAATTGTTAAGCCTAAGCCCGGCTCGGCTTGGCCCATATTAAATTTTTGTAGCTTATTTCATTAAATAAAAAAATTTAAAATATAATAAATCAAATACATTTAAAAACATAAAAACAAATATTAAAATAAGAAATAAATAAAAAATGAGACAAACAATTTTTAAAATAATACACAAATTAAAAATATAATAAAAAGTGGTTATATTAAAATTAAAAATAAAATGTAAATATAATTAAAAATAAATTATATAATTCGGGCCCGGCATTTTCTAAACAGGCCTCGTTTTTTTGCCCAAACTCATATTTCGGGCCTATAATTTTACCCAAACTCTCCTATTTTTCGGGCGGGCCTTTGGGTCGGGCCGGGTAGCCCAGCCCATGCACACCTCTAATATCAACCAAATAAGAAAGGAGTGGGTTTGAGTGTATTTATTTGCGGTAAGTGTAAATATAACAGTGGTGGTAAGATTAAATATTATAGCATGAGAAAAAAAAAGTAAGTTAAATGCACCACACTGTACCGTCCATCTAAATTCACACGAAGATTAAAATTACTTATTTCCCAACAAAACAACAATAAAAAAGAATGATTATAAAAACTACGAGATAGTTCAATTATGGATAAAATACTAAAATTTTATTGTGTTGAAAGTCTAATACGTAAAAACTTGTCAAAAATAAACTTTAACCTTCTTTTTCTCCAATTATTTCTTAAATCAATAATAAATAAAATATAAGTATAAATAATATAATTAAAAACATAAATAACATAATTCAAGGAGAGAATTGTCACAAATAAATTGAGAAATTAAACATTTATCAAATTATCCACACTTGAATCATGCTTGCCCTCAAGCATGAAACTAATGCAAATGCATATGTGACATCAAGAGGTACTTAAATTGACAATCGAAAATATTGTTACATATCAATAGAACAAGTAAACATGTTTTTATAATTAAAATGAAATTCCATATGCTAAATAAAATATAACAATAACAATAATTTATACAATTTGAAAGAATTAGAAACAATAAACATTTATGCTCTCCAATAAAATGTGTAATGGGTCTATTTTGCCCGGGTCCAAAACCAGAAACAATAAAACCAAACCAAAAGAGAAAACAATAATAAATTTATTAAAGTCTAATCCATTTACAACTAATGCCAAACTCAATTTACAAATCTAAGCCCGAATTACTTAAAACCCACTGCCCAAACTTTATAGACTCAAAAAGCCCAAATTAACCCTAGACCCAAACAAACCCTAACCCAAATTATAACATCCCATTGGCCTAAAATCTAAAAAATTTTCAGAACCCTAACTTCTCTTTGGCGCGTCGCATCCATCCCTCCATCCGTGCCACGTTAGCAAGCCTCGTCCCAAGGTCTGACACCCTTCCTCTGTCGACCTTGCACCAAAATGGCAAGGGTTGCCTTCCAAATGTTCGTTGGTCTCGCCTGCAAAGAAAAAGAAACAAGAACAGAGCAAGAATACAACAGAGATGACAGCAAAAACACTTGTATTTTCGGTTATAAAAGCCTTGAGACCGAACAATGTATTTTCTACCAATTTTTGAATAGAAAAAAATACAGACAAGAAATCGAATCGCAAAAGCTTAAAGGTGGTTCCTTTTGTGTTATTTTTTATTTTGTTTATCTTTTACTAGTGTTTTAAAGGAAAATAACAAAATAAAAATAAAAAAAGGGGGTAGAAAATCACCTGACATTTGGTATTCGGCCGCCTACATTTCCGATAAAAATGGCGTGTTGGGGTTTTTTTTTAAAAAAGCAATTTTTTGTGTTTATTTACTTTTTCAAAAGCAAAAAATCTAATATATATAAAAAAAAGAGGGGTGAATCAAAAAAGATTCAAGCTTTTTGTTTTTTTACCTTTTTTAGGCTTGTAGCCCTCAGATCCGGGTTTTTGAAGTCAAAAGGTCGAAAAAAGAAAACTTTTTTCGTTTTCCAGCCACCATGGACGGTGGTGGCGTTGTCGGCGACTGGTGGCGGCCACAATGGTCGGGCGACCAGAGCATGGCTGGAGCATTTGAGGCTGAGAGAGAGAAGAGAGAGATCTTTTTATTTTTTTTTTATAAATAAAGGCTGAAAATGATGTTTTTTCTAGAAAAATTTAACTTAAATAAGAGTTGAAAATGGCATCGTTTTGAACAGACCCGACCCGCTTAGACCCGGACCGCCTGAGATTCGCGTGTTTTTGTACGCATGGGTTATTTTGCGCCCTTAGTCCTTCCACTTTTGAGGACGATTTCAATGGGGTCCTTTTGTTTATTTTTATTTTCACCCTAAAATTTTACTTCAGTTTCGATTTGGTCTTTTTGAGTGGTGCGTTTCAAATGGCGAGGGATTTTCCCCATTTGGTCCCTCCAAATTATTCGCACCCTTCAATGAGGTCCCTTATTTTATTTTATTCCGATTTATGCCCTTAAATTCCCTTCAAGTTTCAATCTAGTCCCCTTTATGTCTATTCATTTATATTTATTATAATTTAGACTTTAAAATTGATTTTAATTCCAATTTAGCTCTTTATTCGCTTAATTTCAAGTTTTTATTTTTATATGAATATTGTTTTGTCTTATTTTATTTATTAATTTTCACATTTATTCATTTATTTAGTTTACTTTTTTTGTATTTAGAATTTATATAATTATTTATTCCTTTATTTACATGTTTTATTATCATTATTATTATTCTTATTCTTATCACTACTATCTTTTTATTATTGTACTACCATGTATATTTTTCTCATCAGTTTTTATGCTTCATTTGTTCATTATGAGCAAATGTTGCATCATTGTTTATTAAACACTAATTCATGTTTTAGCCATGCTCAAATAAATTTAAGAACATATCATTTTAAGCATTACACTAATTTTTACCTGAATTCGTAAAAAATAAAAATTTTAAAAATAAGGCAATGTTCTGTATTTGGAGATTCGAGAAGTCGTACCCTAACTTACTGGGCTTTGATTTTTCTTATTTAACCTAAATAACCGAATATCATTTTAAAATTAAAATACATGAGTCTTGAAAATTAAAAGACAACCTTATTCTTGAGGGTTTAAAATATCGTGTCCTAACGTACTGGATGTGTCATTTTATTAATTCGAGATAAGAAGGTCTTTAACATTCGTTTCGATTTATCCAAGCAATTTTTTTTGTTAAATTAACATCAATACAAAGAGGGATCGTATTTTTAAAACTCTTTCCAAGTTTTCAACTTTCGACACTAAGACATCAATTAATCAATTAGGTATCAATTTTGGGCGTTACGAGGGTGGTAATCCTTCTTCGTATGTAACCGACTCCCGAACCCGTTTTTCTCGAATTTCGTAGACCAAAATCGTTATTTTAGTAAATTAAAATATTTTATAAAAATAATCAAATTACGAGGTGATCCAATCACACCTCATAAAAAAAGGGATTGGTGGCGACTCCTTTTTTTTTTTAAAATAAAAGTCGGCCTTTTTCAAAAAAATAATTTCGACAATATGCAATATATAAGAGATATTAGAAAAATCAAGAGAATATTTTCAAATTTCATCATGCATTGAAAAGTGATTAGGTGTCCAAATTTCACAATTTAGTTGAGCATAAAGTATTAAACCAAAAATTTTCAATTTCATCGACAAAAGTTTATCGATTAGCATGAGATGAAGGCATAATTCAAATAATATAAAATCTCTTTTCAAATTTAAATCAATTACTTTTGAACACGAGTGTAAATAATAACCCAAGCACCTACTCGAATTACTCAATTAATTAAACCTAAACAGTCTTTGATTTTATTAATATCTACATCAGCAAAATTTATTAGGGTTGTTAACATCTTAATTTCTTTTTCATAGTTAGTTTTCCCTCTCAATATACTTTAATAACTCTTTTCAACCTTATTTATAATTAAGGACAATTTAATAAAATATATTTTTAACTAATCTTACATTCCATCAATTAAATAGCAAAATCTTACATTTTAGTCAAATGAATCAAATAAGGCAATCTACCATACTCGATAATGTGCTAAGCAATTTTACATTCTTGTAATCCTATTACCGAAGGTGATGTTACATTTCGTGAACCAAATGCCCCCCTTAAAATTATACTTGAACTTTGGTCAAATGTATAATGTGATACATAAAGTTTGCTTTTTGCAATTGTACAAATAAAACTTTGATTTGACTCAATTATACACCTGAGAAATTAATTCTAATTCAGTTATATACATTTATAGAACTAAAAGTGCAGTTATTTTCGTGTTTGATAAATATAATATTCTTGTGTATAACAAGTAAATATAAATGATATAAACTCAACAACAATGCAACCAAAATCAAAGTTTGATTCATATAATTAAAGCGAAATCAAAATAAATGTGTGGCATAATCAAAGTAAGATGTAGTTTTTAAATTGCATAATATAAATATAGCCTTTAACATTTACACATTTGTCATTTTGACCATCAATTTTTAAAATTTAGTTGAATTTTTTTGAGACGATAATGTTGATTCAACTATTAAAATTTTAAAGGCACTAATGTGACAATCTCGTGACAATTCACGTATACTTCATAAAAATTTAAAAAAATGCATAAAAAATTATTGTAAAAAATATTTTAAAAAATTATTCATGTAAAAAATGAAATAAATCTAAAATGACATGCAACTTATTATTTTTAATATCAAAACAATTCAATCAAATTTTCCTTAAAAAAATACTTTCATTAAAATTTGAAAAATAAGAATAAAAATGATAAAAAAAAAGAAATTAAAGCCAAATCAATAAAATAGATAAACAATAAGTATAAAATTGTTAGTATCTGATTTAAAATTTAGAGTGGATAGTTTTATCTAAATGAGAATCTCAACATTTTTTTTTTTAGCAAGTTCCGATTATATATACTTTTTAATACAATACTTAGAACTACTCATAAATCCTCTCCAACTCATAAATAAAAGGATAATGCGTTTCAGCGCACTCAAACTTATGTCCTCTTGCATTGACAACAATATCCATGCCAATTGAGTAGACTTAGTACCCCTTTGGATGGATGGTACGGTGCGATGTATTTAGCTTACTTTTTGATTTACGCTACAGTATTGCTACAGTATCTAATCTCATCACCACCGCTGTTTTTACACTAATCGCAAGAAAATACATCACCCATTCAAGTCCACACTCAATTGGTAATCTCAATAGTTTTAAAAATCATAGATAATTACTAGTAAAAAGATTTTTTTTTTAAAACCCCTCCACCTTTTAGTTATTTGATTTTTTGGTAAAAGAAAAAAGTGAAAACTAAATTTGATTTTAGTGGAAATGGTAAATTTGGATTTTTTTTAAAAAAAATTACAGGTAAAACATAAAAAATAAATTAAAATTATATTTGTTATATAAAGAATTTTTAATAATTTCATAATTATAATACATTTTCTTATTGGTTAAGTAAGAAGAAGGAATAAAAAAGGAAATGTAACGGAAATCACAGGGATTGGTGGGCGGTAGAGAGATGGAAATTATGAAGAAAATGCCAATGAAATACCAAATCAACCAAAATGTCTCTTTCACTTCATTTCTGCTTTTTGTCAAACCTATGCAGCTGGAAACCTATTTCTATGGCTTTCTACACAAATTTCTACCCTTTCCTGTTACTCACTATCTTCATTAATAGTAAAACAATGGAACAGTGTCTCTAAGCAAGCTACTCATGGACCGAGCCTTCACCACCTTAACCCTCTTGTTTTCCCTCACAGCAAACGCCGGCATCCCTGCTCCATCTCCATCTTCACCTTGATTTGTGGTGGTGCTGCTGGTGCTACTATTTCTCATCCTTTGCATTTCCAAATGGTGATTACACAAGCTATGGCCTTTCACCTTCATTTTGTTACTCCTCCATCCTTTCCCATTCCTTCTATTGCACCTCTGATTTTGATTCCGTTCCTCCATTAACGTATCTTTCTCCATCTTTTCTCTGCTTTGCTGTTTTGTTTCGTAGCTCACCATTACTACTCTCCTTTTCTTCAATGGTATTGCTCTTTCTTCCTCACACCACCGCCCTATTCATAATCACGCCACCCAAATGAAAACCCTTATTTCAAAATAGAGTGGGTGTCAAATCAAATTTTCAGGTTTTGCATAAAAATAAAAACAACATACCATTGAAGGATACAGATGAGGAAACGGAGTTGCTTGAAGTTGATGTCTGCCCAAAGATGCTGTGCCCCAAACTGTAGAACGCAACATTCCAGAACAATCTCAGCCAAAAACTTGATAAAAATGACTAAAAAAGAAAATAAAATCATATTACCTCTCCTTAGTTGACACGGACCAGCTATCATCCGTAACACTTCCATCTTGAGCAACGGGGGAGTTAATGGAGGAAAGCCGGGCGTTGGTTCTACTCACCATGACATGTGACGGCGAGGTGGAAAACGACGGCGTCGGTGGAGAGGGTGGTGGAGGTGAAAGGGAGCCTTGAGGGGGGTTTCCACTATTTCTGATCCTCATACTTGGATGGATTGTTGTAAGGAAGAAAACAAAACAAAACAATGCAGAAAGGGATGAGTGTAGTGTAGTTTAATAAAAATTGTGATGCTTTGGTAGACCAAAGGATGCGACAGCGGAGGAAGGGGCACTCATCGAGCGTGTACGGTGTGGATTTGATTCAAAGGGGAATCATCCACGATCTCTATTAATACGCGTGCATTCCCTCCCGCCCAGTCCTCCTTTGACATTTGGTATCAACTTCAGTTATTCGTGACGTTTCCACAAATAATACTAACATGGTCCTCTTTGCAACATCTATACAAGCCCTTTTAATTTCATTATTTAAAAATTTACTTTTTAGAAGAAAAAAAATTTCGGAGAGAAAAGGTATGGTGGTATGATATTAAATCGCCATTGAGGACAATGTTGTGAGATAATGAGTTGATGCTCCAAGAAATAGGTCATACTTGGTTTTGTGGTATTTGCCCACACTTGCTCTGGGCTTGTGCCGAGATCTAAGCTGGTAGAAGCTTATGGAAGTTTGTTGCTCCTTCACCAAGGATGTTTGTAGCGATAAGATCTCTTATAAGGCTTGGTACCATTATGTTGTGGGTTCTCAATAGTAAGCCAGGTTGCTCACTTGATTGAGCATTTTATGTTTGGGCATAAGCCTGTTGGTTACTGAATTTGGGTTTGATTTTGGGTATAAACAATACCTCTCTTAACTTGCTTGTCTAAAGCAGGCTTGACAGTGGCCTATGGAAGACCAATAAGAATTGCCACTCTGAGTGAGTTGAAAGGACATTTTGAAAGTGATTAACTTATCAATTTTGGAGGGGAGAGTGGGCATTAACTGCCGACAATCTTGTAGGTTACGAGTTTATGGTGAGACAGTGGAGAAGTGCCAAGTGTTGGAAAATCCTTCACAAAACATACCCAAATCACTATAACCGGATTTTTGTACATAAAAAAAATTAAAACAATTTTAAAAATTACAATAAAGGACATGCAGTAAAAAAAATCGAAAAATCCTTGCAACAATGGAAGTTCATTAGAAATTACAATCAAATACATGGTATGAACTTAGTCAAGTCATACCAGGAAAGAGCAAACTATATTTACATTAGGGCTCCATCACTTAAAAGAGAACAAAACAAGACACAAACCATATCATAGGTGAATCTAACTTATTGGGTCTAAGTTGTCAACAAACAAAGCGAACAAATCATCTTAAATCGTTAAACCCCTTTCCAGATCCTTGTTGCTATGGCAATGAAAATGACATTACTAACTTGAAAACACCACATGTGCAGTTGCAAGGAAACAAATCAAACAAAAATATCCGAGAATATATTTGCATGCCAGCATTTACCCCTGCCACGCCTCCAATGTTCATGCCTGTTCCGAAGCCTCCCATCTCTTCATTGTTATTACATCAAATTGATTATTATTTCCAGCACATCCATGTTGGTGTACTAATTTCTGGTGACAATTTGTTTATCCCATCAGCTTATTTTTTTAAAATAAACTGTCTGAGAGTAAGTTGCTTTGGATTTAATGAGCTTTTCTTTTTGTTAAAGATGACTTTCTCCAAAAGTCTGATTCGGGTTTTGAAATTTTCTGATATGATTTCCGTACCCTTTCACCTAGATCCGTTGTTTCACACATGGATCACCGGACTAAGGTCGTCGGAATTATGCTACGCCAATGGTACTCTGACGGCCTTACAAAAGTTAGGTTCGGAGGAACACATTGTAAGCTTGTAATTCCCAATATTGTCGAGCAGGAGGCATAAAAGAAACTCCCAAGATTAGGTTTTAGACAATTGATTTTAGTGGGTGGGTGGAACTTGTGGGGAAACATATTCGTGGTTTTGGCACATAAGTTAGGAAGAGTGTGGGTGATATAGGTCAACATTTCACAATCCTTTTGGATGTGATGATGATAGGAAATGATATCTCGCAATTTTAGTTTTGTTGAGATTTGGCCTGCATTGCAACAAAAGAACCAGCAGCAAGACATTTGGAGCAGAATCGGTTGCAGCAGCAAGTTTGGTTCATTTTGGATATTTTGTTCCTATGTATTTTTAATTTAGTTTGATTGTAATTTGTCCATATAGCTAGATGGACTTGTTTTAATTTGATTTGATTTTTGATGTAATAGCTGGACATGCTAGTTTGAATTTCTTGTAATTTAGGTCAGTGTAAGTGACTTACTAGGGGGAATAAGTAAATCATTATGCTATGGCTTGTATTTTGTATCTCTTTATATTTTCTTTGTTTAATCAAAGAGTATGAATGTTGCTGCTTTATCATCTGATAAGTGCTCAAGTTCTTCTTCTCTCTCTCGATTTTGCTTTTGTTTCTTGAGCTTTCTGTTTGTTGTTGCTGTTTTGATTGTGTTACAAGCCAATTACCAACATAGGTAATTACCTTTAGTTTCAGCATCGGTAATCACCTTTGCTTACCACCATCGGTAAACAGCTTTGTTTATCAGCATCGGTAATTGTCTTTGTTTCACCATCGGTTATTGGCTTCGTGTTCAACAAAGCTGATTACCATCATAGGTAATCCCCTTTTTGTTCCAACAAGTTTAAGAGGGTTTTACTGATAGGAAAGAGTTGATGTAGAAGTCTAGACCCGAGCAATCAATTCGAAATTTATGACTTTTTTCTTTTTTTATAATCAAAGTATCTTCTTATAATATTGGTAGTTTTTAACTCAAAGCTTTCGGATTCAAATATAAAAATTTCCGTAAGGAGTTACACAATATATCAACGAAAAACAAATAATTAAAGCACTACAGAAAGAAAAAACAGAAAACTATTGATGTATTGATGGAAAGAAGAAAGAAGATGAATGGTTGAATAGATTATCTAGCCTCCTTTGGTGAACTTTCACCAACAAAGAATTATTTTCACCTTTAATCAACCCCCTCCCCCCACTTACATGAACTAATGATAAATCTCTTCCAAATTGAACCAAACGTTTTATCAAGACAGAAACAAAAAACTGGCATTTTAAGAAGTCTCCCATGGAGTATTTTGTTAATAAAAAATCAAGAAAAATACATTATATGGTGGCTATAGAAAATTTAATATCAGACCTAAAATACTTGGAAAACAATGAAACAATTATTCCTTTGTCTTCCAGCAATGGGCCATTCTCGTTCTAATCACGTCTAAAAAATTTTACTCGCATAATCTTTACTAAAACGATCATTTCTTAAGTTCTTAAAGTTGAAATAAAATGTTTTAAAGTGTGTTTCAAAATTAAGAGACATATCTTTCATCGGTTAGAAGGTATATCAATCCAAAAATACTTCGTAAATCGACTAATCTTTTAGACTTGAATATTGATAGCTTTTATGACTTTATTTTAATAAATTTCTGACTCATTTATGGATATATCAGAAGTGGTTGCATGGTATTGTTGCCGGGTAGATCCTGAGCTTTCTTGGTTTTAAAAGTGGTAGTTTTTGTTGGATAAAGATATAGGTTTTTGCTTTCTTCCCACAAACAACATCAACTGTTAATATAAAATTTGTCTTCAAGAGAGAGGGTGGTTCACATAATTATTGTACTGGGAACCAGGAGGAAATAAGCTAGAGTGAAAGCTTAAGCAAAAGAATTTCTCGTAGGAACCCCTACTTGCCACTAAAAGGATGGCTTTCATAGAAAGAGTTTGATGTGGATCTCACGAACGAGTGTAGGAATAGTATTGTGGTAAACTGGAATTAAACAATCAACATGAATGAAAAATGAAAAAATTAGACATAAATATTTATGTAAAGAAAATATTTCAAAGAGGATAAAATGTCATAGGTAAAGAAAATTTCACTAAAACAATAAAAAATTAAAAAAAGAGTACAAGATGGAAAAACAAACCCGAACTCAAAATACAAAATTCTCTTAAAATTTTCACAAAATTTTTCTTGAACTCTTTAAGATTACTAAAAGCTCTATTTATAAGTTAAATTTGGTGAAATCTGATTAAAATATTCTGGAATTATTAAAATTTAATTAAGAAAAAAATTCTAATTTAGTGAGAATATGTCACCATATTATGATGTCGCTATCTACTCATTAAGAAATTACTTATTATATCGTCGAGACGACAGGTTATTATCAAAACATTGTATGTCCTTTCGTCGAAACATCGACTTTTTCTCACCATGACGTTAGTTCTATTTGGGACGAAATTCGAGGTTAACTGCACATGATAAATTTTAAAATTGTTGTGTTATAATAGAGTGGAATGGAAAAGGTGAAACATAGAAGCCGAAGACAACGCAAGTGTTTGTGTGTTTGTTACACCTGGTTTTGGGCGGTGATGACTTATGACTCCCATCCATCCATCCATCCACTACTTAAAATATAATATTATTGGACCCTCCATCCTTTTTGTCAGCAACACGGGCCTTCCTCCAATGAAAATGCGTCACGGCCACCGCCACCGCCAGGTCACGGTGAGCTTCGGAAATCCATTCTCTTTTCCCCCATACCCTTTATATTAATATTTCTGATCAAGCCGTCGTACATAATTGACACGTAAGGTTAAAAAACATGTTCATTCACGCTCAATTTTAATACACAAACAGTGATTAACGGGTCCTACATGGAAAACAGCAGGCAAACACTTGGAAAATTTCTTCAATTTCATGATCAATATTACATCTTCTGCCATTTTTCTATGCTGTTTGATTTATAGAAGAGCATTGAACGACCAAATATAAAAACGTAGTGAATGGCTAGATATAAATAGATTCAAAAATTTTAATTTTACTTCACCTTTTCCTAGTTATGCTACAAATTCTTTCAGTTCTTTTGTAATCAGGGACGAATATAGGAAATCGGGATACTTTTATAAAATATATATGTTCAAAGTAGGCGCAATTCACATAGCTCAAACATTTATTTTTAAGTAATTTTAAATTTAAGATAATTTTGATTATCAAAATTTAGAAAAACAAAATAAATTAAATGCTCAATTTGTATTAAATATTAATAGTATTTAGATACCATTTATACTAATTTTAATTATTAAATTATATTTTTACCAAATTAATATTTAAATACTATTTTATATTAGTTTGCAAAATTAAACTAAAAAAATTACTAAATCTATCATTCAAATTATAAATTCTATAAAAGAAATCAAATTTACAAAAAAAAAAAATTTGAAAAACTTATATGGGCTTCAAAGAAATTTTACAAAATATAGGGAGATCAGAGCCCCTGCAATCCCCTAAATTTACTTGTCTGCAATTTTTTTAGGGAAGAAAAATAAATATCGAGTATGCAATTCGCTTAATCTCGATAACCCTAATCTTTTGTAGCCTAAAACTTGTATTGCATGTCGGAAAAAAAAAAAAGAAAAAATTAGATATTGTGTTTTTTATTTTAGTGAGCTAGATTAAATCCTAAATTTAAGGTTTAGAAACATTTCAATTCTAGTTTTCCTCAATAAACAATTTTTAAATATTTTATTATTTTCAAATAATAAAACAAACTTCTGAATTAGTGTACCACAAAACTTGGGTAAGAATCCTATATTTATGTTATTATTTAAGTTGTTGATTGAGTTAGTGTCACTCCAACAGGGTCACTAACTTGGTTAGGAAGTTACGAGAATGTACTTTTGTAATTAAAATAAGTAATATTATTCGAGAGCATTTTACTCTTTTCACATAAAAAACCAATAAAAATATGCATATAACATAATTTAAATCCATGTCAATTACATTAATAAAACCATTAATTTACCAATTAACTAAATATTTTTTTTACTTTTTATACATTTTATTTTTATTATGCACACTTTATTACTTTCATCAATTGTATATATTAATAATGTATTTGATTGAATTGGTGTCACGAGTTAACTCGGCATGGACTCAAGATTAATGACAACACTATGATAAACAAGTTAATCTAATTTTTCATTCTAATAACATATGTATTTCATCTGTTATTATTAATTAATTTCGAACCATATATTCCATTATGTATTGTATGTGATTTTTAAGCAAATATTTGTGTTCTAAATTTGTGATTTTCACACGTATAGGCATGTATAGGGTTTCTAGTAGTATTTTAAGCTTTATAAATATTAATTTATAAACGAAACAACAAATGTTTATAATTTTACATATTTACTCTATCATAACATACATTTTTACACAATTCTTATTACTACTCGTAATTCATCAATAAAAAAACTCACAAACCGGAAGAAAATAAGCATCTAAGTGCGCTCAAATCTATACCCTCTTAGTTATTGCAACAATAGCACTATCAACTAAGTTAAAACTCAATCGACTCTTAACATAATATTTAGGATAAGGTATCTATACAGGCTCTACAACATAGTTGAAAATGTAATTTCATCTCTTTATTGTTAAATAATTTAATTTTTATATTTTTTGTATAATGTTAAATTTAGTCTTCAATATTTATAAATTTTGTCAATTTGGTCTTTATTTCTTTTTGAGCTAAATTTAGCCCTCAACCTTTTACAAAAGGGTCAAATCACTAATTTTAGTGGAAATGCTGATTAAAACATTAATTTTTTTAAAGGATGTTAGTTAGCCAACTTGCATGGTAGTCCAAGTGTACTTTCACTATGTATCTTATATTTCATGTCAACGAATCATTTTTGAACATATAAAAATAAAAATATTTAATATTAAAAAAGTTCATAAAAATTTTAAAAAATTAGCATGAAGTATACATGGACTGTTATTCGAGATGTCATGTTTAAAAATTTTACTATTTTAGTCAGTATTTTCATTAAAAAAATAACAATTTAACTCTTTTCGAAAGGTTGATAGACGAATTTTTTTTTTTTAAAGATTGAGGGTCAAAAAGTACAAGAATTAAAAACAACCAAATTAAGGTTTAAAAAATTTAAGGTTTTAGTCCGCATTTCTGATGAATTCGACTTAATGAATTTAACAATTACAGTTTGGTGAGGACAGAAATATTATAATTCAAAAAGTATAAAGATTAAAAATAACCAAATTAAAATACATAGACTAAATCCATAATGTTTGTAAAATAAAAGGAGTAAGGGTAGAATTTAACCAATTCATAATACTGACCCTAAAAGAAAACATAGCGGTGAAGTCTTAAACGAAATATATGAGTTGATGTTTGAAAAAATATATATTCCAAATAAAGAATAAACTTTTGTTATTTACTATTTTAATTATATTTATGGATTATTGTTAATACAGACAGATGTAAATTTAAGTATATATAGGCGAAAAGAATTATAATAAAATGAATTTAAAGAGAGATTGAAGTTTTTTAACTCCAAGACTCTGTTTTGATAATATAACTTATATTTTTATATTAAATTAATTTTCATTAATTGGACTATATTTATCTGAATTTAAAAAAAAAAAAATTGAAGGATAAAACCTTGGTAATGGCAGAATTGTTAATTCCATAGAAATTGATCCCTTTTGTTTGCCCTTTTAACCCTTAGTTGGTTTTTAACCTTTTTCTTTGTCTCACACTTTCACAGGGCTTCTATTTCTCACAAACAAGTCTTGGTGTCCTTACAGTAGTCTCTCGACATTCACGACTCTCTCTTTATGTACAGTCACTGTCACTTTTAAACCTCACCCAGATTTTCTCTTCCCCCAAACACCAATTTTCTCTTCAATTTGCAGTCCATTCCATGGCTGATATAGCCAAGTACGTGCCTGTCAATGGCGGAACAACCGTCGGTACAGACATTAAGAACTTGTTCTCAGTCATCAAAACTAGAAGAACTGTGGCTTTGTTCATGTTTGCCTTTGTCGGTTTCACTCTTCTTATAGCATTTTGCCCTTCTTCAAACACTTCTTCTCCTTGGGTTACCACCATCTTTTCAGCATCCTCCACTAATTCTGCTACAAGATCTCAATTCTCTTCTCTTTTTGATTACTTCTTTTCCAACACCTCTTCTTCCTCTCAACAAAGCACTAACTTCACTGCCCCTTCTCCTTCTTCTTCTGGTTCTAATAATCATACCAGATCTAACAATGGTTCTACTGGATTAGGCAACACAGGACAAGAACAACTTTCTGACACAAACATCAACGAAAACACAACTTTTGCCCCTTCTAACACAAGTACAAACAACACCCAGAGTTCGGTTTTGCATGCAAATCAGACCCAAGCTTCATCTCCAAGTGTTAATGAAAACCCACCTAGCACAAGCAACCAAGTTGAGAAGAAAGGGAATTCTGATGTTTTGAAGGTTAATCAGACTACACCCATCGTTGGAAATTCTCCGGTCAAATCTGATTCTTCCGACAAAGTAAGTTCAGGGAAGGGAGGGAAAAGTATAGCTGAAAAAAGAGTGGTGTCTAACATCACTGCTTCACCGACAAAGAAAAAGAAAGACAATGGGAGTGGTTCAGAGCTGTCAGCTAAACAGGGGATTGAGAGTTTGATGGAATCTTTAATGAACTGTGATTTGTTTGATGGAGGATGGGTGAAGGATAATTCATATCCACTTTACAAACCAGGGTCTTGTTCCTTCATCGATGAACAGTTCAGTTGTATCATCAATGGAAGGCCTGATAAAAGTTACCAGAAATTGAAGTGGAATCCTAAAGGCTGCACTTTGCCAAGGTATATATTTTGGTCTTTGAATTAGCCTTAATAGGGAATTTATGTGCTATTGATTCTGCATTTTAGGAATTACATGCAAATGAAATTTGTTTACTTTCTCATTAAGCTAAGATTAATAATTGTTCTCTTTCTTTTGGAAGATTGAATGGTGGTCACATGTTGGAGTTATTGAGGGGGAAGCGTCTTGTTTTTGTCGGTGACTCACTGAATAGGAATATGTGGGAATCACTCGTGTGCATATTGAAAAATGCTGCTAAAAAACCAAAAAATGTTTATGAAGCTCATGGAAGAAGCTATTTTCGAGGGGAAGTTTCTTATGCATTCATATTCAAAGTAGGTTCTTGATATTTCCTATTGATGGTATTGATTGTTGAACATTATACTTGACATTCTATGAAACTTAATTTGTTTCCTATGGTGATTAAAATAGGATTATAACTTCACTTTAGAGTTCTTCGTTTCCCCATTCTTGGTCCGAGAATGGGAAATGCCAGACAAAAATGGAGGGAAGAAGGAGACGTTGCGGCTTGACCTTGTTGGAAAATCGGCTGATCAATATAAATCAGCGGATATCCTTGTTTTCAATACGGGGCATTGGTGGACTCATGAGAAAACTTCCAAAGGGTTGGTAGATTATATTTCATTGCAACTTTTCGCAAATTGTAATAGATGAATTTAATGATGTCTCCTTTATTAAACACTGGAAAACTATAGGGAAGATTATTACCAAGAAGGTAGTCATGTTTACGAGGAATTGAATGTTCTTGAGGCTTTTCGGAAAGCATTGACAACATGGTCTAGATGGATTGATGCCAATGTAAATCCGATGAAGACTATGGTGTTCTTCCGGGGATATTCCGCTTCTCATTTCAGGTATAAAAAGGAATGATTTTCGCCATTGTTTTCGATGTACGCAGTCTGGTTTTAAAGTCTTGGCACCTACATTGAGAAGAATGCAGGCATTTTCTAAATGTTTTATGGTTGCTTAATCTTTTTCCAGTGGAGGGCAGTGGAATTCAGGAGGAGCATGCGATAACGAAACCAATCCGATCAAGAACGAGAAATATCTAACGCCATATCCGTCAAAGATGTTGGTGTTAGAATCGGTGCTAAAGGGGATGAAAACGCATGTCACCTACCTAAACGTTACTCGACTAACTGATTTCCGAAAGGATGGTCACCCATCAATCTATCGGAAACACCCGAAGCAAAAATTGTCGGAGGATGAAAGGAAAGAACCTCTAAAATACCAGGACTGCAGCCATTGGTGCCTTCCGGGTGTACCGGATTCGTGGAATGAGCTTCTCTACGCGGAGCTCCTTGTAAAAGAAAGCAAGATGAGGCAACATCAAAGGAGAGCTAGGTAAAATATATAGTTCATACAAACTTAGATTTTTTTTTTTATTTTTTGGTTTGAAGTTTTGAAATTGTAGAAGCAAAGAAAAGAGCAAGTAAAGATAGAAAGATTTTTCTAAGCTTCAAATTTTCTTTGAGGATTGTAATTATTCCAATAAAAGAAGCTCTATGATTCATGATAGTAAGTCTTCATTGTTTTTTAGTATAATAGAAAATAGAGAGAATGATTTTGAGATGGAAAGATTTTTCTAAGCCTCAAATTTTATGAGGATTGTAATTAGTTTGCTTTTATCTATAATATATAAAATAAAAAATAACAATGCGACTGTGGGTTGAGGCTTAGGTTGCAGGAATATGTGAGTTCGAGTGTGTTAAAATATATAAATTGGCATGGGTTATGGGGGATTTATACATATTTATACATTGAAAGTTATTGATAGTTATATTATCATGTTTGGTTCACTAAATATATTTTTAAAAATGTAATAATGATTTACGAATTTATCTTTATAAAATAAAATATTCATGTATTTAATTTTTATAATAAATTTTATTTTTAATAAATATTTAGATTAAATATTTAATATTAAAATTTAATTGATAATTTTTACATTTTTTTCAAATTCCAATATAGCATAATTTATTTTGGATATTGAAAAAAAAAATTTATTTGAATATAATTACTTTAAAATTTGATTGATCACTTGTTTTATTTATTTTATTTCTAAATGGGTTATCAATCATTTGCTCATTCTTAAAAGTTATTTTAGTAGAATTCTCAATCAGATACAACAAAACATAATTTAAAGACAAATCATGTAAAAAAGTTTTGATCAAATTATTTTTAGAGTTAATTCTAAACTTTTTTTTTTCTTTTGCTCATAAAGATTCATAAATACTATAGTATAATAAATTGAATTTTCTATTAATATATTGAAAAGAAAAGAGAAAAAAAAATAAAAAATAAACATAATATGCAGACGATATAATATATAGATGATTAAATATGCATATAAAAAAAATTAAGAGAAAAAAATTTACTTTCGAAAAACCCGTTGAAGTATTAAAAAAAATCAAGTAGTAAAAAGGAGGAAGGAGGCAATAATTTCTTCTTTTTCTTTAGTTTATTAACAAACTAATAATTAACTTAATATAAAACAAGGTTAATTTTGTATTAATATTTTTTTAGCCTCCGATCTATATGGGAAAGTGGCTTTCCTACATTTTATCATGAGAATTACATTGTAATAATTTTTAATGAAAGTAAATAAAATTTGACATATCTAAAAGTAATTAAGAATAATTATTTCATACTCGATTGATGGAATAAAAAAACTTCACAAATAAATTTAGGATGTTGACATACATCCATCACTATTATTTAGTTTTTAAAAATACATGATTAAAACATCTTAAGCCTACAAACAGACGGAGTGAGTTAAACCGTTAAGTCTATTTAAAACTTAATTTATAAATTGGTATTTAAATTATAAATTTTTTATTTTGATACCTAAACTTAACTTAATCCATAACTTAATACTTAAACTATGCATTTTTCCCATTTTAGTACCTAAACATTTTTCTTTTCTTTTTTTTTTTGTTACAAAAGGTACTTAAACTTTTTTTTTTCCAACTTGGTACTTTTGTAGTTCAATCGTTAATTAAACCATAAGTTTATTTTTTAAATTGATCAATTAAAAATTGACATGTGCCAAAAAAGACAAAAGGTAGTATTTTCTCTTTTAAATATGTTGTTTTTTTTTCCCTTTCTTTAGAATAAGATTGAGGGTTGAACCAGTCAAGCCACTAGGATTTGATCAAATAAATTATTAAAAATTCATAAAAAAATATTTTAAAAATAGAGAAAACCAGTTAAATTATGTTCTTAGCTTGGTTAAATCAGCTTGTATCAATTTGCGAGTCAATCAGTTTAATCCCTATCTCCAGAACAATACCCCAATTGAACCAACCGAGTATTTCCGATCTAGTTCTGAAAACATTGATTCTAATTGATGAAATAACTTTTTTTTTATCAGGTCAAACAATCAAGCGATGAAGTTTAAAAATAGAATTAATCACTAGCATCGGGAGGGAAAATGAAATAAAGAGAGAAATAATGTAAAAAAAGGAAAGAAAATGAAAGAATAAAAAAATATATATATTATTGGTTGGAATTTTTAATGGATATAACAATTTTATGTAAAATGGGTAACAAAAGAATAGTTTAATTAACACTTGTGAAAAAAAATTTAGGTACTAAAATAGGAAATAATTGCATAATTTAAGTATCAATTTATGGGTTAAGCTTTTTTTAAAAATGGATTGAATGATTTGATTAACGAAAGTATCAACTTGAGAAAAAAAGAATAATTTAAATATTATTTTGATTAAAAATAAATTTAAATAAAAAATATAATTTAAATACTAATTTATTTGTTAACCCTACTTCAAATTCTCAATTAAATAAAAATAAAATTTAAATACCAATTTATAAATTTGTGGACCAAATATGAAATTAGAATTTCCATCTTATAGTAATTAATAATTTTGTTATTTAACATATTATTGTCGGCAATTATTATTATTCTTTGGAAGCAGCATGTCGGTGACCTCAAGCTATTTGTTTTTACATATAAAAAAAAAAAAAAAAAAAAGAGAGTGGCGACTAACTTTTAATGGGTGCCACTTGGTAGTGTAACGACACCAACACCCTATAAGTACCTTTTCTCTGGCTAAAAAAAAATTCAATTGTTTATGGTTTCAAATAAAACAGGAGAGTAAAGAAGAATTACTAGAAATCAAAATTGAAAATAAACCATATTTGTTTTTCATTTTAGAATTGAAGATAAATAATATAATTGGTTGATGATGAGGAATAGTCTCACAAATTGGTGACAACCAATGCTACTGTAGAAAATGCTTTATTTTCGTAAATAATCTAGATCTAATATAATTTTTATGATTAATTCTTTTACATCATTTTTATAAAAAAAACCTTTTAATATTTTTAGAAAAAATCATCTTTTAATACCTACGGTCTTCCTCCCATTTTATTAAATTTTCTTAATTTTATTTTTTATGAAAATTAAGAAAATTTAAATTTATCTTTATTAAATTTAATATTTTTAAAATTTACAAAAAAAATTGTTTTTCAAGAAACTGAGACACGATGAGTAAAGGGGCAGTCATATCCCATATCCATTATCGATGACCCCTTTTCTTTAGGCGTAATCAAACCCATCTTCTAAGCTAGTTTAATAATAGCAGTAGATAATTAATCTATAAAAATGTTGACTTCTTTCAATCATTTGAAACACTGAATTGATTTTACTTTTTTTGTGATACCAAACTTAATTAAAAATTTAATAATAATATTTATCTCTATTATTATGAGTTTAGCGTAGCTCAACTCGCAATATCAATTCAATTAGGTATTGTTTGAAAATCAATATCTTAGAATTTATATTTAAATTTTCAAAACACTATAAACTAATTAAAAATATAATTTTTCAAATCTATGGATTTGTTAGAAATCTATTTAGTAATGAATTTAAAATTTTTAATATATTTTTGGGTTTGATAAATTATGTTTCTTTTTTTTTTCTAGTATATATTATATAAAGTCTCAATTAATTTTTCTTATCATTTATATAGGAAATTCATCTTCCTCTTATGATATTAAGGATGCTAAGAAGGTTTGGTACCTCAAAAATTTTAAAATATTTTATTACTCTCTTGAGATTTTTTAAATTTTAATTAAAAATTTTTAAAATTTTCATTTATCTTACAAAATTTTTAACATGTTTAATTCGACCCTCAATTATTTTTAAAAAAATTTCAACAAATTTTTATTTTTATTTATAAATTTTAATTAAATCTTTTAAAATTTCGTGCCAAGACCCACCACGTCACATATCATGGAAACTAATTTAGAAGCTGCCGATTCAGAATAAAATAAAGAATTTCTTATGTAGGGCTTTCAAGAATGCTTTGGCAACTAACTTGAATTTAGTTAAAAAGTAGGTCAAAATTGATACAAGTTGCTCAATTTGTGTTAGCCCAAAGGCACATGTACTTTTACTATGTGATTGGGCTGTTAGTGTTAGTGTTTGGTTTGGGTTGGATGAGATTGTAATATCCTAAAATTTTAGTCTGTGAGAAATGATAAGTATTTTAAATGTGAATTAAGTATTAAAAAAAAGTATGAATAATAAAATTTAGTAGGATTAATTGTAAATTTTTTAAAGTTGAAGGACTAAAAGGGTAAATTGACCATTTGGGAAGGAGGTGAAATTGAATTATTTTTTTTATGAATGTGATATGGATATTTATTGATATGTGGAGTTGAAAATTTGAGATATAAATTAAATTGAATAAAGTAGAAAAGTACAAGGACTAAAGTTTAATTTTCCTATTTATAGAGGAGGGACCTAAATGCATTTTTTCTATTTTTAATTGATATTTGGAGACATAATCATGAGATTAGACTATCTAAGCGTTGAGGCGTAAAGGACAGAGGGAATTTGGGGAAATTAAGGTTGAAATGTGGAAATATGGACTAAATTGAAATAAAAAGAAAAGTGGCATTTTCTACACATGTGGAAGGCTGAAAGGCAGCAGCTTGGGACATCAAAAATAGAAGGGAAAGAAATGGAAGAGGGGAGGGAGGAAGGAAGAAAGAAAGAAAAGAAAGGAAAAATTTTATGCATTTTTCTAGAGTTTTTTTCTTTAAATATAGCCAAATTTCATATCCTAGATTGTTATGAATATATTTCCTACCATGAAAATTACTTAGTTAAAGAAGGAAGTAAGGAAAAACCTGTGGAAGTGAAGAGAAAGTAAAGGATAAAGGTAAGATTTGATGATATTTCTTAAGGTTTTCATGTTATTTTGATATGAAATCATGAAAATATTATGTTGGTTACAAGATAATGATTATGTTTTGTAACGGCCCAAATTTCAGTGGTGTCGGAACAGTGATTCGAGATCGTTAAATTCGACAAATTAGTAGAAATATTATTAATTTAATGAGTATAAGTTAAATGTGAAGTTAGGAAAATAATTGAAATAGTGAATAGGACTTTAGAAATAAATACTAAAAAATTCAGAATTGAAAACGAGGTATCGAGACCTCGGGATATTAAACCGAGCCATAAATATTTTTATAAATGTTTATGGAATGTTAATAAATTAGTATTAAATTTTTGTTAAGAAATTTTAAGGTTTTGGTGGTCAATTGAGTAAAAAAGACTAAATTGAATAAAGTGCAAAATTATGGAAAGTGACCAAATAGCTTAGTTAATTAAATAGGAGGGACTTAAAATGGAATTAAGCCCAAAATTAAATGGGCTGGACGGTTGGGTTGAAAATTAGCTGAAATATAGTGTGAACTAATGGCAATTTTGTAAATAAATAGAAATCCAATAGTGTTTTATGGACTAAAGTAGAAAAAAATATCTAGATTTTTCATTTTCTTTCATCTTCTCCAGCAAAAACACCATAGGAGGGTTTCTAAAAAAGCTGGTTTTTTTTATTTTTACTGCAAGTAAGTTCAAATCTTGATTATTTCTTGAAATTTTTGTATTTTTATGACTTTTACAACTAGGTCCTCTTGTTTAATTCAATAGTTTTTGATTTCATGGTTGATTTTGGAAGTTTCTATGAATATGTGTTGGAAGTATGTGATGATTTAGCGTGGAATTAAATCTCTAATTTGTTTATATGTTGATTTTATTGAAAGAATTGAATAGAAAGTGAATACTTAAGGACCTATTTGTAAAAGAGTTTGAAATTAGGGTTTTATCTAGAAATTTTGAATTCTAATGGTTATAAAATAGCTTATAAGATTTAGATAAAGTGTTAATTGAGAAGAAAAGATTCTATTGATCAGTAATTGGTCAAGGATAAAATTGTAAAAACTACAAAATTTGAGGCAAAAGTGTAATTTCGGGAATTAAATGGTACAAATTTTGGATTGTAGTAAAATTGAAATAAATGCTAATAAATGAATGGTTTTGCAATTATAGATCAAGAAATTGAAGTAAACCAAGGAAATGAGAAAATAGTCGAATAATTCCCGAACTTCTACAACTTTTGTGAATTAGCCCAAGTAAGTTCATGTGGCTAAATTTTAGGATTTATTTATTAATCTTGTGAATTTTATAATGTGTTATGCTATATGGCAACAAGTGGATTCAATTCGTATAATCTCATCATTCTCACACCGCAGATCAATAGTCTTTTTTTTGTAATTCACTACAGCATCATGTATAGTTAACCAATCCATACCCAGGATTATATCGAAATCGTCAAAGGGTAATAACATCAAATTAGCCGAGAAACATGAATTTTGAATCATCAGGGGGCAGTTCTTACATACTTTATCAACCAATACACACTGGCCTTGGGGGTTTGATACCCGAATCACGAACTCAATAGACTCAACAGGCAAAGTCTTACTGGTTACTAACGTTTTACACACATATGAATGAGTTGAACCGGGGTCTATTAAAGCTATTACATTAGTATCAAAAATAGTGAAAATACCAGTAATAACGTCTGGAGATGAAGTCTTCTCTCTGGCTCGAATAGTATAAGCTCTGGCAGGTGCACGAGCCTCAGATCGAACGACTGTGTCCGAAGTGCCTCTCTGAGTACCGGTCCTACCTCTCACATTTCTGGGTGGTCTACTTCTAGCTGCAGCACCACTTGATCTCACATTCTGAGCATTATCTTTCTCAGCCAACTCCGGGCAGTCTCAAATGAAATGATCTTGCGACCCACACTTGTAGCAAACTCGGTTGTGGAACTTACCCCAACATTCACCAATATGTCGCCTACCACACTGTTGAAACTCATGTTTATTCGATCGAATATTGCCAACACTAGCAATAGAGGTGGCTCGTGAACTCACTGATGGTCGCTCTCATATAGAAAACTCGACCGTAGTCTTAGACCGGTTACATCGTCTCTGAACTTCTTTGATGCTGAACGAGAAGTTTTAACCGCTTTTCTTTTACGGAAATCTCCAGCTTCAAAATCAGCTTTTCTTTTCTCTTTTCTGAGTTCTTCAGCTTTGCAGGCTCGCTCAACGAGTATTACGAATTCTTTTATTTCAAGGATGCCAACGAGCAATTTTATATCTTCGTTCAGCCATTCCTCAAATCTTTTACACATAGCAGCCTCAGATGAAACACACTCACGGGCATAACGGCTGAGTCTCACAAACTCGCGTTCATAATCAAATACAGTCATACGACCCTGTTTGAGCTCAAGAAATTCCTTGCGTTTTTGATCGATGAATCGCTGACTGATATACTTTTTGCAAAACTCGGATTGAAAGAATTCCCAGGTGACTCTTTTTTTCGGAACAACGGAAACCAAAGTATTCCACCAGTAATAAGCAGAATCCCGTAACAAGGATATATCGCATTTCAGACACTTATCAGGTGTGCAGGATAATTCATCGAATACACGAATTGTATTATCGAGCCTCAGAATCATCAGTAGCTGCGGCCCTGAACTCTTCGGCCCCATATTTTCTGATTTTATCAACAAGGGGTTTATTTAATCTCAGAGGATCGATAGTCGCAGGTACCACAGGTATTGGAGGGGGTTATTCGGGTTCGGGGGTTGTTGAATAGCCGGATTTGTCCGGATATATTGAGCAAACTACTCATTCATCATATTATAGAATGCTTGCTTAGCCTCATCTTCTTGATTGCTCTCAGATGGCCGGGAATCAGTCGGTGCTGTCCCTTGCGCGGGAGCAAGCACTATACTCTTGACATCATCCGCTATGGCTCGATCGGGATCAGGTTCTATTTACTATACGAAAAACACATTTTAAGCGTTAGAAGTCATCACACTATCATTTATTAAATTATGGCATGTATAGCTAGACTCGCATGCGCTACGTTAGTCCGAGAATCGACTAAATTGTAACTCTGATACCAATCAAATTGTAACACCACTAACCCGAATCCATCGCTGGAAAGGGGTTAAAAGGTATTACCGAACAATGCACAACTTCCGAACATTCATATGATACCAGTGCTCAAAAATTTAAACCAGTCTAATATCAATTTATATAACTATTTAAAAAAAAATTCTTTACAAATCATTTCATAATAGTTTTTATCGTAAGATCAGTTACAAATCATAAGCAAATAATATCACATATACCATTTCTTTTTTAGCAAGATAATTATGAACATATCAACACCTATTTAATTAAACGCATATCCTACCATTTCCTAAAATTTAAAAACACCTCATATAAATATAATTGGTTAAACATCCTTAGCCGAAGATTAAACAATCTATAACCATTATTAAAATTAACATTATCACAAGTTAACCAACTATACTTAGATAATTTATACCCACTCATAAAGCATAACATAATCATCAAACCATATGCAAATACTAACCACATCATCGATTCACCTTAACAAACATATTATACCACACTCACATATATTCACTTGTATAGAAGTCATAGCCGAATCACCAACCAAAGCAAGCATAACCATCACTAAATTGAAACCTAGAATTCGAGCTTAATAAAATGATAAGCCATCTTCGCATGGCATATTATATATACACAATTCAAAAACAATTATATCCGAATACAGTTTAGCCTATACATGCCATAATTTGAGTTTAGCTTATAAGGTACCAAAACAGTAGATAGTGTGATGAACTTTGCTGACAGTCCCCGAGCTCGTAGCTAGATCCAAAATTGGTAATTAAATTGTAACACCACTAACCTGAATCCATCGCTGGAAAGGGGTTAAAAGGTATTACCAAATAATGCACAACTTCCGAACATTCATATGATACCAGCGCTCAAAAATTTAAACCAGTCTAATATCAATTTATATAACTATTTAAAAAAAAAATTCTTTACAAATTATTTCATAATAGTTTTTATCATAAGATCAGTTACAAATCATAAGCAAATAATATCACATATACCATTTCTTTTTTAGCAAGATCATTATGAACATATCAACACCCATTTGATTAAACGCATATCCCTACCATTTCCTAAAATTTAAAAACACCTCATATAAATATAATTGGTTAAACATCCTTAGTCGAATATCAAACAATCTATAACCATTATTAAAATTAACATTTTCACAAGTTAACCAACTATACTTAGCATAATTTATACCCACTCATAAAGCATAACATAATCATCAAACCATATGCAAATATTAACCACATCATCGATTCACCTTAACAAACATATTATACCACACTCACATATATTCACTTGTATAGAAGTCATAGCCGAATCACCAACCAAACCAAGCATAACCATCATTAAATTTAATCCTAGAATTCGAGATTTAACAAAATGATAAGCCATCTTCGCATGGCATATTATATATGCACAATTCAAAAACAATCATATCCGAATACAATTTAGCCTATACATGCCATAATTTGAGTTTAGCTTATAAGGTACCAAAACAGTAGATAGTGTGATGAACTTTGCTGACAGTCCCCGAGCTCGTAGCTAGATCCAAAATCTATAAAATAGAAATACACATATACACAGGTAAGCTTTTTATAGCTTAGTAAGTCATAAGCAAATAATCAACCCAAAGATATTTTCAACTTAATTTAACTAAACCAAATTATTTTATCAAAACACATTTAGACTCAAACGCATATAAATTCATATTATATATATACATATATATATGTTCATTATAAATATCACCTAACCGGATGTATACATAGCCAACTTACATGTTAGCATTTAATTTTCCAAAGTCAAACAATCATTACAAATCTAATTCACATACACTCAATTACATAAGCTCTCATGTTACCATATAATTTCATAGAAATGCATGATTTTGTGACCGAATACATAAATTACCATAAATATAAATAATACTCATTCCAATAATTTTCACAAGGTTGAATACCCATACCTAGTTCACAAATAAACCTTATTTGCAGTACACACAATTTGTAATGAGTATCAATTTACACACTTACTTTATTTTAAATAAGCCTCAAGCTAATTCAAATTTAACATTTCATATAATCCACAAACAATTACTTGTATTTAAATTTCATTTATAAACATCTCATAGCATCGAGACTTACCGATCTCAATCTTTGAACTGAAAGTTTACTCGCACACTTAGTGCTCAATATCCGATTTCGCACACTTAGTGCTCGGAAATTTAATTCACACACTTAGTGCTCAAAAATTTAATTCGCACACTTAGTGCCTCTTTCAAACTTGCTACTTATTTAAACTTATATACGCATATAATACTCAACCATCAACCACATATGTCAATGAATATTAAATTGATCATTTCCCAACTTTAATATCACATTCGTCTAACCATATATATATATATACTTGTATTTTTCAATTAAATTCAAATACATCATTTGTAAGTAAACTCAATACGAGAAATTACTTATGTAACTTACCTCGAGTATTGACGGATAGTTACGTTTGACTATTCAACGATTTTTGCTTTTCCCCTATCAGCTTCTGATCTCCTCGTTTCTTGATCTAATTGGATTTCAATTTGAACTTATTCAATTAAATTTTATTCAACTCAATCCCAAACACATAATTACATAAATTATTAATTCGCCCTTCATATACTATAATTTTTTTTCAAAATAGTCCAAAATGCATATCAACCTTTGATACAAATATAAATTTCATGCTTCATTCTATCAACCATTTTCCATACATAAATACATTTCCATAGACGATTGCCCATCTAGGCCGTGTACCATACAGCTTTTCAACAATCATTACTCTACTTCAAATTTAAGTACTCAAAAATAGTTGTACATCCATCTACTCATATTCGCACATTCAAGCATTATAAATTAACATCATGCATATATATATATATATATATATATATATACATATCACCATTTGGCCGAATAGACCCACTCACATATATACCTATTTAACAAGCATTTCAATAACACTCAAATTGTTCATTTATAAGTTGAATGTAGACACCATATACTCATATAATCTTCATTTGGTTTGCACATGATTCACCACAAATATTCAAAGATCCTCCCATGGCTGAATACCACAACCTCATCAATTTCCAAAATTGACACATGGGCTATATAAATACCTTAACAACAAACTAAAAAAATCTACCTATTATCAAAATCTATACAAGAACTAACCTTGAATTTAAGCTCAAACTAGCCGAACGTGAGAGCTTCCCCTTCTTTTTTTTTGTTTCGGTATTTTCTAGGATGGACATGCAAGGTGTTTTTCTATTTACTTTATGATTTTTTTTATTAACAAACATATAATTACTTAATTTATAATATTTATCTATATATATAACAAAAGACATATCCAAAAGCATTATAAATAATGCATTTGCCGTCCACTTGACCATCACATGAATAATAGCAACATAAATGCTTCCTTTTATAAAGACCTAATCAATTTGGTCCTTAATAAATAAACCATCACATATTCATTCTATGCGTTAAGCCATAATTTAAAAAAAAAACGACATTCAAACGATGAAATTTTTTTAAAAAGAAAATTTCACACTACCCAAATTCACACATTCAGAACACTGATAACTAATAGTTAATAATTAAATATTTTCTGTATCGAATTCGTGGTCTTGAAATCACCATTTCGATCAGGGTCAAAATCGGGCTGTTACAACTCTCCCCCATTTATGGATTTTTGTCCCCGAAAATCTTACCAGTGAATAGGTTTGGGTAACGTTCTTTCATCGAAGCCTCAAGCTCTCAAGTTGGCTCCTCAACCCCGTGTTTAAGCCAAAGTACTTTCACCAGTGATATTTTCTTATTTCTCAATTCTTTCACTTCGCGAGCCAGAATACGAATCGGTTCTTCCTCATAAGTTAGATCGGACTGAATCTCAATCTCGGAAGGGCTAATCACATGAAAAGGGTCAGATCTATACCGTCGAAGCATCGAAACATGGAAAATATTATGAATCTTTTCTAACTCAGGTGGTAACATCAATCGGTAAGCAACTGGTCCGACAAGCTCAGTAATCTCGTACGGCCTAATAAATCTTGGACTCAACTTGCCTTTGCGACCAAATCTGAGTATTTTCTTCCACGGTGAAACTTTCAAAAACACACGGTCACCAATCTGAAACTCTATATCTTTACGTTTCAAATACGCATATGATTTTTTTTGCCGATCTACTACTGCTTTCAAGTTTTCACGGATCATTTTTACTTTCTGTTCAGTCTCTTTGACTAAATCAACCCCGTGTATCTTGCTTTCACTTAGCTCGGTCCAATACAAAGGTGTACGACATTTACGAGGTGCCATTTTGATACTCGATTGAAAGCTATTATTGTACGAGAATTCTATTAGAGACAAGTATTTTTCCCACGTACCCTCGAACTCGAGAACACAACATCTCAACATATCTTCAAGTATTTGAATGATTTGCTTAGACTGACCATCCGTTTGAGGGTGGAAAACAGTGCTAAAATGCAATTTAGTACCTAATGCATCTTGCAGTTTCTTCCAAAACCGCGATGTAAACTTGGGATCTCTATCTGAAACGATAAAAAGAGGTACTCCATACAATCGCACAATCTGAGAAACATACAGTTCAGCTAGCTTATCGAGTGAATAATCTATATAGATAGGAATGAAGTGGGCCGATTTCCTCAATCTATCGACAATCACCCAAATTGCATCTTTCTTGCTCGGTGTCAACGGTAATCTAGATATGAAATCCATTGTGACTCGATCCCATTTCCACTCGGGTATCATAATCGGCTGAAGTAATCCCGATGGTACCTGATGCTCGGCCTTTACTTGCTGACACACTAAACATTTCGACACAAAGTCTGAGATGTCTCTTTTCATACCATGCCACCAATAGTACAGTTTTAGATCATTATACATCTTCGAGCTACCTAGGTGAATAGACAGCCTACTATCATGAGCTTCGTTACAAATCATCCGAATCAACTCAAGATTCTTCGACACGCAAATTCAATTTCTGAACCGCAAACATCCATCAGCGTCAACTTGAAATTCCGAGTTAGTATTCGAATCACAGTGAATTCTTTTTGCTATCAAGTCATTATCAACTTTTTGAGCTTCACGAATTTGTTGAACAAACAACGGTCTTACTTTTAACTCTGTTACTAATGCACCATCATCCGACATAGCCATATGTGCATTCATAGCACGCAAGGCAAACAACAATTTTTGGCTTAAAGCATTAGCGACCACATTAGCCTTTCTCAAATGATTATCAATTATAAACTCGTAGTCCTTTAGCAATTCTAACCACCGTTGCTGTCTCAAATTTAAATCCTTCTGGGTCATCAGATATTTGAGGCTTTTGTGATCGGAATAAATATGACATTTCTCACCGAACAAATAGTGGCGCCAAATCTTTAAAGCAAACACTATAGCAACCAATTCAAAATCATGTGTCGGGTAATTCTTTTCATGTGGTTTTAACTGTCTCGAGGCATAGGCTACAACCTTACCCTCCTGCATTAAAACACAGCCCAAATCATTTAACGATGCATCATTGAAGATAACGAACTCTTTACCCGTTTCTGGCTGAACAAGTACTGGAGCTTCAGTCAACAATATTTTAACTGATCGAAACTTTTCTGACACCTTTCTGTCCACTCAAATCTAACATCTTTCTGAAGTAGCTTTGTCACCAGGGTTGCAATCATTGAGAAACCTTTCACGAATCGCCTATAGTACGCAGCAAGTCTTAGAAAACTTCGAACTTCAGAAATGTTCCGCGGGAGTTTCTAATCGAGTATAGTTGAAATCTTACTCGGATCAACCCGTATACCCGATGCCGAAACCACGTGCCCCAGAAAGCTGACTTCGCATAACCAGAACTCACATTGACTGAACTTTGCATACAACTGCTTATCACGCAAAATCTGTAACACAGTCTCAAGTGTTCGGCATGCTCAGTTTCGTCACGTGAAAAAAATTAGAATGTCATCTATAAATACGACTACAAAGCGATCCAAATACTATCTGAATATCCGATTCATCAAATCCATGAAAATCGCTGGGGCATTAGTGAGTCCGAATAGCATCACCAAGAACTTATAACGTCTGTATCTTATTCGGAAAGCAGTCTTAGGTACATCCGAGTCTCTAACTTGCAACTAGTAGTAGCCCAATTTCAAATCTATTTTCGAAAACACTGAAGCTCCCTTTAGTTAGTCGAATAAATCATCAATACGTGGCAACGGATATTTATTCTTTATAGTCACTTTATTGAGTTGCCGGTAGTCAATACACATTCTCATAGTTCCGTCTTTCTTTTTCACGAACAACACTGGTGCACCCCAGGGAGAGAAACTCGGTCGAGCAAAACCTCTATCCGTCAACTCTTGTAACTGACCTTTCAATTCTTTTAATTTGGTCAGTGCCATTCGATACGGAGCAATCGAAATCGAAGTCGTCCCCGATACTAACACAATACTGAACTCTACCTCTCGAATAGGTGGCAAACCCGGTAATTCTTCAGGAAACACATCTGGATACTCGCGCACAACTGGTACAGATTCAATATTCTTGTCGGTTACTTTACTATCGAGTACAGATGCAAGGTAAGCTTCGCAACCCTTTCTCACATACTTCCGAGCTAAAATCGAAGATATCGCTAACGGTAACACATTCAAATCAATGGATTGAATTCATATAATCTCATCATTCTCACACCGCAGATCAATAATATTTCTTTTGTAATTCACTATAGCATCATGTACGATTAACCAATCCATACTAAGGATTATATCGAAATCGTCAAAGGGTAATAACATCAAATTAGCCGAGAAACATGAATTTCGAATCATCAGGGGGCAGTTCTTACATACTTTATCAACCAATACACACTGGCCTAGGGGGTTTGATACCCGAATCACGAACTCAGTAGACTCAATAGGCAAAGTCTTACTGGTTACTAACGTTTCACACACATATGAATGAGTTGAACCAGGGTCTATTAAAGCGATTACATTAGTATCAAAAATAGTGAAAATACCAATAATAACATCCGTGGATAAAGTCTCATCTCTTGCTCGAATAGCATAAGCTCTGGCTGGTGCACGAGCTTCAGATCGAACGACTGTGTCCGAAGTGCCTCTCTGAATACCGCTCCTACCTCCCACATTTCGGGGTGGTCTACTTCTAGCTGCAGCACCACTCGATCTCACATTCTGAGCATTATCTTTCTCAGCCAACTCCGAGCAGTCTCAAATGAAATGATCCTACGTCCCACACTTGTAGCAAACTCGGATGTGGAACTTGCCCCAACATTCACCAATATGTCGCCTACCACACTGTTGACACTCGGGTTTATTTGGTCGAATATTGCCAACACTAGCAATAGAGGTGGCTCGTGAACTCACTGATAGTCGTTCTCGTATAGAAAACCCAGCCGTAGTCTTAGATCAGTTACTATCGTCTCTGAACTTCTTTGAAGCCGAATGAGAAGTTTTACCCGCTGCTCTTTTACGGAAATCTCTAGCTTCAAACTTAGCTTTTCTTTTCTCTTTTCCGAGTTCTTCAGCTCTGTAGGCTCGCTCAACAAGTACTACGAATTCTTTTATTTCAAGGATGCGAACGAGCAATTTTATATCTTCGTTCAGCCCTTCCTCAAATCTTTTACACATAGCAGCCGCAGATGAAACACACTCGCGGGCATAACGGCTGAGTCTCATAAACTCGCGTTCATAATCGAATACAGTCATACGGCCCTGTTTGAGCTTAAGAAATTCCTTGCATTTTTGATCAATGAATCACTGACTGATATACTTTTTGCGAAACTCGATTGAAAGAATTCCGATGTGACTCTTTTTTTCGGAACAATGGAAACCAAATTATTCCACCAGTAATAAGCAGAATCCCGTAACAAGGATATAGCGCATTTCAGACACTTATCAGGTGTGCAGGATAATTCATCGAATACACGAATTGTATTATCGAGCCTCAGTATCATCAGTAGCTGCAGCCCTGAACTCTTCGGCCCCGTATTTTTTGATTTTATCAACAGGGGTTTACTTAATCTCAGAGGATCGATAGTCGCAGGTACCACAGGTGTTAGAGGGGGTTATTCGGGTTCGGGGGTTGCTGAACAGCCAGATTTATCCAGATATATTGAGCAAACTACTCATTCATCATATTATAGAAGGCTTGCTTAGCCCCATCTTCTTAATTAGTCTCAGATGGCCAAGAATCAGTAGGCGCTGTCCCTTGCGCGGGAGCAGGCGCTATACTCTCAACATCGTCCGCTATGGCTCGATCGGGATCAGGTTCCATTTACTATACGAAAAACACATTTTAAGCGTCAGAAGTCATCACACTATCATTTATTAATTATGGCATGTATAGCTAGACTCGCATGCGCTACGTTAGTCCGAGAATCGACTAAATTGTAGCTCTGATACCAATCAAATTGTAACACCACTAACCGAATCCATCGCTGGAAAGGGGTTAAAAGGTATTACCGAACAATGCACAACTTCCGAATATTCATAAGATACTAGTGCTCAAAAATTTAAACCAGTCTAATATCAATTTATATAACTATTTTAACAAAAAATATTCTTTACAAATCATTTCATAATAGTTTTTATCATAAGATCAGTTACAAATCAAAAGCAAATAATATCACATATACCATTTCTTTTTTAGCAAGATCATTGTGATCATATCAATATCCATTTGATTAAACACATATCCTTACCATTTCCTAAAATATAAAAAGACCTCATATAAATATAATTGGTTAAATATCCTTAGCCGAATATCAAACAATCTATAACCATTATTAAAATTAATATTATCACAAGTTAACCAACTATACCTAGCATAATTTATACCCACTCATAAAGCATAACACAATCATCAAACCATATGCAAATATTAACCACATCATCGATTCACCTTAACAAACATATTATACCACACTCACATGTATTCACTTGTACAAAAGTCATAGCCGAATCACCAACCGAACCAAGCATAACAATCACTAAATTTAAACCTAGAATTCGTGCTTAACAAAATGATAAGCCATCTTCGCATGGCATATTATATATACACAATTCAAAAACAATCATATTCAAATACAGTTTAGCCTATACATGCCGTAATTTGAGTTTAGCTTATAAGGTACCAAAACAATAGATAGTGTGATGAACTTTGCTGACAGTCTTCGAGCTCGTAGCGAGATCCAAAATTGGTAATCAAATTGTAACACCACTAACCCGAATCCATCGCTAGAAAGGGGTTAAAAGGTATTACCGAACAATGCACAACTTCCGAACATTCATATGATACCAGCGCTTAAAAATTTAAACCAATCTAATATCAATTTATATAACTATTTAAAAAAAAATTCTTTACAAATCATTTCATAATAGTTTTTATCATAAGATCAATTACAAATCATAAGCAAATAGTATCACATATACCATTTCTTTTTTAGCAAAGATCATTATGAACATATCAACACCCATTTGATTAAACGCATATCCCTACCACTTCCTAAAATTTAAAAACACCTCATATAAATATAATTGGTTAAACATCCTTAGCCGAATATCAAATAGTCTATAACCATTATTAAAATTAACATTATCACAAGTTAACCAACTATACTTAGCATAGTTTATACCTACTCATAAAGCATAACATAATCATCAAACCATATGCAAATATTAACCACATCATCGATTCACCTTAACAAACATATTATACCACACTCACATATATTCACTTGTATAAAAGTCATAGCCGAATCACCAACCAAACCAAGCATAACCATCACTAAATTTAAACCTAGAATTCGAGCTTAACAAAATGATAAGCCATCTTCGCATGGCATATTATATATACACAATTCAAAAACAATCATATCCGAATACAGTTTAGCCTATACATGCCATAATTTGAGTTTAGCTTATAAGGTACCAAAACAGTAGATAGTGTGATGAACTTTGCTGACAGTCCCCGAGCTCGTAGCTAGATCCAAAATTGGTAATCAAATTGTAACACCACTAACCCGAATCCATCGCTGAAAAGGGGTTAAAAGGTATTACCGAACAATGCACAACTTCCGAACATTCATATGATACCAGTGCTAAAAAATTTAAACCAGTCTAATATCAATTTATATAACTATTTAACAAAAATTTCTTTACAAATCATTTCATAATAGTTTTTATCATAAGATCGTTACAAATCATAAGCAAATAATATCACATATACCATTTCTTTTTTAGCAAGATCATTATGAACATATCAACACCCATTTGATTAAACGCATATCCCCACCATTTCCTAAAATTTAAAAACACCTCATATAAATATAATTGGTTAAACATCCTTAGCCGAATATCAAACAGTCTATAACCATTATTAAAATTAACATTATCACAAGTTAACCAACTATACTTAGCATAATTTATACCCACTCATAAAGCATAACATAATCATCCAACCATATGCAAATATTAACCACATCATCGATTCACCTTAACAAACATATTATACCACACTCACATATATTCACTTGTATAAAAGTTATAGCCGAATCACTAACCAAACTAAGCATAACCATCACTAAATTTAAACCTAGAATTCGAGCTTAACAAAATGATAAGCCATCTTTGCATGGCATATTATATATACACAATTCAAAAACAATCATATCCGAACAAAGTTTAGCCTATACATGCCATAATTTGAGTTTAGCTTATAAGGTACCAAAACAGTAGATAGTGTGATGAACTTTGTTGATAGTCCCCGAGCTCGTAGCTAGATCCAAAATTGATAATCAAATTGTAACACCATTAACCCGAATCCATCACTGAAAAGTGGTTAAAAGGTATTACCGAACAATGCACAACTTCCAAACATTCATATGATACCAGTGCTCAAAAATTTAAACTAGTCTAATATCAATTTATATAACTATTTAAAAAAAAAATTCTTTACAAATCATTTCGTAATTGTTTTTATCATAAGATCAGTTACAAATCATAAGCAAATAATATCACATATACCATTTCTTTTTTAGCAAAATCATTATGAACATATCAACACCCATTTGATTAAACGCATATCCCTACCATTTTCTAAAATTTAAAAACACCTCATATAAATATAATTGGTTAAACATCCTTAGCTGAATATCAAACAATCTAAAACCATTATTAAAATTAACATTATCACAAGTTAACAACTATTCCTAGCATAATTTCTACCCACTCATAAAGCATAACATAATCATCAAACCATATGCAAATATTAACCACATCATCGATTCACCTTAACAAACATATTATACCACACTCAGATATATTCACTTGTATAAAAGTCATAGCCGAATCACGAACCACACCAAGCATAACCATCACTAAATTTAAACCTAGAATTCGAGCTTAACAAAATGATAAGCCATCTTCGCATGGCATATTATATATACACAATTCAAAAACAATCATATCCGGATACAGTTTAGCCTATACATGCCATAATTTGAGTTTAGCTTATAAGGTACCAAAACAGTAGATCGTGTGATGAACTTTGCTGACAGTCCCCGAGCTCGTAGCTAGATCCAAAATTGGTAATCAAATTGTAACACCACTAACCCGAATCCATCGATGGAAATGGGTTAAAAGGTATTACCGCACAATGCACAACTTCCGAACATTCATATGATACCAGTGCTTAAATATTTAAACCACTCTAATATCAATTTATATAACTATTTTAAAAAAAAATTCTTTACAAATCATTTCATAATAGTTTTTATTATAAGATCAATTACAAATCATAAGCAAATAATATCACATATATTATTTCTCTTTTAGCAAGATCATTATGAACATATCAACACCCATTTGATTAAACGCATATCCCTACCATTTCCTAAAATTTAAAAACACCTCATATAAATATAATTGGTTAAACATCTGATAACGACTTTCGCGATATTAAGTAATAAAATTTATAAAACTGATCACACCAAAACTAACTAATATCACGACCTTAAAGGCAAGCGCACCTATCAAACAATAGTATAGTTTAGAGGCAAGACCGAGTTATCGTACCCAAGGGAACCAAAAGTACTAGTACTTACTTCCTTTCTATTATCTAGCCTAAAAATAAAGAGAGTTGATTTAAACTAATTCTAAAACTAACTAAAAGTGCACAAAAAGTAAATTGAGGAAAAACTTTAGGGATAACTGATTGATATGAGCAATACTTAAGGGAGAATCCACCTAGATTTCACTTGTTATTGATTTCTTGAACTATATAATTGATTACTTACCTTGATCCGTCGAGATCCCTAACTTATGCTAAACCCTTCGTCGAGGCATAGAGCAACTAGGCCTAAGTCATTAATTAAAGTTCCTTTATTAATTAACTCTCTAGGTTGCTTTAATTCGATCTATGGATCCCTATATTAGGTTTGACCCTAATCCGGCAGATTTATGTCGCCCTATGTCTAGGGTTGCATGCAACTCCGCTTAATTATGGTAGATCTACTCTTATCACAGGGACTTTAACTCCTCTGCTCTAAGCACATCAATTTCTTGAAATAATACCTAGGATTATTAAATCAAGAATGAATAACACATAATTAAGAACAATTCAAGCAATAATCATATAACTCAATAAATAATAACAAGATCTGTCTTAGGTTTCATCCCCCTCAAGTATTTGAGGGGTTTAGTTCATAATTAAGAAAAGAGACATCTCAGAAAATAATAAATAACAAAACATAAAGAAACCAAAAACCCTTGAAGGAATTTAGGGAGATCCTCTGTCTTGATGTAGAATTCTGGATTCTGGGATTAATCAATCGGCTTCCCTTGGAGTAATTCCTTGCTTTCACTCCTCGTGTTGGCAGAAAGATAGTGTTCCTATTGGGAGAAAAGAGTACACCCCTACAGTTTCCTGCTAGGGTCTTTATATAGTGCTTTGGGGAGCCTTTCTTAGCCTCTAAGCATCCAAATCCAAGTGAAATTCCTCTTCCTCATGACTAGAACACGCCCGTGTGCCACGCCCATGTGATTTCGACAAGAGGCCGTGTTCTGGAATGCTTGGATAGCACAGCCGTGTGGCCAGGCAGTGGTTGTCAGGGGCTGGACCGTGTGATCTTCGTGTGGCACGGCCGTGTGCCACGGCTGTGTGGTAACTTATTGGGCCGTGCGTTTACATATTTTGGCCCATTTTCTCTAATTTTTTGTCTATTTTCTGTTCTGTTCTCTTTCCTATGCTCTCCTGAGTATAAGATATGAAAAAGAAAGATTAAGAGTACCAATTCTCACTAAATTAATAATTATTCATCCTAAATATAGGCTAAACATGAGGTAAAAATATGTATAAATTAGCGTTTATCAAATACCCCCACACTTAAGCCTTTGCTTGTCCTCAAGCAAAATCTCAATCCCTAAATAAGAATCATTCTTCTCAACTCACAATCTTTATCAATAATGTTTCAAATTAATCCACAGGTAATCACACAATAAAAATTCATTCAAAAGAACATTAAAGACTCAATTACTTTAAGTTGAGAATTTTATCATTGAAACATAAGTTTTCTTCTTTCTCCTAAGTAGTTATCTTTCCATCTTAATTAACAAAAGTTGACATCCTCACTAAGGATTCACTCTATCCACTCGAAATGTTTAGGGTTCAAAAATTAAATACTCTCTAGTCAACCTGAAAAGTTATTACCATAGGCTTGCTCAAAAATCAAGTCTCCACCACTGTAGATTGATATGATACATCAATCAAAAGGTCTTTTAAAGGTTGTAATGGGGCTTGGTTAGGGTGTTGTCACAGGCTGTAGAAGAGGGTTAGAATCGAGATCGAATTGAAAAATTATCTAGCTAAAAAAAATCTCTATCACTGGAACATATTTCCCAAGCTAATCCTTAAGATAATATCAATTCTGCCTTGGTAGCCTTAAAATAGAAATATGCAAAAACTATTTGAACTATATTACAACTGAATTAATACTTCTTTTTTTTTTAAGAACAATTCAAGTACAATAATTTGAGAATTTACAATTTTACAATTTGGAAAAGAGAATAAGGCTAAATAATAATTCAACTCAAATCTCGACAAAAATAGGGGTGAAAATAATTGAAAGAAATTCAACAAAAATGGGTTATTGGTTAATAATTAGAGTATGAGTCAAGGAAAAGGTTTGTTAGGCTCAATGGGGTTTACTAAGGGTTAATTTATGGAGGTAGGCTTTTGTGGAGTAAGTGGGTTAAATCCTAGGTGCCTTTATCATTTCGGTATATCAAATCAATGATGTGGTCTCGACATGTATAATCAAAGCAAGTTCCAGAATAACAAATCAGTATTGACTCACTCAAAGCAATAATAAAAGTGAGCACGAAAGAATGTATGCTCAAAAGGCTCAAAAATCTCACCAAAATTATGGCTTTTGATGTCAACCCTGTGAATTTCAAATCTCAAGATAACACTTAGAATTAGGGAAAAGAACTTATGCAAAAATTGTAGCTCTCAAAAATTTCAACTTATCATGCTTGATTCCCTAATGTTTTAGAGTTTGAATATTCAAAGTACAAGCACCTATGTCTTAGTTTTCAACATATCAATAAAAGTCATAAATCAATCAGAATTAATTCTTAATAGGAGACTGAAGAAGATGCTATTGAGAACAATGCAATCAGTTAGAAAAATTTTAGGGATTTCAAATATAATGTAATGACTTGAAAGTAAGTTTTCCCCTCACACTTAAGATGTACATTGCCCTCAATGTACAAAGATAACATTAGTATCAATATAAGCATTAAATCATAAGGTAGGGAAGGGTATGAAACTCTCTGAATTTTGGATGAATATGTGAGATAGAGATTGGGCTTGGAAGAGCCAGCTGTTGTGGCACGATGTTCCCATTTTCGTAGAGATTTGAGCTGTAGAGCTCCTTTGAAACTGCGAATGGATTTATTAGTCGTGGGGAATTTGGATCAATAGAAATTACTTGTTAGGGGTTGGCCGTTATGAAAAATAAATAAAACAAAACAAAATATTAAAAATACTAATATGCAAAAAATAAAAAAGATGAAATGAAAGAAAATATAAATAAACTGAAAAAGAAAAACAAAGTTAGTAGAAAAGATAAAAATAAAGATTAGTGTTCAAATCTAAGGGAAGATAAAAATAATAAGAAAAAGAAAATAAGCATAAGAGGATCTAGTCCTTGGATGGATCACGCGGTGGCGGGGTGATGCTCAAGTGCTGACATATTTGCGCCAAAGTGGCGTCGATATAATTGAGGTGCCGGAAGTGTTGTCGCTCAAATCGGTCTAGGCGCTCGTGTATGTCAGCATGTGGGGCTGTTGTCTAGGTGGGTTGTCTGGGGCGCGGTGGCTCTGTGGGCTCATCCTCTTCCGGTGGTAGTGGTGGGACATCATCAGCAATGTCCTCTGGGTCCTCTCCTTCCTGGACAAGGCGGAAGTGGAAGTGCCCGCCACCTGGTGGTCGCTCTATCATCCTCATGTGCAGTATGCTCTGGATGTCCTAGGAGGACATCTGACCGAGGAAAGTATAGGAGGATGTTTGAGCCGTAGTGTTGAATAGGCCGAAGTAGCAGCCTAGTCTCGTGATGTAAGGGCCCATGGATATGACGCCTCTCCGGTGCCGCTCAGTCTGGTGCTGAATGGCAAGCGCGATGAAGTATGCGAGGTCGATAGCGTGGCTATTAGCCATGCACCAGAGGAAGTAGACGTTGTGAGTATTTATGACGTCTGTACTCTCTCACCTACCTGTCAGAGTGTGAGCGAGGAGAGCATGAATGTACCTCAAAGAAAGAGCGAAGGCGGTCGCCTTACTGACGCTGGGGTTATAAACTTGCCGCCCCGAAGCAATCTCGTACCAACAATCGACGGGCGGGATATGGGTGCGACAAGAAAGGGTGGGGAAGTCATCCTCTGCCACGAACTGTTCGGTATAAAGACCGAGGGCCGTGCCAAACTCTGGTACACTCATCTGTCGCACGAGACCTCCTAAACAGAATTAGACCGTGCCTGGATCGTCGAATCTATTCATTACAGTCTGGAGGTGGAAGGTGGAATAGAACTCGAGGGTGAGTTCTAAGTAAGTGGGCTCCACAATCCGGAAGAATTGGACTGGTAATTTTGTGAAAAAAATTCTGATTAGAAGCGAACCCACACTCAGCATACGTGAGCTTGAGGATAGAGGAGAAGACTACTTGATTGAAGCGTTCATAACGTACGATTTTGATTAAATGTTTATTATTTTAAATAACACAACCAAGTTTTTTGGAAAAAAATTTTAAACATTAGTTTTTCCCTTAAACCTATTTTCACTATTTTTTTCAAACATGATCTTCCAACATAACGTATGATTAAGTTGGCGGCAACAAGATTTCTAGTAGAAAAGATGAAATGCAAATTGGGGTGGCAACGATTGTTTCTTGTTGCCCCTAACTCTATATAGGTTATAGTAATGGGCTTAACGCCTTTGGTGGTGATGGATAAAATGAATTATTTGATTATATTGGAAGGCCCTTGTGTTTTTTGCTATGACTATAATCTTAGCCTTCTGTATGAGTTTTATAAAGGCGGCAACAAGATTTCTAGCAGAAAAGATGAAACGCAAATTGGGGTGGCAATGATTGTTTCTTATTGCCCCTAACTCTGTACAAGTTATAGTAATGGGCTTAACGCCTTTGGTGGTGATGGATAAAATGAATTATTTGATTATATTGGAAGGCCTTTGTGTTTTTTGCTATGACTATAATCTTAGCCTTCTGTATGAGTTTTATAAAGCATCCTCCTTTGGTGAGATGAAACACATTGCCGTGCTCACATAATTACTGCCAACTTGGGGCCCCAGTTATACTCTATCCTTTGACAACATAACTTTTGTAAATTTCAAGCCCTTGTTATAGTTCAATCCGTGACCATATAATCACCGTCAATTGGGACCTTGAGTTGCAATGCGTCTAGCTTCTCGGGTGATGGCTCCATACTGACATGACAGATGAAATTTATAGGTTTCCGAGTTGCATGACATTATCTTAAATTCAAACATACCTTAAAACTATAACAATATCTATCTCATACACGAACAAAAATAAATCCATAAATCCTAATTCCCAACCACAAAAAGAAAAACAAGAAAATAAAAACAATTTCTGAGAAAGTGAAAACACACCTTGTACACTTTCTCTCTCCAAAAATGACCTACTCTCATAAATATAAAAAAACCTAAATTCTTAAATTTTATTAAAAAAAAGGACATATTCTTATAATTTAACCATTTTAATTTGCACTTTCAACTTTGCTTTAATCAATAGTTTATTCTTTTATTTTATTTTTATAAATTTGTACGAGAAGCTTTAGTAGTGTTGGCAAATATTGGAATCTTAATGTTTCAAGTTGAAACTTCAATTTATATAAATAATATGTGCGTTGTTTCCAGATTTATTTGACTTAAATTTTATTATGTGTAGATCTTCTTTACAAGAAAATTTAGGTATGCTGGAAAAGAATTAATTTTTATAATTTTTAAATTTTGTTTTTACATTTAAATTGTTTGTGATGTTCAAATATTTTTAATAATTTTTAAATTTCATTTTTATATTTTAATTATTTGTGATTAATTCCTACTTAATGGCTAAATAAATTCATTTATGTCTATTTTTTAAATTTCTAATTAAGCTTCATTTATGTTAAATAAATTTATAAAGGTTACAAACAATTATTAAAATCTAAAATCTATATAATTAAAGGTTAGAAATAATTTTTATTAAAAATAAATGATAATTAAGAAATAATAAAATATTTTAGAATTATTAAAGAAATAATAATATAGTTTCCAATTTTAAAAAATATATATAGATAATTTAAGTAAGCTTAAAATATATTTTCATTATTTTCCAGCAGAGGGACTCTATTTATACTGATGTTATTGAAGCATCGACTTGGCCTGATCTAAATGAATTTCGTGGAAGATGAGTAAAATTATCAAGGCATATATCAGAGACAATATTAAACTAACATTTTTATTGCTTTTCTATTACGCTTCTATCTACACCTGGAACTTAGCTTACGAACTTCTTGAACCCTAGTTCTATTCAACCATGGAAGAAAGATAATAATAACAATCCAGTTGAAATAGACAACAATCCCCACTTTTCTAGTTTAAATTATTTATTAAACCATTGTTAGTCACATCTGATAGATCAATAACTGAAGAAAACAAATTTGGATAAGTTTATCTTTTGCCTGCATCCTCATTGACCCAACATCATTTAATTTCATTTTACTTATAAAAAAACAAAATTCCCCTCCATTTTCTTATTGTCGTTCATCATAAAACATTTTATGAAAAGCAGAATCCATTATTCCATTGTTTTGCTACCAACATGCGTTCTTCACCACTACCACCCTTCTTTTTAATCCTACTAGTCTTCCTCATTCATTGTTCCATTCAAGTAAGCTGCTTAAGGTTTAATTTTCCAACATTCGAGAGAGATGATGAAAAGCAGCTTATCTTGAGCGAGGACACTACTGACATAGAACAGAATGCCATCCAAGTTACCCCCGACTTTTCTAATGGAATGCACATTGAAAATAAATCGGGGCGAGCCGTGTATAAGAAACCTTTTAGATTGTGGAAAGACAGTCACACCATTGCTTCTTTCAATACAGCCTTTGTCCTCAATATCGAGAAAAAAACATCTCCTGGGGGTGAAGGCCTAGCGTTTATAATAGCTGGGAATTCTACTCTTCCACCCAACAGCGAAGGGAAATGGCTTGGGATTGTGAACTCGGATCCGAATGGTTCCCCGGTGGTGGCGGTGGAGTTCGACACAAGGAAGAGCGATGATCAGGACTTGGATGATAATCATATTGGCTTGGACATAAATAGCATAAACTCCAACGCCTCAGTTTCTTTAACTCGCTTTGGTTTTAATATTTCAGGAGGTCGTGATTTATGGGTTCTTCTTCAATATGATGGTCAAAACTTGACTGTGAGGGTAAACGAGACTCTTGTGCTTTCTCAACGTCTTGATCTTTCTGGCTATCTTCCAAAGAAGGTGTTTGTTGGATTCTCTGCTTCAACAAGCAATGAGACTCAGCTGAACTGTGTCAAATCCTGGGAGTTTTCCGGAACCGTTATCGGAGGAGAGGGGAACTTGTTGTGGGTAGCTTGGATAATGATTTCAGTAGTGATTCTGGTGTTGTTTATCGGGGTTCCTTTTTACTTGTATCGGAGAACAGGCCCCATTGCGGAGGATATTGAAGGTTCGGAAAGAAATATAGAAGATGAGATTAGACGATCGGATTTTGCTCCAAAGAAGTTTCGATTCAGTGAATTGAAACAAGCAACTGGCAACTTCAGCTCCAATAACAAGCTTGGGAAAGGTGGATTTGGAACTGTGTACAAAGGGTCATGGGGAAACAAGGACGTAGCTGTCAAAAGAGTGTCGAAGAAATCAAATCAAGGCAAGCAAGAATTCATAGCGGAAGTAACAACAATTGGCAACCTCAACCACAAAAATCTCGTGAAGTTAATCGGGTGGTGCTATGAAAGGCGCGAGCTCCTTCTTGTATACGAATACATGACAAATGGAAGCCTTGATAAGTTCATATTTTATGATGAAAAAACAAGCATGGTGGAATCGAGTCTGAATTGGGAGCAAAGGCAAAATATAATACGAGGGGTAGCTCAAGCACTCGAGTATCTTCACAATGGTTGTCAAAAGCGGGTACTTCACCGTGACATAAAAGCCAGCAACATAATGTTGGACTCACAGTTCATCGCTAAGCTAGGGGATTTCGGGTTGGCTCGAACCATTCATGAAAAAGAGAAGGCTTATCATTCCACCATAGAGATTGCTGGCACACCAGGTTACATGGCTCCGGAAACCTTTCTTATCAGCCGAGCAACGGTGGAAACCGATGTCTATTCCTTCGGCGTTCTCGTCTTAGAAGTTGTTTGCGGGAGGAAACCTGGTAACAAAAGTGAGCAAAACAATTACAACAATAACATCGTCAATTGGCTATGGGAATACTATGAGAATGGGCAGATCACTGCCGCTGTGGATTCCAGGATGGATGGGAACTTCGTCGAGAATGAAGCCGAGCGTGTGCTGATCCTAGGATTGGCATGTTGCCATCCGAACCCACATTGCAGGCCTTGTATGAGAACTGTTTTGCAGGTTCTTTTGCGGGAAATTGATCCACCTGAGGTGCCTCAAGAGAGGCCTTCATTTGTGTGGCCAGCTATGCCCCCATCTTTCACTCAAATGGATCACTCTCTTAAAGGCAGCCAACTCAATCCATTTACGGAGCTCGCGGGTAGGTAAGGTCGTAAGTCAACCGCAAGATTAAGGTGGAGATAATAAGACATCAAATAGTGTTATCTGTATATAATAACTTTGATGGCAAAGTTGATAAAAACAATAAGTTATGGTAGAGGGTTGGATACTCACTTTAGGTATGGAGCAATTTTAAAACTCGTAACAAGTGTTTATTTACTTAATGAGCTTACAAAACGTGAACAATCAATCATCGGCCCCATTTTACTGAATACTTTGAGAAATAAAAAAAAATGATATGGCAAGTTGACCAAAATAGTAACTCAAAACAAAAGTGTTAATGTAACACCCCCTAACCCCAATCCGTCGCCGAAACAGGATTATGAGGTATTACCAGACTTAACACTAGTAGACGAATAAAACCTAGTCATAATATATATTTCAATTTAAAACTTTTCAAATTATATCAAAAAGTCCTTAACATGGACCTATGAGACCCAAATAGGCTTAGGAAGTGATTTGGAACTCAACCGGAAACTTTGGAAACTTTTCTTTGAAAATAGGGGCACATGCCCGTGTGGCCTGAGACATGCCCATGTGGCCTGCCAGTGGGGCTCCCATGGCCGTGGGGCCAGGATGTGGGCAGATCTAACTTGTTACACACGGCCGTGGGACTAGCCTGTGGGCAAGTCTGACTTTACCACACGGCCTGGGCATACGCCCATGTGTCTTGGCCGTGTGCAAACATCATTTTTCATCATTTTAAAGCTACTTTCACCTACTAAACATACTTAATTCATGCCCAACTCATTTACTTATAAATCTTCATCAAATAACATCATCATGCTTTTCAAACTTAGGAAATATTTATTCATTCAAACCAAAAACTTCTTAAAGATTATGTACCATATTTACAATCAAAATATAGAACATTTACAAGTGACAAACACCAAACCTAGTACATGCCACATTTCCAAAAGATAGATACATCACCAAAAATTGAGCTGAAGCAGGGATTGATTCAGATACTGAGCCGGACTTTAACTTGACCTAACCTGCACACGGAAAACAACCGTATGCTGAGTATTGGAAATACTCAATGGTATTATCATAATTCAAACTATAGCAACAATCAAATATCATAAACATATATAGATAATTACAAGTCATACATATAATCTCATACTAAGTTATCATATTTCCATTGCATCATGTCCAATATTTGAATCAATATCTTATCAATAGGATTTCCAATAATTCATGAACCTTTGGTTCATGCTTTCAATCTCTTACAACAACTTCATTTCTCATTTCATTTCACAATATCCCTTTTATTGTTCATTCCATGGTTCAAGTAATCAAATTCAATTGATTTTCTCTTTTCTCTTAATTACCCCTATTAACACTCCGGACTTTAACGGATACTCGGGTTCCAACCCAAACACACCGATACGACACATTGTGCCTAAACGGTACATAGTACCTGATCAATATACGACACATAAAGTGCCTACAACGACACACGAGGTGCCTGAATACGACACACGAGGTACCTGAATACGACACACGAGGTGCCTGAAATACGTCACATAAAGTGCCTAATCGGCAAAGCCGATAAATCTCGTACTCTTCTAAACCTTATGGCATGCCAACTATATCCACTAAGCCCGACTAGTTAATAGAGTTCACATTAATTGCACTTTGATCACATTTTCTTACATATTTCTCAATTCAAGCACAACTTGTTTCAAATTCACATAATCACATATTTTCACTTCATTCCCATTTCCAATTGTTCATAATCATTTATATTCAATTCAATCACATTAACAGTTTAATCTCAATTTCGAATTCATATGCATACCAGCATTACTCAATTCAATCATATAATTCAATTTCACATACATATATTTATTCATCAATGAGTCTAATTCACATTCCACTCAATATCAATATTTACCTACATTCAAATTTCATACACATATATTAAAATTAAACATTTAATAAGAAATAACTTGAATTATGATAATACAAACCGATATTTCTCGAGCTACTCTTCGATTACTTTTTCTTTCCCCTTCGTAATAGATGTCTCGGTTTCCTTGTTTGCTACGAAAATTAACATAATTACAATTAATTAATAACACACATATTTTAAACAAAATAATAATTTTTCATGCAACTTTTTCCTAAATCTCAAACTTGTCCTAACCATTTTTATCTTCTTCCTTTTAACAATTCACATCATTTCCTTATTCAATTTCCATCAAAACTTCAATATAACTATCAAATTTTTACCATTTTTCCATAATTTTGAATTTCTTCCAATTTAACCCCTAAAATTCAAAACTTATAGGCTAGTTTACAAATTAATCCCTTAATCAATTCAAATCAACAATTCTATCAATTTGATCCCTAATTTCATCATTTATTCAACTTAAACTCTACTCAAAAGTCTATCAACTTTCAATATTTTCATACAAATTCAAGAGTACTTTACTCTAGGACTCCAAAAACATCAAAATCACAAAGAAAGGGACTTAATTAACTTACCAATTTAACTTCCAAGCTTTAAAACCCTAATTTCCTCTTTTCTTTTCTTTTCTTCTTTTTCCTTCCCAATTTCGTGGGTTTCCCCTGCACCCTTTTCTATTCTTTTTCTTTTTATGTTTTATTTTATTACTTTATTTACTTAATTAATAAATAATTATAAAATATCTAATTAAAACAAATAAATATATTACATGTGTATTAATATACATATATACACATGTATTATTCCATCACCATACATTTGTCATCATCACAATTAATTAATAAAACATAATATTACATAATTAATAATAATAATAAAATATCTTTTACTTAATTTATAAGTAAATATATATATATAACATACATTTGTACTAATAATATAAATACACACGTATTTATTCTCTATCTTACACATGTCACTAATTTAGTTTAATTCGTAATTTAATCCTTTAACCTTTCTCTAATCTATACTTAAACTTTTATGCTCTATTCAATTTAGTCCTTTCTACTAATTATTTCTAATTAAACTAAATTCACTTTTCAAAATCTAATTCAACTCATAACTAACTTCATAAATATTTTTAATAAATATTTACTAACTCATTTTTCCTAAGACGGACGCCCTAAATTCACTTTTCCAGTGCCCGTAAAATTTTGGGTTGTTATAGTTAAGCATGAAGCAAGAAGCACAATCAATAATTTAACAACTCAATAAATCACACAATATTAGAAAATATACATGATAAATATGGATCAACCGAACTGGCTACTACACCAGCTAGGCATGCGAATGCCTCGACAATGGTGCCTTGGCCATGGCAAAACGATTTTAGAACAGTTTACTGAGGGTTTCAACCAACCCCATCGACAATATCGAGCTAGGCGTGTGAACACCTAGCTGAAGGATGTTGTACCCCGTGCTGCTAGTCGTAAGAATGACTGGCCTAGGCAGGCACCTGTTGATCGAGGAAAGGGGTAGGCTGGGTGTAGAGCAAGCCGTTCGAACAACCAGCCTTGCCATAGCCACAACACCGGCTGCCTCGTAATGAGGCATCGAGCCAACTAGGCCCATTCAAGTAAAACAACGACAGTTCGAGGTGCCGAGGGAGTTGTGTCGATGATGGCACCACTGAGCAGGGAGACTGCCACTGTGGTGATCCGACGACCGTCGAATGGTCAGCAGCGGTGGCTTTTTAGCGGTAGAGCAATGAAAAATTAGACTCCTAGTGGGACTCTATTGGGTAACTTGATTTCAAATTAACTTTTTAAAGATAATATTGTTTTAATGAATTTATTATTAAATTTAATTTAATATATATCTTAATATTAATATGAGATATTAATTTAAATTTAATATTGATGTAGATAATATTTTATTAATTTAATATTAATATGAGATATTAAACTTAATTTAATATTTATTTAGATATTGTTTCTTGTTGCTCCCAACTCTGTACAAGTTATAATAACGGGCTTAACACCTTTGGTGGTAATGTATAAAATGAATTATTTGATTATACTGGAAGGACCTTTTGTTTTTCGCTATAACTATAATCTTAGACCTCTGTATGAGTTTTATAAAGCATCCTCCTTTGATGAGATGAAATTTATTGCCGTGCTCGCATAAGCACTGTCAACTAGGGGCCCCAATTATACTCCATCCTTTGACATCAGAACTTTTGTAAATTTGAAGTCCTAGTTACAGTTAAACCCATGACTGTATAATCACCGTTAATTGGGACCTTGAGTTGCAATGTGATCCAGCTTCTCGGGTGATGGCTTCATACTGTGATCCAGCTTCTCAGGTGATGGCTTCATACTCACATGATTTGTGAAATTTGTAGGTTGTCGAGCCCCATGACATTGTCGTAAATTCAAACATACCTTAAAACTATAACAATGTTTATCTCAAATACAAACAAAAGTAAATCCATAAATTCTAATTTCTAGCTGCAAAAAAGAAGAAAAAAAACAATTTCTAAGAAAGTGAAAACGCGCCTTGTAGGACACATTTGCACTTTCTCTCTTCAAAAACTGACCTACTCTCGTAAATATAAAAAAATACCTAAATTCTTAAATTTTATAAAAAAAAACGACATATTCTTATAATTTAACCCTTTTAATTTGTGCTTTGAATTTTTTTAATCAATGATTTATTTTTTTATTTTTTTTTATAAATTTTTACAAGAAGTGAAAAATATTAAAGTCTCTTGAAATATTAATGTTTTAAGTTCAAAGCTCAATTTATATAAATAATATGTGGGTTGTTTCTAGATTTATTTGGCTTAAATCTCATCATGTGTGGATCCTCTTTAGAAGAAAATTTAGGTAAGCTAGAAAAGAATTAATTTTTATAATTTTTAAATTTTGTTTTTACATATAAATTGTTTGTGATTTTTAAAGTTTTTATCTCTTTTTTAAGAGTTAATAAGTATGGAATACCTTTTTTATTTTGTAGTTATTGCTTTTCTATTACGCTTCTATCTACGGCTGGAACTTAGCTTGCGAAATTACCTTGAACCCTAGTTCAATTCAACCATGGAAGAAAGATAATAATAATAATCCAGTTGAAATAGACAACAATCCCCACTTTTCTTGTTTAAATTATTTATTAAACCATTGTTAAGTCACATATGATAGATCAATAACCAAAGAAAACAAATGAGGAGAAGTTTATCTTTTGCCTGCATCCTCAATGACGTTAAATCCCTCCTAGCTGAAGGGAATTTTAGGGAAAGTTGGTACTCCCAACTATTTCAAAGAGTTGAAAAATATTAATCAAAATGAGGAGGAGAAAAACAGAAAATACGAGGAAATTGGATGATTGACCAAATAGTATTTAATTTCATTTTACTTATAGAAAATCAAAATTTCCCTCCATTTTCATTTTGTCAGAATCCATTCTTCCATTGTTTTGCAAGCAACATGCGTTCTTCACCACTACCACCCTACTTTTTAATCCTACTAGTCTTCCTCATTCATTGTTCCGTTCAAGTAAGCTGCTTTAGGTTTAATTTTCCAACATTCGAGATAGATCATATAAAGCAGCTTATCTTGAGCAATTCTTACATAGTAGCGCATGCCCTCCAAGTTACTCCCGATCTTGGAAGAAGTTCCATTAAGAATACATCGGGGCGAACCGTGTATAAGAAGCCTTTTAGATTGTGGAAAGACGGTCACACCATTGCTTCTTTCAATACAACCTTTGTCTTCAATATCCAAAACAGAACATCTCCTGGGGGTGAAGGCCTAGCGTTTATAATAGCTGGGAATTCTACTCTTCCACCCAACAGCGAAGGGAGATGGCTTGGGATTGTGAACTCGGATCCGAATGGTTCCCCGGTGGTGGCGGTGGAGTTCGACACAAGGAAGAGCGATGATCAGGACTTGGATGATAATCATATTGGCTTGGACATAAATAGCATAAACTCCAACGCCTCAGTTTCTTTAACTCGCTATGGTTTTAATATTTCAGGAGGTTATGATTTATGGGTTCTTCTTCAATATGATGGCCAAAACTTGACTGTGAGGGTCAATGAGACTCTTGTGCTTTCTCAGCGTCTTGATCTTTGTAGCTATCTTCCAAAGAAGGTGTTTGTTGGCTTCTCTGCTTCAACAAGCAATGAGACTCAGCTGAACTGTGTCAAATCCTGGGAGTTTTCCGGAACCGATATCGGAGGAGAGGGGAACTTGTTGTGGGTAGCTTGGATAATGATTCCAGTAGTGTTTCTGGTGTTGTTTATCGGGGTTCCTTTTTACTTGTATCGGAGAACAGGCCCCATTGAGGAGGATTTTGAAGGTACGCAAAGAAATATAGAAGATGAGATTAGACGATCGGATTTTGCTCCAAAGAAGTTTCGATTCAGTGAATTGAAACAAGCAACTGGCAACTTCAGCCCCAATAACAAGCTTGGGAAAGGTGGATTTGGAACTGTGTACAAAGGGTCATGGCGAAACAAGGACGTAGCTGTCAAAAGAGTGTCGAAGAAATCAAATCAAGGCAAGCAAGAATTCATAGCGGAAGTAACAACAATTGGCAACCTCAACCACAAAAATCTCGTGAAGTTAATTGGGTGGTGCTATGAAAGGCGTGAGCTCCTTCTTGTATACGAATACATGCCAAATGGAAGCCTTGATAAGTTCATATTTTATGATGAAAAAACAAGCATGGTGGAGTCGAGACTGAATTGGGAGCAAAGGCAAAATATAATACGAGGGGTAGCTCAAGCACTCGAGTATCTTCACAATGGTTGTCAAAAGCGGATACTTCACCGTGACATAAAAGCCAGCAACATAATGTTGGACTCACAGTTCATCGCTAAGCTAGGGGATTTCGGGTTGGCTCGAACCATTCATGAAAAAGAGAAGGCTTATCATTCCACCGTAGAGATTGCTGGCACACCAGGTTATATGGCTCCGGAAACCTTTCTTATCAGCCGAGCAACGGTGGAAACCGATGTCTATTCCTTCGGCGTTCTCGTCTTAGAAGTTGTTTGCGGGAGGAAACCTGGTAACAAAATTGAGCAAAACAATTACAGCAATAGCATCGTCAATTGGCTATGGGAATACTATGAGAATGGGAAGATCACTGCCGCTGTGGATTCCAGGATGGATGGGAACTTCGTCGAGAATGAAGCCGAGCGTGTGCTGATTCTAGGATTGGCATGTTGCCATCCGAACCCACATTGCAGGCCTTGTATGAGAACTGTTTTGCAGGTTCTTTTGGGGGAAATTGATCCACCTGAGGTGCCTCAAGAGAGGCCTTCATTTGTGTGGCCAGCTATGCCCCCATCTTTCACTCAAATGGATCACTCTCTTAAAGGCAGCCAACTCAATCCATTTACGGAACTCGCGGGTAGGTAAGGTCGTAAGTAAACCGCAAGCTGGTTTTTTTGAGTTTGCACATACTGTAATTGTGTTAATGAATATGAGTCTGTATGTTCAACTCTAGGAATTTTTTTCTTCCAATTAGATGTCCAATCATGTATTAAGTATTGTGTTAGAAGTGTTTAAGATTAAGGTGGAAATAATAAGACATCAATAGTGTTATCTGTATATAATTACTTTGATTGCAAGTTGATAAAAACAATAAGTTATGGTCGAGTGTTCGATACTCACCTTATATATGGAACAATTTTAAAAATCGTAATAGAGTAAACTTCCTTAATGATCTTACAAAATGTGAACAATCAGTCATCGGCCCTACTCTAGTGAATACCTTGAGAAAAAAAAAATTGATAACAAGTTGACCAAAATAGTAACTCGAAACAAAAGTATTAAGCATGAAGCTACAAAAGCAATCAATAATTTAATAACTCAATAAATCGTACATCATTAGAAAATATACATAATAAATGTGGATCACCATAAAATAGAAAAATTGACAAAAAAAGAAATCAATTAGAATATTAAATTTTATTTTCAGATTTTTTTTATAAGAAATTTACATAGTATCATCTGCCTGAAATCAAATGGTTTAATAAAATAAGAATATCTCATTACGGTCGTGCATATGATCACTTACAAAGAAATTATCTAACATTTATATTTATTTAAACCCATGTACTATAACATATAAAACAAATTGTATGTAAGGTAGCTATCACTTCGGTTCACTAACTCAAGTGGTAAACTCTTACTAAACATGTTGAGATGAACGTCTTATAAAAATCCCTCAACAAACTCGTAATAAATTATTTCTATTGCACTGATCCATTTCCAAGAAATAACAAGCACCATACTCATGTATGTTGGAAAAAATCCATCGATTTGCACTACACCGATGTTTTGGACTCAATTTCGTGCCGGAGTCCTTCCTTTACCATTATGGCTTATAAGTAGAAAGGAAAAGGTATATATTAGTAATGTGAATAAATTGTTTTAAAATACTTTTAATTCCTAAAATCCCACATATTAAAAAAAAAAAAAACAGTCTATTTTCTTTGATATAATGCATTAATTCTAATGTCTTTTAGATTATAAATTGAAACTAAAAAATAAAATAAAATTTACTTAATAATTAATACAACTTTAAGTTTTTATGAATTTATCAAGTAATTTAAAGTTTTCATTAATCACATTACAACTATAATATTGCTTTATGATAAAGTTGCAGTTTCCCTAATAGATCACGAGCATACCTGGATTTTCATGAGTGCTTTAGAGATTTTACCACAAGCTTCATAGATACAATTCAAGTCACACTCATATAGATTAATCCATCAAGCGCAAATTAATACACCACCTATAAATGGTATACATTTGATTAAGAGTACATGTGTTCCAAGCTCTGCAGAAATTGCAAGGTAAGCTCTGGAGAAATTACACGATAAGTCTCGAAACCATTTTTTTTTGAAAGAGGGTCGACTTTTTATTTAAAAAATAAAAAATGGAGTCGCCACCGATCTTTTTTATTTAGGTGTGATCGGATCACCTCGTAATTTAATCATTTTAATAAAATTTTAAATTTACTAAAACGATAATTTTTGGTCTACAAAATCCAAAAAACGGGTTCGGGAGTCGGTTACGCATGAGAAAGGATTAGCACCCTCGATATGCCCAAAATTGATACCTAATTGATTAGTTAATGTTTTAATGTCGAAAATTTGAAACTCGAAAAGAGTTTAAATTACAATTCCTCTTTATATCGTGTTATTTTGTGAAAATTGTTTGAATAAATTGAAATGTATGCTAAAGGTACTTTTACATCGAGGTAACAACAGAAGTCGTATCCCGTAAGTTAGGACACGGCATTTTGAATTATCGAAAATAAACTGACCTTTTATTATTTAACCGAATCTTGTATTTAAATTTTAAAAAGATGTTTAGTTATTTAGGTCCAACGAGAAAACTGAAACCCCGTAAGTTAGGGTAAGACTTCTCAAATTTCCTAACACGGAACATTGCCTTTTATTCTCAAAATTTCCTTTTCTACGAATTTGAGTAAAATTAATGTAACATTTAAAATGATATGTGAATAAAGATATGTGAATAAAACACTATGTTAATGAATGACAAGAATATAAATGTACTAACAAGCAATTCATAGTACATATAATGACAACAATCGCATAATACGTATAACTTTAATCTCAATATTGACAATCAAAGAAAAATAAAATAAATAACAATAATGATACAATAATAATGATAAAACAATGCACATAAAAAGAAAATACCAATTTTTTAAATATAATAAGTACAAAGAAATAAATATATTCATAAATAAATATTGAGAAGAATAATTTATAAAATATTGAAGATAAAAGACCAAATTAAAAAATAAATGAGAGTTGAAGTGCAATTTGTAATAAAGTACATAGTATATAATAATAATAATAATAATAATAATAATAATAATAATAATAATATAATAGAGCACAAAATAATGAATGGACAAATGCCCGAAACAAGAAATAATAAAATAAAAAACCAAAAATAAAAAAAATATATAGATAAAGAATAAAGAAATAACAAACAAGCAACCAAATAAATTAAATTAAAGGATTTAATTGTTACCCAAATCAAGTTTAAAGGATAAATTAAGATAAAAAAAAATACAAATGACCAATTCAAAAGGCGCGAATAACACAGAGAGACCAACTGGGGAAATATTCTCCGCCCTCTGAAACACATCGTTTCGAAAGGACCGAATTGAAACTGAAATAAAATTCTAAAGTATAAATTAGAAATAAAAATAAACGGGATTGAAAAATTAGAAAATACGAAAGGGCCAGATGCGCAAATAGACCCTTCCGCAAAAACACGCCGATCCTAAGGCTAGAGCGGGTCGGGTAATTGGATTAATGTTAAAACGATGCTGTTTTGGCACCTGAAACCAGGGCCCAAAATGACGTCGCATGAGCCACCCAATAAATACTAAAATTTTGACAAAAAAATCATTTTTACGACTCTTCTAAAATAATTCTTTATCCCTTTTTTCCTCTAGGTATTAACCTAGAATCCAACCAGGCTCCGGCGAGCCTCCGCTATGGCTCCACTGTGTGCAGTGGTCGGAGGTGCACAAAATCAGACATTTTCAGCCATTTTTAAATCCTTTTTTTTAGAAATTCTTTTTAAAAAAATCGATCAGAAAATAAAAAATTAAAAAATAAAAAAAAAAACCCGAAGGGTCACTTTTGGCCTTGCCACCATCTTTGGATTCTTGTCGAAAAACCGATGGTTTTTTATGTGCGTGATAAGTTTTATATTTTATGATCGTACCTAGAAACTAACTAATATCACGAATAAGGCAAGCACATCTATTAAACAGTAGTATAGCTTATGGCAAGACCGGAATGTCAAACCCAGAGGAACTAAAAGTACTAGTAACGACTTTCTTTCTATTATCTAGCCTAGAAATAATTTGGAGAATTGTTTAAACTAATTAATTCTAAACTAAGATGCGACAGAGAGTAAATTGGGGAAAATACTTTTGGAAAAACTGATTAATTGAGACAATACCCAAGGAAGAATCCACCTAGACTTCACTTGTTACTCGACTTTGAACTAGATGATTTATTCACTTGACTTGATCCGTAGAAATCCCTAATTTATGTTATTATCTCTTTCGAGACTAAAAACATCTAACCCTAGGTTGATTAATTGAAATTTCTTTCTAATTAAAACCCCTAGTGTTGCATTAACTTGATCTATGAATTTCCCTATTAGATTTGACTCTAATCTGGCAAATTTACGTCATCCTATGTCTAGGATTGCGATCAACTCCGCTTAATTATGTTGGATCTACTCTTAAACAGGGACTTTTGCTCCTTTGAATAAGCACATTCGACTTGAATTAATATCCTGAAATATTAACACAAGAATTAAAAACACAATTAAGAACAAACCAAGTATTTATCATATAATTCAGAAAATAATAACAAGATCCATCTTAGGTTTCACCCCTCTCAAGTATTTAGGGGATTTAGTTCATGTTTATAAAAGACAACATCTCAAAGTAATGAAAATAACAAAACATAAAGAAACCCAAAAACCCTTAAAGGAAATTGGAGGGAAATCTTCAGTCTTGAATGAGATTCTGGTTTCTGAGATGAATCAATCGACTTTCTTCAAGTAATTCCTTGTCTTCTACTCTGTGTCCCCCTTTTAGTCCTCTCTTAGGGTGTTTATATAGACTCTGGAATACCTTTCTTAGCCCCTAAGTAGCCTTTTCCGTGTAAAATTAAAACAAGTCACGACAGGGACACGCCCGTGTGAGGTGGCCCAGGCTGTGTTCAAGTCTGTAAATCACACACAGGCGTGTGGGCTACCCGTGTGCGGATGTCTAGGCCGTGTTGATTATCGATTTGGGCCTGTTTTGCCCTTTTTGGCCCGTTCCTTACTCTTTTCTCTTCCTTATGCTCACCTAAGTATAAAATATGATATTAAAGGATTAGGAGCATCAAATTCATCAAATTAAGAGGTAATTCATCCAAAATTATGCTAAGCATAGGATAAAAATATGTATAAATTATGGTTTATCAAATACCCCCACACTTAAGCCTTTGTTTGTCCTCTAGCAAAATCCTCAACTCACAATTAAAAATCATTCTTCTTAACTTATAATTCTTATCAATAATGTTTCGAATCAATCCATGAGTAATCATACATTGAGAATTCAACTAAAAGAACATCAAAGTCTCAAACAATCAAAGTTGAGAATTTTATCACAGAAAAATAGGTTTTCTCCCTTCTTTTAAGTAATTACCTTGAATTCAAAATCAACAAGAGCTGACATCCTCACTAAAGATTCACTCTATTCACTCAAAGTGTTTAGGGTTCAGAAATTAAGCACTCATTAGTCAACATGAAAAGTTATTACCATAAGCTTGCATGAAAATCAAATCTCCACCACTATAGATTGAGATGATACATCGATCAAAAGATCTTTTAAGGGTTGTAACGGGGCTTTGGTTAGGGGTGTGGATATAAGACGAAAGAGGAGGTTAGAATCAAGATTGAACCGAAAAATTAACTAGAAAAAATTGCATAGAACTAAGAAATTACATCATTGAATAAAAATTCCTAGAATTGAGCTTTTCCTCATGAATAACATCGTTTAAGATCAAGAATACATAACTTCATATTAGTATGTTAAACATCAACTTTTTTTTAAGAACAAATCAAATATTTAAGCTTTACTAACTGAAAAGGAGAATATAGTTAGGTAATTATTCAATTCAAATCTCGACAAAATAGGGATCAAAGTAATTAAGGGGATTTCAATAATAATGGGCTATAGTTTAATATTGAGAGTAATTCAATGGATGGTTTGTTGGGCTCAAGAGGGTTCACTAAGGGTTAATTGTGAAGGTAGGCTTTTATGGAGTAAGTAGGTTAAACCTAAGTGTCTTTATCATCTCGGTATATCAAGTCAATGGTGTGGTCTCAACATGTATAATCGAAGCAAGTTTTAGAATAACAGATCAATATTAACACACTCAAAGCAACAATAAAAGTAAGCATGAAAGGATGTATGCTCTAAAGGCTTAAAATCTCACAAGAACTATGACTTTTGATGTCAATCCTGTGAATTTCAAATTGTTTTACATTTTTTATCTATTTTGATTTGCTTTATACTATTTATTTTTAAATTGTTATATATATTATTTAATTCATTTGTCTTTAATTATCAATGTTAGTATTTAAATTGTGTATGTTGTGAGATTATTGCCATCGTGTATTATAATTTTTTTATTTGTAATTTCATATTATCGTCATTCACTTGTATATTATTGTATTCATGCATTGTTGTTTCATGCTCATTAATATGTTTTTATTTCATGTTATTACATCATGAATTAAACTCCAACATATTTATCCAATATAGATCGTTTTATTCCAAACAAACAATAAGGCAATATTTTGTATTTAGAAACTCGAGGAAATTGTGCCCTAACTTACTAGGTTGTGATTTTTCTCGTTAAATCTGAATAACCGAATGCCCTTTTAATTTCAAAATACATACGTTTTAAATAAAAAGGAAAACTTATTCTCGAGGATTCGAGGTGTTGTGTCCTAACTTACTGGATGTGACATCTTATTACCTCGAGATAAGAAAATTTTAGAAAAATAAAGGCAATATTTCGTATTTGGGAATTCGAGAAAATTGTGCCCTAGCTTACTGGGTTTCGATTTTTTTCTCGTTTGACTTAAATAACCTAATGTCCGTTTACAATCCAAATACATGAGTTTTAAAAATTAAAGGACGAGCTTATTCTCGGAATTCAAAGTGTCATGTCCTAACTTACAAGATGTGACATTTTGTTACCTCGAGATGAGAGGGTCCTTAACATATGGTTCGGTTTATCCAAGCATTTTTTTTGTAAAATTAACATCAATACAAAGTGAGATCGTATTCCAAGTTTTCAACTTTCGACACTAAGACATTATTTAATCAATCAGGTACCAATTTTGGGCGGTACGAGGTTGCTAATCCTTCCTCGTACTTAACCGACTCCCGAACCTATTTTCTGAATTTCGTAGACCAAAATCATTATTTTGATAAATTAAACCATTTATTAAAAACAACCGTTTTACGAGGTGAACCGATCACACCTCATCAAAAAGGATTGGTGGCGACTCCCCTTTTTTTTTTCATTTTCAAAATAAAAGTCGACCCCGTTTTTCAAAAAAATGGTTTCGACAATTTATTTAATACATGTTTCCATGAAAATGTTTATAGTAATTTAGGTAAGATAGAGATGAGGATGAGAAAGATGAGGAGAAAGTGAGGAGTAGAAAGAAGTGAGTAATAAAGATCGCCTTATTGTTTGGTTGCTCCAGGCCTTATATATCTAGGAATCACATGTCAAGCTATTATTGGTAGGTTAGAGTCAAGTGATCAAATGATTTAATGATATAGATCTAATTAAGGTGGTGCTATAGTGTGTCCAATGTCACTTTAAATGTGACTGTGGTAAGAGTTTTTTGTGTTGGTTAGTAAGTAGGATTCATTCGATTGTACTCACACCATTCATGAGCTTACTACTTAATCCAGATAGTTAAGGGTGTAAGAAATATATATACTTATATTACTTGATGTAACTAATATATTGCGTGAAACAATATACATTGGAGTTTTCAACTTATAATAATATACATTTCAATTTCTAATATTTTTCATTTTTTGTTTTCAATATTTTCATACAAGTGATATATAAATTAATTGTGGTATAAGTATCATTAAATTGAATAATTATTATATAGAAATTATTTTTCATTTAATTGGTTTTCAGTGGAAAGAATCATAATATATATAAGATGGCACTTAGTAAATTTTCAAGTTAAATTACATTTAGGATTGCTTTCAAATTTTAGAGATGTCGACTTTAGATATTATATATAAGATAAATAAAAATGAGGGATTCACTTAAATTAGTGTGAGTTTTACAGTTTTTCACCATTAAAATCAAAATTAAATCTATGAATAAAATTAAATATTATTTTGCTTTAAAATTACCTTTTCTATTATATTTCCTTTCCTTGCATAGTTATCGTCTTTCTCAATTAGTCCTTCCTCTCATTTTTCAAATTTGAAAGGAAAAAGGAAAACAAAAAACAAATATTTAAGAAATTACAACGTTATTGTCTTACATGTATTCTATTATTTATTAATTAATTGTTTTTGTTAATTATTGTTTAGTATTTTTTGTTGAAAAATAATTTACACACAAAATTAGATATATATTGTGTCATATATCAAATTACTAATACTAGATTTAAAGAAATTACAAAAGTATCATTTTTCCTTTGAATTTTAAGTTTCATGATTTATCAAATGTGGCACCTCAAACTTGGCAGGGATAGTCCGACCCGAATTCGAAACATCACACTAGTCACTTGCATGACTACAGACCACCAATCACACCTCACAACATGAATATATACATATGAGTCAATCATATAGTACAAGGTAAACATATAAACCCTAAAACATGCTTCGTCTAGGGAAATATATCAAAAACAGCATCAAGGAAAATTTGTCATTTAACATGCATCAAACAAAAATATTTATAAATAAACAAATTTGGCATACATACAAGTCATGCCATTTCGTTTAAGACGATATCCGAAAGAATCATTTAAAATTGATAAGTGAAACTCATTTAATTTTAATACGAAGGTTTAAGGACTAAAACGTAACAATGGCCAAATATTTGAAAAACTCATTTAATTATGAAATTAATCCGTTAAAAGATAATCATGCAAATTTTCAAAGCATTTTATGGTATTTAAGGTATCCAATTTCATTGCATAAAAATCAAGACTAATTAGCAAAACTAACAAAACATGAATCAAACACCCAATATGTCAAATCGTGACCACGCAACTTTTGGCGTCCCAACATCGATCCCTTGTCGCGACATCGTCTACAAATTCTGCAGAAAACAGCCCAACGATTACATACGACACTTTGACACATTACCTAGCATACCATTTTGTGCATTCGGCCTAATTTCTCTAATTCAGCATGGCATATAGCATACATAAATCATACACAACATGCTCATTCACACTATAACATGCCATAACCGTATTTAACATCTCAATTAATTTGCTATACTAGCATGCATTTCCTAACTCCACAAACCATTTTCTAACATACCAATTTTGCATCACATGTATTTCTAGGTGCATTATAGGTCTATTTCCTCCGAATAGGTTATTTAAAACTTGCCTCAACAACTAGCATGCGGTAAAATAATCCACATCCATATTCACGAATAGACATACCAATTTAACATGCAACTCAAACCAACATAACTTACATCATCACAATCAAAATTCTCAAGCATTCACATGATCAAAAACCAATTATAAAAGTCCTTAAACAGTACATAAAAAGTCCATTTACAAACCAAGAAATATTAAGTCTAATCCCTCAAGTAAGGTCCCACATTGGCTTCCTTATTGAGGTTGAAATCATATCAACTGCTCAAAATTATATTGCCTTGCTTTGGATCACTTGGAATGCCCACTTCTCCTCTTGATTCAACTACTTTTCTACAACATATTTGTTAAAGAGTGTGAGCATAATTATGCCCACTTCTCCTCTTGATTCAACTACTTTTCTACAACATATTTGTTAAAGAGTGTGAGCATAATTAAGCTCGATGGGTGGACATGAATGCCACAAACAAGCCACAATATCAAGCTTAATGGTAAGCATACGATATCATTATTACATGTTATAGCATAAAGCATCATCACTAACATTTGTTCTTTATATATTGGCATTTAGTGTCCATGAAACAAACATCGGATACACTGATCCTCCAAACACAACCAATGACTCAAAGAGTCTAGCATATCCCATGAAGTGTAGCACATTGCTAACACTCTCTAAGCACAACTAACATATCCCGATGAATGGAGCTAGGCTCAACATTCCTTTATCCCTCCAACATATCTTGGGCCTTAACGCCCAAACATAAACATAAAATGGTGAGTACTTATAATCCTATAGCATGCCAACTATATCCAATGGTTCCAAGAGATCGCAATGCCAACATATCCATTTTAAACACATATATTTACTATTTTATGCACACTTTCACATATCATATAACTCATGTTCATATCATATAAACAAATCTCATATAATGCACTCTCAAGTGCTCACAAAATGCTCAAAAAGCCATATCGTATAGATCTTATATAGTGTTCATAAAATAAGCAAGACTCATATCATATTCAGTCATAAACACATAATATTTTCATTGACATTTCATGATAACTCACATAGCATATCACATCTCATAAACATGATTTGCATAACGATAATAGATCAAATAGGGATACTTACTTAGGATAAGTGTTTAGGTAAGCTTTTCTTTGCCCTTTTCCTTGCTCGTAGAAGCTCCCGATTGATTCGGAACTTTTCATACATAATAAACACATTACACACTCATTATTTACAGCCTTAATCGCATTCAAACCATAGCAAAATCGCAAATCTATAGTCTCCTTTCTCAATACTAAAATCTAACTCTTTTTACCGAAATAAGAGGTTTTAACACTTAATTTTCATTTTTAATCCTCGAATTTGTTTTCAAGCATCCTAAATATCATATAATTATAGATATAAGCCATCAATTTCATCTAATTTATCGGATTTAACTTTTCCAAAAAAACTTAGCTTTCAATAACATTTAAAAGAGGGACAATGTTCGATTCATAAAATTTTTTTAACGATCTATAAAATTGAGTTTATAAACATTCTAATTAGTTCAACATAAGTCTAAAATTAATCTAAAACAATAGGTTTACTATATTTCAGATTTCATCATTTCTAGATCATGTTTCGATTAGAAAGCATTAGATCTATTAAAATCTCATTATAATCAATTAAAACTCGATTTGAAATAACAAAATGCTTAATTTTAATAATAAAAATCAGAACATTACCTCAATTTTGAAAATCTACGAGTTGTAGATCCTACTTCAATGATTTGAAGAAATTGGTGAAGGAAACATGGGTTTTCTTTGAAATTGCGAGTTGATTTGGTGTTCGGGAGTTTAGAAAATTTGAATTGTTTGGCTAATTTGACAGAAAAACTTGGATTGGGAATTTAGGAAAATTTTCAAATGGAAAAGATGGAGGGAAGTGACGGATTGCTGCTCAAATAGCAAACCAACTTAAAAATTTGGACAATTGCCCTTTTAACCACTTTGGATTTCCAACCTTTTTTAAATCAGTCATAATTTAATTAAAACTCAATTCTTCAATTATTTTCAAATCCAGCTTCGTATTTAAAATCCGTTTTAAATTAACTAATAATCAAACATTTAATTTTAATTTCCATACTTAAATTTTTAGTCTCAATTATTATTTTAATATTTTTACCTAATTATTATTACGAAGCTAGTTTCTAGTATTCGATCCACTAACCCAATTTTACTAACCCAATTTTTAAGATGTGACATCAAATTTGTCTTTATAGCAGTAAATTAAACTTTTCATTCAAATATTACAATGATTATTTTATATTTTTCTCCTAAATTTTAGAGAGCTATGAAATTTGATTATTATTGGAATTTTAAGTCTAAAAGATGTATATTATTTTATGAAAAATTACAATAAAAATATGAATTATATTTTAATTTAATTAATTAATTAATTTAAATATGAATTCATTTTTATTAAATCATTAAAATTTTAAATGGAATTAATTTTTTATTTTTTTGAAGGATACGTTTTGCATCTTTTTAAAATTTATATATAAACTTCCTTTTTTTTTTTTTTTTGTCATTTTTTTCCTTCATAATTTTTTTAATTTTTTTTTTACATTGATGGCATAAAAAGCATCCCTATTTGAATAGCTTTAATTGTTTTTAGTACAATCTATTAAGATAGTATGTGTTTTTTGTCAACCTGGAAAGTATTAACTTATTGTAAAATTTAGTCCGATATGATTTATATTTTAATGTTACTTAAAATTGATATGATTTCAATTTGTTAGTTTAATAATTAAAGTATTTATTGCCCTAGATATGATTGGAGTTTGAATCATGCTAATTTTCTTATTGTTATTAGGGCAAGGAAAAAAAAAGTTGAATGAATCTAATAAAAATGCTTTAAGGTCAAAAAAATTAAAGGATGGTATTTATTTTTTTAATTTAAATGGTCAATGGAAAATATTTCCTTGGCCAATTATTTTTAAATACACTGAACAAGGAAATTCTTATTACAATTTACAAAAGAAGAAAAAAAAGTGAGACTTAAGCAAACTTAATTAGAAAATTTCAGATGTAAAGAGCGATAGGATTAATTTGAGGGAGATGATAATTTTAAAAGAAAAAGAAAACATAATATAAAAAAACATTTTCAAAATAAAATAATATTTAATTGTACTCTAATATGTGTTTGATTGTTAGTGAATAATCATCGGTAACAAAAGTAGAATTGCAAAGATAAACATACTTGGAATTATTTAGCTTCGAGTTTAGGAATATTATATGTAATAGGCTTATTATTTGGTATACATTATTGAAGTTTTTTAAAATAAAATATAAACTTGTAGCGCTTGTATATTAAATAATTATTTAAGAGAAAAAATATTCAACCCAATTTAAAAGATATTTAAAATTAAATCGGATCTAAAGTCAATTATTTATAAAGAGCAAGTGCAATGTTGAAAAATCTTAAGAAGGAAATTTTAGGGAAAGTTGGTACTCCAACTATTTCAAAGAGTTAGAAAAATATTAATCAAAATTAAGTGTGGAATGGGGAGGAGAAAAAGAGAAAATACAAGGACTTTGGATGATTGACCGAACATCATTTAATTTCATTTTACTTATAAAAAACACAAAACTTCCCTCCATTTTCATATTGTCATTCATCATAAAACATTTTATGAAAAGCAGAATCCATTATTCCATTGTTTTGCTACCAACATGCGTTCTTCACCACTACCCTACTTTTTAATCCTACTAGTCTTCCTCGTTCATTGTTCCATTCAAGTAAGCTGCTTTAGGTTTAATTTTCCAACATTTGAGAAAGATGATGAAAAGCAGCTTATCTTGAGCGAGGACACTACTGACATAAAACAGAATGCCATCCAAGTTACCCCCGACTTTTCTAATGGAATATACATTGTAAATAAATCGGGGCGAGCCGTGTATAAGAAACCTTTTACATTGTGGAAAGACAGTCACACAATTGCTTCTTTCAATACAACCTTTGTCCTCAATATCCAAAAAAAAACATCTCCTGGGGGTGAAGGCCTAGCGTTTATAATAGCTGGGAATTCTACTCTTCCACCCAACAGCGAAGGGAAATGGCTTGGGATTGTGAACTCGGATCCGAATGGTTCCCCGGTGGTGGCGGTGGAGTTCGACACAAGGAAGAGCGATGATCAGGACTTGGATGATAATCATATTGGCTTGGACATAAATAGCATAAACTCCAACGCCTCAGTTTCTTTAACTCACTTTGGTTTTAATATTTCAGGAGGTCGTGATTTATGGGTTCTTCTTCAATATGATGGTCAAAACTTGACTGTGAGGGTAAACAAGGCTCTTGTGCTTTCGCAGCGTCTTGATCTTTCTAGCTATCTTCCAAAGAAGGTGTTTGTTGGATTCTCTGCTTCAACAAGCAATGAGACTCAGCTGAACTGTGTCAAATCCTGGGAGTTTTCCGGAACCGATATCGGAGGAGAGGGGAACTTGTTGTGGGTAGCTTGGATAATGATTCCAGTAGTGTTTCTGGTGTTGTTTATCGGGGTTCCTTTTTACTTGTATCGGAGAACAGGCCCCATTGAGGAGGATCTTGAAGGTGCGCAAAGAAATATAGAAGATGAGATTAGACGATCGGATTTTGCTCCAAAGAAGTTTCAATTCAGTGAATTGAAACAAGCAACTGGCAACTTCAGCCCCAAGAACAAGCTTGGGAAAGGTGGATTTGGAACTGTGTACAAAGGGTCATGGGGAAACAAGGACGTAGCTGTGAAAAGAGTGTCGAAGAAATCAAATCAAGGCAAGCAAGAATTCATAGCGGAAGTAACAACAATTGGCAACCTCAACCACAAAAATCTCGTGAAGTTAATCGGGTGGTGCTATGAAAGGCGTGAGCTCCTCCTTGTATACGAATACATGCCAAATGGAAGCCTTGATAAGTACATATTTTGTGATGAAAAAGCAAGCATGGTGGAATCGAGATTGAATTGGGAGCAAAGGCAAAATATAATACGAGGGGCAGCTCAAGCACTCGAGTATCTTCACAATGGTTGTCAAGAGCGGGTACTTCACCGTGACATAAAAGCCAGCAACATACTGTTGGACTCAGAGTTCATCGCTAAGCTAGGGGATTTCGGGTTGGCTCGAACCATTCATGAAAAAGAGAAGGCTTATCATTCCACCATAGAGATTGCTGGCACACCTGGTTATATGGCTCCGGAAACCTTTCTTATCAGCCGAGCAACGGTCGAAACCGATGTCTATTCCTTCGGCGTTCTCATCTTGGAAGTTGTTTGCGGGAGGAAACCTGGTAACAAAAGCGAGCAAAAGAATTACAACAATAGCATCGTCAATTGGCTATGGGAACACTATAAGAACGGGAAGATCACTGCCGCTGTGGATTCCAGGATGGATGGGAACTTCGTCGAGAATGAAGCCGAGCATGTGCTGATTCTAGGATTGGCATGTTGCCATCCGAACCCACATTACAGGCCTTGTATGAGATCTGTTTTGCAGGTTCTTTTGGGGGAAATTGATCCACCTGAGGTGCCTCAAGAGAGGCCTTCATTTGTGTGGCCAGCTATGCCCCCATCTTTCACTCAAATGGATTACTCTCTGAAAGGCAGCCAACTCAATCCAATTACGGACCTCGCGGGTAGGTAAGGTCATAAGTCAACCGCAAGCTGGTTTTTTTGAGCTTGAACATACTGTAATTATGTTAAGGTTACTATTTTTTTTTCAATTAGATGTCCAATCGTCTATTAAATATTGTGTTAGAAGTGTTAAAGATGAAAGTCTAAGATAATAAGATTTCAATATTGTTTAATGTAGATAGCAACTTCGATTGCAAGTTGACCATTTTAATAATTCAATATGCACATGATTAGAAAATATACATACCATCAAATAGAAAAATCCATCCAAAAAATTTATATAAATTGTAATAGGGCAATTTTGCCCGGGCCCAATTAAGCAAATAAACAAAAGAACACAAACAAATCAAAAAAAACCAAGATAACAGTCCAAAGTCCATTTTTACAAACAAAGACCCAATTATTACAACCCATTTACAAACCCAATTCCCGGAGCCCAAAACCCCTAACCCGGATCACCCATCAGACCCAAACAGTAGCCCACAATTAAGCACCCAAACCAGCCCGATAAGCCCTAACCCAAATTGGCCCAAACTGGCTTCAGTAAGGCAAAACCCTAGCTCCCCATCGAGCCTCCAGCGCCGCATGCTAGCACCCCGACAGCCTGGCCCCGTACGACGTCTAGCTGGCCTCAACGCGCATCATCCCGAGGCTTGGCCCCAACCTGCTTCCGTCCCATCACCTCCCAGCGACTTCCAGAGACCTGCAAACACGCGACAAAGACAGACAACAGCAATAGCAGCAACAATAGTACCAAACAGTGATAAAATAAGTGTAATCAAGGCTATAAAATGAAAAAGAACCGATTGTAATAGGGGGTGGTCATTCGGCTAAAAGGGGAGAGGCCGAAAGCTTTTGTAATCGGGGGGGAGGGGATTTTTTTTTAGATCCAATAACAGTGTAAAACCGGGAATCCCCAATTCTGGTAAAAAAACCATCTTTCAGAAATCAAAAAGGAGGAAAAAAGGTTGATTTTTTTTACTTTCTTTCTTATTCGATTTTCCTTTTATTTTTCTACTTCAAATATTGTAAAAAAACAAGAATAAGGAAAAGAAAAGGGGTTCACCTTTGTTGCACGGATGCGCCACCGGAGATTTCCTCCGTCATCGGTGTCGACATCAAGGGGATGGAGGTTCTGGGCTGTTGGTTCCCTTTAATCGAGGAATCTTGGCCTTCCAAGGGCCTCGAACGGGGCATAATGACCCGTATAACTCGTCGTCGGCTACCGGGAGTACCGGTGGTACCATGGACTGTCGATTGAACCTCGAACGGCACCGGAGGGAAGGGTATCGGAAACCCTAAATGATGGGGGTGCTTTTCGGTTCTTTTCCTAGGAAGAAAGGGGGCTAGGGTTATTTTGGTTTTGAAAAGAAGAATACAAAAAAGGGAAGGGTTCTGACCCTTAACAGGGCAGCAAACGGCACCGTTTGGTGCTCAATCCATGCGACCCGACCCATATACCGTGTGACCCGCGTGTTTTGGTCATGAGGGTATATTTATGCGATAGGTCCCTCTGTTCTGTAGCATGTTTCATTAAAGCTTTAGGTTTTCTTAATTTAGCCCATTTATTCCGTGATTGTTTCAATTTAATCCGTGCTGTTGCACACCGTTTTAAAAGCATGGGAAAATTGCATTTTGGGACCCTTCTCTGTCTTGGCGTGTTCAAATGGATCCCCATTCCATCCGTTTTTTTTTAATTTTGTCTCAGAATTCTGTCTTTATTTAATTTTAGTCTCGTTTCCATTAATTTTTATTTCTTCACTATTATTAAGTTTATTATTATTATTATTATTATTATGTACGTGTACATGTATATATTCTCTTAGAACTTACTTGTATTATTTTACTATTTGTTTTTTTTAACATACTATTATTTTTATTCTTAGTATTGTTTTTACTTAATACCTATATATATTACGTCTTTCTTTTAACATTAATTTTTTATACCTTAAATACATTATGTGGATTTTTTTAATACTATTTTACTTTCAACATGTGTACATATATATACATGTATATTTTACGTACGTTTTTTAACTATCATTATTGTGTATATATTTTAAGGTATATATTTATGTAGTTTCATTAGTAGTTTGTTTTTTTTTACATTATTATTCCTAACATATATATATTACGTTTCTTTTTAATATTATTATTATTATTTTTTAAGTACTTTAAATATAGTATGTGAATATATTTTTTATACTATTTTATCTCTAATATGTATATATATATTTCTCACGTGTTTACTTTTTAATATTATTATGGTGTATGTATTTTAATGTATATATATGATGTGTTACCAATATTTGTTTTAAACATTATTATTGTTTCTGATATTTGTATGACATATCTTTTTAATATTATATTATGCAAGCATTTTAATATTATGTTTATTTATTTTCAATAATATACTTCCAATGTTGTATTTGTACATATATCATACATATACTTCCATTACCATATTATATTTAACATCATTACATATAAATTTCTTTTGGAAGTCCACGTTATCTTATGTATATATATATATATATATATATATGTTAATATTACATCATTCATGTCTATATGTATATTTTCATATTGTTTCATATTTTAATACTTTGTCATGTATATTTTTGTATTACGTATTATGTGTATGTATTTCATATTATTATATGTTTTCTTGATACCCTTATTAATTGTTTAATATCGTTCGTATCTGTTAATGTTGCATATCACCATGCTTATATTTTTGTGTATTCGCGTTTTTTTATCGTTTGCATGCTTCTAAATTGAATATGTAGGTGAAGTGTTTTTTTAACCTTGTCACGGATTTTTATCGTTTTAAAAAGTTTTTCATATTCTCGATTAAATTTCAAAATAAGGCAATGCACCGATTTTAATACCAAGTCGTTGATTTCATCGCTATGTTGGATGAATCACGTTGATTCGTGTTAAAACGGGGCAATCCTTCAAAAATTCAAAAACTTGAAATTCCTCGTATTTTAAATGGATCACGATTAAATCTCAAATTGAATTCGCGTTTTTGAAAATCACGACAACACGTGTTTATTGAGATGCCAATTTTGGGTGTCGCGGGGGTGCTAATACCTTCCCCGCGCGTAACTGACTCCCGAACCCTACTTTTTCTCTGGATCATAACGCGGACCTAAACTTGGCCTTATTTTATCCAAAAATAAATCTGTTAAAAAGAGTTTTTATTAGGTGTCCGATCACACCTAGAAAAAAGATCGGTGGCGACTCCCTTTTCATAATAAAATCAAAATTCGATATTTTTTCAAAGTTTTCAACAAATCGCCACAATTAGCGATCGAAGCAAAATTTACGTCGCTACATAAATAATCAATTGATTAACTAGGCATAGCTCTTCTCCAACTTTTAAACAAGAGAATAATATGCTTCAACACATTGAAACTCACATCTTCTTATACTAATAATAATATTAATGCCAATCGAGATAATATCCAATTGACAACTGAAAACTTTTCTAAATATATTTATATATAATATTTATAAATATAAAAATTTGTTAAGCAATAGTTAGTCAAAATCATTAATCCTCGAGGGAAAATTATGGGAAATAATGACTAGTGTTGTAGAGAAAAAAAAGGAGCTCTTCAAGTTAAGTCTTTTGGTCTATATAAAAACTTAATTTACTCTAAGAAATAAAAGAAAAAATCTATCAATTTACACTACACCGACCTTTTCGGCTCAATTTCGTGCGGGAGCCCCATCCTTTACCCTGTTCTTATAAACCTAATAAACCATAATGTCTTATAAATAGACAGGAAAAGGTCTATATAAGTAATGTGAATAAATTATTTGAAATGCTTTTAATTTCTATATTTCAAAAGAACAATAGATAAATTTTAGCCAAGTATTTTTTTTCTTTAATATAATGCATGAATTCTATTTTTTTTAATTATAAATTAACTGAAACTACAAAAATATACTTGATAATTAGTAAAACTTTAAGTTTCCATGAAATAAGAATTGTCATGTAAATTAAAATTCTTATTAATCATATTATAGTTATAATCTTGCTTTCCAACATAGTTGTGCGCTAATAAACTATAAGCATGCCTAGATTTTCATGAGTGCTTTAGAGATTTTACCACAAACCTCATAGAAACGGTTTCACTTCACACTTATATAGATTAACCCGTCAAGTGTTCAATGCAAATTAATATACCACCTATAAATGGTATACTTTTGATTAAGAGTACATGTGTTTCGAGCTCTTGAAAATTGCAAGGTAAGCTTTGGGAAGGTGCTCGGATTTGTCAAACAATCCAATATGAAGTCCAAATCCTTCAAGTCCTTCAAGTTTTCAATTGAATAATCTTTTCTATTATTCTAGAACTCTTAAATGCTTAAAGAGGATTTAACTCAAAGAACAAAATACGCGATAAAAATTAAAACTTCCTAAAGAGGGCAATCAACTTCCTGTTGGATCTAGTGCCCTAAGTGTAGTATTTTTATCTAAGTACATTTGTAATTTTTCCAACAGATTGGTTAACAAAATTATTCTTGAATTACATTAATACTTTATATATTATCCTCACATTATTTTTGCATGCAAAACAAAATGGAAGAAATTTTTTCTCATTAGTTGTCTAATATTTAATTAATACTACGGTATTACGTGGTCGGATCATAATATGAAAAGACAGCTTGTATTATTAGATAAATCTAAACATGCCATTAGTCTAACCAAAAATGAGCAAACCGATTGAAAGACTAATATGTCGTCTATCAAGTACAATTCGGGAGATGCTTTGTCTTGGATATCGAAGCGGATGACCCTCAGAAGATAAAGATATAGATGTGACTAACTAAACTGACAGTACATTGAACAGGACTAAAGTAGAATAAACTTGAATCTGTTTATGGGTTTATTCACTTTTGACGTTCATAGTGTGGCATACCTAAATCCTTAGTGGATGATGGACTATGTATGTGTGACTCGTACACTTTGATGTAAGTAAAAGTTTGAGTTCGAATAAATAAAGAACCAAAAGCTGGTGCGTTGAGTGTACGACTTTTGCAGTATATAGCGTCATTCACAACAGTGGAATTCAGGGCCCAAAACATGGATAAATGATATCCTCTCATTGGCATTACATAGTTGATAAAAAGTATATATAGTCGTGAGTCGTTCATCTTTGTGATGAACGACTTGATTACTATTTAATAGTAATTGACTTTTTATGAAAGAAGATGTAATAGTTACCATGAGATAAAATAAGATCATATTGGGAGAACAGATATTATCCTAAAGAGATCAATGATATCCTTTGAAGATAACACACTTATAACAAGATCATTAGACGAGCACTAAGTAGATGCTCTCATAATGATAAATCATTAGGAAGAACTTAGTCACGATAGTATAGTGGAATGACTTCGTGACTAAATGAGTTTATAATTAATAGGCGAAAAGTCAGAACTTAATTATTGTAACACCCCGAATTTTGGGCCTAGAAGTATTAGGCCTTGGTTAAGTTTTGGATCCTAGCTTAGTATTTTTAAGAGTTTAATTTTGGCCTTCTAGAATGTTGGAAGTGGCATGAATATGAACTCTAAGGAGAGTGATCAGAAGAGAAAATATAGGAAGATGTTAGGAGAGCTTATCGTGGAGAAAAATTAGGAGATGGGATGTGGATGAAGTGGAGCCAATTGGGACTTTAGGGGTTCAGTTTTGGGTATTTAGAGGGGGTGCTGAATTCTTTTTGAAGAGTTTCCCTTGCTTTGCCAAACAAAATGCTTCATTCTTCTCCTTCTTTCTAGTTCTTTTTCCTCTTTTGCAAAAGCCGAACACCTATATCGCCTTTGTTGATTTCTTTCATTAATCTGTTAAAAGCCGAATACTAATATCCTCTTTGCCGATTTCTTTTGCTTTCCTCCATCACAAATTTGTTTTCGTTATTTACAACATTTAATCAAGATTTTAAAAGTCAATCACACTCAGTAGATATCTAGGTCGTTAGTTTGAAGGTGAGTTTTGGTAAGTGTCTCATTCTCAATTTCGATTTCTTAAGTGGGTGGCTGAGTATATGTGTAGCCTATAAGGGTGACTCGTATGGAAGACGAGTCACCTGATGTTGATAAAATATGTGTGTTGATGCAGATTTAAGAATATTTGAGACTATTTGCTAAGGAAGGCTAGAAAAGCCGAAGGTACACGGTAAGGTTACGGTAAGGCTTCGGGATTTGATAAAGTTGTAGTTTAAGGTATAGAATTGATTCGAAAGTGGTTTTGATTGTAGGTCGAGGCTGAGGATAGTGTAGTGCGGGTCGTCAATCAGGTGTGTACATACACTACACACATGAAAATCGGCAAAAGCCGAAATCTCAAAATCCCGAATAGGCCTGACGAACTTGTGGGCCCAAAGTGACAAATTTATGATATGAAACTGTATGATGGATTGACATGCATGATTGTATGATCGCATGATTGGATTGTAATTGGGTCTAATGGGCTACATAAACATGTTTGGGACTTAATGGATTTAATGAATATGATTGGGCCTAGTGGGCTTATGGGACTGTAGAAATGCATGCTAGGGTTTTTATGGACTTTAGGCCTAGTTTTGATCTCTCAAATTTTACATAAGACTTAATTAAATAAATAAACATGTCTGTGGGCAAGTCGCTAGACTAAGGTGTAGCAATGGATGTGTGCATGTCTAGGATTTGATCTAGGAAGAGCTTGGTACTTAAGCGGTCTGAGTGACCCATCTCTTCTTCTCTTGAATCCTACCTGGTGCATAGTGTCCGTTCACTTTAGTCGCGAGGACTTGTTGATGGGCCAAAACCATAATTAAAATCTGTTCCTTTAGGAAATTACGAAAATACCCCTCTAGGGAAGAATTACGAAAATACTCTCTAGGGTAGAATTACTAAAATGCCCCTGTAGAGTAGAATTATTATAACGCCTCGAAGGGTAGAGTTACCGAGACACCCTTGTAGGGTAGAAATTACCAAAATACCCCTGGGTAGTGAAATGACTAAAATACCTCTATGTGTTATGAGTGTGACTGGTGTATGTTATATGTGACGATGATGCATTCATGAGATATTATGTTGCATGTGGGCTGGGTTTTGATTGGAAGAAGTGTATATAAGGGTCGCATGGTCGCTTGACGACTGTGGACCCAACAAAGGCTTCTGAGCCACGAGCAGCTCTGCTGCAACGATAAGTAGTGCCGCAACCGGTGCTATAACGAAGGCTTTTGTGCCACGAGTAGCTCTGCTGCAACGATGAGTGGTGCCGTAATCGGTGTCACAATATGTGTTTAAGGATGGGTGGGTCGAGTATCTCCCCACAGGAGTGTAGGGTTGGAAGGGGGTGTACAGGGTTGGTTATGGGTAACTGCATATGGCATGAACATCTTGATATTTGAATGTAAGCTCGGGCCAAACCGAGGCTATCAAGGGCTAAGGCCTAGAGGCCACTGATATTGTTAAGGCTTAGGCCCAATGTGATTTTTACATATTGATTTGATTGCCAAGGGTTGTATACACTGAGTTTCGAAATTCACACCCTTTAATTTAATGTTTCAGGTGATCCTCAATAGACGGCTCGACGTGGGAGAGGACTCGGAGATGGCCACACTGCAAGCTACTTAGGAATTTTGAATAATTTTCAAATTACTTCACTTTACTTGTTGTTTTTGTTTAAATGGGTTGTAATAAGGCATTGTTTCTCCGATAAGACTGTAATTAGGGTTTATTTTCTATTTTGATTGCCTAGTTTTATCTTTACTTAGATAACTTTCTCAAATTTAATGTGGATTTTAAATGACATTGCTTTTTGGGCGTTTTTCTTTAAACATGGGCTTCCATTTTGGGCTTAACTAGAACTTGAATTTCTAAATCCCGACTTAAATTTTAACCAAGTAAAGTTTCTATCAAACATGTTCTCAATTTCATCAAATCGTTTTGGAAACAACCATTCTCTTCAATGTGACATCACCAGATTCGGCCATAACGTCTGGGCCGGGTTTGGGGTGTTACAATTATAAATCATTTAAGACCTAATCACATATATTCAACCGGTTCCACCGCTAGCTTGTTAAAACTAGAAATGAATTGTGTGTTTAAATAGAAATGAATAGGAAATAAGAAACATTCAGAAATAATTATGGTGTTTTTCGAAATGAAAAAATGGAATCATTTGAAAATTAATGTAGGTTTCCAAAATGAAAATGGGAGTAGAAATGATAACGATTCATTTGGATTACTTAAAAATGATAGGAAGAATGAATTTGTTTTTGAGTTGTTCTGAAACCCGAAAATAAAAATAAATCATTTAATCAAAATGAACATATTGAATTGTGAAATATTAAACACATTTTCTCAAAATTTTACCAGGAGCAAAATCATCAAAATTTTACTGATGGTAAAATCATCAAAATTTAATTGGTGGTAAAATAGGGATGAGAAAATTATCAAATATAGAATATTAAATTTTATTTTGGAAAATAAAAAAAAACTGAATCGGGTTGGATCGCATTACAGAGTACTAGGTCAAAAGGTCCATGAAGTACTTGTAATTAAACCCGATGTGAGAGAGACCCAAAACCCCTCATATAACATGAAGAGGGGGAAAACCCTATTAGAAATATTTGGATGTGTCGTTCACCCCACTCCTATTCTAAATATAAAGTTATTTTTCTATTTGAAATTAACACTACAACTCAATAAGGGTTCTACCTTCTCTTCTTATAAATAGATGGAACCGGTAGGGCATTAAACACAACTTTAAGAGATTGTTATTCTGCCAAAATTAGAGAGAATTTATTCTCAACTATTAAATATATATATTTTTCAGAATAACAATTCTACCAGTTTCTATTAAAGAAGAGAGTATTTCCATTTTCACCCCAAATAAAAGTGAGATTTTTTTTCTAGTTTTGTGTTTCGATTTAATTGATTTGAGCCCACACTCAAAGCAGTTTATGGTACGAGAATAGTGAAGAAAATCATTTGGTTAAAAGTCAGTAACAATGAATGTCCGCTAGGCCAAAAACACAAGTATGAATTCGATTAGGATTTATTGTTATAAATATCACAAACTAGGTCAGTTTTCAAATTTTTAATTTTCTGTTTGTAAGAAAACCACTTTCAAATCATATTTTTTTCCAACACTTCCTCTATGTAAGGGTTCAAAATCAAATTTTGAATTATAATTACTCAGATGATAGCAATTATAATCTCACAAATTTAGAACAAGAGAAACAAGAAAAGAAAATTTATTTGAGTTCTAAAAAGAAAACTCAAATAAATTTTCACTAAATTTAAACAGAGTTTCCCCTTAGAATTGCGTATATAAATTTTGGTATTCATACTATATATTTTGTGACACCCACATTTGACCTAATCCACGAGTCTAAATATATGATGTCACATTACATTGCCAAAACAACTCAGACTATTTCAATATAAATACATTAAGTTTAATATAAATTTTTTTCCATATAATTCAAATTAGTCATTCATGATCATCTAATATTATTCGAGGTCAAATATGTTTATCAAGACTCAATTCTAATTCAACCATCAAAACTTAACTAGGTCTCGAAACATTAAAGATCATGTCTCAAGACATGCTTTCCTTATTCTGAACTTTTGTTATTAAGTATGGAGACATAAACAATGTATCCTACTATCAACAAACCAAATTGTCAAAACAGCATTTCCAAACATACAAATTTCAACCAATTACATACTTAACTTATACTAACTTATATCCAATTTCATATGCATCAAATTGTCCTGCCAATCATTATCACACATTTACCAAACTTAGCATTTAAGTGTGCATAACTAATCCAAGGTAATATTATCAAAGATGATCAACAATTTCCTTTATATATTTAAATTCAACATGACATGTCATTATTTACTAATTAATCTCAAAGTTCTTATACCTTAGAAATAAGTCCCTAACATTTCAATTAGTAACCTAAAAACTTTTACATTATTTAGTTTTATTTCAAACTAACCCAATTCATTCCTACCATACTCTTTACTTAATCAAGTTTAATTATCATATATCTCATACTTTCAAATTTATGGAGTTTAAGTCTTTAACATTAGTATCATGATTTATCTCACTTAATAACCAAAATTAATTTTATGGATCAGCTAGAATGAAGTTTCCACATGAGAAATCTATAAAAATCTTGAAGAAAAAGCTAATACTTTACCTTATAGAAGGAGAAATGTTGAGCTTTTTATTCTCTTTTAATTTCGGTGATAAAGAGAAGCATAGATGATGAAAGCCACCTCTTTCTTCCCCCACTTATAATATATAATAATTAATTAATTAATTAATTAATTAATTAATTAATTAATTAACTAATAAAAAGTTATTATAAAACAAATCAATGGCTAATATTTCATTTAGCGTAAGTTAGTGGAGGTGAGTGATTAAGATGGAGCGGTGCCACCATCCCATTTTCATTGTGTTTTATTTATATTTAGACTCTTAGAATAATTGTACTTGAAGGTAGGGGTGTTTAAACTTTAGTTAAAATTGAATTAATTTATTGAATTGATTTAATTTGGTTAATCGGTCTGTTAATTGATTTAGTTTAGTTGGAGGTCAATTAAAAGTTTTTTAAAATTTCGATTAACGGTTAATTCGATTCAAAATCGAGTAATTAACTAAATTAATCGAACTTAATAAATAATATTATATACAATATGTATTGGACTATTACTAGTTCGGTTAATTCGGTCAAATGAACATTATAAATTTATTTATTTTATATGTTTTATACTTGTTTTAAGAAAAAAAACAAAACAAAACATGTAAATTTCTATTACATATTTATAGAACAAAATTCAAAAGAGTTATACTAGAACTCAAAAAAACATAAAAATAATTATTTAATAAAAATCGAGACCTTTGAAGACTCTAAAAGGGAAATTCGACGACACAAAAAGTATTCCTCTTGTCTGTTGCGACCCTTAAGGCTAATTTGGCAATGCTTTTGAAAATTACTTTTTAAAAGTGCTGTGGAAAAGTACTTTTAAGAAGTGCTTTTGAAAAGTTTGGTTTAAAATTTGAGTATTTAGCATTACTGTCAAAAAGTACTTTTGAGAAATAAAATGTTTATTTTAGACATGTTGTTATCAAATAACAAATATACATTTAAATAATATTTAAATTATTTAATATTATTATATTTTAGTAAAAATATAAAAAATTTTATTATAACTTGTTAATATTTTAATATATGAAATATAAATTTTAAATATTTTTAAGCAATAAATATTAACTATTTATAAAATTTAATTAGAATATATAAACTATATTTTAAATATTTAAATATAACAATTAAATATTTAAAAAATATTTTTTATTTTTAATTAATGATTTTAACACATTTGCAATTAAACACCAAGGAAAAAAAAGAAATTACTATGTTATTGGAGAAGTGAAAAAGTAATTAAGCACTAAAAGTGCTTTTGGGAGAAAAAAAAATAATAAAAATTTTAGCTTTTCCTTTTCAGAAGTGCTTGAAAAGCTAAAAATTCTAACAAAAAGCAGTTTATTTTGTACAACTTTTCTTTCAGAAGTGTCTTTGGAGCCAAAAGTGCTTTTTTTAAGCAATGAAGAACAGGCCCTTAATCTTTGATGAGTTAATCGAGCCAATTCATGTTCAATTTAATTATATGTGCTACTCCTTATTTATTTTAAATTAAAAAATAAAACATATCCATATAATTATTCAATCTAATTTTCTATCCATAAGATAATTATTTTCAACATTAATTAATTCAATTAAATAATTTATGCAATTCAATTCTATTCACGTTAAAATCATAAATACTTTACAATCTGTGCAAATTTAATTTAACTGCCTACATAAAGTATAACTACAATGACTAATAATTTAATTCTCACTTTAAATTAATTAATTAATTAATTAATACTCAAAAAATTAAATTAATTTCTAAATAATCAATTAACTTCTTAAGAAATACATTTATTTTAAAAAGTGACTGATATAATCTATTTATCATACATCATTTTCACTATAGATTCAATCAGTTGTTATCATGCAATAAGGACGGAGTTACAATGAGTCCACAGAATGATCGGCCGGGCATATATAATTAGAGTTTAAATAATTTATAATTAAGTTTTGACTCTTTATCTATTAGTTATAAAATTATTTAGTTAAGGAGTCAATCGAGTAAAAGCTATAATTAATATCCTTATTATATACCATCATGAAGCTAATCCGTAATCTTTTTAGATTAAAACCGTTCACCTAATTCAATTCATTTTATCTTATGGTCGCGATTGTATCTTCCGCGATAAAAATTATTATTACTTAATGATTAATCATTCATCCTAGACAAATGACTCATGACCGTGTTCCATTTTCACAATCCACACAATGTCAACGAGAGATATTATTTACTTTTTATTCGAGCTATGAATTCTACTTTTGTAAGTGATGTCATGCCATACAAAAGTCATGCACCCAACATACCCAACATTCTACTCGCCCAACATACAAACGTGATCATTCATTTACTTAGAATTAATGTAAGTCAGACCATTAACGTCATAAGTAAATAAATCCATAAATCCATAAATTCAACTTGAGTCTAGTCAAATGTATTCTCAATTTAAACTATTTCTAATAATCATATTTGCTCCGATAGTCAACCGTTTCGTTAATCAAACTTATAAACAACATAACAATATATTATTATTAGAACCATTTGTTAAATTTAATCCTACAAACTATTAATATAAATTTTCTGACATGTAAAACTAAATCAATGGTAAACACCATCTTTCTTCGTATTTTAATTTAATTAATTATGATCGTGAATTGAGTTTTTTAAAATGATTGATTTTTTTTTAAATTACAAGAAGAAAATAAAATCTTAATAACGATACAACTAGCATGACTTGAACCCAAACTATATTTAAAACGAACAATATTCTATAGATATCAGGTGAATAATCGGAGTTCAAAATGACTTTTTTAAGTTTGATTAGAAGAGTTGGTGGTCTTTATAGATAAATGAAACACGTGAATCCAATAAAGGGGTCAATTTATGGCATTAATAATGAAAAAGACCCCAACAATTACGCGTTGTTTTGAGGCGGCCAGCAATCAAAGTTTGAATGTGTTGATGAAGGGGAAAAGGATGCCTTTATTCTTTGTCAATCAAGTCCTTTTTTAAATGCCCATCATTAACTACAAAAGTGCAAACTCCCATCATAACAAATATTAATGAATTAAATGAGTGAATTTGTTTTTAAAAATTCATTAATAATAATAGTTAATTGAGTCCTAGTTTGATTGGTATGGGTATTATTATCAATACAGGAGAATATGGGTTCAAATGCGTTGAAGCACATTATTCTTCTATTTATAAGTTGAGGAGAGACTATGAATAATTTTAAAAGGTTTATATTTTAGTATTGTTTAAATTTATGTTGTGTAAATTTATATATAATTGAAGATGATATTTTCTTATTAAAACATATTGTTTATTTTAAAAACGTTAAATGCTCAAATTAAGATTTATTTGGAAGTTACTTTTATAAAAGTTAAGTTCTTCGTTGATTGAGTGTTAGCTCAATTGATATCGATATTATTGTTAGTACAGGAAAATATAAGTTTGAGAGTGCTGAAACACTTATCTCCTATTTAATAATATTAGAAAGTGTGAACACATTTGAAAAAAAAATTAGCTGTAATTCAAAAAGTTGGGGAGATCTTTTTAAAGTATTTTGATATCTTCTAATTTTATTGAAAGAGTATAAAATTACATCTTAAATTAAAGGGAAAAATGAAATAAAGCCTTTTTTCTTCCTAGTGGAATACAGGTGACAAATAACAAGTGGTTTCCTTAAAGTCATAGAATCTCAAACTTGACCAAAGTTGCATTAAATTTCTAGGAAGTTACACCATCTATCTTGTCTTCATCCCTGAAATTAACCAAATTCTTATCCCAAAAAAGTTCCTCCATTAATTTTCACCAGCCATTAACATTTAACACAATCTCTCTTGAGCTCACATGCTATATGGCAACTTTGCCGATAGTCGAGCTGTTCCTTTTAGCAATCATAATCGTAGTTTCTTGCATTAAAGTGCAGTGTTTTGATTTCAAGTTTTCAGATTTCCAAGAAGAGAACAGAAAAGATTTGTTGCTGAGTAAGAATTCAACTATTTTCAGAGATGCCATCCAAATCACACCTGATCTTAATGGTGATATTAAAAACACACCAGGCAGGGCATTCTATGGGAAGAAATTCAAGCTGTGGAGCAAAAAGAAAGGAAAAATAGCATCTTTCAACACAACTTTCGTTATTAATATCAGTAACAAAGATTCACCAGAAGTTGGGGAAGGTTTAGCCTTTGTGCTAAGTGCAGATTCTAATGTCCCACAGGAGAGCTTCGGCCAATGGCTTGGCATAGTCAATGCAACCACCAATGGAACCTCTCGAGCTAGGATCGTCGGCGTGGAGTTCGACACTAGGAAGAGTTATGAAGAAGAACCTGACGGTAACCATGTTGGCTTGGATATTAATAGCTGTTATTCAATTGAACAGCAATCATTGAGTGGCTATGGGGTTAACCTTTCCATGGGGGTCGATGTTCAGGCTGTTGTTCAATACGATGGCAAAAACATGACTGTTTTCGTTTCTAATGGAAGCGAGACCCAAAGTAGTAATCCAGTATTATCAGTGCCTGTGGATCTCTCCTCGTTTCTTCCTGAAACTATTCATGTGGGATTCTCAGCGTCAACTGGAAACTTCACAGAGTTGAACTGTGTAAGAGCTTGGGAATTCCATGGTGATGATGTTGGGGATGATTCAAATCTATTGTGGGTTTGGATTGTTATCCCAATTCTAGTTCTGGGTTTGATTTTGGGGCTTGGGATTTATTGGAGGAGGAGATCCAAAAAGGATGATTTGGAAAGAGGGTATGCAAATATAGAAGCTCATATTAAGAGCTCTACTGCTCCAAGAAGATTTAAACTAAGAGAGTTGAAAAGAGCAACAGGCAATTTTAATCACAAAAACAAGCTTGGGAAAGGTGGATTTGGGACAGTTTACAAAGGGGTTTGGAAAGAAAAAGAAATAGCTGTGAAAAGGGTGTCCAAGAAATCACATCAAGGTAACCAAGAATTCATAGCTGAGGTTACCACAATTGGTAACTTAAACCACAAGAATCTTGTGAAGCTAATTGGATGGTGCTATGAGAACCGAGAACTCCTTCTTGTGTATGAATACATGCCGAATGGAAGCCTTGATAAGTTCATATTCTATGATGAGAAAACAGGGAAAGGTGAATCAAATCAACCAAATCTCAGTTGGGAAACTAGGCTCATCATTATACAAGGGGTGGCTGAGGCACTTGATTATCTTCACAATGGGTGTGAGAAAAGGGTGCTTCATCGGGACGTAAAATGTAGCAACATAATGTTGGATTCGGAGTTCAATGCTAAATTGGGAGATTTCGGATTGGCAAGAACGATTCAACAAAGAGAAAAAACGCACCATTCAACGATAGAGATCGCAGGCACTCCTGGTTATATGGCACCGGAAACGTTTCTTATAAGCAGAGCGACGGTTGAAACCGATGTTTATTCGTATGGTGTGCTTCTCCTTGAAGTTGTATGTGGAAGAAAGCTTGGTAATCAGAGTGAGTTGAGTAATTATAACAACAGCATTGTGAATTGGCTATGGGAATATTATAGCAAAGGAAAGATTACAGATGCTGCGGATTCGAATTTGGATCGAGACTTTGCGGAAAAAGAAGTGGAATCCGCACTTATATTGGGTTTAGCCTGTTGCCATCCGAACCCACATTTCAGGCCATCAATGAAGACTGTTTCGGCGGTTCTTGCAGGGGAAATGGATCCACCACAGGTGCCACTAGAAAGGCCTTCATTTGTGTGGCCTGCAGTGCCCACTGTTTTCACCCAGTCAGATTATTCTCTCACCGGATCCCAATCCCAATTCAGTACATTTTCTGAGGTCGATGGAAGATGAACCACCTTAGCTAATCACTGTTACTCAGTTCTGCAATATTACTATACCAGAATACTCCAACCTTTTCTTTTTGTCGATGGGGGTACTTTTATTTTGTCATTATTATTCGATTATGTCTCATCAAATGTTCAAATACAAATGTCTCCTTAACTTGTATATATGTTCATGTTACCTTTTAGAAATCCATGTGCATAAGGATTTTCTTCAACTATAACTCTCATGTTTTCTATAGATGGACAAATTAATCCCTATACATTAAATCAAAAGAGAAATAAACTGATCATTTCTGTTAAAAATTCTATCCATTTCTACTATTAAAACTTGGTGTAGCTGACAAAATAACCAAACAATTATATGTGATGTCGCATACACCTCATGCTAACGTACAAAGACTAATTTTGTAACAATAAAAATGAATGAATTTATAGAAAAGTAAAATATAATCCAACTCTTAGTATTTTTAGTGACAACAGAAAAGATGTCAAGAAAAATGATGAATAGTGAAAGAAAGTCGCCAAGAGATGCAGTTGATGACACAGGAAGTTGAACATTTTTTGTATCTAAACTGCAACAGTCCAATTATTCCATCACATAATGTAGCTTCATCATTTCTTCTCTTTCCCCGTCATAACCGTAAGATCATATATGATTAAAGGAATTGCAATCCATACTTGTAAACAGGGGAAGCTTCAGAATCCCATACAAACATGTCAAGTTCAATTAACTATTATGATCTCACACAAGGTAAATTTATACAAGGGTTATCATAAGCGAGTTGAAGTTCAATACATGCCATTGTTTTAACCAGGAGTTGAGATAAGGAAAAATTGATGGCAAGAGTCAAGATTAAGTCCAAAACTAAAGCCAAATCTATGAGAAGAACGACAAAATGTTTTAACCAGGAGTTGAGATAAGGAAAAATTGATGGCAAGAGTCAAGATTAAGTCCAAAACTAAAGCCAAATCTATGAGAAGAACGACAAAAAAATAAAAAAATAAAAGCCAACAGATGAAACCCCACAAAATTTCTTAATTAGAGAAATAATACAAATTAATATGAAATATTACTTTTTGAACGGTCAATTTGACCCAAGAAGAAGATCCCCCCCCCTAGTCATAATCTATCCATTTGGGATGACAAAATGACTACAATACAAGGTTCTTTTCCTATCACCAATCTCATAAATACAATGAAAAAACGAGCGTAAAGGGGGATGAAGTTCATGCATAATCAGTTTGCACCGTCAAATCATGTATTCCCAATTCATGGTACAAATTATGCACATACTCTAGTATCCGCCGATCATCCATCTCTTTCTTCACCTGCTCAAAGTGTCGATAAGAAATGTAGCATTAAACATCCAACAATGGATTAAAAACATTTTGGAAAGGCATGAGATTAACAGTAAAATACCTGAAGTGAAAGGGATCCAACAACATGACCAGGCACTAGTTCCCAAAACCGAGCTTGAGAAACTTCTATAACATCTTCATGAGACGTAATCTAAACAAGATAGAAAATAAATTATAAATCAAAAAAGAAAGGTGTGTATATTTGACAAGAAATTGCATAAAAATAGAGAAGGTAAAGGCAAAAACCTGCCACCAGCATTTGGCCAAGGCTGAAGATGAAATATTGGGTGGTGCCATCTGAAGCAAGACACCGCCACTAGCTTTAAATAGAGGCATGACAAGCATAAAGACTGCCACCGAAACTAGTCCCAAGCATAGAACTTCTGCATTATTAACGCTGCAAGAAGGGGAATAAAAATAAGACAAAATGAAGAAAGAACAAGGGGGAAAACAGAGGAACAAGCCAAGTTTTTGTTTGAAGGAGCAGGATAGTTGACATCTGGCTTGTTTCTTCACTAGCAGTTAATTTAAAATTGAAGCAAGAAATTACCCAAGAGAGAGAAACCAGGATGCCAATATCAAACCTGCACTGAGAAAAAAAAAAAGAAAAACAAATGTTCAGAAGTTCAAGACAAATTACATGATGAAAGAAAAAAGTAATGCATATATAGAGACAGAACAACTCGCACACCTGCGAACTGAATCTGCAAGAACATGCAGGCAAACTGAGTGGTAATTCATATCTTCAGGTTTCCTGTATACTGAAAGAAAATATACATATAAGAAAAACAAACAATCCCAAGCTCATATTTCAAATTGTGGCAATCATAACCTTATTAAGCTCTAGGTTCTCATATCATGATAAAACAAATTGCAATGCTTTAAACATAACATGGTAGTGTCAGTTCGAACACTTCCACTGACAACAGGTAAGCAAGCACACATACTAGCATGGACAAAAGCAAAGTGAAAAATCATACAGGCATGGCAAACATCTATCATCACTGTATGTAACCCCACAATGTTTCTTCTTAGCATAAAGCACATAATAAATTGATATCAGACCGAAGTCACTACTCTACACATTCATCAACCCCAAAACAAAGAGCACTACTTGCAACCCCCTTACTCAACACCGTAAAAGCACTAAGCTGATGATGGTTTTTGCTAAAATTATTATTTGATATATACTTTTAAAAGCAATTACATATGGCTGGGTCCATCTTCCTAAATTAAAAGTAAAAGGCTAATCCATTGCTCCATCCTGAACCTCATAAGCATTCTTATTTTAATTTCAAATGTAACATCTGACTTACCAAGATTGACTCGAGCATAATTTCTAAAGAACCAAACACCCATAAGATTCACCAACAGATTTGTCACAGCCGAAACAATCAAATAATGTCTATAACCAACCAAAAAAAACAAGTTAGTAAACATTTTTCAGTTTTTTTTTCCTTTTAATCATAAAAAAATTTAGATTAAATATCTAACAACTGACTAATATTTACGACTGTACTACCAATCAAGGGAATGATAACTTACTTGTGCTCTGATTCATCTTGGATAAAAGCGTGAAGCGCTTCCACAGCTAAGGAGAATGACAAGAACAATAGAAATAGCTGTCTAAACATGCAGCAAAATCAAAAATATCAAGATGTTAACCCATTTTATGTAAGTAAAACAGAATCAACAAAATAAAATTGCTGAAATATTTAAAAGAACTAGGAATATTTGTAAAGCAGAAGAGAACAAGAAACAGAAATCAATTATAATAGCTACATGGACTAGACAGCAGCTCAACAGAACAGTGCAAGCCAACAATTAAACTTATGACTTACCATTTCCCATACAGTTTCAAATTATGAGTTATCATTTAATGTAGTTTCCTAATTTTGCATATATTGATTCTAAATATTTTTCACTTTTTCTATTACATCTTAAACAGTGAAGGTAAGCTTTGAGTGAAAACAAGTATATTTTATCTAGCTTTTATATGGTTTATCCAAAAGACAACAAATATCTAGTTCTACTATCAATTTAAACTTTGAAATTCAAATGTCAGAGATAGATGTCTATACCAACATGATTAATACCAAGTGATTTCTAGCAAACAGCAGCTGGGATTTTAAGGGACAATTTATCTCATCCTTTTCCTAAGTTATTGTACTTCAACTTCACTAAAATGAAACCATAACATAAACATGGTACAAACTGAGAGACTAAAACTTGAACGCAACATTTTGACAAAAAGAATGTTGCAAATAAACAAAAACTTACAGCATTGGTGAAAGCAGACAATACTTCAAGTCTTTGGTACCTGATAATGAATTTTTTTACAATTATTAGCATTCATGTAGAACCATCAATATAGTCTCCAGAAAATAATTTGAAAAGGAAAATTTTCCTTTGTCATTTCATAAGTGATTTTGGGGGTTGGACGATATGCAATTGAGATGCCCTTTTTAGGGGAGAGAGAATGACTACCAATTAAATTATGCCTTTGCCACAAATAACTAATGAAACGGAAAATAATAGAAAACTGTGAAACAGCAAATGAATCAGTGCCAGTGAATAATAGTGAATGTAACTGTGTTAACATTGGTTATGTGCTTGATAAAAGAAATAATCTTAGTAAGAGGCATAACTTCAAGTAAAAAGCATATTTGAGAATAATTAAACTTAAATCAGAACCAAGGAAATAAATACTTTCTGGAAATTTTTAACAAGCTCAAGAACTCCAAAAAATACCAATAAACTGAACCAACGTTATCTCATGACATATTGAAACCTGTATGATCTCACCCATAAGTATAAGCACTATCAGACTTTCTCCGAGAAGCAGCCATTGCAAATAATGAAAACGTCAAGAGACCACAGCCAAATGTTAAATGAAAGGCATCAGATACCAGACCTGAAAAGACAAGCATAGAAACAAAATGATTAACAGAAAAAAACTGTAACTATAAAACCAGGAATCCTAAAAACTTGATACAAATTAAAATCAACAAGGAATTTTATTCGACTAAGGATGATATTTTCAAGCATTGTACTCCATTTGACACAAAGAATTAAAGACATCAAATTCAAAGCAAATTGTTCAAAAAATAATAAAGAACAATGGAACACTTAGAAATAGGATTACAAAATTGTGAAGATAAAAGCATTTACAGCCATAAAGAATGCATGCCATCCATAGTAATACTTTGGGATGTTTGGTTCACAGAATGCAAAATTACCTTGGGTAATGAGATTACTTGACATATTACCGGGTATGTTGCATTGCACTGTTTGGTTTATTTGGGTAGAACTTAAGATTTTGCTATTGATTGACAGAATGTAAGATTACCTAAACACATTTTACTAAATTATCCTTATAGAATTTGCTTTCTTTTATTGTTTACTACACAAAGGTTGAAAGCTTATAGCATTCTATTTTACTGATAAATGAATGCATTTCTCTAATAAATTAATTTCAATTCTCTTTTCTCAAATGAAAAAACTAGAATCAAGGAGTGACAAGCAATTAGGGTTTTCTTTAAACTAAAAGTGACAGGGAAAAGAAATAAGAAAAATATGTTCTTTTATTATTAAAACATGTTACTTGTTTAAAAGCAAATTTAACCAAAATGATAAAAAAGAATGGTAAATTGTTATAAAAGCAATATTTTGGACAGAATGCAATGGACAAAATGTAATATGATAGCATTAAAGCTAAATTTTCCTCAACTTATAATAATAAATAGATTTAGTTAAAATGTTGCTTGAAGATGATATCAAAAAACTAGAGAATTTGATTCATTATCTTTTAGTGTTACTTCGTTTTTAAGTAAAATGAACCAAAATGATTAAAAATAAGGGTAAGAAAGATTATAAGATTTCTTAAAGAAGAGGTGTCATTGAGAGTATGGTTAGAAATCTTGACATTGTTGGGAATGTAAGATTAATAGCTCAAGCTCAGGATAAGGTTTGAAATCCAAACGCAAGTACCCTATTATGGAATCTCACAATACCCCAAGAATGTTACATTGCTTGAACCAAGCGCACCCATAGAATATGATCATTTAAGCTTATAGTCGACAATAAATTTTAAAATTGAAAAAGTGAGGGGAAAAAGATAAAAGTCTGCGTCAACACAGGTAGAAGCTTAGTTCAATTGCAAAATATCAAAACTAGAAAAGAAAATTATAGCTGAGAATGATAAAAAGCAGTTAATTAGCGAGCAAATACCGTTATTACATAGAAATAGCAAGTCCAATTACTTGAGCTGTTCTTTGTCCATATTTATTAGCCAAAACTCTTTCGTATACAAATAAATATCCTAATTTAATCACCAACCGATAAAACTACAATCACAATTTATGCATATAAATGCGAAAACCAAGCATAAAAGATATCAGAATCTCACCGATACGACCCGTAAAGAGCCCAATCGCCAATTCAGCCGTAGAATACGCCACATTAAGTGAAATCATAATCAGCAACCTCTTCATTTGGCGATTACCGGTTCTCATAACCCGAAAAACCCAGAAAACAGAATCGAAAACCGAGAATTTATCAGCCGATCCTTTGGCATCGAAATTTCCTTCCTTTGAATGGTCAAAAGAGTAAAACCCTGGGGGTATATCGATGCTTGAAACATTCCTAGATAAGAAAGGCTTGGAGGAACCATTGGAAAAGCTGGGCGTTTGAGGATCTCTCATCGACTGTTTAAACGATGACTGCCGCGAAAACGCATAACGCCGATCGCTTGCGTTGCTGATTCCGAATTCGGCATTCCATGGATGAGGTGATTCGGGCTCCTGAGAGTAGTATTTGAAAGATTTGTTTTCCTCCATTTTTTTTAAAAACAACAATAAAAACGATTTTTTTTCCCTAAATGGGGGAAATTGAAATTAGTGCAAAATTTTAGGTATTCAGTATTTTGCAATACGGAAGGTAAAGTCTGTTTTTTTCCGAAAAGAAGGACTTGGGAGGGGCCGGATCGAAGTAAACGGAGGGATTAGGTTACACTACATTAATGCCTAGAGTAGCTAGAATTGAATGCTGGGACCATCATAAGATTCACAACTTGCGATCCTTGATAGGATCGTCCAATGGTAGTACCAATAGAGCTTATGATATATATTTTTACACGTTTTCAAACCAATTGGCTGCCTTAAAGGACCTGTTCACCAACTGAGGTTGGCTCCTCCAGTTTGGTAGACTTTGGTCAAGTGGAATTTAGATAATTAATTTTTTTTAGGTAAATTACAACTAATGTCATTAAATTATTAGTAAGTTTACGTTTTGGTCACTCAAATGATTATCGATTTATTCAAAATTTTTTATTTAAGTTATTGGGCTGTTAAGTTTAAATCTAGATAGTGAGCTCCAAGCAATAATTTGACAATCGATACGATAAATCAATATCCATCGACGAGTAAAATAACATACCTTAGATCCAAGTCGATCTAATAGTCAATGTTACAGATCAAAGAAGAAAGTTGTTTAGATTTTTATCAACAGATTCATGATATTCAAAAATGTTTCATAAAAAAATTAACTATAGAAAAGAAGGAAATTGAAGCTTTTGATTGATGCAGGCAGTATGAAGAGAGACAGCTAAACAACAACAATTTTAACAGCCCAGTGAAATAATACAGTAACCATTTTATAACTTTTCAAAATTTAGTGGCCAAAACAAAAACTTGATTTAAAATATTATATTTCGATATATTATTAATAAATAAATAGTAAAATATGGCATTGGGCTTGAAAAATTTTCAATTGGATTGCAGCCTGATTCGACTCCCAAATAAGCTTAGATGAAACTTTGGAGTATAACAGCGACTCAACATGTAGATTTGAAAATTAAAGTCCTTTCTATTCTTTTAAGAGATATTAAAGTTATTTGTGTATAATCAATAATTAAATACTACTAGTAGGCTTTTAATTTCAATACAACTATATTTATGTATCTGGTTTATTTAATAATTTAAATTGGAATTTCATTAAAAATAAAATAATTTATTGATAGCATATATAGAGGGTGTTTGGTAACTTTTTTTGTAGTTGATTAGAAATGAAATATGTGTAATGACATATCTGACCATACTTGCTAAAAAATTACTTATTTTGCCACATTCTCTCGTCTTCATTTTCTCCTCCAAAGTCTAAAGTAAGTTTTTTTTTTTAAATTCAATAATTAATTTCCATAATGAATGTTTTAATTCCTTGTTAATAGTATTTTATTTCAATAATTTCACCCAATAAAAACTAGAGTATTATAAACAAATAAATACTTAACAATATATAAAATGTACTATGCCCTTATTTGTCATTTTACACATATCAGCTAAGTTTTTACCAAACACTTTTAAATAAACAGCTAATAGAATCAGTTAGTCAAACTAGCCATTGCAATTAGTAATTAACCAATTGCCTAACAAGGCCAACTTTTTCTTCACTTTTAAATTTATGTGATTTCAAATTTTATTTAATAAATTTTTCTATTAAAGATTACTAAAATATTTTTTTTCCTTTCGAATAATATTTCTAAAATAATAAATACTAACTCTTTAGTTTACTTAATTGATTCTTATGATTGTTATAGCCCAATTTTGTATTTATTATAAACCCAAACCAAAAATAACAAAAAAAAAAAACAAAACAGAAGCCAAAATCAAAAGTCCCAGTCCATATACAAATTTAAACCCAATTACAACACCATTACCCGAACACTAACCCAATAACAGACCCACTACCCTAACCCACTTAACCAAGTAGCCCAAACCCATTACAAATTTTAACCCACTTCTAACCCTTGGCCCACTGCCCAAACCTAGCAGGAACCCTAACCCCGAATACCCATTTGCCCAAGCCGCCTCTACCCACTTGCACTGGCCTCTGACAGCAGCCACCTGCTCCACCGCCCTTCCTGGTCACGTCTCCACCGCCTCTACCTGCAAACAATTAAAATGAAAGGACAGAAAGCGAAGAGGAAATAGAAAAAAATAATAAAGTGTAAGGCTATAAAAGCCCAGATCAAAGCATTTGTAAAGGGGGGATTTTTTACTCAATACGAACATCACACTCTCAAATATTAGCAAAACAGTAACTCATATAGCACCAAATCCAACAGTATCAAACTGGTACAAGCAAGCATCATATTTCAAACGCAATAGCAACGATATCGTTCAAAGAATCAGAAGGGTGAACCCGAAACAAAGAATCAAAGGTATACAGAAGTCAGAATTCAAAGGGAACAAACTTTTTCCTTTTATTTCGAATCTGTCCGTTTCCTTTTTTCTTTCTTCTCATTTTTTTCATGCACGTATACTATTAAACTAAAAAAAATAAACAAAAAAAGGATTCTAAAAAATTTACCTTTTTCCGGCCACCGGAACGGTGGCCGGAACGGCGGCCGACGGAGGCGTACGGTGGTCCGATCATCGGCCGGTGACCGGACGTTGACCGGTCCGGCGACCGGAGCCCGGACCCCCCCTTTCTCTCCTTCTTCTTCCCCTCTCCTCTCTTCCCTCTCTCTCTTTTTTTTTTTCTTCTCTCCGGACACCAAATGACCAAAAAAACAAAAAAACACCCCTTTTATAGCAACCGACCTGGGTCGGGTCGACCCGATCCAACCCGCCTCAGATCCGCGCGTTCTTACGTCATAGGGGATATTTATGCGATCAGTCCTTCCGCCTTTAGGGGGCTGTGTAATCAGGTCCTATCATCTTTGCAATTCAGCCCTGGAAGTTGTCCCGTGTTTCAATTTGGTCCCTAATGCCACTGTGCGTTTTGGGACTTTGGGAAAATTTCTGTTTTGGTCCCCTTAGGTTTTACCCGCGTTTAAATAGGTCCTATTTACATACTTATGTTTTAAAATCTGGCTCGGATATCTGCTTCCGTTTTCAATTTAGTCCCTTTTACTTTATTTCATTATTTCATTTTAATATTACCCCATTTATTATTATTTATTATATTATTATTATATATTATAATTATAATTATTACTATTTTATATTTGTTATCTATTATCTTTTGGAAAAATGTTGTTATTTTGTTTTGTTATTATTTATTATATTATGTATTATTATGTAATAGTATGTATTATTATTACTATTATTATTATTGTTTTATTATCATTAGTATTAATATTATTATGTTGGTGCGCATACGTGTATTATAATATTCTACATAGTACTATTTGATTTGTTTTAAAGTTTTATTTGTTTTGTGTTATATTATAGTATTATGTGTTATTTACTATTATTTTTTCGATTTTATTACTATTATACTTTATTTTCATTATTATATTATATTCTCCTTTTATATTTTATTATATCGCTATTATTATTATTATTATTATTATTATTATTATTATTATTATACCTATTATTTATTAACATTTACTATTGTTAGTGTTAGCATTTTTACTTAATACGTATATATGTATCATTATGTTTTTTCTTTTAATACTATATTTTCAAATACTATCATATCTGTATATGTTTTTTTTAATACTATATTTTACGTATACTTGTGGATGTTACATTTTAAATATTATATATGTCTTTTGATACTATACTATATGTTTCATTATCTCATATATATATATTTTCTAGCTATACAATGTAATATGTGTATTCTTAACATTATACAAGATATATTTTCATACTATATATACTCCGTAATACTATTAGCATGTACATATCTTTCTTAAATCTAGCATTAAACGCTTTATATATGTTTGCTATTGTTTTATACCTTGCATTGCCACTATTATCACACCAAATATATTATTATAGCTATTATTATCATGTATGCATCGTTAATATTCGATATGTTTTGTCACGTATATTCTTTACCTTTATTATTATTTGCTTCTAAATTCAGCACACTAAATTCGCGTTTTTTATCTCTTCATCGTAATTACTCATCCATAATCTTTTCATGTTTTGCAAATAAGGCAATATGTCGATTTTAACATTATGCCAGTGATTTCATTGCTATTGTTGGGTGAATCACGATTGGCTCGTGTTAAACGGGATATCCTTTTCAAAAGAAATAAAAACCTTTAAATACTCGTTTTTGATCGGATCACAATTAAGTTTTAAATTGAAATCGTGCTTTGAAAATTAGACAACCCGCATTTGAAAAGATACCAATTTTTGGGCGTCGCGGGGGTGCTAATACCTTCCCCGCGCGTAACTGACTCCCGAACCCTATTTTTCTCTGAACTTTAACGCGGACCTAAACTTGGCCTTTTTTATTCGAAAATTGATGTTTTATCAGGTGTCCGATCACACCTCGAAAAAAGGATCGGTGGCGACTCCTTGGCTTTAATCAGAATTCGTTTCAAAGTTTTAAATCGCCACAATTAGCGACCTAAGCTTTAAAAATTTTTCGTCGCTACAATGATTTATGACATGTTAAATTAGGATATGTGCGTTTTTCTAAGTTAAAAAGATACAATTTTATTTGATTTTAGTACAAATAATATTTGTATGCAAAAAATGTGAAATATGTACTTAATCAAAATAATTAAAAAAAAGACTTGTGCATATAATTTTGCCTTGAATCACCTGAATCAATGATGTGGCTGAAAGAAAAAAAGGGAAATTAAAGATATGAGGGATGGTATATTTGTTAGTTCTAATGCACTTGAAATCCTTTGGGGAGAGGCTATGACATTGGCACATCACTTGCAAAATCAGGTTGTTTATAAGAAAACTAGTAAGATTCTTTATGAATCGTAGAAGAGTTATCCTCCTAATTTAAAATATTTAAAAGTATGGGTTACCTAACTAAATTATACTATTTAGATTCGTTCTTGACATTTTTAAGAGCTTAGGTAAAATAATAAATTGGGCCCCTTTTAAAAACAATTATAAATTGTAATACAATAGAAGCTGCTTTTAGGGTACTAGGAAATGAAGCATTTATGGTGAAAAATTAAAAATCCTATAATTAATTTATTTTAACCCTTCTAGCCTTAGGCCTTAGGCCATAGTCAGCCGCACTCTCAAACAACCCCAGGATCAGGCCTAATACTACCTATACCTAAGAAAAGAAAACTAAAATCTACAACTTCCAATTACATGTTTATTAGTTACGTTGAACACAATGATACATATAAGTTTTTTTTTTTTTTTTTTTATTTTAAAAAGTGAAGTGTTTGATCGTAATATTATACTTGAGACAAATAATGTTGAATTTTGTGAGCATGTACTTCCTATAAAAGTTCTTAATATTTCTCACACACCAAATATTTAAAATAATTGTGAATATGATTATTTAAAAATATCTACAAAACCTAGAATTGAAAAAATCTTTATGGAAATGGTTTTTACACTTATTTGGTAGAAATTGATCTATTAACTTATTTAAATGTAATTTCTTATTCTGATATTCTTTTCTTGAAAAAAGCTATTGAAGTATAATTTGATTCTATTTTATAAAATAATGTTGGATATTAGTTGATTTAGTTCTTTACACAAAAACCATCCATTTTAAATAGGGAATTTAAACTTGGTGATTAATTGCAAAAGGGTTACTCAAAAACAATAATTTCTTCTATTTGAATTTTAATTACTTTGGCTTCTATATACAATTTCTTAATGGATATTAAAAATAGATATGTCCGTCTAAAATATGATGTGATAAAATAATAACAAAAATATGATGTCGAAATCATTTTTTGAAAAAAAAACATAGAAATCGACTTTTATTTAAAAACGAAAATGGAGTCGCCACCAATCCTTTTTTATGAGGTGTGATCGGATCACCTCATAATTTAATTATTTTTGTTTGGGCCATGTATTATTAGACTTTAGACATTATTTGTTTTAGTGTTAATTCTGATTTTGGGCCTGGGCCGAGCAATTTGCGGCCTATTACATATGAAGTTATATCAGTTGATTATATGAAGTTAAAAGTGAATATAGTCGATCTTTTAACTAAGCCTTTAGAGAGAAAACAAATAAATAAAACATTGATGAGAATAAGAATACAACCAAATTTAGATGTCAACAGCGATGGTAACCCAACTCATAATATTGGCGATCCCATATGGGTCATTTATTGAGCATGATAAAAATGGTGACCTTCCTATAATGTAAATAGTGTTGAAACTGCAAAGCATGTAAAGATAAGCAAAACTCTTAATCCTTTATGTATGGTAGTCTATACTTGCTGAATTGGCATACATGAATGTGAAGTGAGGCCACCCACGCATGTCTTACTAGCAACGTACGAGGAAATGAAGTCTTTGATTTATAAATGCAGCGTAGGAGCTTTTCACACTCTGGTTTGATTATTATTTTTGCGTGTTCCTATTCTTGTCCTAAAAATATGTTATAAGGGAAATATCCTTAAAACACATACTATACTGTTGATAAATAAGATTGATTTGGATATTAAACTATCTTTATTCTGTGGATAACAAAAAATAAATAAATAAATAAATAATGATTAAAATAGGTTTGATGATGGCCAATATACAAATTGCTACACAACATCATTAATCAAACGCCTATGCCTATTATAATGTTTCTCCATGATTACTTTGGAAGCTCCTTCTATGGTTTTGCGCCATGTCTGCATCCATAATTAAAACAAATTATTATTTTTTTAATATTATTATATTATATGATATCAATGTCATTTATAACCATTTGTTTTATATACCATACAATAATGAAATTTATAACAAATTCAATTCCCTTTCGTACGTTAAATAGACTTTAATTTCACATAATTTGAATTTTCTAATTTTACAAATTTGATTAAATTATAGGCGAGATTTATGATTTTTCTTTTTTAATTAGAAGAAAGTTTCATAAGTATGAAAATAATAATACTATTATAAAGAGATAAAAGCAATATTTAGTCTTTAAATTGTTAACTTTTTCTAATTTCATCCCTAAATTCTTTTTTATCTATATTAGTCCTAAATTTGGGAAAAAAATTTCAGTTTTGGTCTATGTGATGATGTGGCATTTTTAGGACAGAAAAAAAGTTGAAGGACCAAGTTGGGGAGAATTGCCTAATTCAAGGACTACGTATTGCTTTATCCCAATTATAAAAGAAGAGTGATCAAGTTATACCAATTTAAAGAAAAAACAGACTAAATCTTAAGTTTAAGTAGAATATGGAGGGACCAAAACCATAAATTAACCAAGGGATTAACGAAGAGTACCTTCTCAATGGTGCCAAAGATGGACCTGTTCCTGATTTCCCTAGCTCTTATCTGCGACCTCCCGATCCCAAGTTGCTTAAGAAAAGTAGACCGGCGTGTGGCGGGCGAAGGAAGAAGCCATTTCCGCTCAACTAAGCCGGTGGTACCATTGTTGGAAGGACTCTCACAGTGACCTAATGATTCCCTTCTGGACCTAGGAAACCCACTCCTTTTCCGCCGTTTCACCACCATTATCCTTAACTCTTTCGCAAAAGCCGCCCCCTTACCGCCACCATCATCATCATCGAGCTCAGCGAACTTCCTCAGCAACTCATCAGACGATTTCTTAGTAACATGTTGAACTTGAACATCATTAGGATTAGCAGTAGCAGCTTCCATTGTTGAAATTTAGAGAGAGAGAAAGAGAGATTTGGTGTAGATGAGGAAATGGTAGGAATATAAATGGAGGATGGGGAAGTGGGGTTGGTTTTTTGTTGGTTTGTGGGGAAACAGCCAAATAGAATGTGGGAAAATGGGAATGGACCGTTGGGGTTAGTGAAGGAATTAAAGATTTGAATAATTTATACAATATAGCCGTTAGGTGTAGGTGTGAAGGGAATTTGGGGGCTATTTTACTAAAGTAATCCAAAAAAAATTTATATTTACAAAAATAACCCAGGTTTAAAAACAATCACAAAAATAACCTGAAATAAACAGTAAAAGTGGGTGTTGGCCTGTCAATGGCCGGCACTAACTCGTATTTTGTACCAATGATTGCCTAATAATTGTGTCAAATATTAAAAAATTTATTTTTTTGGTTTTGGCCTGTTAATGGCCGGCACCAGGATATTTTTTTTAAAATCATATCATACTGATATACAAAAATACCAGATTAAAAAAAATTTTTAAGGTGCTGGCCTGTCAATGGTCGGCACCCTCGTGTTTTTAAAAAAAAAATTTTTAAGAACTGGCCTGTCAACGGCCAGCACTCTCGTGTTTTTAAAAAAAAAAATTTTTGGGTGCTGGCCTGTCAATGGCCGGCACCCTCGTGTTTTTAAAAAAAAAATTTTGGGTGCTGACCTGTCAATGGTCGGCACACTGGTGTTTTTTTAAAAAAACAATTTTTTTGGTGCTGGCTTGTCAATGGCCGGCACCTCGTGTTTTTCAAAAAAAAAATTTTTGGGTGCTGGCCTGTCAATGGCCGGCACCCTCGTGTTTTTTAAAAAAAAATTTTTGGGTGCTAGCCTATAAATAGCCGGCACCTTCGTGTTTTTTTTAAAAAAAATTTTGGGTGCTGGACTGTCAATGGCTGACAAACCTCGTGTTTTTTTAAAAAAAATTTTTCTGGCCTTTTAATGGCCGGCACCAACTCATATTTAAATTTTTTTTTTTGTATTGGCCTTTAATGACCGGCACCAACTCGTATTTTTTTAAAAAAAATTTTTGGGTGCTGGCCTATCAATGGCCAGCACCTTCGTGTTCTTTTAAAAAAAACTTTTTTTAGGTGCTAGCTTGTCAATAGCCGGAACCCTCGTGTTTTTAATTTTTTTTTTGTTGCTAGCCTGTTAATGGCCGTCACCCTCGTGTTTTTTTAAAAAAAAATTTTTTGTGCTGGACTATCAATGGCCAGTACCTTCTTGTTTTTAAAAAAAAAAATTTTTTTAGTGCTGGATTGTCAATGGCGAGCACCCTCGAGATTTTGTTAAAAAAAATTTTTTGGGCGTTGGCCTGTAAATGGCCGGCACCAACTTGTATTTTTTTTTTAAAAAAAATTTCTGGCCTATCAATTGCCGGCACCAACTCGTATTTTAAAAAAAATTTTGGGTGTTGGCCTATCAATGGCCAGCACCCTCGTGTTTTTTTAAAAAAAGTTTTTTTGGGTGCTGGCCTGTCAATGGTCGGCACCCTCGTGTTTTTTAAAAAAAAATTTTGGTGCTAGCCTATTGATATCTGGCACCCTCGTGTTTTTTAAAAAAATATATATTTTGGTGCTGGCCTGTTGATGGACAGCACCCTCGTGTTTTTTTAAAAAAACTTTTTTGGCCTGTCAATAGCCGTCACCAACTTGTATTTTTTTAAAAAAAAATTTTTGCTGGCCTGTCAATTGCCAGCAGCCTCGTGTTTTTTTAAAAAGATACTTTTTTTGGGTGTTGGCCTGTCAATGGCCGGCACCCAGGTGTTTTGAAAAAAAAAAATTTTTAGATACTGGCTTGTCAATGACCGGCACACTCATGGTTTTTTAAGAAAATTTTGTTTTGGTTGCTTACCTATAAATGGCCAGCACCCTTGTGTGTTTTTAAAAAAAAAAATTTTTTGATGCTGGCTTGTCAATAACCGGCACCAACTCGTATTTTTAAAATTTTTTTTTGTGCTGGCCTGTTAATTGTCGGTAGCCTCGTGTTTTTTTAAAAAAATTGCTGGCCTGTCAATGGCCGGAACCATGGTGTTTTGAAAAAAAAAAATTTTTGTGCTGGCCTGTCAATGGTCGACACCAACTAATATTTTAAAAAAAATTTTCTATCCTGTCAATAGCCGGCACCAACTCGTATTTTTTAAAAAAAATTTTGGGTGCTGGCCTGTCAATGGCCCGCACCCTCATGTTTTTTTTGAAAAAGTTTTTTTGGGTGTTGGCTTTTCAATGGCTGGCAACCTCGTGTTTTAAAAAAAAATTTTAGGTGTTGGCCTGTCAATGGCTGTCAAACTCGTGTTTTTAAAAAAAAAATTTTTAGTGCTGGCCTGTTAATGGACAGCACTCTTGTGTTTTTTAAAAAAAAAAAATTTTTGGTGCTAGCCTTTCGATGGCCGACTCCTCGTGTTGTTAAAAAAATTTTTTTTGTTGCTGGCCTGTCACTAGCCGGCACCTTTATGTTGTTTTTAAAAAAAAAAAATTTTGGTACTGGCCCATCAATGGCAGGAGCCCTTGTGTTTTTTTAAAAAAAAAATTTTAGGTGCTGCCTTGTCAATGGCCGGAACCCTTGTGTTTTTTAAAAAAAATTGTTTTTGGGGGCTGGCCTGTTAATGGCCGGCACCCTCGTGTTTTTTTAAAAAAAAATTTTGGGTGCTGGCCTGTCAATTGCCGACACCCTCGTGTTTTTAAAAAAAATTTTTTAATACTGGCCTGTAAATGGCCGGCCGCCTCGTGTTTTTAAAAAAAAATTTTTTTTAGTACTAGCCTGTCGATGGCCGGCCGCCTCGTGTTTTTGAAAAAAAACTTTTGGGTGCTGGCCTGTGAATGGCCGGCACCCTGGTGTTGTTTTTTAAAAAAAAAATTTGGGTGTTGGCCTTTCAATTGCCGGCACCCTCGTGTTTTCAAAAAATAAATTTTTGGGTGGTGGCCTGTCAATGGCCTATGCTGGCCTATGAATGGCTGGCACCCTCGTGTTTTTTCAAAAAAAAATTTTGGGGTGGTGGCCTGTCAATTACTGGCACTAAAATTTTTTTTTTAAAAACACGAGTGTGCCGGCCATTAAAAAGCCAACACTCAAAAAAACTTTAAAAAAAAAACACGAGGGTGCGGGCCATTGACAGGCCACCACCCAAAATTTTTTTTAAAAAAATACGAGTTGGTGCGGACTATAGACAGGATAGAAAATTTTTTTTTTAAAATATTAGTTGGTGCCGACCATTGACAAGCCAACACAAAAATTTTTTTTTTTCAAAACACCATGGTTCCGACCATTGACAGGTCAACAATTTTAAAAAAAAAACACGAGGCTACCGACAATTAACAGGCTAGCACAAAAAAAAATTTAAAAATACGAGTTGGTGCCGGCCATTGACAAGCCAAATTTTTTTTTTAAAACACAAGGATGCCAGCCATTGACAGGCCAGTATTAAAATTTTTTTTTTAAAAAAAACACACATGGGTGCCGGCCATTTATAGGCCAGCACCTAAAAAAAAATTTTCTTAAAAAACCATGAGTGTGCCGGTCATTGATAAGCCAGTATCTAAAAATTTTTTTTTTCAAAACACCTAGGTGCCCGCCATTGACATGCCAACACCAAAAAAAAGTATTTTTTTAAAAAAAACACGAGGCTGCTGGCAATTGACAGCTAGCAAAAATTTTTTTTAAAAATACGAGTTGGTGATCGCCATTAACAGGCCAAAAATTTTTTTTTAAAAAAACACGAGAGTGCTGTCCATTAACAGGCCAGTACCTAAAAATTTTTTTTAAAAAACACGAGGGTGCCAACCATTGACAGGCCAGCACCCAAAAAATTTTTTGTGTGTAGACCTGCCAATTATCGGCACCCTCGTGTTTTTAAAAAAAAAATTTTTTAGTGCCAACCTATCAATGGACGGCAGCCTCGTGTATTTTTTTTAAAAAAATTTTTTAGGTGCTAGCATGTCAATGGATGGTAGCCTTGTGTTTTTTTAAAAAAAAAATTTTTAGGTGCTGGCCTGTCAATGGCCGGCACCCTTGTGTTTTTAAAAAAAAAAATTTTTGTGCTGACCTATTAATGGTTCGCGCCAACTAATATTTTTAAAAAAATTTTTTTTCTATCCTTTCAATGACTGGCACCAACTTGTATTTTTTTAAAAAAATTGTTTGGGTGCTGGTCTGTCAATAGCCCGCACCCTTGTGTTTGTTTAAAAAAAATTTTTTTTTTGGTGCTGGCCTGTCAGTTGCCGTTACCCTCGTATTTTTAAAAAAAAAATTTTGGGTGCTGTCCTGTCAATTACCGGTACCCTCGTGTTTTTAAAAAAAAATTTTTAGTACTACCCTGTCGATGGCCTGCCGCCTCGTGTTTTTAAAAAAAAATTTTGGGTCCTGGCCTGTCAATGGCCGGCACCCGGGTGTTGTTTTTTTTAAAAAAAATTTTGGGTGCTGGCCTGTCAATGGCCGGCACCCGGGTGTTGTTTTTAAAAAAAAATTTTTTGGGTGCTGGCCTGTTAATGGCTGGGACCCTCCTGTTTTTTTAAAAAAATAATTTTTTTTGGTGCTAACTTGTGAATGTCCAGCACCCTCGTGTTTTTTTTAAAAATAATTTTTTTTGGTGCTGGCCTATCAATGATCGGCACTCTCGTATTTTTTTAAAATAAAATTTTTTGAAGGTGCTGGCCTGTAAATGGCCGGCACCAACTCGTATTTAAAAAAAAAGATATTTTTTGTGTTGGCCTGTCAATAGCCGGCACTAACTCGTATTTTTTAAACAAAAAAATTTTTTTTAGGTGCTGGCATGTCAATGGTCAGCACCCTTGTGTTTTTTTAAAAAAAAATTTTTGGGTGCTGGCCTGTCAATGGCCGGCACCTTCGTGTTTTTTAAAACAAATTTTGTGTGCTGGCCTGTCAATGGTCAGCACCCTCATGTTTTTTTAAAAAAAAATTTTAGGTGCTGGCCTGTCAATGGCCAGCATTCTCGTGTTTTTTAAAAAAAATTTTGTGTGTTGGCCTGCCAATGGTCGACACCCTCGTGTTTTTTAAAAAAAATTTTGAATGCTGGCCTGTCAATTGCCGGCAGCCTCATGTTTTTAGAAAAAAAAATTTTTAAATGCTGGCCTGTCGATGACTGCCAGCCTCGTGTTTTTTTTTTTAAAAAATTTTTGGGTGCTAGCCTGTCAATGGCAGGCACCCTTGTGTTTTAAAAAAAAAAATTTTTTTTTGGTGCTGGCCTATTAATGGTCGGCACCCTCGTGTTTTGTAAAATTTTTTTTTTGTGCTGGCCATTGGGATGCTTGCATTAAAAAAATTTTAGATATATATATAAGAATTTTATCTTTCATTAGATTTCTTGTTTGCTTTTTTTTTTTTTTTGCTTTAAAAACTTTAGTTTTTTCTTTGTTGAGAAGAAAGCAATTTTTTTTTAAGATGAATTCCCAAATATTGTTTGTTTATGTTCATTTTGATGGAGAAATGATGAACACAATTGAGAATGGTTGTGTATTTCGAAGTCAGAAAAAAATATGAATGAGATTCAACAAGCGTGTTTCTTTATCGGATTTAAAACAAAAAATTAGTGCAAAGATAGCAAGACGTTGTGGAAAGCAAATGTTGAGACTATTTTACAAATTTCTAATTTCAACTGATCCGCTAAAGTTCTCAGAAATGAAGCTTGAAGATGATGATGATTTAGGGACAATGATAGCAATTTATTGCCCCTGTAAGATAGAAAATCCTAGCCCAATTGAGTTGTTCGCGGAGATTACTGAACCAGATCCGATTCAAGTTGTAATTCCAACAAGCCAGCGCTCTGGAATTGATTTTGATCTTAACGTCTCCTGGGAAGATCAGTCGGGTTTTGGACGGTCAATACCAACTCTCAAAAATCCAAACACCGGTGAATGTTCTTATAACATCACAAACCCGTTTCCTCGTCTAGAAATCCATCCAGAGGTGTTGGCCACCATAGAAGATATTAATGAAGGGTCCGACAATGATGATCACTCCCACCGTGATCCAAACGACGGTTTCAGTGACCCCGATTTGGATGACATCCCTGAAGACATAGACGAGGAAGGGTCGGTGGAGGGTGTAAATGCAAACCCCTACTCGGCAAGGAATAGGAGCCCTGGTATAGTTATAAGAAATAATCTAGGGTCCTTCATGACCGATGTGGATCCTGATGCAGCTGTAGCACTCGAGTTCCCGGAATATACAAATATTGTGCCGGCTCACCTACTTGAAGAAGAATTCAGCGATGAAGAGTTGTTTGTGGGACAACAATTCGATAACAAAAAAGACTGTTTACATGCTATAAAACAACTGAGCTTGATGTTAGGTGTGGATTATAAAGTAACGAAGCCGACGCAGTCTTTATACATAGGAGAATGTTAGAAAGCGTCAAATGGTTGTAAATGGCGTGTCCGAGCCGCGTTAATGCAACGGACGCAGATGTGGATGATAAGGAAACTAGAAAGTCCATACACATGCATGTCCGCTCATATGTCACAAGACCATGGAAAGTTAGATGCAAAAACTATATGCAACTGCATCATTCCTTTGGTGAAAGAGTCGCCCACCATTCAGGTGTCGGTCCTTATTGCGGACATTCAAGCTCGATTCAAGTATAAAGTGTCGTACCGAAAGGCATGGTGGGCAAAGCAAATGGTGATGCGAGAGTTGTATGGTGACTGGGATGCGTCATACAACGAGCTTCAAGGATGGATAGCCGGGATGCTGGAGTATGTGCCCGAGACAATGATTGATTTGCAAACACTGCCGTATAAAGGCCCAAAGGGGGAGATACAATCGGGAAAACGAGTTTTTCACCGTTTGTTTTGGACATTCGAGCCGTGTGTTAGGGCTTTCCCTTACTGCAAGTGGATGGGCGACTCTTCGATATCCATGTGCTCATGTTCATGCAACGTGTGCGAGAGCAAACTTAAATGTTGAACAATTCATAGACGAGATCTACACGTTGCAATGCACATTACGTATATGGGGGAACGAATTTCCTGTAATGCCCGATGTCTCAAACTGGGAAGTTCCATCGCCTGCTTTTGAATGGTGCCTGACCGTAGTCTTCGCAGACATCCTAAAGGTCGGCCACAATCAACGAGAATTCAAAATGACATGGATGTTAGGGAGACGGGTGAACTGAAACTGTGCACTGTATGTCGAACATCGGGACACAACCGATCAACATGCCCACATCGTGTCTATGTTTCCGGCCAATCGTCTCGTAATGCTGGAGTAGAAGATGATGGTTGATGTATTATTAAGCAAATATTCTTGTAAAAACATTGTAAATGAAATAAAATTAGATAAATCGTATGGAAAAAATTGAAAATTATATGGAAAGGTTGATAATTTAAATGAAATGATTAAAATTTTTTATTAAAATAAAATGAAAAAAATTAAATTAAGTTTGAAGAAAAAATAAATTAAAAATGAATTTAATGAAATTAAATTTAAATTGAAAGAAATATAAATTTAATGAAATGAAATGGAAATAAGAATGGAAATGAAATTAGAATCAAATGAAATTAGAAAGAAAGAAAATTAAAATGAAATAAAATTAATAAAATTAATTCAAATGAAATAAAAAAATTTAAATAGAATTCAAAAAAAAGTACCTGATATGACTTGACTGCACAGGCCTGATGCAGGCACATTAATTTAGCCTGCCAATGACCGGCCATGCTTAGGCTTTTTTTTTTTCCTTTCAATTTTTTCCAATTGGCCCATTACTACTCTTTTTATAATTTTTTTAAATTTTTTTACACATATATAAAATATAATTTAAATTTATAATATATTAAAAATTTTAATAACATATTAAATTTTATAAATTTAAATCGAAATTATTAGATTTTTTTAACAATTTTTTTTTCTAATTTTGCCTTTGAAGCTAAATTTTTGTGATTGTTTTTAAACCTGGGTTATTTTTGTAAATATATAATTTTTTTGGATTACTTTAGTAAAATAGCCGAAAAATTAATTGAATAGAAATAAATAATTTAAATTTATATTAAAAAAAAGTTAAATGACATAGGATTGATAGATGTCGATACCAATTTTTGTGAAAACAAAACGGACGTCGACTTAAAAATATGAATTGGAGTCGCCACCGATCTTTTTTAGGGTGCGATCGGTCACCTCAAAAAGGGGATTGTTTTTTTATAAACCATTTGATTTATTAAAACAACAATTTTGGTCCGCATACCAAAAAAAATAGGTTCGGGAGTCAGTTACGCACGGGGAAGGATTAGCACCCCCGATACGCCCGGAAACCGGTACCTTGTTGATTAATTAATGTCTTTGTGGTCGATGATTCGAAAATTTGAAAGAGTTTAATATACGATCCTTATTTGCTTTAAAACCATTTGGGTATGTTAAAGACGTAAATCAATGGTTGGTTTGCCTTAAGGTAAAACATCGCATCCAATACGGTAGGACACGATATTTCGACCTTAGAAACTAAACTTGCTTTTTATTCAGGAATCACGTATTTGATTTGAAAGGGTATTCGAATACTCAAGATAAATGAAGAAAATCGAAACCCAATTCGTTAGGGCACAATTTCTCAAATTCCTAAGTACCGAATATTGCCTTGATTTTATGAAAATTATTCTTGGACTTTAAAAGGCTATCCGATCATTTAGACTTAAACGGAGAATCGAAACCCAATACGCTAGGGTACAATTTTCGAGTGTCTAAGTACGAACGTTACCTTTTATGAAAATCATTCATTTTTTTTCTTTTTACGTAGGGTAAAAGGGTAATTTGTAAGACGCATAACGAAGGATAATGCAAATTTGTATGAAACATGATAATGTAAATAAAAGCGATAACAACATGCAAAAATAAATGAGAATAATAGGGTTTTAAACATATGTTTTAAGAAGGATATTCGGATATTTAGATTTAGACGAGAAAGTCGAAACCCAATGCGTTAGGGCACGGTTCTCGAATTTCTAAACACCGAACATTGCCTCTATAGCAAAAATTTGTGACGGGTAAAAGAAATTTGAAATACATAGGATAAAGGTATAACAAAATGAAATACGGAAAGGGAATACATAAAAACGATTAATAATATGCAAAAATACTAGTACTTTATAAGCTTTTTGTTTGAATTTATTTTGAGAAGGTTATTCGAGCTTTTAGATTTAGACGAGAAAACCGAAACCCAATACGTTAGGGCACGGTTTCTCGAATTTCTAAACATCGAACATTGCCTACATAAAGAAAAGGTCAATTTGGCACGCGGTAAAAAGTTATATAATTCGTATATAAAGAAAACAAATGATAGTGATGGCGGTAGTACGATGTGGTAATATAGTTGTAACACCCCCACGCCCGAAACCATCACCGGAGTCGAGCTTGAGGTGTTACTAAACTTAATTTACCATTTTAGACAACTTTACAAAATTTGTTTTCATTTTCGGAATAGACTATTTTCTGCGTCATGGTCGCTTTAAAAATCATATCTCGAGTTACGAAACTCGAAATCAAGATCCGTAAATTTTCCTTGAAACTAGACTCATATATCTATCTACTAATTTTTTATAGAATTTTTGGCTGGGCCAATTAGTACAGTTTATTAGTTAAACTTACCCCTGTTTCAGATCTCGACTGGACTGACCTCTACTTACTACGAACCACTTTTCTCTCTGTAACAAATTCACATGAATATGATGCTTCTTTCTCTTAAAACTAGACTCAACAAGGATTCTAAACATATAAATTACATCTCCTAATTATTTTTGTATAATTTATGGTGAATTTTCAAAATTGGAACAGGGGATCCAAAGATCGCTCTGGCCCTGTTTCACCAAAACTCAAATATCTCACAACATATAGCTTCTTTACCTGTTTTGCTTCTTTCATATGAAAGTAGACACAATAAGCTTCAATTTCATAGGTAATTCTTCACCTAATTCGTTTTCCACTATTTTTGGTGATTTTTCAAACTCACCTCATTGTTGCTGTAGTGTTCTGTTTTATGGCAAGTTTCATCCTTTTCTAAATTTTCATGTACTACATAACATATTGGTCTCCCATAGCATCCAACATTATCTAGGCTAGCCATTCCAATGACTAACCATTACCAAGTATTTTTCTTAACCAATCCACAACCATATCACAAAGTTGTTTACACAAAGTAAGTATATTGCTGTACATGCCATATAAACCAAAAGATAATAACCCAAAAACTACCGGAATAAACCAGGATAGTGTGATTCCTCGTGATGATCCGATCCTCCGAACTCACGTTAATCTACAACACATGTCAAACACATTCAAGTAAGCTTATGAAAGCTTAGTAAGTTCATAGGCTTGGAAAGTAAACTTACCAAATTAATAAATCATTCACATAGTCTACATTTCACTACTATCTCCTGTCATTCACAAATCAATTCAATTTTACTTAGTATTATTCAATAATATCCATACTCGAAATTCATCTTTTTGGGCCCGTTTACTATTTATCACTTTTTCGCAAATTAGGAACTATACGGAATTGAGTAAATTGCCTTCTTTATACCATAGTAGAACTATGGATTCACACATAATCACATTTCCTTTTTCCGAAGCCATAGCCCAGCCATGGTCTTACACGGATCACATATCATACCGAGGCCATATCCCGGATATGGTCTTACACGGGTCACATATCACTTTTCTCCGATGCCATAGCCCAGCTATGGTCTTATACGGAAATCACTTGGCACACTTCACCGATGCCATAGCCCAGCTATGGTCTTATACGGGAATCGTTTATCATTTCTTTCCGATGCCATAGCCCAGCTATGGTCTTATACGAAAATCACTTATCATTTGTTGCCATGGTCCAACCATGGTCTTTTTCCGTCAATTCGTCACGTATCATGAGACAAAGGTACTCAATCCGATAGTTTCCTACAATTTCATGCTTTTACATTGTTTATAATCTTATCACATAATTTTGTCATATACACATCATATAACACATTACAAAATTCATAATATTAACAATGATCATTAAAATTTAGCCACATGAACTTACCTGGCTAATTCACAAAAGTTGTAGAAATTCGGGAATTATTCGGTTATTTTCTCCTTTCCTCGACTTGCTTCGATTTCTTGGTCTATAAATGCAAAATATTTTAACTCATTAGCATTTATTTTATTTCTATTTCACTTCACAATTTATGCTGTTCAACTTTCGAAATTGCACTTTTACCCCAAAATTTACAGTTTTTACAATTTAGTCCCTGCTCAATTCATCCATCAATTGAACTAATTTTTCTCAATTAACACTTTATCTTATCATTGTAAACTATTTCACAACCTTTGACATTCTGAATTTCAACACCAACCTCTAATTCACAACTTTTTCACAATTAGGTCCTAAATACCATTTTCTATCAAAATCACTTAATAAAGCCACCTTAATATGAAATTAGAACTTAAATTTCATAATAATTCATCATAAACTTCCCTTAATCAGCTAGGGTAACTTCCAATTTCACCCACCAAATCAAAAACTAATGAATTCTATAAGTGGACCTAGTTGTAAAAGTCATAAAAACATAAAAATTATCAAGAAAAGCAAGAATAAACTCACATGATGTAAAAATATGAATAATCAGCCTTCTCCAGACCTCCTATGGCGTTTTTGCTGAGAAAATATGAAGAGATCTCTAGATTTCTCAATTTTGTCTTTATTTTATATGTTAAAATCATAAAATTTCCAATTTTGCCCTTATTTCCCTTATTTTTCTGCTGATTTTCTTGCCCTTGCCGTCCAACCTAGTCACTTTTAGGCTTAATTGCCCTTTAAATCCTCTTTCTTTTAACACTTAAGCTATTTAATCCTTCTAGCAAATTTTGCATTTGTTACAATTTAGTCCTTTTCATTTAATCAACCACCCAAACAATAAAATTTTCTAACGAGATTTTAACACCACATTACTAACACTCTATAAATATTTATAAAAATATTTTCGGCTCGTTTTAATATCCCGAGGTCTCGATACCTCGTTTTCACTTCTCAATTATTTAATATTTATTTCTAAAACACTATTCACTATTTCAATTATTTCCCTAACTTCACATTTAACTTATACTCATTAAATTAATAATATTTTATACTAATTTGTCAGATTTAGTGATCTCGAATCACTGTTCCGACACCACTGAAATTTGGGCTGTTACAACTCTCCCCCCCTTTAGGGAATTTCGTCCCCGAAATTTCATACCTGAAAATAAGTGTGGATGTTGAGACCTCATTAATTCTTCTGTTTCCCAAGTTGCCTCCTCCGACCCATGACGATTCCATAGTACTTTAACTAATGGTACCCGTTTGTTCCTTAATTCTTTAATTTCCCGTGCCAGAATTTTTACAGGTTCCTCCGAATACGTCATATCTGACTGAAGTTCTATCTCTGCATGAGGAATCACGTGCGATGGATCCGATCTATACCGTCTTAACATAGATACATGAAATACATCATGAATTTTCTCAAGTTCTGGAGGGAAGGCCAACCTATAAGCAACTGGGCCAATTCTTTCGACAATTTCATAAGGACCGATAAATCGTGGGCTAAGTTTTCCCTTTTTACCAAACCGTATAACCTTCTTCCATGGTGACACTTTTAAAAATACTCGATCACCTACACTAAATTCTATGTCTCTTCTTTTCAAATCTGCATATGATTTCTGACGATCGGAAGCAGCTTTTAAACTATTTCGAACAATACGAACTTTCTCTTCAGTTTCCCGAATCAAATCAACTCCTACTAACTTTGATTCACTCAATTCGGTCCAATATAATGGAGTTCTACATTTTCTTCCATACAAAGCTTCAAACGGTGCCATTTTAATACTAGTCTGATAACTATTATTGTAAGTAAATTCGGCTAAAGATAAATACCTTTCCCAGTTGCCGCCGAATTCCAGTACACAGCATCTTAACATGTCTTCTAATATTTGAATTACCCGCTCAGATTGTCCGTCTGTTTGAGGATGAAAAGCTGTGCTGAAGTTCAACTTGGTACCCAAAGCTTCTTGTAACTTATCCCAAAATCTCGATGTAAATCTTGGATCTCGATCCGAAATTATAGATATTGGCACCCCATGTAATCTCACTATCTCGTTCACATATATTTCTGCCAACTTTTCAAGTGAATAATCTGTCCTAACTGGAATAAAATGTGCTGATTTGGTTAACCGATCTACAATCACCCAAATTGAATCTTTCTTTTTCGGAGTCACTGGTAAACCGGACACAAAATCCATAGTGATATGTTCCCATTTCCACTCCGGAATCATAATAGGCTGTAACAACCCCGTCGGTACCTGGTGCTCAGCTTTCACCTGTTGACAAATCAAACATTTGGCTACATATTCACAAATTTCCCGTTTCATGCCGGGCCACCAATACATTTTCTTCAGATCACAATACATCTTGGTACTTCCCGGATGAATAGAACACATACTACTATGAGCTTCTGATAAAATATTATTCTTTAAATCAGCATTATTCGGAATACATATCCTACCACGATAATGTAACATACCTTTATTATCAACCGAGTACTCCGAGCTTAACTTATTTTGAACCATCTCTCGTTTCAACACCAATTTCGGATCTTCATCCTGTAACTTCCGAATTCGTTGAAAGAGTACTGGTTTAGCTTGTAATTCTGCTAATACATGACCATCTTCACTAACAGATAGATGAACGTTTAATGCCCGAAGAGCAAATAACAACGATTTTCGACTAAGTGCGTCGGCTACAACGTTAGCTTTCCCCGGGTGGTAGTCAATAACAAGATCATAATCTTTCAGAAGTTCTAGCCATCGCCTCTGTCTCAAATTCAGCTCTTTTTGTGTCATCAGATATTTCAAGCTCTTATGGTCGGTATACACATAACATTTTTCACCATATAGGTAGTGCCTCCATATTTTCAAAGCAAATACAATCGCAGCCAACTCCAAATCATGCGTAGGATAATTCTTCTCATGTGGTTTTAATTGCCGAGAAGCATATGCTATTACTTTACCTGTCTGCATAAGTACACAACCCAGACCATTCAAAGATGCATCACTATATACCACAAATGGTACACCTGATTCCGGTTGAATCAATACTGGTGCTTCAGTCAACATCTTCTTTAATCTATCAAAACTTTGTTGGCACTCTTCAGACCACGCAAACTCAACATTCTTTTGTAGTAATCGAGTCAACGGGGAAGCAATCATGGAAAAATCTTTAACAAATCGGCGATAGTATCCTGCTAAACCCAGAAAACTTCGTACTTCTGTGACGTTCTTCGGAATTTTCCAATTTACCACTGCCTCCACTTTACCAGGATCAACACGAATTCCATCAGCTGATACAATATGACCCAAAAATGCAACCTCATGAAGCCAGAACTCACATTTACTAAACTTGGCATATAACTGTTTCTCTCTCAAAGTCTGCAATACTATTCTTAAATGCTGAACATGCTCAGATTCTGTTTTCGAATAGATCAAAATATCATCAATAAACACCACTACAAATCTATCCAGATAAGGTTGGAAAATTCGATTCATCAAATCCATAAATGCAGCAGGAGCATTAGTTAAACCAAATGGCATCACCAAAAATTCATAATGTCCATACCGAGTTCGAAAAGCAGTTTTCGGCACATCAGATTCTTTTACCTTTAATTGATAATACCCGGATCGAAGATCTATTTTTGAGAATACTGCTGCACCTTTCAACTGATCAAATAGATCGTCAATACGAGGCAGAGGATATTTATTCTTCACCGTTATCTTGTTTAGCTGTCTATAATCTATACACAACCTCAACGAACCATCTTTCTTCTTCACAAACAAGACAGGTGCACCCCAAGGCGATATACTTGGTCTGATGAATCCTTTGTCTAACAATTCTTGTAACTGTGTCTTCAACTCTTTTAATTCAGCCGGAGCCATTCTATACGGTGCCACTGAAATAGGAGCTGCCCCCGGGATTACATCTATCACAAACTCCACTTCTCTATCAGGTGGTAGACCTGGTAACTCTTCAGGAAACACATCAGAAAATTCATTTACCACCGGTAACTCTTCTAACTTTGAATTAGAACCCCGAGTATCAAGGATATAAGCCAAGAATGCTTCATTTCCTTTACGTAACATCTTCTGAGCAGAGAAGGATGAAATAATATTAATAGCTTCACTTAACCTTTCAGGCCCAACTGAAATCACATCCCCAGTTTGACATTTCAAACTAATTTGTTTTTCACGACAATTCACTATCGCATCATGCTTCACTAGCCAGTCCATCCCCAAAATAATATCAAATTCCCGAAAGGGTAATAACATCAAATCAGCAGGGAACTCACAGCCCTTTACTTTCAGTGGACAATTACGACATATTAAGTTAACTATTACACACTGGCCTAAGGGGTTAGTAACTTGTACATCAAAATCAGTAGGTTCAACAGATAAATTCTTTTCAGAAGCTAACATAGTGCAAATATATGAATGTGTAGATCCAGGGTCTACTAATGCATACACAGTATCATCATAAAGATAGAAAGTACCAGCAATTACGTCTGGAGCTGTCGCTTCTTCTCTCGCTCGAATAGCATAAGTACGTGCAGGTGCTTTAACATCTGATCGGCTAGCAGATTCTTTTATATCTGAACGGGTAGCTCCTGTAGCGCTACTCTGACCTGAACGTTTACTTCTTTGGGAAGGGGTTCTATTTTTCTCTTTTTGATCTGCTTCTTCTCTTTGTAGTTGAGGACAATCCCGAATGAAATGATCAGTAGATCCACACCTATAACAAGCCCCTAATTTGCTTCGACACTCACCAGGATGATTCCTTCCACAATATTGACACTTCGGTCGAGGAGCATTTTGAACACTGCTCATACTAACTGCAGGTCTGTCGGATACCCGAAAATCAGATCGTCTGGATCTACTTCTTCCCGATCTTTCTGGCACTAAAGTGGCCCAACTAAATTCTTCTCTAGACTTCTTCACCGGTGAATATGAGAACGATTTAGGTGCACTCCTTTTAAAAGTCTCTTTGTTCTTCCTTTCACGTTGTATTTTCCTATTATATACTTCCTCAAGTTTCTGAGCACGATCTGATAAAACAACAAACTCCCGTATCTCATTACCTCCTATCAACATTCTGATTTCATCATTCAATCCTTCTTCAAATCTAATACACATTTCCTCTTCTGTAGGCACAATATCCCGGGCATATTTACTAAGATAAACAAATTCTCGTTCATACTCAGCTACTGTCTTATTTCCCTGTCGGAGATCGAGGAATTCTCTTTTCTTTTTATCCAGATACCTTCTGCCCACATATTTCTTCTTAAATTCATTTTGGAAAAATTCCCAAGAAATTTTCTCTGCTGACACCACGGCCTCAATCGTTTCCCACCAATGATAAGCTTCCTCTTTCAATAAAGACACAGCACATCTCAGATAATCATCAGGTGAACAGGCCATTTCTTTGAAAATTCTCATCAAACTCTGTAACCAGTATTCAGCCTTAACTGGATTATCATCTGCTCTTCCCCGGAATTCTTCAGCTCCAAGTTTTCTGAGCTTTTCTAAAGGAGTACGCTTACTGGATTCAGTTGTCGGAAGAGGTGGAGGGGCAACTGGAGACATTACAGGTGGCACAGTAGGGGGAGGAGGTTGTTGAGCCTGATTTCCTTCGTGCATCTTTTCACTGAACCATTGATTCATAATCCCATAAATCATATCTTTAAGTTCTTGATGTCGCATTAGAGAAATCGGAACATTACTTGTTCCCGGTTCAGAAACCTGCACTCTACTATTTACTTCTTCTTGTTCATTTCGTTCTTGTCCATCTGACATCTTTTCAATCAGAGAATATCTATAAAATAAAAGGAGTTAGATCGGATCATACACATCACACTATCACGGATTTATATGGCATGTATTTCTAAACACTTTAAACCTCATAAATATTCCGAGAATCGGCTAAACCGAGCTCTGATACCACTAAATGTAACACCCCCACGCCCGAAACCATCACCGGAGTCGAGCTTGAGGTGTTACTAAACTTAATTTACCATTTTAGACAACTTTACAAAATTTGTTTTCATTTTCGGAATAGACTATTTTCTGCATCATGGTCGCTTTAAAAATCATATCTCGAGTTACGAAACTCGAAATCAAGATCCGTAAATTTTCCTTGAAACTAGACTCATATATCTATCTACTAATTTTTTTATAGAATTTTTGGCTGGGCCAATTAGTACAGTTTATTAGTTAAACTTACCCCTGTTTCAGATCTCGACTGGACTGACCTCTACTTACTACGAACCACTTTTCTCTCTGTAACAAATTCACATGAATATGATGCTTCTTTCTCTTAAAACTAGACTCAACAAGGATTCTAAACATATAAATTACATCTCCTAATTATTTTTGTATAATTTATGGTGAATTTTCAAAATTGGAACAGGGGATCCAAAGATCGCTCTGGCCCTGTTTCACCAAAACTCAAATATCTCACAACATATAGCTTCTTTACCTGTTTTGCTTCTTTCATATGAAAGTAGACACAATAAGCTTCAATTTCATAGGTAATTCTTCACCTAATTCGTTTTCCACTATTTTTGGTGATTTTTCAAACTCACCTCATTGTTGCTGTAGTGTTCTGTTTTATGGCAAGTTTCATCCTTTTCTAAATTTTCATGTACTACATAACATATTGGTCTCCCATAGCATCCAACATTATCTAGGCTAGCCATTCCAATGACTAACCATTACCAAGTATTTTTCTTAACCAATCCACAACCATATCACAAAGTTGTTTACACAAAGTAAGTATATTGCTGTACATGCCATATAAACCAAAAGATAATAACCCAAAAACTACCGGAATAAACCAGGATAGTGTGATTCCTCGTGATGATCCGATCCTCCGAACTCACGTTAATCTACAACACATGTCAAACACATTCAAGTAAGCTTATGAAAGCTTAGTAAGTTCATAGGCTTGGAAAGTAAACTTACCAAATTAATAAATCATTCACATAGTCTACATTTCACTACTATCTCCTGTCATTCACAAATCAATTCAATTTTACTTAGTATTATTCAATAATATCCATACTCGAAATTCATCTTTTTGGGCCCGTTTACTATTTATCACTTTTTCGCAAATTAGGAACTATACGGAATTGAGTAAATTGCCTTCTTTATACCATAGTAGAACTATGGATTCACACATAATCACATTTCCTTTTTCCGAAGCCATAGCCCAGCCATGGTCTTACACGGATCACATATCATACCGAGGCCATATCCCGGATATGGTCTTACACGGGTCACATATCACTTTTCTCCGATGCCATAGCCCAGCTATGGTCTTATACGGAAATCACTTGGCACACTTCACCGATGCCATAGCCCAGCTATGGTCTTATACGGGAATCGTTTATCATTTCTTTCCGATGCCATAGCCCAGCTATGGTCTTATACGAAAATCACTTATCATTTGTTGCCATGGTCCAACCATGGTTGTAGAAGGCCTAAAATGCCCGGGCCTATTTTACAAATCAAACACCCAATTACAAGCCCAACTAAAACCCTAGCCCAATACAAACTCTTTCAGCAGCAACCCTAGCCCCTAATGCAGCCGACGCCCCTAGCCACGTGACTAGCCACCTACTCCCACTCCTGGCATCGGTCACCTCCATCAACCATCAGCCGCCTGCTCCCTTGACCTACAAGAAGCGCCGAAAGCAGCAACAGAGCAGAAATAGGACAGAAAAATAATAGAATAAGGAAAAATGTACCAAAATCGGCTTTAAAAGCCGAAATCCAACCAATGTATCGGGGGGTTTTTTTTTTTTTCTGAAAACAGGCTGTATTCACACATATTGGCGAAATCAAAAAGCAAAACAGAGAAAAAGATTGTTTTTTTTTAAACTATTGATTCATATTTTTCTTTTGGTTTTCTTCTTTTGTTTTGTTTCAAATCTTTTTAACTAAAAAGAAAAATAAAGAGAAGAAGGAGACTCACCAGGATCCCATGGTCGTGACGTCGGAATCCCCCTTCCGTCGTCGAAATCGTACCAAAAGGGGAGGAGAGGCCTTCATCTCTTGGATTTTCGGGTTGCGAAGGCATAGCCTTCAAGTGTGCCTCCAAACGGGGCTAAAGGCCCACTCCCGTGCCTTGCCGGCCACCGGACAGCGGTAGTGCGGCATGCATCCATCGGGAGCCCTGTGGTCGACCGTCGGAAGAACATGGAGAAAGAGAGAGAGCTTTGAACGGCATCTCTTTTATTTTTTTTATTTAGGGTTAAAATGAATCTTTTTTTTTTATTTTAGGCATTGTATAATGAAGGCAAAACAACGTCGTTTGGCTAAAGGAGGGCTGCGTGTTTCCGTTGAGTGGGATATTTACCCGCTTGATCCCTCCACCTTCATAGGTGCTACTATTTGGCTCTATGTTGGTTTTTATATTTGAAAATTGCCCATATGATTTCGTTTCTGGTTTCATTTAAGCCCAATACAATACGGTGTGCTTTTGGGAAGGGAATATTTTCTCTGTTACTCCTCTTTCCTTTATGCGTATTTCAATTGGGCCACAATCCCATCATTTCCGTTTCCCAAATTTGGCGTCCACTTTTATCTTACTTTCAATTGAGTCCAAAGTTCACGGTCGTGATGTAGAGTTCGGGAACAAAAGGGGTTATTCTGCATTTGGTCCCTGCCTACTCTCGTGCTTTACATTACCGCCCCGATTTATTCATTTTATTTCGTTTTCTACTTATAATTTCGTTGCTGTTTTAATCCAGTCCTTAATCCTTTTGCAAACTTGTTATTTGTACATCCATTTGAATTTTCTTTTATATAAAACTATCCCTTTATTTATTTCAGTTTTTTTATACACATTATTTATTTTATACATTATTGAGTTTTGGTTTCTTTTACATATTATTTATTTAAAAAACCTTTTCATATCATTTCAAATCACTATATATATATATATATATATATATATATTATATTAAGTTGTTTGGCATGTTATTCGTCATTATTCTTTTATATTGTTTCACATATCATTACATCATATTTGGTTTTGTTTTTTATCCCGTTTTACTATTATTATTATTATTACTATTATTATTATCATACTTTATAAATATATTCTTTTTAGTACTTACTTATATTATTTCATTATTATTTTCTTCTATAATTTTCAATACATTATTATTCTTTTAATATCGTATTAACTCTTATATTTTATTTTAATACTCCTATATTAGTACATCTTTGCTATTTTCTTTTCCATTGTTAAAATATAATATACATACGTATATATATATATTATGAACATATTACCTTCTACTATTACTATTATATTAGCCTATCATTTTTATTATTTTCTTTTTACTATAATTATTATTATCATCGTTATTATTATTTCAATTTTTTTATTTGTTATTATATTTTAGTATTTTCTATTAATTTTTATCATTGCTTTTCCCATTTGTTTGTTTATTTATTATTCATACATACAATTTAATTATGTAGTTTTTAGTATTATTTTTGCTAATCTTTGATTTATAATCATTGTGCGTGCTCGTTAATTTATTTTATTCTTGCCCTTTGTATTACTTCTTATTAATGCATTTATTCTGTTTGTATATATTAAGGTCATAATCTCTTTTTGCATTTCATTACAAACTCATGATTTTATTAAACTTTGTTCATACTTTTACATAGGCAATGTTCGATACTCGGAAATTCAAAAATTCGTACCCTAACTCACTGGGTTTCGATTTTTCGTTTAACCTGTATAATCGAATATCCTTTTGATTTCCAAATATGAAGCACTCTCGTTCTCAAAGGCTCTAAACTTCGTATCCTAACTTACTGGACTCGACGTTTTACTATTTCGAGACGAGAATGGTTTCCAACATTTCACTTCATTTTTATTCAAGCCTTTTAAATAAAAAAGGAATCGTATTTCAAAATTTTGTTTAAATTTTCAACTTTCAATATTGAGACATAAATTGATCAACTAGGTACCAATTTTGGGCGTATCGGGGGTGCTAATCCTTCCCCGAACGTAATCGACTCTCGAACCCTTTTTCTGGTTTTTGTAGATCAAAATCGTTGTTTTGATAAATCAAATTGTTTATTAAAAACAACCTATTTTCGAGGTGATCCAATCACACCTCCTGTAAAAGATTGGTGGCGACTCTCGTTTTAATTTTAATTTTCAAAACCAAAGTCGATTCCCCGTATTTCAAAAAAATGGTTTCGACAATGGTCTTTTTCCGTCAATTCGTCACGTATCATGAGACAAAGGTACTCAATCCGATAGTTTCCTACAATTTCATGCTTTTACATTGTTTATAATCTTATCACATAATTTTGTCATATACACATCATATAACACATTACAAAATTCATAATATTAACAATGATCATTAAAATTTAGCCACATGAACTTACCTGGCTAATTCACAAAAGTTGTAGAAATTCGGGAATTATTCGGTTATTTTCTCCTTTCCTCGACTTGCTTCGATTTCTTGGTCTATAAATGCAAAATATTTTAACTCATTAGCATTTATTTTATTTCTATTTCACTTCACAATTTATGCTGTTCAACTTTCGAAATTGCACTTTTACCCCAAAATTTACAGTTTTTACAATTTAGTCCCTGCTCAATTCATCCATCAATTGAACTAATTTTTCTCAATTAACACTTTATCTTATCATTGTAAACTATTTCACAACCTTTGACATTCTGAATTTCAACACCAACCTCTAATTCACAACTTTTTCACAATTAGGTCCTAAATACCATTTTCTATCAAAATCACTTAATAAAGCCACCTTAATATGAAATTAGAACTTAAATTTCATAATAATTCATCATAAACTTCCCTTAATCAGCTAGGGTAACTTCCAATTTCACCCACCAAATCAAAAACTAATGAATTCTATAAGTGGACCTAGTTGTAAAAGTCATAAAAACATAAAAATTATCAAGAAAAGCAAGAATAAACTCACATGATGTAAAAATATGAATAATCAGCCTTCTCCAGACCTCCTATGGCGTTTTTGCTGAGAAAATATGAAGAGATCTCTAGATTTCTCAATTTTGTCTTTATTTTATATGTTAAAATCATAAAATTTCCAATTTTGCCCTTATTTCCCTTATTTTTCTGCTGATTTTCTTGCCCTTGCCGTCCAACCTAGTCACTTTTAGGCTTAATTGCCCTTTAAATCCTCTTTCTTTTAACACTTAAGCTATTTAATCCTTCTAGCAAATTTTGCATTTGTTACAATTTAGTCCTTTTCATTTAATCAACCACCCAAACAATAAAATTTTCTAACGAGATTTTAACACCACATTACTAACACTCTATAAATATTTATAAAAATATTTTCGGCTCGTTTTAATATCCCGAGGTCTCGATACCTCGTTTTCACTTCTCAATTATTTAATATTTATTTCTAAAACACTATTCACTATTTCAATTATTTCCCTAACTTCACATTTAACTTATACTCATTAAATTAATAATATTTTATACTAATTTGTCAGATTTAGTGATCTCGAATCACTGTTCCGACACCACTGAAATTTGGGCTGTTACAATAGTAATGAAATAATATTAAAAGGAATACTAAGTAGGAATATAATAATAACAATAATGGTAATAATAATACCTAACATTAAAATAAATATAATAATAGTTTTGAAAACATACATAGGAATAATATACACATAATAAAATTTAGAATAATACAGATTAGAAATGATAATGGTATCAAAAAATAGTTATTAATAATACTAGGTAAATATGTTCATAATGTAATGTTAAGATGTAAAAAGAAAATACAAGTATGCTAGCAAACAATAAAATTAAAACAATAATATACATGTAAGATAATAGTGAAAATATTAGAATAAAATACGTACTATATACGCATAAACTACATTAGTATCAAAAATAAGTATAACATATATAAGATATACTATTTAATAAAAGTAATATACATAATGTAATATATATATATGTTAAAAGAACATATAAATGATAATAATAAAACTATTAATAATGCTATATAATATAAAAATTAAAAAAAAAAATAATAATAGTAATAATAATGATAATAATAATAACAATAATAAAATTAAAATTAAAATTAAAAGAAAACAATGGAGAAAGGGTGAAAAAGGACGAAATTCAAAACGGGAATGAAGTTCTGGGGCGATTTTGGAATAAAAGGAAACCAGTAGGGCCCTATCGCGACGCGCCGAAATAGTTGGGGACTGAAAATGAAATTTTCCGAGCTTTTAAAAAATGCAGCGCTTAAATCGGGACCAAAATGAGAACGGAGTGAAAATTTGGGGCTAAATTTAAAAGGCAGGTAAAATTTGATTGAATAATGGTGCAAAAGCGGAGGGACTGAAAGGGAATTAATCCATAACGCAAAAACACGCGGATCTGGCCTAGGGTCGGGTCGGATCGGGTTGACCCAGGGCAAAACGACGTCGTTTTTTACCCTGGGTGCCCCATTGAAACGGTGTCGTTTTATGTTAGTATAAATATGCTTAAACTGTTAAAAAAAAATCATTTTAGTCGGGTGAAAGAAAAAAATGAGGAGAGGGAAGGGGAAGGCGATTTCCGGCCATCTGGGCCAGTCACCGGACGGTCGTTGGACCGTCGTCCGTCACCGGCGCCGGCCACCGTACACGGTGGCCGGAAAAACGAAAAAAGTAAGGTTTTTCTTCTTTTTTATACTTATTAAAAAAAAATGTATGTGTTTGTGTGTTATTTGAAAGAAAAGGGGAGAAATATGAGGGGAATCGGAAGACAGATTCGCACTAATGTTCTTTTACCTGCTTCTGATCCGGTTTTCTTTAATGTTTTGATGGTCTGATTTTGGAGATGTTTTTGTTGCTTTGATACTATTTGCGCTATTACTTTAAAATTCTCTGGTTGGTATTGATTTTGTTAAGGAAAATTTTTTTCCTTTACAACTCCTTTCATCGGTTCTTATACCCGATGTTTACAAATATTTTGCTACTATTTTCTCTGTTCTTGCGTGCTTGTTTCATCTTTGCAGGGTATGGGCGTAGTTGAGTGATGGGCAGAGACGTGACATTGGCGTTTGGGGCAGGTAACCATCCGGTGGCCTTGGCAGAAAAGTGGTTGGAGGCCAGGTGTGGTTGCGGCGCAAGTGGGAGAAGGCTACTAGGGTTTCAATTTCTGAAACCCTAGTTTGACCCTAGGGGCTGCCAGCGTTTGGGCCGATTGGGCTACCAGGATTTGGCTTGATTTGGGCTGCTGGGTAGTGGGTCCTTAGTCATCTGATTTGGGTAGTGGATCTAGGTAGGCAGATGGGTAATTGGGTTTAATTTCGGGTCTGTACTTGGGGTTAATGTAATTTAAATGTAAAATTTGTAAAGTGAGACTGCAAATGGACTGATAATTTTGGGGTTTTAAGATAGGCCAAAATTGGCCTATAACAATAGAAATTAAAAAAAAAGTGAACTGACATAGAATTGATAGAAGTGACATAGGCTTGAAGTGACATAGGCCTGAATGCTTGCATCACTGGCCAAAATGGCCTTCTAATGGCCGGCTTCAATTCATGTTTTTTTTTTTTTTCAAAATTTTTAAATAATTTGTAAAATTAATTTCAGAAAAAAATTTAAAAATTTAAAATATATAAAATTCTATCAATTTAAATAAAAAGAAATACTAAAATGGAAATAAATTTTTATAAATTAATTTTTTAAAAAAATCGAAATTAGATTTTTATAGAGGTGTACATGGGCCGGGCGGCCCAGCCCGGCCCGAAGGCCCGCCCGAAATGTGGGAGTGTTTGGGCAAAAATATAGGCCCGAAAAATGGGCTTGGACAAAAAATTAAGGCCCGTTTAAAAAATGGGCCAGGTTCGGGTAAGAAATTTTTGGCTCAAGCCCGGCCCGGCCCGGCCCGAATTCACTAGGACAAAAAATTTTATTTTTTTAAATATTGTTTTCTTATTGTTTTTCTCCCTATTTTGCTACCATTTTACTATTATGTTGCTATTATTTTGTTGTTATTGTTTAGATATTGTATAAAACTTATTTTATTGTTAATTTTGTTATTATTTTAAAGACATTTGTTAATTTTGTTATTATTTTAGAGGCATTTGCTTGTTAAGTTACATCTATTTTAGTGTTATTTAAGTCTACATATTTTTTAAAATTTATTTTCAATTTCTTGAAAAATATTTATTTTAATTTTTTTAGTATTTTTGATGTATTATATATATTTAAAATTTATATAAAATAATATAAAAATAATACGAGCGGGCCGGGCCGGGCCCAGATTTTAGCATTTTTATATGGGCCGGGCTTGGACAAAATTTTAGGCCCATTTTTTGGGCCCGGCCCAGCCCAAGCCCAATGAACGGGCCTAAATTTTTAGTTGGACTAGGCCCGAACTCGGCCCGGCCCGGCCCGGCCCATGTACACCTTTAGATTTTTATAACAAATTTCAAATGATAACTTTGAAATCGAACCGAAATTTCTTTTTTCAACAAATTATGAATTCTTTATTTTTTTAACAAATTTAAAATCAAAAATAAAATGAAATCAAATGAAAAATTAATTGAATAAAAATAAATAATTTGAATTTATATTAAAAAAATTAAATGATATAGAATTAATAGAAATTAAAAAAAAAAGTGAACTGACATAAAATTGATAGAAGTGACATAGGCTTGAAGTGATATAGGCCTGCATGCCTGCATCTCTGGCCAAAATGGCCTTAAAGCTAAATTGAATTCAGTTTTCCCCTTTTTTAATCATTTTTTTTCCAATTTTGCCCTTGAAGCTAAATGGTCCCCCATTATAAATAGCTTTCTCCAGGGACCACCGACGACCACCGACGACCACCGACGACTATTCTTCACCGCTGTCGACCGCCGATCACTCAATGGATCCTAATCCTAATGTTCTTTTAAATGACAATGATCACATTGCAGCCAATGTGAATAAGGTAAACGAGAAATATAACATTATATATTATATATTTATTTCTCCATATATCTATTAAATTCTTTTTTAAACTAGAAATATAACATTATATATTTACTATAAACGCAGGATTTGTACCGAATTGTAAGACCCCGACTACATGATCCTGGTTATTTTCTCGATTAAAGAGTTTTACCGTATTTGAATGTAGCGGGTTTTGGGGTAGCCGCTTACATTCAGATATCTAACCTACGAGCTGATCTAACATCGGCTTTAGTTGAAAGATGGCGCCCGAAGACGCATACGTTCCACCTCCCGTGTGGGGAAGTTACTATTACACTGCAAGACGTAGCAGTCCAGCTAGGACTATCTATAAACGGCGAAGCAGTGACCGGGCTTGGAAAACTGCTCGATCCATGGGGCACTTGCGAACGGTTACTTGGAAGATTGCCCCCGAACGACTAGGAAGGACGATTAACACATATCAAATTTAATTGGTTAAAACAAAACTTCCGACATCTTTCAAGCAGTCCAACACAGATGGATATTATCTACGCTGCGAGGGCGTTCATTCTTCAGCTAATAGGTGGCATACTATTACCAGACGTAAATCAAAATAAAGTCTCAATAGTATATCTCCCTTTATTAGAAGATCTTCAGCATGCCGGAAGATTTAGTTGGGGCTCTGCAGTGTTGGCATGCTTATACCGCGAGCTTTGTCGAGCAACAAAGCCGTCTATGAAAATAATGGGCGGTTGCTGCCTTCTACTACAATCTTGGGCATTATATCGAATGCCATTTCTAGCATCAGTGAGCCACTAACCGTATGTCTGGCCACTCGTTAATAGGTAAATATTTAGTTCAAAATTTCCATCTATTTTTTATTTGTATACTATATTATACTCATTTTTTCATAGAAAAAATAATATACTATTTTTTTTAGATGGGCGACTGTACTGGGAATTGGCCGATCGTTCACGGTACCTATGTACCGTATGATGATAGAGACTCATTCCGGGGATGCTGTAAACACGATTCCGAATTTCTCTTTTTTAAATACAAGAATTGTATAAGAAAAAAATTAAATATATTTTGTTCTTTATATTATGCAGTTTATATGGATGCCATATAGTGAGGAACATATCGCGTCACTCATACCAGCATGGGTTACCGAGCAGCAACAGCTGTTCGTGTCAAATGTGCCGTTAATTCATTTCAATATGGTAGAGTGGCACGATGGAGGTCGGGTTCTGAGGCGATTCGGTTGCGCACAACCTATACCTAACCCTCCCGTCGACTTCAAAGAAGTCCACGGAATGGATAAAAAGGGTTCGGGTCGGGACGCTTTGAATTGGGCGCAAAAGCATGAACCATATATTTTTTTATGGAATATGTGACATTCGAGGCGTCCTCCTTTATATGTTTTAGAGGGAGGGTTCTCTCCTACACCCGAGTACGCAGCATGGTATATGGCATACGGAAAACCTTTTATATTCCAAGGTCAATACATGCTAATACAAAAAGACGCGCAACCAGATTCTTCTCGATGGCAACCAAGGAACACACGACCATGCAATAACCGAGTTCCGCCATTCAGTAACTTCGAGTCTGATACTTCCTCAAACCCCGATCTCGAGGCACAATATGAAGCATCGGGCTCATCATCACACAACCCGGATCCGACTCCGTTGCGAGAAATTCCTCCATCTTTCGAGGATATTTTTGGTCATGACATCGAGCCTCAACATTCGACACGATCTGGATCGTCTTCATACCACCCGAACCTCTATCCCGAAGCATGTACACCCACCACTGAGGATATTTTTCCATCGGCACCTTTGGTTACGCAATACCCATTTACTCCCGCTTATGGTGTATATGATTATTCTACTTTTCTAAGTACACCGGACGAGCAACCAGAGACTGGACCGAGCAATTATCAAATGCCTGAACGAGGTGCACGACATCACCGACGGAGGCATTCGGATCGTTACACGCCGGCACCAGGGACGTCACCGGGATCGCGACAATTTTAAATTATTCTGTAAATATTCCATTTATAATGAAATTATTTTAGTTTTTAATATTGATTTAATTTCTCTAAAATAATTATTTGTTTGAATAAATGGCTTTAAAGTATTTAAAAATTTTCGAATACGTAATAATACACTACAATTTTAATTTACATACACCAAAATATAAAAATCAAACCTTAAATCCTAAACATGATAGTATATAATTCAACTATGTTAAAACATGACAGTATATAATTCAAAACACACTCATTTTGGTAGCTCTTTCAAATTTTTTTTTCTCATTCTATTTGCGCTATTAGAACACAAACCACCCACTATATATAAGGTTTGGTTTCGACTATTGACAGACCAAAACAAAAAAAAAAAATTTAACAAAATTTTTTTGACTGGCTAGGACCAAAATTTTTTTTTTTTAAATTACGAGTTGGTGCCAGCCATTGACAGGCCAGCACCAAAAATTTTTTTTTTAAAAAATACGAGTTGGTGTCGGCCATTGACAGGCCAGCACCAAATTTTTTTTTAAAAATACGAGTTCGTGCCGGCCATTGACAGGCCAGCACCCAAAAATTTTTTTTTTAAAAAACACGAGGGTGCCGACCATTGACAGGCCAGCACCCAAAAATTTTTTTTTTTTTAAAAAACATGAGGGTGCTAGCCTGTCACTATTGATAGGCCAGCACCCAAAATTTTTTTTTTAATCTGGTATTTTTGTATATCAGTATGATATGATTTAAAAAAAAATACCCTGGTGTTGGCCATTGACAGGCCAAAACCAAAAAAATTAATTTTTTAAAGCCTGACACAATTATTAGGCAATCATTGGTGCAAAATACGAGTTGGTGCTGGCCTGTTATTTTACTGTTCATTTTAGGTTATTTTGGTGATTGTTTTTAAACTTGAGTTATTTTTGTAAATATTAAAATTTTTTGGGTTACTTTAGTAAAATAGCCGAATTTGGGTTTGATATATACTTATACCAAAAATAATCAATTTTCTGAAAAAATGCGCTCCTCCCATGTTAGCTTGCCAGACAAACGGGGACCTGATTGAAATTTAACCACTTTTAAATTATTAATCTTGACAAAAATTGGGTGAAAGGAACCCCCCATGTATTATCAAAACCACTTCACCTACACCACCCTGAGTAATTCAATCCATCTTCATTAAATTAAAATGTAAATTCATCATTTCTAATAATTATTTTTATTAAACGAATAAGGTTGTGTTCGTGTTCATTTAAATTTTTAATATCATGTTCGAACTCGATTCATTTATTATTTAGTGTGTTCGGGATTGATTCATTTAGCATTCGCAAATATTAACTAAATAAACAAACAATAAAATTAAATAAAACAAAACCAACTAAATGAAACTTACATTTCAACATGAGAATTGTTGAGTTTTAAAGTTGAAAAAAGCATTTGTAATATCGTAAAAAAACTAAGCTGAAAACAATAGTTTGATCGGTTCAAAACAAAACATATAGTTTGATCGATTCAAAACAAAACATATTACAAGAGAAGCAATTCAAAAAGATAACACCAAAAATGTTGTGGTAAATACCAACTAGAAAAGTTGACAACGTAAATAGCACATTCCCTTGCAATGAATCCAATGATACCACATCCTCAATACACCAAATCAAAAAATTCATGAGTTTCACCAATCAAATTCAATAAGGCAACAACATACAAACCTTTTGTTTGATCCATTATTATTATTATTATTATTATTATTATTATTATTTATTAAAGAAAATAAGGTTATAAAAGGTACAACTAGTTAAAATGTAAAATTGTCTTACAAAAATAATCATATCAAAAAAGTTAAAAACATATTCATACAAAGTTATTGGACAAACACTAACCATGTTAAAATGTTCACTAACTTCTCATAAGTACCACCCAAAATTTACACACCCTAAAATTAAGTATCTTTGAAATTCTTCAAAATTCTAACTTCAAAGTTAAGAAATCTCTTTAATTTTTACTTTGCTCTACATAATAAATTAAAATTAGATGACCAAATTAAATAATATTTCAAATATTAAATAAATGGAACAAATACTTGAAAATTACTCACTTTGACTTTCTTTTTCAACCCATAAAAGTTCTGATACCAATCAGAACCATAAAGTAACATTTGCATCATATCAGTTCCTAAAGAAGAACAGTATGCATCAATCACTCTACCACCAGCACTAAAAGCAAATTTTGAAGCCACTGTGTTAATAGGAATAGATAAGATTTCACAAGCCATTTTTGATAAAACTCAAAACTTGATGTTATTAACCTTTCACCACTCTAAAGCATCAAAATCATCACAGTTTTTCTTAAAAATGAACACTCCTTCCAAGTATATATCTAATTCAGACTTAACATTGTCAACTGTGTTAACACTCATAATATATCTCTCAAACTTGGATCTCCCAATCATAACTTTTCCCCTGCCTATTCTACTAGTGGTAGAAGCATTATTGACACGATTTTCTTGCACATCATTTTTTATTGATGTACCAACATTAGCTGCTGCATATTCATCACATATTCCTGATAAAGCTCATATAGACTATCACACACAATGCGAATTTAACTAGGAGCTTCCTCTTTATAATAAATAACACGAAAACTGAAATCAATCAATTTCATCTTATTCCTAGGATCTAGTATAACAATAATAGAAACCAACAAATTGAATTCACCCTAATATTTATCAAATTTTCTTTGCATTTTATCAGCTATTTGTCTCATTCAAAGTTCCCCACTCAAAGATTTCTCCATCAATAACTCTTTGATACTCTAAAGTACAGGAAACACAAATTTGAAGTTGGATATTCAGAACCTAATATTTATAAGGAACTACCATGTATTAAATTAAATAACATAAATGAAAATTAAGAAATAATGAAATAAAACTAGATATGTTTAAATTGTTTACCTAGGACGATGTTGGTAACTTCATTAAAAAGTGCCAAGAAAGAACAAACTTCCTTAAGCCTCACCCAATCTTCATCACTTAGCAAATACTTATAACTTGCATCTCATTAAGCATATCGTGGAAATACATCCTTAAACTCCAATGCACATGACAACATAGCATATGTTGCATTCCACCGTGTACAACAATCTAAAATCAACCTTTTATTTGGCAACTGAAGTTGTTTAACAATATCACTAAACATAGTCAAATGCACTGTGGATGCTTTGATGTGTTTCACACTTTCCCTTACATTATCAATTACGTCTTCAATTTCGGAATGGCCATCATGCACCAATAGATTCAAGATGTGTGCTCAACAACAGCCATGAAACAATTTTCCATTCAAAGGAAGCCTTTTATTAAATGAAAGATTATCTTTCAACATTGCTACAATTGCATCATTGTCCACAGAAATTGAGCACACTTTTCCTTCAATACTGTAGTCTTGTAAGCATTTGTACAATGCGTCATATACAACAACTCCACTATGAAAAGGAGGCACATTAACAAATTTCAATCTGAGTCCACAAAATAAGCTATCAAGACTATGAAAAGGAGAGATTGTTAGAAAGAGTCGGGCCTTAGGAGGATATGCATATTGCTAATATATGAAACAAAAAAAGGAAAAGAAAACTCTTTTGCATACCGTTGGGAAAAAAAGATCGAATATTTGTGACAACTGTTGAAGTTGAACGATGAAATCTATCAAGAGATGCAACAAATTCTTGAGCTGAAGATGAAATTAAGCTGAATCCAAGTTGAATTAGTTTTGACTTCTCACTTTTGTGTTTTTGGCCAAGAAAGAAAGTAAAGCAAAAAGGAAAGAGATTCACACAAAATTAAAAAAAATCAAAATGCACCGTATGCCTGAACATTTACTGAAACTTTATCAAGCATCTATTAAAGGGAAGAAAAATAATATTGAGACAATTTTTATATCCAAAAATGATGAAATGGAGGCAAAAAAGGAGGGTAATGTAATTCATGGCCTTAATGATATAACTCACCTTAATGGGACAGATTTCTTTGAGAATCCTTAGAAGAGTTGGTGTTATTTTAGCATTTTATACTGTTTTTAAGTATGTTTCATTTTCTTGCATAAGGAATAAGTTGGTGTTATTATGTTATTCTAAATATGTTCATTTTCTTCATTAAAAAAAAGTATGTTTATTTATTTACTTATTTTGCAAGTTATACATATTCAATAAATATTTGCAACGTTTCTAATGTTATATTTTATTTATTTTTATGAAAAACTTGAATGATCAATAAAATTTTGTTGGATCCAAAATCAATAGAGACATATGTCTTGCTAATAGTGCTACAACACATACGATACTCAAAGAGAAAAAAATATTTTTCTCATTTAACAATAAATGATGCTCATATTAATACAATCTCGGGTAGTTCAAAACATATTGAAGGCTCCGAAAGAGCAATTTTATTATTACCTAAAGGTATAAAATTTGTCATTGATGATGCTTTATTTTCCACTAAGTCTCAACAAAATTTATTGAGTTTTAAAGATATTCATATTAATGGATAACATATTGAGACTATGAATGAGAAAAATATTGAATATCTATATATTACAAATGTTGAATGTGGAAAGAAATATGTTTTGGAAAAACTACTTGCTTTTTATCAGGTTTATATTATACACATATTAGTGCAATTGAGGCACATGTTACTACAATCCAGAAGTTTGTAGAACCATATACTTTTACTATTTGTCATGACCGGTTAGGCCATCATGGATCTATTATGATGTGAAAAATAATTAAGAATTCAATTGGGCACCCATTAAAGAACCAAAAGATTCTTGAATTCAAAGATTGCTCTCGTGATGCATGTTCTTAAGGTACACTGATTATTAGACCATTACCAGCTAAAGTTAGGATTGAATCTCCTGCATTTCTAGAACGTATTCAAGGTGATATATGTGGGCCTATTCACCCACCATGTGGATCATTTAGATATTTTATGGTACCGATAGATGCATCTAGTAGATGGTCACATGTATGTTTATTATTGACTCATAACTTGGCTTTTGTGAGACTACTTGCTCAAATAATTCGATTAAGAACACAATTTCTAGATTATGCAATAAAAACTATCCGTCTTGATAATATTAGTGAGTTTACATCTCAAGCTTTCAATGATTATTGCATGACAATTGGGATAAAAGTTGAACATCCTGTAGCTCATGTTCACACACAAAACGGTTTCATTGAATCGTTTATCAAATGCCTCCAACTAATAACTAGGCTATTACTTATGAGAACAGAGCTCCCTATTACAGCTTGGGGATATGCTATTTTGCATGCAGCAGCACTTATACACATCGGGCCAACAAGTTATAATAAATACTCCCCATTACAATTGACTTTTGGTCAGGAGCCAAATATTTCCCATCTTAGAATTTTTAGATGTGCAGTATATATTGTAATTGCTCCACTAACAAAGATTGGTCCTTAGAAGAGGTTGGGAATATATGTTGGTTATGAATCCCTTTTTATAATTAAGTATGTTGAACCATTAATTGGAGATTTATTTATTGCACGATTTTTTGATTGTCACTTTAATAAAACAATATACCCAACATTAGGGGGAGAGAAAAAACAGCTAGTAAAAGAAAATACATAGAATGGATCATCATTATCTCAATTAGATTCTTGTATAAGGCAATGTGAATAAGAGGTTCAAAGGATCATACATTTCTAAAATATCGCCAATCAACTGCCAGATTCATTTACTGACCTAAAGAGAATTACAAAATCTCACATACCAACTGAAAATGCTTCAATATGAATTGATATCCCAATAGGGCAAACTGTTAGTACAAAAGAAATTAATTCATTCCTAAAGCGTGGAAGACCGGTTGGTTCCAAACATAAAAATCCTCATAAAAGGAAAGGAGAAAATACTCAATGTGATTATATTATGGAGACAAGTTCCCAAGAAGAGGCCAAAGATATAACTAATTATAATCATAAAACCCCAAAAGGGATTCAGATACCTGAAAATGATGATAATGAAGAGATCTCGATAAGTTATGTTACTTCGGAGAAAAGATAGAACCAGAAAAATATAGTTGTCGACAATAATTTTGTATATAATTTTGTTATTGAAGTAGAAAAAGAAAATGATAATCTTGAGCCTAAATCTATTGGTGAATGTAGAAATAGAAAAGATTGGCCAAAATGGAAAGATACACTTCAAGCATAATTGAATTCACTTTCTAAATGTGAGGTTTTTGGACCAGTAGTCCAAACACCTAAAGGTGTAAAGCCGGTATGATATAAATGGGTATTTGTGAAAAAACAAAATGAAAAAAATGAAGTCGTAAGATATAAAGCATAACTTGTAGCTCAAGGATTTTCGCAAATGTTAGGCTTTGATTATGAAGAAACATATTTTCCTGTGGTGGATGCAATCACGTTTAGATATCTTATTAGTCTGGCAGTACGTGAAAAACTTGACATGCATCTAATGGATGTTGTTACAGCCTATTTGTATGACACACTTGATAGTGAAATTTATATGAAAATCCCTGAAGGATTTAAAATCCCTGAAGGATATAGAATTTCTAGGGAAAATTGTTTGATCAGATTAAAGAAAAGTTTATTTGGATTAAGACAATCTAGACGTATATAGTACAATCGTCTTAGTGAATACTTATTAAAAGAAGGTTACAAAAACAATCCAATTTCTCCTTGTGTCTTTATAAAAAGGTTTGGATCAAATTTTGTTATAATTGCTATTTATGTTGATGATCTAAATATTACTGGAACTATTGAAGAGCTCCAAAATAGAGTAAATTGTTTAAAGAAAGAAATTGAGATGAAAGATATTGGAAAGATAAATTTTTTTCTTGGCTTACAAATCAAGCATTTAAAAGTTAGATTTCATGTTCATCAATCAACTTATACAGAAAAGATATTAAAGAAATTTTACATGGATAAAGCACACCCATTAAGTACTTCGATGATTGTACGATCGTTAGATGTGAATAAAGATCAATTTCGTCCTTGCGAGGATGGTGAAGAGTTTCTTGGTCCTGAAGTACCATATTTAAATGTCATAGGGGCATTGATGTATCTTACAAACAACATAAGACCTTATATAGCTTTCACTATAAACTTGTTAGCAAGATTCAGTTCTTCTTCAACACGTAAACATTGGAATAAAATTAAATATGTATTTAGATATCTCAGAGGGACAATTGATATGGGGTTATTTTATTCAAATGATTTAAAATCCCTATTAGTCGGCTACACTGATGCTGAATATTTATTAAATCCATATAAAGGTCGATCTCAAATAGGATATTTATTTACATGTGGGGATACTGCCATATCATGGTGCTCAACAAAGCAAACATTAGCTTCTGCATCTTCAAATCATGCAGAAATAATTACATTGCGTGAGGCAAGTCGAGAGTGTGTTTGGCTAAGGTTATTGACCCAACATATCCAGAAGGTATGTAATTTTCCTTTATAGGAAAAGATGCCAACTATCTTATACGAAGATAATGTAGCATGTATAGCTCAATTGAAAAGTGGCCATATCAAAGGTGACAGAACGAAATATATTTCACCAAAATTATTCTTCACCTATGATCTTAAGAAAAGAGGTGATATAAATGTTCAACAAATTCGTTCTAGTGAGAATTTAGTTGATCTTTTTATTAAGGTATTGCTAACTTCAACATTTAAAAGATTACTACACAAGATTGAAATGTGTCAACTCAAAGATGTAATGTAATGTAACGGCCCAATTTCGCTGAAATCGGAACAGCGATTTTGGGACCACAAATTCGAGCCAAAAATAAAATTTATTTTTATTTTATTATATGGATGGTATTATGTTAGAAAAATCATGTGAAAATTTTGATAAGAAAATTTTACTGATTTCTTGTTTAATTACGAGAAGAATCAAATCGCATAAAATGTGAAAGTAGAATTCTAGTAGCTAAAATGATTAAATAGCTATAGAATTCAAAATTAGAGGTCCTTATATGGTAATTAGACCATTTAAGAAAGTATACAGATATTTTAAGGTGACTCATCCATGGAATTTTAGAAAAAAGGGTAAGGACTAAATTGAAAAGTGAAATATTTAATTAATTAAAAGATGATAAAAAAAAGAAATATCATTTTATTTTATCATCTTCTTCCCCAAAAATACATGGAAACCCTAGGAGAGAGAGAAGAAACTTCCATGGCCAAATTGGGTAAGTTTCCTTGGTCTGTTTTTAGTAATTTTTATATTTTTGAAACCGGGATAACTTAATCTATCTATTTGGGGGATCAATTTGTAAAGTTATTAAAGTATAGAAAATGAGTCATGGATGTATATGCTGAAAATTTGAAATTTATGGTAGAAAATAAAAGGTTGTTGATAGATAAATAACTTTTACAAAGTGATTTTTGTTGAAAACATTATTTAGGGACTAAAATGCAAAGTTGTGAAATTTGATAAAAAATTCTGAATTTTTATGAATACATGTGCTGTAAATTTTGTAATGGGATTTTGGTTACGCTTGGAATAGGAAGTAAATTGCACAAGTTTCATTTTCCGAGCCTAGGAATGAAATGGGAATTTATGGAAAAGTTAAGGGCAAAATAGTAAACATGTATTTAGATATCTCAGAAGGACTATTGATATGGGGTTGTTTTATTCAAATGATTCAAAATCCCTATTAGTCGGCTATGCTGATGCTAAATACTTATTGGATCCACATAAAGGTCGATCTCAAAAAGGATATTTATTTACATGTGGGGATACTGCCATATCATGGCATTCAGCAAAGCAAACATTAGTTGCTACTTCTTCAAATCATGCAGAAATAATTGCAATGCATAAGGCAAGTCAAGAGTGTGTTTGGCTAAGGTTATTGACCCAACATATCCAGAAGGTATGTAATTTGCCTTTACAGGAAAAGATGCTGATATAAGTGATATGGAGTAATAAAATTTATAATAATGATCACACCAGAAACTAACTATTATCACGATTTTAAGGCAAGCGCACCTATCGAACAGTAGTATAGCTTAGTGGCAAGACCGAGATATCGTACCCAAGAGAACCAAAAGTATTAGTACTAACTTTCTTCCTATTATTTAACCTAAAAATAAAAGGGGTTTTTATGAAACTAAACTAATTCTAAAGCTAAACTATGAATGCATAAAAAGTGAATTGGGGAAAAACTCTTAGGAAAGACTGATTGATATGGACAATACTCAAGGAAGAATTTACCTAGACTTTACTTGTTATCAATTCTTGAACTAGACGATTTATTCACTTGACTTGATCCGTAGAAATCCCTAACTTATGTTAATATCTCTCTCGAGACTAAAAACAACTAACCCTAGGTTGATTAATTGAAATCTTTTTCTAATTAAAACCCCTAGCTTGCATTAACTTGATCTATGGATTCCCTTATTAGGTTTAACCCAAATCCAGTAGATTTTCGTCGTCCTATCTCTAGGATTGCGATCAACTCTGCTTAATTGTGCTGGATCTACTCCTATGCAGGGACTTTTGCTCATCTACATAAGCACATTAGACTTAAATCAATATCTCGGAAATATCAATTTAAGAGTTAAAGACACAATTAAGAACAAATCAAATATTTATCATATAATTAAAGAGAAAATAATAACAAGATCTGTCTTAGGTTTCATCTCCCTCAAGTATTTGGGGGATTTAGTTCATGATTATATAAGAAAACATCTCAGAAGAAATAAAATAACAAAACATAAAGAACCCAAAAACCCCTGAAGGAAATTGAAGGGAGATCTTCAGTCTTGAGGGAGAATTCAGCTTCTGAGATAAATCAATCGGTTTCCCTTAGAGTAATTCCTTGCTTCTATTCTCCTTTTTGAGGGAGAAAAGTACTCTTTTGAGGAGAGAAAAGTGTCTGTTAGTAGTTGCCCCCTAGGGTCTTTATATAGAGCTTTGGAATGTCTTTCTTAGCCCCTAAGTAGCCTTTTCTGAGTGAAATTGTACTTCCTCACGACAGGGATGTGCCCATGTACCACACTCATGTGGATTGAGGCCCAGGCCGTGGTCGGGCCTGTTGATGGTGGCACGTCCGTGTGGTGAATCTCCGAGCCATGTTGTTTATTGAATTGGGCCTAATTTACTCGTTTTTAGCCCGTTCCTTGCTCTTTTCTCTTCCTTAAGCTCACCTGGGCATAAAACATGAAATAGAAGGATTAAGAGTACGAATTTCAACAAATTCAATGATAATTTATCCAGAAATTGGGCTAAGCATGAGGTAAAAACATGTATAATTTATCGTTTATCAAATACCCCTACACTTAAGCCTTTGCTTGTCCTCAAGCAAAATCTCAACCCACAATTAAGAATCATTCTTCTCAACTTACATTCTTTATCCATAATGTTTCAAACCAATCTACAAGTAATCATACAATGAAAATCAAATCTCCACCACCATAGATTGATATGACACAACGATTAAAAGGTCTTTTAATAGTTGTATTGGGGCTTTGGTTAGGGGTGTTGTCACAAGCTGAAAAGAGGGTTAGAATCGAGATTGAATTGAAAAAATCATCTAGCTAGAAAAAGCTCTATCACTGGAACATATTTTTAGAGTTGAGCTTTATGTCTGAATTCGGTAGAAATATGCAAAAAGTGTTAAATTATAACTGAAATATGAATTACAACTGAATTAACTGTATGTATACATTTTTTTAAGAACAAATCAAATCAATTACAATAAATTGAAAATTTACAACTTTACAACCTGGAAAAGAGAATAAAGCTAGATAATAATTCAACTCAAATCTCGACAAAAATAGGGACCAATATAATTGAATGGAATTCAACAAAAAAAAACGGGTTATTGGTTATTATTAGAGGTAAATCAAGGAATGGGTTGTTAGGCTCAATGGGGTTCACTAAGGGTTAATTCATAGAGGTAGGCTTTTATGGAGTAAGTAGGTAAAATCCTAGGTGCCTTTATCATTTCAGTGTATCAAATCAATTGTAACACCCCTAACTCGAATCCATCGCAAAAAAGGGTTACGGAGCATTACAAACCGAACTCAACCTTCAGACTTTTTAATCACCAATCAAATGTAATATATATAAAGGCACATACATATCTATACCAAATAAAGATAATTGATTATATGAGTCTTATAAATTTATAAAACCAACCATGATTTCAATTAGTATATTTAGAAATTCATTACTATTAGAATTGACTTAACTAACTTCTCATGCATGAACATACATATAGTTGAAAGGTCATATGAATTTGAGTTAAGACATCATCAATACATATGTGCATATATGCATATAAATAACTATTATACTACGAATGTGTATATATATATATATATATAACATCATAAGGATATAACACTATTCATTTCGTGAGGCTTCATAATATATAACCACATATACATAACTAAAATGACATCAACTATGTATACCAATTTTATTTTCCACCATTAACGATACACATATATAATATAATACCAACTATTTATTTCAATTTCAACTTACAACCAAACATTCATAGCTCATTTCCAAACATAAATTAAATCGAATCACATATAACTATTTGAAGTCTATAAACTAAACTTCTAATAGACTAATCAACCAAATATTCCATCATATGCTCATAAAATCAACTAATCAAAAGCTTCAAAGCATATGCATAGTATAACCTTAACATCAACCATTTTCAATACATAACACACTTATAAGTATTTATCAAAACAACATCATCACATAATCAAATTTGGCCATTTTCGCATGGCTCAATAAACACATAAATCAAATTCAATTAAAAATCGACTAGTCTATACATGCCATAAAATTAAACTTAAACTTTCAAAAGTACCAAAAGATTTATGATAGTGTGATGAGCTTCACCGACGATCCCCGAGCACGTAACAATCACCAAGAATCTAAATCACAAAGAGTAAACAAAAACGCACCATGTAAGCTTTAACAGTTTAGTAAGTCAAAAGTAAATAATCAACCCAAATTATTTTATCAAACACATTTATAACCAAACGCATATAAATTCATATATATATATATATATATATTCATATATATATATGTTCATTATAAATATCACCTAACCGAATGTATATATAGCCAACTTACAGGTTAGCATTTAATTTTCCAAAGCCAAACAATCATTACAAATCTAATTCATATACACTCAATTACATAAACTCACGTTTTACCATATAATTTCATATACATGCATTGATTATATGACCGAATACATAAATTCCCATACATATATTTAATTTTCATTCTAATAATTTTCACAAGGTTGAATACCCATACCTAATTCACAAATAAACCTTATTTGCAGTACACACAATCTGTAATGAGTATCAGTTTACACACTTACTTTATTTTAAATAAGCTTCAAGCTAATTCAAATTTAACATTTCATATAATCCACAAACAATTACTTGTATTTAAATTTCATTTATAAACATCTCATAGCATCGAGACTTACCAAACTCAATCTTTGAACTCGAAAGTTTACTCGTACACTTAGTGCTCAATATTCGATTTCGCACACTTAGTGCTCAGAAATTTAATTCGCACACTTAGTGCTCAAAAATTCAATTCCCTCAAAAATTCAATTCGCACATTTAATGCTCGATAACTGATCTCGCACACTTAATGCTCGGTATCAAATTCAATTTGCACACTTAGTGCCTCTTTCAAACTTGCTACTTATTTAAACTTATATACACATATAATACTCAGTCATCAACAACATATGTCAATGAATATTAAATTGATCATTTCTCAACTTTAATATCACATTCGACTATCCATAAATATATATATACTCCTCTCTCTAATCAATATCACATTCGAATATCCCAATGACATATATGTACATATATCACATTCGGTTAAATTAAACATACATATATAAATCCCATTCTGCTATACCATTGATATACTTGCATAATTCAATTAAATTCATGTACATCATTTTTAAATAAATCCAATACTACTTAATTGCTTAAAAAAAACTTACCTCGAATATCGACGGACTACGTTTCTCGACTATTCGACCAACTTCACTTTTCCACGATCCACTCCCGATTCTTTGTACGAGCCCAAATTGCCCGGCCCGTTCACAATTTAAACCAAATATACAAAAACCAAAATTGAAAAAAGGAGACCAAATAAATATCCAAATGTTCAAAAGTCCAAATTACATCCGTTCAAATATTGGCCCAATTCTAAAGTCTGAATTACAAAATTATATCAGGCCATAGCCTAAGTGACAGACCCACTAACTAAACCTAGACCAACTAACTAACCCAAATTACATGACCCATTCAACCCTAACCCAATCGGCCTAATAGGCCCAACACCCAACCGAGCCTACACAACCAAATCAACTCAGAAACCCTAGGGTTTCTGAGGCTCCATGTGCACCGTACCTCCTCGGGCAAGCCACCCTCACATCGTCCTAAAATCTCTGGCCCCAAGGCTCGCTAGCACCGTTACACCGAAATGGTAAGCCTCTGCCTCCATTGACCCCGATGGGACTTGCAGACAACAACCAAAGTAGTAAATACAGGCCAGACAAATGAACAAAAATAAACAGCAGAGACAAGACTATACAAAAAAAGAAAAATGATAGAGAAAAGCAAAAAAGAAGAGGACTTTGTATTTACCTTCGATTCAGCTATAAAGACCGAAGGAGCCACCATTATAATTTGGCTACGAACGCTTTCAAAAAACAAAGAAATACAAAAGAACAAAACGAACGTTTTCAGAATACAAAAACAAAAAAGGTATTTTTACACTGTTTATTATCGTGTTTCCGTCCTAAATCCATTAGACATACAAGAAAGGGTCATAAAAATCAAAACTTTTACCTGTTTAAAGGATTCGGAGTCGGAATCCAAAAGGCTTCGAGCCTAGATCTCGTCTTGGGAGCCTTCTTTGTCTGTTTTGGGGTTTGTCTTCGGTTAGAGAAGCTCAAAGGGTGTAAGAAAGGACTCTTTTACGTGCTACGGCCACTGCGTACGGCGGTTGGCACCGTGGAGCGCGACGGCCCGATGACCGGGGCTCATCGACCCTCGGTTGGCGCCCAGAGGACCGAAGCTCCCCTTCTTTTCTCCCTTCCCTCATTTTTTTTAAAAAACCCTAACACAAATGATTTTTTTTAAAATTTTTTTTCTCTTTTATAAGCGTACCCCACGACGTTGTTTAAGGCTAAGCTCAATAGCCCTTATGCGATGTCGTTTAAGGCTTGGAACCCACGACCCGATCCGGAACCCCTGGGATTCGCGTGTTTCTGCGGAGAGGGGTATTTGCGTAACTAATCCTTCTGTTTTGCGGTGCCTTTCATTAGAGTCCTATGCCTTATTTTCAATTTAGCTTCGTTCTTTCGCCTCTGTTGCAATTTAATCCAGTGCTGCTGGAGACCCTATATGCGAACGGTGCATTTCGAACGGATGGGACAATTTCCCGGAGAGTCCTCGTTCTTTACATGCACACTCTCAGGGTCCTCTGATTGACTTTCAATTTAGTCTTTTAGACTTTAAATTTTATTTTGGTTTTGATTTCGTCCTTTTGCCTTCTTTATGCATATATCTGCTAATATTATTTCCAATATCACATTTTCACCATTATATCTATTATTTCCATCACCATAATCCAATACTTTGTTTTACGTATATTATTACTACTACAGGTATTGTTACTAATGCTAATACATACACTACAGCAAAACTGACTTTTAGCGGCGTTTTTTTGGCCTTTAGCGGCGCTAATAGTATTAGCGGCGCTTTTACAAACGCCGCAAAAAATGCCGCTAAAAGCGAAGCCTTAAAAATTTGCGGCGTTTATATGAAAAAAACGCCGCTAAAGATCGGGACTTTTAGCGGCGTTTTTCTCGCAAGCGCCGCTAAAGATCAGGACTTTTAGCGGCGTTTTTCTCGAAAACGCCGCTAAAGATCGGGACTTTTAGCGGCGTTTTTCTCACAAACGCAGCTAAAGATCAGGACTTATAGCGGCGTTTTTCCTAAAAACGCCGCTAAAAATCAGGACTTATAGCGGCATTTTTCCCTCAAACGACTCTAAAGATCAGGACTTATAGCGGCGTTTTCCCCTCAAACGCCTCTAAAGATCATGACTGTTAGCGGCGTTTTTTCAAAAACGCCGCTAAAAGTCTTGATCTTTAGCGGCGCTTTTTTGGAAAAACGCCGCTAAAAGTCATGAAAAATAAAAAAAAAATAAAAATTTATAAATAGATAAAAATACAAATCTCATCATGGTTTTTTTTTCCCTGCATCTTAAAAATGTGACTGCTAAATTGCATTTCACAATCAACTAAATATCCAAAAATCTAATAATTCAATTACACTCGAATTGCAAAAAAAAAAAAAAAAACAAAAATTCTAAACAAAATTGAAACAAAATGTGAAATAAGTTCAAACCCTTACAACTCAGTTCTGGACAAAACTGCAGTCAACATCAATGTATAATAAAGAAAGGCATGAAATAATTTTAGTGCTTTGAAATGAGCATTCCTACATTCAATCCTCTTCCTCTGAATCAGCACCAGCAGCAGCATGAAGGGTGTGTAACTGTTCAATCAACTTAGCTTTCCTTTCCTCGTATGTTAGCTTCTTCAAGTTGAACCTGCAACAGGGAACACAAAAATGATAAGAGATTAATAAACTTCAATACAAGTTTTAATGGCATTCACACATGTTGCACTGCACTGAACACTGACCTTTTGTGATTAAATTTGTTGAGCTTCCATATAATTTTCTGGATAGCTCCAGAGAAGTAAACAATAGGTAAGATGATAACAAAATCAGTGTAAAAGATTTTTAAGCTAATTCTATAGGAGTTGTATCTGTTGAGTTAACTCATGTAAATAAATAATACGCAAACTCTTAAACCAATTTAGACTTTGAGAATAATTCATTATTATATAAACTATTACCAAAATCAAAGTCTAATTAGTGGAAGAGAGTGTGTGTCTGTGAAAATTAAAATGAAAATCAAGAACATTACAGTAGACATAAGAAATTACCCAACCGAATTTTAATTTAAAAAATAACATTCTTAAGTATCTTATTGTGAAAATTTTATATCAAATATTTTAATCAAAATAATCTAACTTGAAATTAATTTGAAAAGACATAAGAAATTAGATTTCTTTATTGAGAAATTATAAACATAATTTATAAACCAAATATTTGATTCAAATCCTGTCAAAAAGACATGTCTTAGAAAAATTTTAAACTATTTTTCTTATGTCTTAAATTTATAAATTTATAATTTTTAAACATGTCTTAGAAAATTTATAATTTATGCCAAAGAAACATATGCAACAAACACTTCAGAAATTAAGAAGAAATAGCAAGAGATAAAATTAATCAAGTGGCAGACTTAGTATACCTGTAATCCCCAGGCAAAATGGGTATAAATTTCCTAACAGGCCATTGTAGAATCTTCCATAGCATCCCGAATTGTCTCCTGTACTTACAAAATTGAAAGACACGTAGTACATCAGAACCATATCTCATCATAATTTAAACTCTCAGTGGCTGAAAAACCAGTGACAAATTCTATGCAAACAATACTTCTTTAAGCAAAATACCATCCGTTACACAATTATTAAATTCTAGCTCACAAATGCTTGCTAATATACAGGATTGTTCAATATGCCTTCATATTTAATGGAAAGAAATTGTGTGAAATACAGCTGAACTATTAAATTGCAATATTGTACCATTAGAGGTTAAAGAAAAGAACAGTAATGCTTACAATCACAACTCCTTGCTTTTCTGCATGTGTTATAAAAACGAAAAAGGTGGAAAGAACAACAGATATCAATGGAGCTATAGCAGGCACCCAGAAGAATTTCTTGTTCCTTTTTCCCTATTTCACAAATCAAAGCATGTCAAAGCAAATGGTTACAAGCTTGCTATAGTCGTAAACAGAATATATAAGAGTTTAGACTGATCTCTTACAATGTATTTCGCAAAGAAAATGAAGGATAAAAAGCTAACTCCAATGACTATAGTCTGCCAGTTCCACTGCAAAATATATGTAGTATCATACAACTTTAGTAACTGTTGAATGTAGTGATCAATGATAACATTGATACTGGTTAGTAATTCTTTAAAAAGAGAGATCGATCTATAAATTAATCAAAAGGTGTTAATCATGATCCTACATGACACAGAAGGAGCTATAAATGATAGAAATCTATATGATGCATTTGCAGTTGAAGAGCATGAATGATTAATCCATGGCTGTCATACATTTTTGACATTTTAAGAAAAATGCAGAATTTGTCCTAACTCAGTAGATTTAATATTATTAATATTTTAATTTAATATTATTAATATTTTAACAATTAATAATAGTAATTTATACATTTAATATTAAGATAATATTTTATTATTAAGATTTATCATTATAATATTAATTCTTCAAATATAAAAAAATTATTAACATTGTTTTAAAATTGTTTCAAATATTAATATTTTAATATTTATTTCAAAATTGCTATTTAAAGGAAAAAAGATTTGTAAGAAAATAGCCAAATAACATAAAGCCCTTTTTTTTTTTTTAACTGAATCCAGCAAATATCAAGAAATCTCTATTTTGTTTTTCCGAAAATTATTTTCCAGAAAGAAGATTTGAAAGGGAATTGATTTTTCTTTTTTTTTTTTTCTTTTGAAAGCACACTTAATTTTGAGAGTTATGCCTGAAGAAAGAGTCCAATTGGGTCCTACCTTCAGGGATCCACAAATAAGATGTGGATGGATAGAATGACCACTGAAAAGTTCTCAGTCTCATAAAGCTATTCTATATATGCTGATATGCTGTTAAAAAAATCAATAAAATCTTATTATAGATACGTGCTCAAACTATATGCTTCTCGCTTTCCAGAAATTTGTCGCGTTCCCATGGTTGAATCATGGATATATTAGCAACACAGAGAAACAATGAGAGATAATTGCAAACATCACAACCTTGTGGGTAAATTAAGATGTACCTGTCAAACAAGGCAAAATGCTCAAATCGAAACTAGTGAATTTTCCCTGCTGAAAAAGCATATGTTTCTTTATGGACAACATTATAAAGTCTAAAAGATTTATCTGTTTGTATGTACAGGAACATGTTCTCCACATAGTATTTCAATATGAAATGAAAGGATAGGAATTCAAGAATGAGAATTATGAACAAGAAAAGGCAGAAGTAGACAATAAGAGACAGCAATATTTCAGCACCATACCACTTGTAGCCACCAACTTCAAATGCATTACTACGAAGTTCTCTTTTGTTAATCTATGAAAACTTCTCTATCTTCCACGTATTCTTTCCATATAATTCAGAAGGCGTTGGCCCTATAAAATAAGTGAACTCACTTTAAGAAACTTTGGTCATAAAATATGGGAAGAACCAAAAAAAAACATACAGTACCAAAAAGTTCAAACTTAGAATGAAAATGCAAAGAAAGTAAAGAGTGACAGAACTGTTGATAAGTATTCCCTAATCCAACTTAATTTGTACTTCTTTCACACGCAAATAGTTTACAGTATGTATCATCTAATAGCAAGCTAACCCATTCACCTATTATTATAAAGAAATAAACGCAGTTCAAGAAATTTCAATCATAGAAAAAAACAGAAGAATAACAAAAATGCATCCCAAATTGCTCATACATAAACTGAAAGATATACATATGTGATACAGGCCTTGAATCGGTGAAATATGGAGGAAAGTAACTTAGGGTTTGATTTGGGGAAAGTGACGGTATAGGGAAAACTTTGATTTGGGAAAAAATACTAAGTGTTTGGGACTTATTTTGGGGATAAAATGTCTGAAACAAAAACGACCCGTTTTAACAAGAATATTTGCGGCGTTTTTTTAAAACGCCACTATATCTCATTTTTTGTGGCGTTTTTACAAAAAACGCCACTAATGCATAATTTTAATTTTTCCTATTTTTAACATATATTTTTCTATGCTTTTTTTTTTCAAAATTTTTCTACTGAGATTATCATTTTTTGGAATTTTTTTATTGAACTTTTTAACTAAAATATTAAATTTTAACTTTTTAAGTTTTTAATTCTTAAATTCTTTAATTTTTTATTATTAAATTTTAAAATTTTCATTACAATTATCAACTCTTTTAAGAATTTCTTTTTTATTTCTTTTTACATCAACATTATTTCTTTTAAGTATGATCCATATTAATTGTTTAGATTTTTATATAAATGGCATTTAATTATATGTGTACACCTAAATAGTTTAATGTGTAATTGTAGATCATGTGAATTATTCTAATTGTGGTTTAAATATACAGTTAGAAACTTTAATTTTGATTTAATCATTCACATTTTAAAAAATAAATACATCAATACATTTTTATATTGAATAAATATAAATATTTATGTATGCAATATATAAATAAAAAATGATGTACATTATACAATTACACACTAAACCATTGTTCATGTATGCTTTTTGGATTTAACCCATTTTGATATATATATTTAAAATATAAATTTATATTTATCTTATTTAGATTTATATTATAAAAATTTCAAAATTCAACCCCAAACCCTAACCCCCAAACCCCAAACCATAAACCTTAAACCCTAAACCCTAAACCCTAAACCCTAAACCCTAAACTGTAATCCTACATAAACCATATTTTTCAGAATTCGTGTGGCCTATGTTAGTGTAGTACAAAATATAAATTTATACTCTTATATTAAATAATATGGATGTAGTACAAAATGGATGAATCTTAGTAAAATCCTAATGTTATTCAGTTTTAACAGTATCTTTAAACCTTAAGTCCCAAACCATAAACCTACACCGATAAACCCTAAAAATATATATTAGAAGGGACAAAAGTAATTAAAAAAGAGTCTTAATGCTTACTTAAACCCTAAAATAAATTATTTTTTTGTCATTTTATCAAAAACCATAACCCTTAAAACCCTTAAAACCATGAAATATATGTACTTGAACTGTTAAATATCAAAAACCCTAAACCTTAAACTTTAATAGCCTAACCCCTAAAATCATGAAGACTACTGAGACCCTGACTATAAAACAATAACCCTAAATCACAAACTATAAATCACAAACACTAAACCCCTAACCACAAACCCCTAAATCTTTAAACCCTAAACCATAAAAACTTAAACCATAAACCTTTACCCTAAACCCATAAACCAAAAATCCTAAACCATAAACCCTTAAAACCGCTAAACATTAAGATCATAAACACTAAACCCTAAACCTCAAACCCAAAATAATAAAACCCTAAATCATAAAATTAACATTCTAAACATTAAACCCTAAACCATAAACTTTAAACCTTAAATATTAAACCCTAAACCCAAAAAATAAGAACTAAACCTTAAAACTTAACTATGAAAATATACTTCAAAAAAAGACTTTTAGCGGCGCTTTCAGAAAAACGCCGCTATTGATCGGGCTTTTAGCGGCGCTTCCGGAAAAACGCGGCTATTTCTCGGACTTCTAGTGGCGCTTCTGGAACAACGCCGCTATTGCTCGGGCTTTTAGCGGCGCTTTCAGAAAAACGCCGCTATTGCTCGGGCTTTTAGCGGCGCTTCCGGAAAAACGCCGCTATTGCTCGGGTTTTTAGAGGCGCTTCCGGAAAAACGCCGCTATTGCTCGGGCTTTTAGCGGCGCTTCCGGAAAAACGCCGCTATTGCTCTGGCTTTTAGCGGCGCTTCTGCAAAAACGCCGCTATTGGTCGGACTTTTAGCAGCGCTTCTGCAAAAACGCCGCTATTGCTCGGGCTTTTAGAGGCGCTTCCGGAAAAACGCCGCTATTGCTCGGGCTTTTAGCGGCGCTTTTGGAAAAACGCCGCTATTGCTTGGACTTTTAGCGGCGCTTTCGGAAAAACGCCGCTAATGTATAATATTTGCGGCATTTTTTATAAAAACGCCACTAAAAACACCGCTAAAGCCCTGTTTTGCTGTAGTGATATATACATTACGTACATATCTTTTAATTTTTTTTTAAAATATTATTATATAATTTTATATATTATTGTTATACATTGTTACTATGTGTGTGTATATATTATGTCTATCTTTATTTCATGCTATATTATATATATTTTTATTATGTTATATAGATATTTATATTATGTTTCGCACATATATATTACATATATATTTTAATATCATACCATGTATACTTTTATGCTAAAGTATGTCTCATATATCATACACATATAGTATCTCATATATATTATATATATTTTTAATATTATTATTATCCAGGTTTCTATATATATTATCTACGTATGCTTTGATGCTATATTATTTATATATATATATATATATATATATTTTTTTTTTTTCTTTATATATCACCTTAAGTATACACATATTTTTGATATCATTTGTCCTTATATATTTGTGTATATACTTTAAATATCATATTATTTATATATTTTTATTATCATCTCACGTATATATACTTTCTTTTTTATATCACCTTATGTATATTTTTTAATAACTATCATGTATGTATTTTTAATAATATACTATGTACATATTTTTAATATTAGATGTATACTTTTTATTCTAACGATTACGTATGTATTTTAAACCCCATCATGCATATATATTCTTTTTACAATACGTAATTTTTGTATATATACTTTTTATTCCATCGCTACGTTTAATATCGCATGCATCTTGTTGTCTTTAATATTATTGTCATATCCATTTTTAGTTTCGACGTAATTTCACTTTCTTTTATTTATTTCTACTTTGTATTGATTCGCTTTTCGTCATTTCAAAACTTTGTCCAAATTCGATATACGAGGCAATGTCCCGATTTAACACTAAGTCGACAATTTCATCGCTATATTGGGTGAAAGTTGACGGCTCGTGTTAAAACGGGACGTCCTTCTAGAAAACCAAAAATTCAAAACTTCTCATTTCTTTCAAACGGATCATGATTTAAATTTCTACATTGAACTCGCATTTTTGAAAATTGAGACAACACGTGTTTATTAAGATACCAACTTTGGGCGTTGTGGGGGTGCTAATACCTTCCCCACACGTAACCGACTCCCGAACCCTATTTTTCTCTGATTTTTAACGTAGATCTGAACCCGGCCTTCTTTTGTATTCAAAAATATTTCAAAAAAGGTATTTATTAGGTGTCCGATCACACCTAGAAAAAGGATCGGTGGCGACTCCCTTTTTTAATAAAATCGAATTTCGATTTCCAAAGTTTTCAAACAATCACCCCAATTAGCGACCCATAGCTAAAAATTTTACGTCGCTACATTCTTTTTGTTCTTGATCTAATTTAATTTCAAATTAACCTAAATCAAAAGAGGTTTCACTCAATTTAATCCCAACCACATATTTGGGTAAATTCCCAAATTGTCCTTCATATAATATATTTTTGTAAAATAGTCCAAAAATGTTTAACACATAAAATACACTCAATTTCATCTCTCTCTATATATATATAAGGGCTGAATCTTCACTATACTTATAAAAGTCCATGCATTTTATTTATTTCGCAAATGAATCCTCCTATTTAAAAAAAATTTGTACAAATCAATCCAATATACATGAAATCATTTAAAATCTTAATACTAATTTAGATAATCTAACACCAAGCTTTTATTTTCTAACATAAACAACAATAAACTCAAATATTCACTCATGGCCGAATACAAAAACATCATTCCTTTCCAAAATTGATTCATGGGCATTGTAAACCAATTGACAAAGATATTAAAAATGTAAAATTTAAACAAAAACTAGCATGAATACATACCTAATTTGAGCTTGGAATAGCCGAATATACCATAGTTTAAATCTTTCTTTTCTTTTCTTTTCTTTTCTTTTTTTTAGTTTCAGTCAACCATGGAAAGAAAGATGGGCATATGTTTTCATATTTTATTTAATTAAAACATATTATAATTATTAAATTACTTTAGTAGCCTTAGTAAAATAATTCCATTCCCACTAACTAATAACTATTTTCGTCCATGCATAAATTTCTTGGCAAATTTGCATCTTAAATCCTCCAAATTAAAAGAACATCATCAATTAACTACTCACACATAAACCATCAAGTTTTCTTATTATATGATTAGGCCCCTTTTATCAAATCGATATTCAAATGAAAAAAATTTAAAATGAATTTTTTCACACAAACCCAACCACACATTCGGAACATAAAAATAATATTTAAATATTTTTCTGACTCGAATTCGTGGTCTCGAAACCACTGTTTCGACTAGGTAAAAATCAGGCTGTTACATCAATGATGTGGTCTTGACATGTATAATCGAAGCAAGTTCTAGCATAACAAATCAGTATTGACTCACTCAAAGCAACAATAAAAGTGAGCACGACAGAATGTATGCTCAAAAGGCTCAAAAATCTCACCAGAATTATGGCTTTTGATGTCAATCCTGCGAATTTCAAATCTCAAGATAACACTTAAAATTAGGGAAGATAACCTATAAAAAATTAAATTCTCAAAAATTTCAACTTATCATGCTTGATTCTCTAATGTTTTAAAGTTTGAATAATCAAAGTATAAGCACCTATGTCTTAATTCTCAAGACATCAATAAACATCATAAATCAATTAGACATAATTCATAATAGGAGATTGAAGATAATGCAGAGAGTGAAAATGAGAATTCGAAATTTTGAGAACAATGCAAAAAGTTAGTTTTAAAAATTTTCAAGGGTTTTAAAGAGAATGCAATGATTGAAAATAAGTTCCCCCCACACTTAAGATGTACATTGCCCTTAATATATAAAGATACATTAGTAGCAATAGAAGCATAAGATCATAAGATAGGGAAAGGCATGAAACTCCCTGGATCGGATGAATTTGTGAGGTGGTGGTGCCAACAGAGTGTCTGGGACAAAGGAATGTGCGGAGGTGGATATCCGGTGGTTGTAGCGTTTGTTTGTCCATAGCTTTCATATTGGGAGTATAGGCTTTGGCGGTGTCATCTGGGTGAGGTTGTGGCAAGGTTCTCTTTAGTTTTTAGATTTGAGTTATAAAGCTCCCTTGAAACTGCGAAAGCATTTATCAATTTTAGGGAATTTAGATTAATAGAATATGTTTGTTAGGGGATAGCTGATATGAAATAATTAAAATAAAGGAAAAAAGTAAATTAAGTTCTAAAAATACCAAAATTCAAATAATGAAAAAGATAAGATGAAATAAAATAAAAGGAAAAATAAAAAAAAATAAAGGATAAGATAAGGGGATCCGAAAGTCCTAATCCTCAGATGGTTCGTGAGATGGGGGCGGTGAGGAGATATAAAGGTGTTGGCATATCTGCTGAAGAGTAGCATCGATATGATATAAGTGTTGGAAGCACTGCTGCTCGAATCATGTAAGGCACTCAGATATGTCAGCGTATGAAGCTGCCGCATGAACTGGGCGGCGAAGGGGAGGTGGCTCAGCTAGGGCCTCTTTCAGCGGTGGTGGGACATCATCAGGAATGTCCTTGGGATCCTCGGTCTCTCGGAGTAGACGGTACTATAGAGTGTCGGTCCTGGGTCACTTATGAACCATCCTTATGTGAAGCATGGTCTAAATGCCCGGTGGAGACATCTGGCTGATAAGGATGAGTGAGAATGACTGTGCTGCTGTGTTAAGTAGGCCGAAGTGCCTTGTGAGGCGCGTTACATATAGGCCGATGCTAATTACCCCCTTACGATACCGCTCTGTCTGATACTGAATGGCAAGAGTGATGAAATAAGCAAGGTAAAAAACGTGGCCGTGTGCCATGCTCCACAGAAAATAAACGTCGTGAGTATTAACGACGCTGGTGCTCTCGCGCCTTCCTGTCAATGTTTGTGCGAGGAGGGCATGAATGTACCTCAATGATGGGGTAAAGACGGTCGCTTTGGAGCGACTAGGGTCGTATGTGGTCCATGCAGGGACTAGAGCCTCCCAACACCTAGATAGTGATCGATGGATGTGGCGGTGGAGCTCAAAAAAGTTTTCCTCCTCTAAAAACTGCTCGATGTACAGGCCGAGTGCTGTACCGAACTCTGGTGCACTAAGGTGACGTACAAAGCCTCCAAAATAGAACTGGATTGTCACTAGATCGTCGTGACGGCTCATCACCATCTGTAGATGGAACGTGGAGCAGAACTCTAGAGTGAGTTCTAAATATGTGGGCTCTACGATCTGGAAGAACTACTCCCATGGGTCTGTCATTAGTAAGGCCGAGACCTCGTCTGGTAGGTAGACCGGCTCTAAGGCGGTTCAGTCGATGCATCTCCCTGCTCCTAAAAGTCGAGCTCACAGAATCTGGAATAACTCCTCTTGGGAGCTCTGCGAAAATTGAATGAAAGGATGTCGGGTCTCAACAGTGGGTCTCGATGATGAACCACCAGGCCCCTTTCGCTTCTTTGAAGTCAAGGCGACAGCTCTCTTTCCACGTGATGAAGACATAATTCCTAAAAACAAAACGGAAAACAATATGCATTAGTCCTAAAAATTGAAACTAGATTAAAAAGATAATATGAATAGTAATAAGTTCTAATGCTTAAACAAAACAAAATATATTGAGAATAGTATTGAAATGTTGATTAACTAACCTAAGTAATATATTCTACTTATTTTAAACATGGTATCAAATTATGGAGGCATGAGTATCAATTTATACTAAGTGAATACTACTCTAGATAAGTAAAAGTGACAAGCAAGGGAAAGTTTAAATGGCCTAATGAAATTCTCTATAACATTCTAGATTGTTCATGCTAAATCAATGAATTTCATGCCCAAAATAATGCAAAAACTAAATAAAACATTTTATTAACATAAATATGGATAAAAACATTATAAATTAAAGAGAAAAATAAGAAAAATGAACCGAATAGGTGACTAATGTGGTGGAGCACAATCGTGGTACGGGCGGCACGGTCATGGAGGAGCTTTTAAAGCCAGCGACGGTGCTAGGGAGGGTTGTTGGGGGTTTTGGGTAGGAAGATTTTAAGGTTTTAATAGAGAAGAAAGTGAATAGTGGCTTGTTTATATAGGTTTTTGGGTCACATAGATATGTCACACGCCCGTGTGGCTCGGGTTTTACTCGTGTGGTTCGAAAATCAGAGATTTTGGTGCACCTGGTTTGAGACACACGCTCGTGTTGCGAGGGCGTGTTGAGGTACACGGCAGTGTCACACGACCGTGTCCTATGATGTTCGCTTCTCCCACGGTCATTAGGGGGTCACACGCCTGTGTTTGATTTGACAGGTTTGACTACGGCTTTGGTGCACGAGCGTGTCATACGCTCGTGTTGGAATTGGCACTGTTGGCTACAGCCACATCGTACGATCGTGGCACTTTGTCGAAGCCCGTGCTTGGATTGATAGGATAGGCCACGGCCATATTGCACGGCAGTGGTGATTTGTCGAAGCCCGTGCCTTAGAAGGAATTTTACTCTGCTTGTACACGGCCAAATTGCACGACCTTGTCTCTGCTCACAGTGTCCACACAGCCTTAAGTACGCCCGTGGGCATGGCCGTGTGGCTCAGAAAACCTGTATTCAAAGGGTTAATAGGAAGCTGAAATAAAAGGATTTACTAAGTTAGTGCTCGGGTTGCCTTCCGAGAAGCGCTTATTTAGAGTCTAAGCTCAACTCTACTTGTATGTATTATGACGAGAGCTCGTGGAGTTGAAGCTCTTCCCTATTATTCTTGAAATTCTCACTTCTATAATGTTTGAGCCGATGACCGTTTACCTTGAAAGTGCCGTGGTTTGGATGAGTTACCTCGACTGTGCCGTATGAAAAGACAGTTCGAACAGGGAATGAGCCTGACCATCTCGATTTAAGTTTTTCAGGGAATAGTTTAAGCTTTAAGTTGTATAGCAAGACAGGGTCACCGATTTTGAACTGCTTATGTTATCTCAAACGAATGTCATGGCGTCGCTTTGTGGCTTTCTTATATAATCGTGAGTTTTTGTAGGCATTGTAGTGTCATTCATCCAGCTCATTTAGTTGCATTAGACGTTTCTCACCACAAGCTTAAAATCGAGATTTAAAAATTTAATAGCCCAAAATACTTTATGTTCGAGTTCAAATAGCAGATGACAACTTTTCCGTAAACAAGTCTATAAAGAGATGTTCCTAAGGAAGTTTTGCATGTAGTTCTATAAGCCTATAAAGCATCATCTACTTTGCTTGACCAATCTTTCCTATTTGTTTCTACCATTTTTTCTAGAATGCATTTTAATTCTCTATTTGTTACTTCAACTTATCCACTGGTTTGTGGATGATAAGAGGTAGCTATTCTATGGTGTACTCTATATCTTTTTAAAATTTTATCAAATTGGGTATTGCAAAAATGAGTACCCCTATCACTGATAATTATCCTAGGTGTTCCAAATCAAGAGAAAAGTTTTTTAAGAAAACGTACTACCATTCTAGCATCATTAGTAGGTAAGGCTTGGGCTTCCACCCATTTTGACATATAATCTACTACTACTAGTATGTACTTATTCCCAAACAAAGTAGGGAAGGAACCCATGAAATCAATACCCCATACATCAAATATTTCATATAAGGGTATATAGTTTTGAGGCATTTCATCATGTTGAGAGATATTACCTGTCCTTTGGCATTTATCACAAGAGGTCACATACCTGTTGGCATCTTTGAAAAGGGTGGGCCAGTAAAAACCTGATTCGAGTACCTTGTGAGCAGTTCTAGCTCCACTGTGGTGTCCTCCTGTTGGTCCCGAATGGCAGTAATCTAAAATTTTATATGCTTCTATCTCAGTAACGCATCTTCAAATGACCTAATCTACACAAATACGAAAAAGGAAAGGATCTTCCCAAAAGTAGTTTTTCACATCAACGAAGAATCGCTTCTTTTACTGATGGGTCAACCCTTTGGGATTATGTTAGCTGCTAAATAATTTGCAAAATCAGCAAACTAAGGAGCTGCAACTTCTGCTATGACTAGGAGTTGTTCTTCAGGAAACAAGTCATTTATTTTATCGAGGTCCCTGGGATATGGATTTTCCAATCTTGAAAGGTGATCTGCTACCAAATTCTCAGCTCATTTCTTGTCTTTTATTTCTAAGTCGAATTTCTGTAACAATAGAATCCATTTTATTAATCGGGGTTTTACATCAGTTTTAGTTAAAACATAATGAAGAGCGGAATGATTAGTGTAAACGATGACTTTCGACAATATTAAATATGATCTGAATTTAACAAATGCAAAAATAATAGTTAGCAATTATTTTTATGTGGTAGTATAGTTTGCTTGCGCGGCCGTCAAAGTTTTGCTAGCATAATAAATCAGTTGGAAGTGCTTGTCTCTTCATTGTCCCAAAACCGCACCTACTGCAAAATCACTTGCATCACACATTAGTTCAAAAGGTAGATTCCAATCAAGTGAAATCATAATCGGGGCGTTAACTAACTTTTCTTTCAAAGTGTTAAAAGATTCTAAACATTCTTGGTTAAAATTGAAAATCACATCTTTTTCTAGTAATTTTGTTAAAGGCTTAGCTATTTTAGAAAAGTCTTTAATAAATCTGTGATAAAAACCAGCATGTCCTAAAAAACTTCTTATAGCCTTAACCGAATTAGGGGGAGGTAATTTTTCAATGGTTTCAATTTTTGCTTTATCTACATCTATCCCTTTACTAGAAATTTTATATCCCAATACAATACATTCTTGAACCATAAAGTGACATTTTTCCCAATTGAGCACTAGGTTGGTCTCTTCACATCTTATCAGAACACGTTTTAAATTATTAAGACAGAGTTGAAAAGAATTATCAAAAATAAAAAATCGAAAAATTATCCATAAATACCTCCATGATGTCTTCCACGAGTTCGTTAAAGATAGCTAACATGCATCGTTGAAAAGTAACAGGGGCATTACATAATCCAAAAGGTATTCTACGATAAGCAAACGTACCATATGGACATGTGAATGTTGTCTTCTCTTGATCTTCTAAAGCTATCGGGATTTGGAAGTAACCAGAGAGGCCATCCAAGAAACAGTAATACATATGTCCTAACAATCTTTCTAACATCTGATCGATAAAGGGTAAGGGAAAATGATCTTTTCGAGTTACATCATTCAGCTTCCTATAATTAATACAAACTCTCCATCCAGTGATTGTTCTTATAGGTATTGACTCATTTTTGTTATTAGACACCACAGTCATGCCTCCCTTTTTAGGGACAACCTGCACAGGACTTACCCAAGAACTGTCAGAAATAGGATAAATAATGCCTGCATCTAGAAGTTTAATTACCTCGGCTTTTACGACTTCCTTCATGTTGAGATTCAATCGTCTCTGAGTTTACACCGATAGCTTATATTCATCTTCCATTAAAATTTTGTGGGTGTAGAAAGAAGGGCTAATTCCTTTAATATCAGAAATCTTCCAAGCTATAGCCTTTTTGTGTTCCCTTAATACGTGAAGTAATTCCTCTTTCTTTTCAGTGCTCAAGTCTGATACTATAATCACTGGTAATGTAGAACCATCTCCCAAAAATGCATATTCTAAGTGGTCGGGCAATTGTTTTAGCTCCAATTTAGAAAGTTCATCAATCGAGGGTTTTTGTCTTAGTTCGTCTTTTAACTTAATACCCTCATAACTTATGTGCCTTGTGACAAGTTCATGAGAGTTCAATTTCTTTATTACTTCTTTTACTTCAGTGGTGGCTTCATCTTCCTCCCCACCTTGAACGAGACACAGTTCCAACGTGTTTTCAAGAGAGATTTCCTGAAAATTGTCTTGAACAAAATAATCAATAACATCAATGAAATAACATGAATCATCTTGTTCTCTAGAAAATCGCATAGCATCATAAATTTTAAAGACAACTTTTTTTTTACCAACTCTAAGCACTAATTTACCATCCCCTACGTCGATAGTTGCTCTAGCAGTAGCTAAGAATAGGCGTCCCAAAATCAAATGTACCTCAATATCTTCATCCATGTCAAGCACAACAGAATAATAAGGAATATGAATTTATCTACTTTTACTAACACATTTTCAATGATTCCCCTAGAATATTTAACAGATCTATCAGCTAATTAAATACTCATCCTAATGAGTTTTGGTTCCCCTAGACCTAGTTGCTTGAACATTTTGTAGGGCATTAGGTTAATACTAGCACCTAGATCAACTAAGGTTTTTTCAATGATTAAACTACCAATTAAGTAAGGAATAGTAAAACTCCCTGGATCTTTTAGTTTGGCTGGCAGTTTATTTTGGAGAATAGCTGAGCATTCCTCGTTGAGTTCCACTGTAGCTAGTTCTTCCAACTTCCTTTTATTTGTGAGAAGCTCCTTTAAAAACTTTGCGTACTTCGACATCTGCAAAATTGCTTAAAAAAAGGTAAGTTAATATGTAGTTGTTTAAAAAGTTCAAGAAATTTACCGAATTGAGCATCTGTGCGGTCTTTCTTTAACTTTGCCGGATATAGTATGGGTGGTTTATATTCTTTAAGTACTAGTGGAGTGTTTTCTTTGGGTTCCTCTTCTTCTACTTTGTCTTTTTTGGATTCTTGAACAGGCTTCTTTTCTGGTTCAACCAGTACTTTCCCATCCCTTAGAGTAATTGTTTTTACATGCTCTCTAGGATTTGGCTCAGTATTACTCGGTAAACTACCTTATGGTCTATCAGATATCATCTTTGTGAGTTAACCAATTTGATTCTCGAGCCCTTGAATGAATGCCTGCTGGTTCTTCAGTGTCGTTTCGGTGTTATGAAAACGGGTTTCTGATACGGCTATAAATTTGGTGAACATCTTTTCAAGGTTCAGCTTTTTCTCCTGTTGGGGTGGTGGCTGTTGAAATCCCGAAGGAGGTGGTTGTCTTTGATTTCTTTGTCCTCCCCATGACAAATTTGGGTGGTTCCACCAACCTGCATTGTAAGTATTACTATAAGGGTTATTTTGAGATCTAGAATTGTTACCCATATAGTTGGCTTGCTTGGATTCTATGCCATGTCCATAGGAGGAGTAATCTGGATTGTACATGTTTCCCTGATTTACGTCACACTGCATCACTGGATATGCCTGCATAGAACCAATAAAATTATCAAACTTTTTATTTAAAAGTTCTACCTGATTAGTAAGCATGGTGACAGCATCGATATTAAAAACTCCTACAGCTTTTATCAGCTTTGTCCTCATGATTTGCCACTGATAGTTATTCAGTGACATTTCTTCTATAAACTCATAGGCTACTTCGGGTGTTTTATTGTTGATTGCTCCTCTCGCAGCTGCATCGATCATTTGCCTTATTTATGGATTCAAATCGTTGTGAAAGGTTTGAACTTGTAACCACAAAGGCAACCCATGGTGGGGGCACCTTCTCAAAAGGTCCTTGTATCTCTCCCAGGCATCGTAAAGTGTCTCTAAATCCATCTGTACAAAACAAGAGATATCTGTTATAGGCCAATTTTGGCCCTCACTAATAACCCATTTACATTAACCCCCAAACCCAAATTACAATCCTTAATCCAATTGTTACAAAACCCTTGACCCAAATACATTAACCGGATGACCCACTACCCGTTTATCCTACCCACTGACTCAAACCCGTTTACAGATTTAACCTATAACCCAATTACAAACCTAGCCTACCCATACCCGTTTTAGAACCCAAATCCCCTTAAACCTAACCTGATTACCCCCACTTGTCTCTGGCCACTCTGACAGCTCTGCCCACCGGTCAAATCCATCGCCTTGGTTTCTCTCAGCACCGCCCCACCATCTCCAATCTACTCCTGCAAGCATTAAAACAGAAGAGACAGCGAGCAGCAGAGAAATGATAACAAAAGAGCAACTTGTAAAATTTTAGGCTATAAAAGCCGAAATCAAAGCATTTGTAAGGGGTTCGAAAAATTCTGAATACAAAAACAGAAAACACAATAACAATCAAAAACACCAAAAGTCAGAATCGGAAGCCTAAGGTAAAGTTTCATTTCGAATCTGTTTTACTTTCTTTTCCCATCGTTTCTTTTCTTTCTTCAAACAACACCTAAATACATACATATTATTAAACAAAATAAAAAAATAAAATAAAAAAATAGAAATTTTTACCTTTTCCGATCATCGGCCGGTGACCGAACGGTGACCGGTCCGGTGATCGAAGCCCTCCGGGAAACCCTTCCCCCTCCCTCTTCTTCCTTCCCCTCTCTTTTCTCTCTTTTTTTTTTCTTTTCTCCTCGTGCAAATGAGCCCCAAACAAAAAAATTTGTCTTTTATAGTATTCGATCCGGGTCGGGTCGATCCGACCCGACCCAACAAGGATCCGCGTGTTTTTTTAAACGGAAGGGCAAATTGCGCATTTGGCCCTTCCGCTTTTTTATGAATTTACAATTCGGTTTTATGTAATTTCAATTTGGCTCTAAAGTTCGTTCCGGTTTTTAATTTAATCCCCTAGGCTACTGTCCGTTTTAAGTAATCGGGAAAATTACGTTTTTGGTCCCCCAGGGTTTAGCACGTGTTCGAATAGGTCCTTTTTACATGTTTATACTTTAAAATTCGCCCCGAAACTTTTATGTTTAATCCAATTTCGTCCTTTTATTTCCTTTTCGTGTTATTTTCTTTAAATTTTAATATTATTATTATTGTATTGGTTATTACATTATTTTATATCTTATTATATGTATATATATCATTATTACTATATTGTTTACCACAATTATATTATTTTTTTATTACTATTATACGTATTTTTTTAGTATTAATATTTTTGTTACTACTTTTAAATTTATTTTTAACCACAGTATCATTATTACTATTGTTATTAACATTATTATTATTACATATGTATAATGTATTATGTACTGTATATGTTGTGTTTTATATATATACTATATCATACATTTATATATATTATGTTTTTAATATCATTATTATGTATTTTTATATATATATATATATTTAAATACATTATTAATAGTTTGCTTTTAACAATTATCATTTCCTATACGTATTATGTATATTCCCATATTTTAATATTATTTACATATTATCTTGTGTATATACCTTTTAATACTTTTTATAAATATTACGTATACCTATTTTATATCATATTACACATATTTTCTCATATATATATATATATTTTCGATAACTATATATTATGTTTTTATATACCATATTCTTTGAACTTTTCATCCATGTCATTATATATATTTTAACGTATATATATATATATATATATGTATATATGTATATATATAAATACCTAGCATTATTAGTATCTTAATATTATGTTTTCATCGTACTTTTTATTACATGTTTATATATAAATTCATTCTTATTTCATGTTTAATACTATTGTCATATTTATTGTTTGTTTTGTTATATTTCTAACCCTTTTTTATTTCTTGCCATTTTTAGCATTCACTATCCAAAAAAGAAATTTGTCGTTTCTCTATTTTAATAAATAAGGCAATGTACCGATTTAACATTAAGTCATCGATTTCATCGCTATGTTGGGTGAAATCTGTTGACTCGTGTTAAAAAACGGGACGTCCTTCAAAAAAACCGAAAATTCAAAGATTCTTATTTTTTCGATCGAATCACGACTAAATGTTAAGTTGGACTTGCATTTTTGAAAATTAAGACAACACGTGTTTATTAAGATACCAATTTTGGGCGTCGCGGGGGTGCTAATACCTTCCCCACGCGTAACCAACTCCCGGACCCTATTTTTCTCTGAATTTTAACGTAGACCTAAACTTGGCCTTATTTTACTCGAAAATGAATTTGTTAAAAAGAGGTTTTATTAGGTGTCCGATCACACCTAGAAAAAAGATCGGTGGCGACTCCCCTTTTTGTTATAAAAATCAAACCTCGATTTCCAAATTTTCAATAAATCGCCACAATTAGTGACCAAAGCTGCGAAGCTAAAAATTTTACGTCGCAACAATATCATTCCGCAATTTAGCTATTTTAGCTGAAGGGAAATACTTAAGTGAAAAAATTTTCGGTCATCTATTCCCATGTAATGATTGAGCCTCGTGGTAGAGAATTTAACCACTGTTTAGCTTTATTCCTAAAGGAAAAATGAAATAATTGGAGGCAAATGTCATCATCAGAAACACCATTGATTTTAAAAGTATCACAGAATTTTAAAAAAATGGCTAAGTGTGAATTGAGATCCTCATCCTATAAACCATCAAACTGAAAAAATTGCTGAATCATCTGAATAGTGTTAGGTTTCAATCTGAAATTGTTTGCAGCAATAGCAAGTCTAATAATACTAGATTGAGTACCAGCCAAATTAGGTTTAGCATAATCATACATAGTACGAGGAGCATTATTTTGATTCACCGGTTCTGCAGCTATCGCCGGAGGTGGTAGATTGTCTTGATTTGCTTCCATCTCTTCAGTAGGTTTAGGTTCTTGTTCCTGCTCTAGATACTGTAGGCTTCGTCTGATCTCTCTACGATTTCTGCGAACTGTGGCTTCTAAATCTTCGTCGAATAACAGTGGTCCTCCTGGGTTTCTTCTAGTCATAAACTGGAGATACCTAAAAAAGGGAAGAACACAAAGAAAATTAAAATAAATAAAATAAACAAATAAAAATAAAAGTAGAAATAAATAAAAATAATAATGGCTAAAGTAATAGAAATCGAGTGTTCTTAATATTTTAGTTCCCCAGCAACGACGCCAAAAACTTGATATACGTGATATGAAGTAATAAAATTTATAATAATGATCACACCAGAAACTAACTATTATCACGATTTTAAGGCAAGCGCACCTATCGAACAGTAGTATAGCTTAGTGGCAAGACCGAGATATCGTACCCAAGAGAACCAAAAGTACTAGTACTAACTTTCTTCATATTATTTAACCTAGAAATAAAAGGGGTTTTTATGAAACTAAACTAATTCTAAAGCTAAACTATGAATGCACAAAAAGTGAATTTGGGAAAAACTCTTAGGAAAGACAGATTGATGTGGACAATACTCAAGGGAGAATCCACCTAGACTTCACTTGTTATCAATTTTTGAACTAGACGATTTATTCACTTGACTTGATCCGTAGAAATCCCTAACTTTTGTTAATATCTCTCTCGAGACTAAAAACAACTAACCCTAGGTTGATTAATTGAAATCTCTTTCTAATTAAAACCCTTAGCGTTGCATTAACTTGATCTATGGATTCCCTTATTAGGTTTGACCCAAATCTGACAGATTTTCATCGTCCTATCTCTAGGATTGCGATCAACTCTGCTTAATTGTGCTGGATCTACTCCTATGCAGGGACTTTTGCTCCTCTACATAAGCACATTAGACTTAAATCAATATCCTAGAAATATCAATTTAAGAGTTAAAGACATAATTAAGAGCAAATCAAATATTTATCATATAATTCAAGAGAAAATAATAACAAGATTGTACGGGCCTAAATTTGCCCGGGCCCAATCAACCAAATGAACCAAACCATTAAACTTTTTTTAAAACCAAAACCAAAAAACCAAAAAATAGAAACCAATAAGTCCAGTCCAAAATACAAAATAGTCCAAAAACAAAATTTAAACCCAATTACAACCAACCCGGGGCCCAATTAAGGCCCAAACCCGTTACAACCCATCACCCAAACCCTAGCCACCCAATGTCAGAAATGGACCTAACCCTAGCCACCTTGTCCCATCTCCAGCGCCGCGCCTAGCCCCTGGCCACCAGTCACCTCCATCACGCCACTGTGCCACCATCACCTCTCAACCTGCAAAATACGCCGAAAGCAGTAATACGGGAGCAGAGAAACAGACAGAACATCAAGCAACAGCAGTAGTAAACAGTAATAAGAAAGCAGTGTACGCATTCGGCTATTAAAAAGCCCAAAGAATCAATTGTAACGGGGGGGTCGAATAAAAAAAAACAAAACAAAAAACAGAGTAAAAAGAAAAAGGGGCCGATTGTTGTAAAAAAAGGAGGAAATCGAATAAACAGTAGAAACTTCAAAAAGGAAATTAGAGATTTGATCTTCGAAGGTGATTTCCGACTTCTTTTTGTGACTTATTTTCCATCGATTCTTTGTCTGTGTATTTCCTTTTCGGGTATCACGAAATAAAATAAAAAGAAAGGGAAAGGAGAGTACTTACGGGTGTTCCGTGGCCGCGTCATCGTCCCCTAATCCGTCATCGGAGGTTTCCTCCGTCTTGGAATCGGATCGGAGGAGGGGAACGAGGCGACGCCTTTCTCTCGGTCATCGCAGACCCGAGCGGAGTGGGGCTAAACATCCTTTGTGTGCGAGTGTCTTTGGCCACCGGAGCCACGGTAGTATGGCGAACGGTGGCCTTCTCTCTCTTTTTCTCTCTCTCGGTCGGAGGGAGGGCTTGTGAGTTGGGGAGGATATGAGGAGGCTTGGTTTTGAGGGAATGGCTGCCGCTGGTTGTTAGAAAAGAAAAGAGAGGAAACGGGTGAGTGAAGAAGAGAAAAGGAAATTAGGGTTTTACCCTAACAAGTAAAACGGCACCGTTTAGGCACCATACCCGAGTGACCCGACCCGTGACCCATGGGGGTCCGCGTGTTTTGTGCCTTTTGGGCTAATTGCATGAGTGGTCCCTCTGTTTTCGCATTGTGCTGCAGTCTAATCCTTTTACTTACCTTTTCTAATTTTACGAATTTGGCCCTGAAATTTCGTTCTGCTTTCGTTTTGGTCCCTAACGCTGCTGTGTGTTTTGAAAGAGGGATTTATTGCGCTTTGGTCCCTCTAATGCTTTAGCGTTTTTAAATGGACCCTCCCTAGTTCTTTTTATTTCTATTTTTTTTCCCCCACGAATTTCGTTTTTAGTTCAATTTAATCTTTTATTTATCTTACCATTTAATTTTAAATTACTTTGTTCATTACTGTTTTTATTATTATTTTTGTCATTATTGTGTTTTCTTTTCATGCTTATTTACTTATTGTTATCACTATTATATTGTTAACATATTATTAACATATTATCTTTTATTAATAGCTTATTATTATTATTATTATTATATATTTTATATATCTATTTTTTTATATACGTTACGCATATATTATGTTTGTATACATATTTCAATGTCATAGTTATACACATATATTTTACGTAAGTACTTTAAATATTATATATGTTTTGTATATTACATTTATATATATTAAGTCTATATTTGCATATTGTGTATATACTATATTCTTCTATATATTATATACGTTTTTTTACTTTAATAGTTATATACGTTTTATACCAGCCACGTATATATTTTAATTTTCTTTATGTACAAGTATTCTATGGTATTGTATAAGTATTTTAACATTATTTTCTATAAATTATGTATATTATTTAGGTATAAATGCTTTAGTGTATTATACACGCATGTGTTAATATTTTTGTATGTGCATATATTATGGATATATAATCTTTAACCTTACATTATGTATATGTTTTTTAATACGTACATATGTGTGTTTGTGTATAGTTATGAAATTTTTTGATATTGCAATTATTCCCTTTTTTATCATGTATACGTGTTTAATAACGTGTTAAGTATGTATTTTTATTACGTGTATATATATGTGTTTTTAAATATTACATTGTTTGGATTATTTATATGTCATCTTACGTATATATTATTGATATTATCTTATACGTATTTTAATAACTATTGTGTACATTATCTTAGGTGTATACCTTTTAATGACATTATTATATATTGGTTTCTTTTAAAAGTTCACGTTATTATTTTCTTACTATGTTGTTACGTATATTCTTACCCTTTTTTATTGTAAATATCTTTTTGTGCCTATATCATGTTAATATTTTTCATTAGTTCCACCAATATTTGCATTTTCGTTTATCATTTTAAACATGCTTGTTTCATATTTAAAATTAATCTCAAAAAAATAAGGCAGTGTATCGGTTTAACATTAAGTCGTTGATTTCATCGCTATGTTGGATGAAAGTTGACGACTCGTGTTAAAAACGGGACATCCTTCTAAAAATAAAAAAATCTTGGAATTCTCATATTTTTGAATGTATCACGATTAAATCTCAAATTGAACTCGTATTTTTGAAAATCAAGACAACACGTTTTTATTAATATACCAATTTTGGGCGTCGCGGGGGTGCTAATACCTTCCCTGCGCGTAACAGACTCCCGAACCCTACTATTTTTCTCTGGATTTCAAACGTAGACCTAAGCCTGATTTTCTTTCTTTAAAAATGAATTTTATAGGTGTCCGATCACACCTAGAAAAAGGATCGGTGGCGACTCCCCTGTTTTTCCAATAAAATCAAATTTATATTTTCTAATTTCCAACAAATCGCCACAATTAGCGACCCAAGCTACTAAGCAAAATTTTACGTCGCTACAGCTGGCGACTCCACTGGGGACACAGTTTTTGAGAGTCGAGTCTTGAAACAAATATGTGTGGTTAAAATTTTCAAAATTCCTTGTTCAATTTGATATTTAACCGTAATCCGAAAATTTCGTTTTTTTAAAAATCATGCATTTGTAATTGTTGTGAATATTTTGCGAGCTGGTTCTATCCTTTTGTTTAAGTTCTAAGTTTACGATTTTAGTTTAGCTTTAAATAAAGTAAAGAGTTCGTAAGTCTCTCCCCACATACTGTTCACGTGCATTCTGCATGACATGAGCGCCATATCCGGGCTCTGTCCATTTAAGTGAAAGTAAACGCTACGCCTTCGTGAGTTAACTCGTCCCTCCGCACAGGCTAGTGAATACTTTCGGGTTACATACGACTTATGCTTTCGTGAGTTAACTCGTCCCTCCGCATAGGCATAAGTACATGTAATCCCTCGATTTGAACTCGTGAGCCTGTGACGGGCTACGACCGAGGCTCCATACTAATCTTAGTAGATGACAGTACGGACGATTCGAGTACCTATTTAGAACCAAAACCGCATATAGTGAAACGTACGAGCTACCCAATTAGGGCCATGCCAAACCCCTGTCCATTTAGTAGTTACCAAAATAAGTACACGGGAGAAGCGTCTCGTATCTTTTACTTTTTTATCTTATATGTAAGGGAATCGGGTTTGCTTAATAGATTAGATCGGGTAGCTTAATTTGCCAAATTCTTCGTCTTTTTTTACCTATGTTACTAACCATGATTTGTTTGTTGTTGTCTTATTTGTCATCATGCATTCTAGGCATCATATTAGGAAGGTGTTGATTAGAGATCGGTTGCCGAAAAATGGGTTTCTAATGGAGGAGTCGATTACACAAACAACCGAAAGGAATGTCACAGTTCGGGACTGTCTGTAAAAACCCAAAGAGAAAGAGGGGATAGTCTAATGGAGAGATGTGCTGCCGATTTACCGGGGCACGTAATGGTGAATGTTCGTCAAAATAATCTTGAGGATTTGGTTTAGATTTGGAATCAATGGGACTCAGATACTAGGGAAATCTTCATTGAGAAGTATGGTGATATAGCTAACCTAGTCGCTGTCAAGGTTGACGAGCAGTTGATACAAGCTTTAGTCAAATTTTGGGATCCCGCCTATCAATGTTTCACTTTTAATGGAGAAGATATGACTCCCACTATCGAGGAATACGCGGCCTTACTTCGCATTGATAATGTACAGCCCTACAAGATCTATGTAAAAGAACCTAAACCGATGACCTTCAAAAAGAAAATAATGAGATTGACGGATATGACCGACACATGGGCCGAGAAACAAATAAAGAAGAAGAATGAAACTATTTGTATTCCGTGGTCCTCCATACGAGATTTGGTTTTAAGCCATCCTGACACGTTGAAGAGGGTAAATCTATTCGCTTTGGCCATTTACGGTTTGGTTGTTTTTCCGAAAGTCCTCGGGCACATTGAAGTCGCAGTAGTAGATTTCTTCGAAAGGTTAAAACAAGGAATCAACCCTGTCCCGACAATCCTAGCCGAAACCTTCAGGTCCTTGAATAGCTGTCGGAAGAAGGGAGAAGGACGATTTATTGGATGCGCGCAACTGCTCAATGTTTGGATTATGAGCCACTTTTGGAAAGAAGAACGCACGCCGTATCATATGTTTTCAAAGATGTTTTCCCCTTTAGAAGCCTATTGTAAGAGGGAATGGCCTAAAGAGGTTACTGAACAACATTGGGTCTCAGTTTTTCAGAATCTCCGCGATAAGAATGTGACATGGAGGGCGCCATGGATACGCCCGTCAGTCTTATTGTATAAGGTCGGAGATCAAGATTGGGTGCCCCTGCTAGAGTTATGGGGAGGAATCGGATATGCTCCGCTGTTAGTCCAAAGACAATTCTCTTCACGACAATTCATACCAGCCACTGGAGGGTTAGCACAATCCGAGTTTGCTTTTGCGGGCGAGGGTTATATAAAGAGAGTCCGAGACACTGCCAAGTCTTGGAAGGAAATTCATCTGATGGAGCTAGCTCTATACGCTGATACTCTCACCCAAGATTATGACGTATGGAGAAAGCAACGGGCGAATAGTCAGCCAGTGTCATCGACAAGTCACGCTTTCCAGAACCCCTTTTTAGAAGAAGTGCCATCCGAATTGGAAATGGCGAGACAGGAATTTGAGCGGGAAAAATCCAAAATGTTGCGGGACATTGGTGCTCTCCAAGAAGAAAATTATCAGTTGAAGATTGACGTCCAAATTGAGAAGTCCAAGACCGAGAAAGTGAAAAAAGAAGTTAAAGTTATGAGAAAGGACTTAAGAGACCTTCACTTGGAAAATAAGAAGCTAAGAGCCACTATCAAGAATAGCGGACTAGGCAAGTCACCTGAAGAATGGAAGGAAGAATTGAGCAACGTAAAAGGCGGAATGGAATTTTGGAAAGGGAAGGCGAAGAAAGAGGAGGAAAAGACTGCTCGGGCCATGATAGAATTGAGAAAGAAAAATGTTGAATATGAGACTGCGTCTAATGAACTGATGACTAGCCGATCTGAATGTCAGGGGTTAAGAGAAAGAATAAGAGATTTGGAAGACGCGATGCAAGCTCGCCAACAACAATTGGACACTCTCTTAAAGGCCTTGGAAGAGAAAAATGATCAATACGATAAAGATATCCACGCTTATAAAACGGACCTCCAGGAAAGGGAAATGCAACTTGGCTTCTTGATTAATGAAATCCGTAGAGTGGCAATATATATGGTCCAATTATCAGATGAAGCAGAAGATCTCAGTTGTCGATTCCCACCGAGTCAACGATCGAGCATATCAGAATTCCTAGAGCGAGTAAAGAAATATAGTGATATAGCTAGAAAGTTCGTGTAATAGCCAAATAAGATGGCAAAATATTTTGTAACGAACTCTTTTGAATGAATGAAATGCCTAGATAGGGGCTATCTTGAAATCAACACCTAATTCTTGCATATGCATTCATGACTAACATTCATATAGCATTCATGCATCCATTCATTGCATACACATATCCCGTGATCGTTCACTAAGGTTAGAATCGTACAATTCGCAGTTGCAACAATACAAGGCTGGAATCACGACATTCCTATAGAACGAGACGACAAACTAGAGTAATGGAGGCAGAGTTTAATGAAAGAATCGAGAGAATAGAAAGAGTTCAACGGGAATTGCAAGAGCAACTGGCCAAATCACAGCAAGAAACAAGGGATTTGATGGTGAGGTCCCGGGAGGAGTCACTAGAACAAAGAGAGCAGATGGCTAAAATGATGGAAATGATGTCAGCCCTGGTAAAAGGGAAGGGGCCCGTGCAGAATCCTGAGGTTGTTAACCTTGATCAAGATCCACTTTACCCACCGGGATTCACTCCACCTCATATGACACAAAAAGTACAAACTCAAGGGGAATCCGCTGGCTTAGAACAACGACCTGTGCCGGCCACACATCTAGGACAGGGGATATTTGTGTCTGCTCCTGCCAACCCGCCTGTCCCAGATTTAGATGATCCGGCGGAAATTGCTAGGTTGAGAGTGGAAGATCATGAGGTCCAAGAAAAGTACAAAAGCCTAGAAGAAAGACTAAAAGCGATAGAGGGCACTGAGGCCTTCTCTGCGCTAGGTGCTAAGGAGCTTAGTTTAGTACCTGGTTTGGTTTTACCGCCAAAATTTAAAACACCTGATTTCGAGAAGTATGATGGGACAAGGTGTCCAAAGGCACACTTGGTCATGTTTTGTCGAAAGATGACCGGATATGTAAATGAAGATAAACTGCTTATACATTGTTTCCAAGACAGCCTTGTTGGATCGGCTCTTCGCTGGTATAATCAGCTTAGCAGAGAGAAGATCCGAACATGGAAGGATCTAGCGTCAGCATTTTGTGAGCAGTATAAGCACGTGTCGGACATGGTACCCGATCGTATGACGCTACAGATGATGGAAAAGAAACCGTCGGAAATGTTCCGACAATACGCACAAAGATAGAGAGACATCTCGGCTCAAGTAGAACCTCCACTGACAAAAACTGAGATAACTGTCCTCTTCATAAATACCTTGAAAACACCATTTTATGATAAACTGGTGGGAAGTGCCACAAAAGACTTTGCAGATATTGTCATATCCGGCGAGCTTATCGAGAATGCCATCAGGAGCGGTAGAATAGAGGGGCAGGATAGTACGAGAAGGGCAGCACCTATGAAGAAGAAAGAGCCAGAAGCCTACATGGTAGGGACTAGAAGTCGTTACACTCTCAATTCGTACCGAAATCAGCTCCGACCTCAATATCACTCATCCCCAAATGTCTACTTTCCTCCCTAAAATCCTTACTACCAAACACCACCTCAATGCCCTTCTTACCCGGTTTACGCCACGCTCCCACAAAACACAATGTCCGCCCAGAACCAACTCGGGAAAGAACCAAGACCGGCGAGGCCCAATCTTGAGAAACCGCATTTCACTCCTATTCCTATGTTGTACGCAGAACTATACCCAAAACTTCTTGAGAAACAGTTGATATCTCCACACTATGTGGCACCCGTGAAACCCCCATACCCGAAGTGGTACGACCCAAACGCTAGCTGTGCATACCACGCCGGGAATCAGGGGCACTCTACAGAGAATTGCATTGCCTTTAAGAAGCAGGTCCAAGGACTCATTGATACGGGCATTCTGCAATTTGATAAAGCTAGCAATGTGACCAAGAATCCATTCCCTAACCATGCTGAAGGGAATGTGAACGCAGTGACGGAGGATTGAAATTTCCAAGCATTTGCTCTTACATATTAGGGAATATTTTGAACAACAGGACTGTGGAAGAAACCTATATTTTAGAACTTATGTAGAGTAATGCTCAGAACATGCTTATTGTCTCAGGCCTAGGGGCAATAAGGGCCCTTTTGTGAAATAGGCATCTGTCCAGAGTCTTTGTTTCAATAAAAGGCATTTTTTGAACAAATATTCTCTTTATTCTGTTTATGTGTAGGTTCCTTTGTTCTTGGACTTTCATTCATGTATCCTTTCATATTGACTATCATACCATGTAAACAATCTTCTTAGAATCATTTATTCTTCAAAACTCGCTTTCATACCTACAATAGGTGCCCAGATATCAATGTCACGAGCAACACTATTACTAACTCCCTTTTTAGTAAGATATGTGTTCAGAGGGATCTCAACACTTTGAAGATGACAGAGATTGTACTTAGCTTCCAATTTGTTAAGGATAGTAGAACGAGATGAAAAGACACTTCTTAGCTTACAAGGGGTTAGTCGACATTGTGAGCTTGTGAAAGAGATCAGAACCTAGCTCGCCGTAGAAATAAGACAAGACGTATATGCCTCTTTTGTTTCTTCACGGACTCTCTATATGAGGCACGATTGTTATAGGGGCAAGGTCGCCGACATCAGATCGTTATTAAGGGGGTAAGGTCACTTCATATGCCAAAGTTACAAGGTGCACAGTCATCAAATTCAAAGACAAATCCAAATTCAAATTCGAATACAGATCCAGAGCCAAATCCAAATTCAAATCCAAACCCAAGTTCCAAATTCAAATCTGAATCCAAAAATGGCAATTTACGGTTTATTCAAAGATCAGACACAATATCAGTGCAACAAAGGCAACCCAAAGCCATCCAAAAGGATTTTGAAAGATGACTGAGACTTGTAATGGTTGGTGTGGAGAAGTTACCATTTACCCTTTGCACTTGCCAAACGTTGGCTAGACTCTTCGCTGGGCAACACATTTCTCACGGACCTTGCCTATTGAAGTTGAGAGGCTTTCTTCCGAGTCTTATCAGAGCTGAAGCTTGATGAAGCGGAATCAATTCAATTCCAATATGATCAATTAAATTGAAGGAGAAAAGTTAATAGCAATCTGTCACGATCAGATAATGCAACGAAAAGGTTCGCCTAAGAGAATTTCATTATGGGAGCTGATATTGAAGGTGATCCTTCAAAAGGAGCTTTAGAGAAAAAGGGCGCCTTGAGGCAAAAAAAAATCAAAAATAAAAAAATCAAAAAAGAAGAAAATCAATCAGAAAAAGAAAAAAGAAAAGGAGAGGCCAAGGCGAAAACTCGCAAAGGGCGCTTTGAGACCAAGGGGGATTTGAGTTGAAAACCCGAAAAGGGTGGCTCAAATTTTGTTCAAAAGTGGGGCATACGGTAGCCGTACTATGCTTGAATCGACAACGAAGCAGTATGATATATCTCGGGGCATCGACGAAGTACTCGGGATCCCCTAAACACATGTCGAGCTCAAAATGACCCTCAAGAAGTTTGAACAGAGAAGCTCAGGCTGCGATATCTGGGGCACCTAGCTTTCCATTTTACTCATTTTTGAATTTATCTTTGATTACCTTATTCCGTTCAAAATGCACTTCCAATAAACTCGCATTTACTCTCATTGTTCAACTTGTTTGTTTCGAGCCATGCTCTTGATTCGTTTTCCTCTTGTCCATTAGCTTGATTCTTTTCAAGCATTTCGCATTGAAATAACTATTAGTGGACTAATAATACTTTCATAAAAGGAGTTTCGCGTATTACTCTGAAAAGCTTTCGAATAGTACAGGAACCTGAAACACGACTGTTGTTTAAGAGCTCACCAAGTGTAAGAGTTAGAAATATTTGAGCTCAAATTTGAGTTTATCCCTTCGGATTTTCTGTCAAAGTCGCAGTGGGGCAAGCTAGTTAAGCAAAACATTTCCTCGAGTCTTGAGTCGACTTACCAGTCAAATAATAGGGCGTCACAAGTTGAAAAAGAGAAGAAGATCAAAATGAAAACCCGAAAAGGGTGTCTTAATTAACACAAAAAAGATTAGGATAAAAACCCGAGAAGGCATCCTAAGGAAATATCTGGGCCCAAAGAGTAAAGCGATTCGAGCAATGAGTCAAACAGCAGGACTGCAGTATTCGGAGCATTTTCAGAAGCTTGAAGTTTCTATGCAATAAGCCATGCTCAAAGAGATTCTTGATTGAGAAACGAGAAGGAGATCATGCGTTGAGTATTTAAAGCACTTTGAGATGACATACTCCAAACAAAAAGAAATGTTGAGTATCACCTGGAGGAGAATTTGATAAGTACAAGAGCCTCAAAAGCAAGGACAAAAGTTCAATTAGGGTCAAAAGAGTGATGTCCGAAAAACACAGATTACTCGCAAAGATGGAAGACGATTACAAAGCCTGAAAGAAAGTCAAGAATTGAAGCAATAAATGCGAATCGTTACAATAGATCTTGACGAAAAGCAACATATGACAAACATGCCTAGGGCGCATAGCATAATCATGTAGGTATATAGGCATTTAAGACAAACATGTGCATATCATGATAATATCATGCATGACATTTTCAGGTGCTCCAACAGAGCAAGAAGTTGCGATGACAATTGCAAGGAAAGGACACCAGAACTTCACCAAATAATATGTTTTGGTACTATGTTCAAATTTTACAGTTTCAAAAAATCAACTCATATTGCGAGAGGTGAGTTGAGCCTCAGGACACGCTGAGGTATTTTCAATTTCAGTTTTTAATTTATGTTTCAAAAAATCAACTCATATTGCGAGAGGTGGGTTGAGCCTCAGGACACGCTGAGGTATTTTCAATTTCAGCTTTTAATTTATGTTTCAAAAAAAAAAATCAACTCATATTGCGAGAGGTGAGTTGAGCCTCAGGACACGCTGAGGTATTTTCAATTTCATTTATGTTTCAAAAAAAAAAATCAACTCATATTGCGAGAGGTGAGTTGAGCCTCAGGACACGCTGAGGTATTTGCAATTTATGTTTTCAAAAGTCAACTCGTATTGCGAGAAACGAGTTGCGCCTCAGGTCACACGCTGAGGTATTTACAATTTATGTTTTCAAAAGTCAACTCGTATTACGAAAAACGAGTTGAGCCTCAGGACACGCTGAGGTATTTGCAATTTATGTTTTCAAAAGTCAACTCGTATTGCGAGAAACGAGTTGCGCCTCAGGTCACACGCTGAGGTATTTGCAATTTATGTTTTCAAAAGTCAACTCGTATTGCGAGAAACGAGTTGCGCCTCAGGTCACACGCTGAGGTATTTGCAATTTATATTTTCAAAATTCAACTCATAATGCGAGAGGCGAGTTGATTTGTTCCAATTCCTGCTTTTCAATTTCTGCTTTTTAATTTCTGTTCATTCAACTCATATTGCGAAAGGTGAGTTGATCTTTTTCAATTTCTGCTTTTCAATTTCTGTTTATTCAACTCATATTGCGAAAGGTGAGTTGATCTTTTTCAATTCCTGCTTTTCAATTTCTGTTTATCCAACTCATATTGCAAGAGGTGAGTTGAGGTCTCAAATTACACACTGAGGTATTTCTGCTATTCGCTTTTCAATTTCTATTTTTAACTCGTATTGCAAGAGGTGAATTGAATATCAGGTCATACATTGAGAATAATGAATGGAGCCGATCGAAAAGACTAGATTTTGTCTCTCTGAAGTCACGGTGAAACGGATCGAAGACAAGGAGTCTCAAATCCCTGAAATTTCGGTGGAGCACATTGACGTTATTAGAAGAAGAGGAATGCCAAGAAATGGAGATCCTACAAGACTAGGCAAATTTGGCCCTTTTGAAGTCTTTGCTCTATTCTCGTTACACGACAATGAGCAAAGAGGGGCAGCTGTACGGGCCTAAATTTGCCCGGGCCCAATCAACCAAATGAACCAAACCATTAAACTTTTTTTAAAACCAAAACCAAAAAACCAAAAAATAGAAACCAATAAGTCCAGTCCAAAATACAAAATAGTCCAAAAACAAAATTTAAACCCAATTACAACCAACCCGGGGCCCAATTAAGGCCCAAACCCATTACAACCCATCACCCAAACCCTAGCCACCCAATGTCAGAAATGGATCTAACCCTAGCCACCTTGTCCCATCTCCAGCGCCGCGCCTAGCCCCTGGCCACCAGTCACCTCCATCACGCCACTGTGCCACCATCACCTCTCAACCTGCAAAATACGCCGAAAGCAGTAATACGGGAGCAGAGAAACAGACAGAACATCAAGCAACAGCAGTAGTAAACAGTAATAAGAAAGCAGTGTACGCATTCGGCTATTAAAAAGCCCAAAGAATCAATTGTAACGGGGGGGTCGAATAAAAAAACAAAACAAAAAACAGAGTAAAAAGAAAAAGGGGCCGATTGTTGTAAAAAAAGGAGGAAATCGAATAAACAGTAGAAACTTCAAAAAGGAAATTAGAGATTTGATCTTCGAAGGTGATTTCTGACTTCTTTTTGTGACTTATTTTCCATCGATTCTTTGTCTGTGTATTTCCTTTTCGGGTATCACGAAATAAAATAAAAAGAAAGGGAAAGGAGGGTACTTACGGGTGTTCCGTGGCCGCGTCATCGTCCCCTAATCCGTCATCGGAGGTTTCCTCCGTCTTGGAATCGGATCGGAGGAGGGGAACGAGGCGACGCCTTTCTCTCAGACCCGAGCGGAGTGGGGCTAAACATCCTTTGTGTGCGAGTGTCTTTGGCCACCGGAGCCATGGTAGTATGGCGAACGGTGGCCTTCTCTCTCTTTTTCTCTCTCTCGGTCGGAGGGAGGGCTTGTGAGTTGGGGAGGATATGAGGAGGCTTGGTTTTGAGGGAATGGCTGCCGCTGGTTGTTAGAAAAGAAAAGAGAGGAAACGGGTGAGTGAAGAAGAGAAAAGGAAATTAGGGTTTTACCCTAACAAGTAAAACGGCACCGTTTAGGCACCATACCCGAGTGACCCGACCCGTGACCCATGGGGGTCCGCGTGTTTTGTGCCTTTTGGGCTAATTGCATGAGTGGTCCCTCTGTTTTCGCATTGTGCTGCAGTCTAATCCTTTTACTTACCTTTTCTAATTTTACGAATTTGGCCCTGAAATTTCGTTCTGCTTTCGTTTTGGTCCCTAACGCTGCTGTGTGTTTTGAAAGAGGGATTTATTGCGCTTTGGTCCCTCTAATGCTTTAGCGTTTTTAAATGGACCCTCCCTAGTTCTTTTTATTTCTATTTTTTTTCCCCCACGAATTTCGTTTTTAGTTCAATTTAATCTTTTATTTATCTTACCATTTAATTTTAAATTACTTTGTTCATTACTGTTTTTATTATTATTTTTGTCATTATTGTGTTTTCTTTTCATGCTTATTTACTTATTGTTATCACTATTATATTGTTAACATATTATTAACATATTATCTTTTATTAATAGCTTATTATTATTATTATTATTATTATATATTTTATATATCTATTTTTTTATATACGTTACGCATATATTATGTTTGTATACATATTTCAATGTCATAGTTATACACATATATTTTACGTAAGTACTTTAAATATTATATATGTTTTGTATATTACATTTATATATATTAAGTCTATATTTGCATATTGTGTATATACTATATTCTTCTATATATTATATACGTTTTTTTACTTTAATAGTTATATACGTTTTATACCAGCCACGTATATATTTTAATTTTCTTTATGTACAAGTATTCTATGGTATTGTATAAGTATTTTAACATTATTTTCTATAAATTATGTATATTATTTAGGTATAAATGCTTTAGTGTATTATACACGCATGTGTTAATATTTTTGTATGTGCATATATTATGGATATATAATCTTTAACCTTACATTATGTATATATTTTTTAATACGTACATATGTGTGTTTGTGTATAGTTATGAAATTTTTTGATATTGCAATTATTCCCTTTTTTATCATGTATACGTGTTTAATAACGTGTTAAGTATGTATTTTTATTACGTGTATATATATGTGTTTTTAAATATTACATTGTTTGGATTATTTATATGTCATCTTACGTATATATTATTGATATTATCTTATACGTATTTTAATAACTATTGTGTACATTATCTTAGGTGTATACCTTTTAATGACATTATTATATATTGGTTTCTTTTAAAAGTTCACGTTATTATTTTCTTACTATGTTGTTACGTATATTCTTACCCTTTTTTATTGTAAATATCTTTTTGTTCCTATATCATGTTAATATTTTTCATTAGTTCCACCAATATTTGCATTTTCGTTTATCATTTTAAACATGCTTGTTTCATATTTAAAATTAATCTCAAAAAAATAAGGCAATGTATCGGTTTAACATTAAGTCGTTGATTTCATCGCTATGTTGGATGAAAGTCGACGACTCGTGTTAAAAACGGGACATCCTTCTAAAAATAAAAAAATCTTGGAATTCTCATATTTTTGAATGTATCACGATTAAATCTCAAATTGAACTCGTATTTTTGAAAATCAAGACAACACGTTTTTATTAAGATACCAATTTTGGGCGTCGCGGGGGTGGTAATACCTTCCCTGCGCGTAACAGACTCCCGAACCCTACTATTTTTCTCTGGATTTCAAACGTAGACCTAAGCCTGATTTTCTTTCTTTAAAAATGAATTTTATAGGTGTCCGATCACACCTAGAAAAAGGATCGGTGGCGACTCCCCTGTTTTTCCAATAAAATCAAATTTATATTTTCTAATTTCCAACAAATCGCCACAATTAGCGACCCAAGCTACTAAGCAAAATTTTTCGTCGCTACAAAGATCTGTCTTAGGTTTCATCCCCCTCAAGTATTTGGGGGATTTAGTTCATGATTATAAAAGAAAACATCTCAGAAGAAATAAAATAACAAAACATAAAGAACCCAAAAACCCCTGAAGGAAATTGAAGGGAGATCTTCAGTCTTGAGGGAGAATTCAGCTTCTGAGATGAATCAATCAGTTTCCCTTAGAGTAATTCCTTGCTTCTATTCTCTTTTTTGAGGGAGAAAAGTACTCTTTTGAGGAGAGAAAAGTGTCTGTTAGTAGTTGCCCCCTAGGGTCTTTATATAGAGCTTTGAAGTGTCTTTCTTAGCCCCTAAGTAGCCTTTTCTGAGTGAAATTGTACTTCCTCACGACAGGGACACGCCCGTGTACCATGCCTATGTGGATTGAGGCCCAGGCCGTGGTCGGGCCTGTTGATGGTGGCACGGCCGTGTGGTGAATCTCCGGGCCGTATTGTTTATTGAATTGGGCCTAAGTTGCCCGTTTTTGGCCCGTTCCTTACTCTTTTCTCTTCCTTAAGCTCACTTGGGCATCAAACATGAAATAGAAGGATTAAGAGCACCAGTTTCCACAAATTCAATGATAATTCATCTAGAAATTGGGTTAAGCATGAGGTAAAAACATGTATAATTTATCTTTTATCAGATGCCAACTATCTTATACGAAGATAATGTAGCATGTATAGTTCAATTGAAGAGTGGCTATATCAAAGGTGACAGAACGAAACATGTTTTACCAAAATTATTCTTCACCCATGATTTTGAGAAAAGAAGTTATATAAATGTTCAACAAATTCGTTCTAGTGAGAGTTTAACAGATCTTTTTACTAAGGCATTGCCAATTTCAATATTTGAAAGACTACTACACAAAATTGGAATGCATCGACTCAAAGATATAATGTAATGTTGTCATCAGTGGAAGTCTAAAAACAAGTTTTACTCTTTTCCTTTAATCAATGTTTTACCCCATTAGGTTTTCTTGATAAAGGTTTTTAACGAGACAGTTTGTAATAGAAGATTGTGTACTCTTTTTCCTTCATTAGGTTTTTTATCCCACAGGGTTTTTCCTAATAAGATTTTAACGAGGCACATTATCTACCAATGGATATCCAATGGGGAGTGGTATGAATATCTTTAAGTGGATATCCATCATGATAAAGATAAAGTTTTAATATACTTTAAATTCTAATAGTTATTAGAATTAGATCTCTATTTCTTTTATACTTCTTATCCCTATAAATAGAGACTCTGATGAAACATTGTAATCATCCCTTTTGATCAATAAAATTCATTTTCTGTTGCTTTCATATTTTCTTTATTCTTTATTATCTCCATCTCTCTTTATTTTATAACAAGAATAAATTAATTTCAATTTTTAATCATAAAGAAAGAAAGAGTATGATAGCTAAGACTTTTTTAAATTATATTTTTAGTTTTTCATTACTTTTAAGTTTTATTTTATTTTTTGTTTCAATCGAGTAAAGCATTTAGAGCACACTACCCCATAACTTGTTTTGTGAAATTATCAGTAATGATTGCAAATATAATATATATTTCCAAGATTAATGAGTTGAAATTCAAATATAAAAATAGAGGGTGATATTTTTTAATATTTTTATAAGAAAATATCATTAATAAATAAACGAGTTTTTTTGTGAACATAAATGAGCCAAATACACCTCTATTCGTGTTCATTCATTTATTAAATGAATATAAAAATTTTGTTCGTACTCATTTATTTAGCATAATAAATGAATATAAACAAACATTATACGAACGGTTCACGAACTGTTCATTTACACCCTTAATGGTAAGATGGGATTCTCTTTTTTTGTGTTTTTGAAGAAAAAAGTATAGGCTAAAATAGATGAGTAAGTAGAAAATGCTGAAGGGTGATTGTTGGTGTAAATTGCTTGAAAATAAAATGTTACACAATAAGTTGCAACATTGCTTGTAACATTATGGGTAATTCAAGTTTTTTTTTTTTTTTTTTGATAATTTTGACTTGTAATCTTTGGAGTTTTATCTTTCCCTTGTTGCAAACTTAAATAATTTAGTTGTAAAAATGAAAATTAGATGAAGTGAATCTAGTATTTATGGGATTGAGATTGACTAAAGTGGTGAAGGGATTTTGATCATTCTTATATACTATCTTTATTCCTACAACTAAGAAGTGTTGGAAATGTAACGTGGATTATCCTATATTGGTTGAGAGAAGTCTCGTTTTTTTTATTGAATAATTGAGGTTAAAGACTGAATATATGTGTGCCTTGTGTGCTTTTGTCGTTGTCTACTTGGTTCGTGTTAATATGTATCGTGCATGTGCTTCTTTTTAGATAAAATTATATTTTTTAAACAATATAAATTATTTTCAAAATTTTTTCCCTAACTTATCAGTTTTTACTGTTGCATATTTTTTAAAAACTTATATTATAAATTTACCATTTTACCCCTTCAGAAAATCCTATATATAGCAAGTCATTCTACTCATTTTGAAGTAAGTAAAACAACTTTTTCTCTCGTTCTCCTTTTCTCAGCTCGTCTATTTTCTCTTTAGTAATCATTTTTTGTCAAATTTTTAACGAAGTTTTTTTGTTTTATTTTCTGATTTATTTTTTTATTCTATTCGAAAAGAATAATACCAATTATTAGGGGTGAACAAAACTCGATTCGATTCGAAAAAATCGAAAAAAATTCGAATTTCGAGTTAAACGAATCGAGTTATTTGAATTAATCGAGTTATTCGAGTCAACTCGAATTTTTTTCGAATTTCGAGTTCGAATCGAGTTGAGTTTTTAAATTCAATTAACTCGAATAATTCAAATATCAAACTATAATATTTTACATATTTACCCCAAACTTTCAAACCTTTTTACTTTTCCCTCAAAACTTTTACTCATTCCCACTTTCTCCCCAAAACTTTTATTCTCTTCCCATCCCAACCCCCCATCTACCCAAAATTCATTTTCCACCAAAATTTTACTCTCCCATTTACTTTTCCTCAAAATTTTATTCCCAAAAACCCTCAAAACTTTTTATTTTCTCCCAAATTTTTTAATCTCTCTTATTTTCTCCTAAAACTTATACTCCCTTTCCATTCCCCCATCTACCCTAAACCTATCCCCCCAAAAAATTTTTTATTAATATTTTCCATCCAAAATTTTACTCTCCCTTATTTACTTCCCCTCAAACTTTTACTCCCTAAAACTTTTTATTTTCCCCTTAAACTTTTACTTCTTACCTTTTATTCCCAAATAAAAAATCAAAATTATCCATAAAAAACCCCTAAATATAAATAGTAATAATTTTATTTATATCTACTATTTATTATTAAATTAAATTTCACATTTTATATTATTTATATTATTGAATTGTTTAGTCATATTGGATATTTATATTAAAATTGAATTATTAATAATGTTATAAAATATTTGTGTTAAAATTTATATTGGTATCAATTTCACATTTTATCTTTAAAATAACTTTTATAAAAAAAATCATATTTTTACATTTAATATATTTTTTAATTCCAAAATAAATAGTGACAAGAATCTGAAGATAATTGAAATAACTAAGTAAAGAAGCTAACCCGTATATAAAAGATTAATAAATAAATTATGAGATGATGAAAGTTAATAAAAAATTTAATTACGGCAGATAAATTTTATTACGGTGGGTGATAATAATTATAAGGACCCAAAATTATTTTTTAAAATTTAATTCGAACAAGTATATTTGATTCGATTCGATTCGAATTCTATCTCACTCGACTTGATTCGAAAAAATTTCAAATAAAGTTTGAATGATAAAATAAGATTCGAAAACTTAATTAACTCAAAAAATTTTTATTCGATTTGATTCGATTCGACCGAATACTCCCTCCTACCAATTATGTTTCACCTATTTATCAATTTTAAACAACAATTTCTTGAATGTAAAATAAAAAATTATCACCCAATTATTTTTAAGAATCACTAATTTATTCTCAATAGAAACTGTCATAATTCTTGAATTCGTTCAACTTAAATTAATGCTTGTATTACTATTCTTTTAAGACTTATCATCAAACTACTTAAACATCTTTAGTATTTAACTATAGCTATTAAAAGTAAATATTCCACACCTTATTGCAATATTTTAGTGTACTAATGCAACAACTATATTTAAAAGAATTTGCTGATGAGGCACTTGAACAAAATTCATATATGCATGTATCAAAATAAATTAATGTTAATAGGTAAATATATTTTATTGTATTTGTTGATATTAGAGATTGTATGATTTAAATTTCGTCACTTGTTGAAAAATAAATATAGTGGTAAAATAAGGTAATTTGTAGTTGCAACCGAGGTGGTACAGACCATATAACATAAATTGAATCCTTTTAGAACTACACTTCTTTTATTTAACTTTGATCAGAATAAGGCTTTTTAACTCTTAAATAGATGTAACCAAAACTCTTCTTGTATCATTTATTTCTCAACATTAGTGAATTTCTCTTTCTCTACCTATAATTTTTTTCTCAAAAGGATTTTTGTGTATTTTTATTGTTTTACAAATAAAAATCAAAGTTTGAAGTGGTGTGGAGGTATTGGATGATATTTGAATCCACACATAGATAATTGCGAAAGATAATATCCCCCCTTGGAAGAGGAAGAAGCAAGTTGCATGCAATAGTAATTTTATAAAATTAATTAATTAGGGAAGTTGGAGCAAGTGAATTGTGAATAAAGCTTTCAATTAATTTTGTTGTATTTATAGTCCATATATTATATAAATTTAAAATATGTAATTTTTCAAACTCATAATCATACGATATTTGTCTTGTCTAAATGTGAACATGTTTGACCGCCAAAATGTTTGACTAACAACAAATTAACAGCCTGCTTGCATGACTAATCACTAATATATATCACTTTTCAATCTTTTATATATTTGAATGCTGTCATGTAGACAGCGGTGGAGGATTAGGATCCACGCAAATTTTTAATTTAGCTCTTTCATAATTTTTTAAAATTTAAATTATTAATGGTACAATTCTACTTTACCCCTCCTCTTAAAAATAATAAAAATTTGATTTAATCTTTTAGGAATTATAAAAATATAAGTTATTAAAATGATGAAATTACATTTTTATTATCGTAAAAATATACAATTTAATTTTGATTCCCCCAAAAAAATTTCAAGCTCCACCACTACATGTGGATTGTAAGTTCTTTCCAGAATCCAACCTCCGCGTAATAATTTTTTTGTTCTCTAACTTTATATATATATATATATATATATTAGCTCTTTATTTAACCTTTTTATCTCTTTTAATCTTTAAATTTATATTTTTTGGTGAAATTAGCCCAAAATAGATGGAAAAGTTAACGTTTGTTAACTTTGTTGATGTGGCTTACACGTAGATTGCCATGCAGATGACACGTCCACGTTTAATTAATTTTTTAAAATTTAAAACATAATTTTCATAATTTTTTAAAAAATTAATTAAATGTTGAGGTGTCATCCATGTGACAATCCATATATATATATATATATATATATGTAGCATCAACAAAGTTAAATAATGTTAATTTTTCTATTCATTTTGGGGCGATTTAATATTAAAATGTAAGTTTAAGAGATAAAAAATAAAAAATTAAATAAAGGATTAAAATGATATTTTTATAAGTTACAGAGGAAAAAAACTCATTATACCTTAATAAAATTTAAGATTGTGCATTAACAAATCAATATAATTTTATTTTGGTATATATAAAGATTATTATTTGATACATGAAATATAATTTTTTAAATTTCCCAAAAGAATTTAAGAAACTAATAGACATCCATAATTAATATTTAAAAGTAGATAAATAAATGAAACACATGGTGATGTGTTATAATAGAATTTATACGATTTTTTTATAATTTTTTAACATTAATTTACATATTTGCTCTTTTTGACAGGGGTATAGTTAGCGGGTTAGCAAGCCCTGATTTCTTTAAAATAGAAAAAAATTATTGAAGTCTTAGTTAAAGTAAAATTGCACTTTGACTCCTCTTAAAAATATTAAAAATTTGATTTAATTCTTTAAAAATTAAAAGCAGATAGATTATTAAAATAGTGAAATTATATTTTTATTATCGTAAAAATTACAATTTAATTTTAACCCCCCTAAAAAAATTTTCTAACTTCACCCTTGTTAAGAATTATCAATAGCTCCTCCTAACATTTAAATAGGAGAATAATATGCTTCAACGCACTCAAACTCACATCATTATACATTAACAACAATACTCATACTAAAAAAAAAAATCCTCTTTTTGACATTCACATCATATTTGGTATTAATAAATTACTTAAAGCTATGGCCTTTTTACATTCAATCAGATTGCAATACAAAGAAGTTTGGCCTTTCTTTTATTCATCTTCGTATGAAAATAGAACCTAAACCTCAAACACAGAATATTTGGAAGTTGGATTAAAATATAAATTACAACTACATTATCACGTGCTACTATTTTAATCTTTTAATTCTAATCATTAATTTATATTTAAAATTCTCAATTACAATAATAAAAAATATAACATATTATCTTTTAATTTTCGTATTTTATCCTCTCCAAATGTAATTAAAATACCCTAATAATTTTTGCACATTCGTATCTAAATTGTTATAATAATACCCTAATCTTCAAGTTCTGGATAGTCAAAAGAAAAAAACAGTATATAATTTGTCAACGCTCCAATTTTTATTTGTTCCATTAACTAATTGAAAATAATTAGGAAATGTCAATATAACAACTCGAGTTGGCATGGTATGGTATGGTTGGAATTAATTTTATTTTTCTCTTTTAATCATATCTGTTCTTTTTAACGTAATACTTAAAATTATTCATAGTCTCTTCTTAATTCAAAAATATCCACATAATTCTGCAGTGATAATAATATTCATGCCAATCGAATTAATACTTAAACGGCAATTAAAGCGGTGGTTCAGCCATCAATTTTCATCCTGCTAGTTTCCAGTTTTCTAAAATTAGAGGGTTTATTATATATAAAATACCGTCCAAAGGAAGTAAATTAATATTAATTGCAATTTGTGATGAAGTTAACCAAAAATGTTGACTTAAACATTAAGTGGGTAAAGTCAAATATGAAGGCTAGCCTTTGGCTACAATGGTGGGTTTCATATTTATACTTTATAACTAAAATTTCAACATATAATCCTCAGTATCATCATATTCTATCCTATACTATTGGAGAAACTAAATACAAGTTTACAATTTCGTCCACCACATAATCAAATTCAATCATGTCATCTTTTTACCTGCCTACAATTCTCCCATTCTTCCTTAATTTCAAACAAGTTCTACTAAAATAAGCTTAATAATTAGGGGTTAATTCATTTGATAGAGTTTATCCATGTGCTTCAAAAGGGGTTATAATTCAATGGATAGAGTTTATCCATGAGCTTGAAAGTGACTAATTGAGTGGCCTTTTGCACCTATATCAAGTTTATGAATCTTCTTCCATGATTTTCATCCTTTAGGTCATATAAAAGATTATTAATTATACATAGAATTTCACTAATGGTCCCATATTTAGGTTTATATCAAGGTTGCATATCGGTTTAAAAATAATTGGGATAAATTTTAAAATTACATATGAACTTTAATTCGATATATAAATTTTAATTTGGTGCAGTTAACTTTGATTGTGGTTCAAATATATACATGAAACATTAATTTTAATTTAATCATACACGTTTAAAGAAAAATACACTAATTTATTTTTTATATTTATAATTATGTTAATTTGTGAGAATAAGATCAGACTAAAATTTAATGTATAAAATTACACAAAAATAAAATTCATTTATAATTAAATATTAGATAAAAGTTGGTATATAATTTTTTAGAATTATCCCAAAATAATAACATAAAATAATGGGGAATTGATGAAGGAGCTTTCATGGGCAATTTGGAAAGTCCAAGCACTAATGTCGATTGGAAATTAAACTGCTAAGAAAAAAGAAAAGTAAAACACATGTGCATGACTTTAACCATAATTCGAATAATTTGATTTGATTAATTTATGCTAAAAATATATATCTTTTGATTAAGTAATTGAGTCAATTGATATCCAAAATTAAATGAATATAATTTAATTAAAAAGATATAAAAATAATTTTTTAAAAAATAATAAATTGTGTCATTATAAAATTTTTTATTAAATTCTGTATATCAAATATCAATTTAGTTAAAATATATGACACATTTACAATGTAGATGAAAATAAAATTATATGATAAATACATTTATAAAAAAAAGAGATATAAATGATAAACAAGGCTTTGGTTAAATAGTAAAGTATAAATGATAAAAATTAGTTTAAGGGTGCAAAAAGTCCTCAAAATTTTTCAAAAAAATTAATTAAGTCTCTTCTTTTTTTTGCACTCAATTGGGCACTTGAACTATCAAAATACATAAAAAAAGGCCCTTAAACTTCTTCAAAAAAAATATTTAAGCCACCACCTTTTTTTCCCTCAATTGGTGACTTGAGCTTTCAAAATGAATCCAATAGACCCTCAAATTTTTCAAAAAAGCAATTAAACCCTTGCTCTTATTAAAAATTAGAAAAAATAGAAATAATAAATAATAAATTTTAGAAAAATGATTAAATTTTAATAAAAATATAAAAATTAAAATTTATTAAAAATTAGAAAAAAAATATTTTATAAAAATCGTTAAAAAAATAAAAAAATTGTAAAATTTTATAAAATTTATAAAAAAAATATAACATGCATCAAAAAGTCCCTTTAACAATAAACTTTAATTATTGATCGTTAAAGTTAATGAAACTTAGTTTTTTTTTTTCAATTAAAATTATCACGTGTTGCAACATAGCGTGACATGTGGCAAAAAATGATAAAAAAATCAATAAAAATTATAGAAAAATTATAAAATATTTCTTTTGGTATGATTTTTATAATTTTTTTATGAAATTTATATTTCTTTACATTTTATAGAATTTTCTTATGACTATAAAATTTTATAATTTTTTATATTTCTATATATTATATAATTTTTTTACGATTTTTATAAAATTTTGAAACTTTTTATTTTTTACAATTTTTCTATTTTTTCTAATTTTTAATATTTGAATTTTTTATTAAAATTTAAAATTTCTATCTTTTATTGATTTTAATTTTTTATAATTTCTAATAAAACCAGGGGCTTAATTGCTTTTTTTCAAAAAGTTTGAGAGTCTTTTTTATGCATTTTGAAAGTTCAACTATTCAAATGAGTGCAAAAAAAAAAAAATTAGGGGCTTAATTGCTTTTTTGAAAAAATTTGAGGGCTTTTTGCACCCTTATGTTGATAAAATTTACAAAGGCATATGTTTAAATCTTATTATATACGTGCATTTTTCTATATAAAAGATATAAAATGATAAAATCATCCTCAAAATGATATAATTTATTTTGTAAAGGGTATTTTCTCATTACCCAAATAAGTTAGTGTCCGTTTAACTTGTGTTATCAGTTTAGTAAAATACTTAATATATAGTATAGATATATAATTTCAATAACAAAAGAAAATTATGGATATTTAAGTCTTTTAATTTTAAAAATGTGAGTTTTCTAATCCAATTATGAAAGTTTACAATTTGATCACTCAATTATTCGAGATTATATATTGTTGGTTACCAAGCTGTTAAATAGCTAACGAAAGGATAATAATGAATTTAGCCTTAAATATTTATATATTATGTCAATTTAGTCCTAATTCTAAAAAAATTAACCTTCAATGTTTACACATTAGTTCTATTTAATTGGATATATTAAAATTATAAAATATTGAAAAGAATAAACTAGATGAATGTATTCCTTTTAAAATGCAACATCTTACCTGGAAATTACACATTAATTTTAAAATACAACCCCATTGACACATATTTTATTCACAAAGAGAGTCTACTATTTAAAACCTAATGATTTGTAAATCCATGTCTTTCTTAAAGCATAACACGTTTTTATGTTTAATTTAAGGGACATAAACATTTTATCTACCAAAACTGTTCTCATAAATGATTAAAACGAGTTGACTTATTTGGTTGAGTAATTATCAGGAATTTAATAATAATTGAAATTATTGATTTGATAATTAGGGTGTTTAATGGTCCATATGTGATCTGGGTTTAAATTACGTTAGCCGTGGTGTTGTTAAAGCGTTATCCTCTTCTTACAATTTACTAAATTACTAATATCCTTATGATACAACATCATTTTACGTTTACCTACCATTAAAATTATATATATATATATATATAAATATACTGAATTAAAATTTACATATCGAATTACATAATGTACTAATATTCGATTAACATTTTAAAAGATGGTTTTCCATCAAAATCAAAAGCAATAGTTTTTTTTCTCAAATGTGGGATGCTTATGAGATATGCACAAAACATCATACTAGTGGGAGGTGACTTGAAGGGATAAATTTATTTGTTATATTTATGTAGAAATTTTATAAAATTAAAGAGAGCCTTTCAAGAAAAGTAAGACATTTATTTATTTTTTTTCTTTTTTGCAAGTTCATGTTTGGTCTGCCAAACAGCTATTCTTTTCCCAAAGTAAGAAGAAAGTGAAATTAACAAAAAAAAATCCATTCCATATTCCAAAAACTGAAAATGTTTTGATCAGTTGATTAATTCTATTACATCCAAATTGAAATGAGGCATCAAGAAAGTTCAAAAAAAAAAAAAAAGAGAGTATGAAATTAAGTTAATCTCTTATATTTACAGAGAAAGAGAGAAAGAGATGCATGATAAAATCATAAAATTCAGTAAAATCTACATCTAAACCCCATACCAACATAAAATTACAAAATTAAAAGACCCAGAATCAATTTTTATGCCATTAGTTGAGCTTCTTCAAATCCATGCATGTGATGAGAATCATCCAAAGGAAGCAAAGGGAATTCACCCATCTCTTGAATAAAACCATCTAAATCTCCAAAACCACTTAAGAAACCACCTCCTTCTTCTTCCTTAACCCTTTCTCTTGTTTCAAACCCTGCAAGAAACCCAGTTCTTAGCTCCATTGGCTTGTCATCTTTTCCGCCGATTTTTGGTTTCTTTTTGCAACCCTTCTGTTGAGGTGGTTTCCCAGTGAGTCTTTGCACCAATTCTCTGAAGTTTGCTGCGTCAGTCTTGATGATCTCTGGTGCAAAAATGTGAATGATCCGTATCTTTGGCTTTGATATTGTTTGCGAATCTTTATGAATGGATAGGGATGATGATGGTGATGAGTTTGAAGGAGACATTCTGGTTTGGTTCCTCATCATCCTCAAATTCTCCATGGAAAAAATGAATGTCTGAGACAAAAGGAAAAACAAAGGGAAAACCAAAGAAGGGATGGATGAGTTGGTGTGTAAAGATCGATGGGGGAATCTTATATAAGGAGAGAAAGTGATGGGAAAGATTTTGTAATGCAAAAAGACAAGCTGTCTTTGAGAATTGGAGACAAACGACTCGATGAATCCTTGTCTCTCCAAATGGAAGAGATTCAATAAAATAATATAGACGACTTAAACCGTCCCTACCAACATAAATTCATTAATTAATTACCAATAATCTCTTAAATTTTTGCTTAAGTCCAACATGACCAGCCTTCGAGTATTTAGGTTTAAGTTTTACTATGTATAATTGTTGTTGTGGTTCTCATCATCTGCATATTTTTTAATTAGTTTTTCATCTGATATGTTTTATACTGGTTTGATTTTATATTTGTATTTGTAGTCGGTCGTGTATATATATAATAAATTTAGAGGTGAGGCTCGAATCTAAAATCTCAAAGGACATCAAGGTTTTCTTTAGATAGGTGGTGTATTTACTTCCGGTTATGTTAAAAAGAGTGAAGACGGTGAGATTGATTGTTGTAGGAATGGGATTAAAAATAAGGTGAGGTGTATGTTTAGATTCAAATGCAACTGTAGTGAAATGAGAATAGAAAATAACTATTTAACGATAATAGATTAGAAATGATTTATAATAAAAAATACTATTAACGACATTTGGTTAAATCTTGTATATAATAAAAAATTAGTTTATTTAACATTTAAAAAATTAATAAACAATTAAAAATTATTACAATCATATTTATATCTAATAATAATTAAAAATTGAGAAATCCAAATATTTATTATTTTATTTAATATTTAAAAAGTAATAATTTATTTAGTGTGAAACAAGAAATTGAACGTGTGAAATGATACAATCCAATTGAATTAAACTACAAATCGACTAAACCAATTTTTTCTTCTATTAATTAAATATATATCTTTTATTGAGTTTGAAGTAGTAATAATAAATCCCAAGTATATACATAATGTTTCACTTGAGAAATGAAGAGAAACAAATCCCAAACCCTGGCTAAAATCAATAGGAAAACTAAAATCATTCATTCACTTAGCTACACTCAATAGAAACACATCTTGATTATTGTATGGGAGATAGTATATGCTTGTTTATATATAACATAAAATTGAAAAAAATAAAGCCGATTAAGTTTTAATTTGATTGACATGAGAATTATTGTAAATGCAGGAGAGCATTGGTTCGAATGCGTTGGAGCACATTATTCTCTCATTTATAAGTTGGAGAGGAATTATGAATAATTTTAAATATTATATCGACCAAAACCTATAATGAAATTATTTTTTAAAAAATTCAAAATTGGAAAACTTAGGGTCGCTGATCTGGTCATGAACCTTGCTTTAATTATAAATATCATTGTTCCTAACAAAGTGACCATATCACAACTTTACGTACCAACCCGCCCACGTAGTTGGAATAAAAACCAATGTCATGACTTCCATATTCCGCGTTTTACCCAATAGGGACTTGGCAATTTTTTTCTTTTTCAATTTTTCTTAAAACTTAATAATTATTTTTTACATTGATCCTAAATTTGATAATATTTTTTCTAAAATGTAATCCATGTGATGACGTATTGGCGTAGTACTTAAATATTGTGCCACGTCATTTATAAGGAAAAAATTGAGAAAAATTAACAAGTTTAGGGATAAATGTGAAAAAAACCGTTTCAAGGACCAAATTAAAAAAAAGTACCAAATTCAGGGGCTAAATGTTGGTTTAGCCCTTTTATATATTGCATACCTTATGTAAAAGCCAACTCTCTATAAAAAAAAAAGGATAATCTCAAAATTACACATAAATTTTGATTCGGTGTGCAACTTAGTACATGAATTTGATTTTAGTGCAATTATACATATGAAACTTTGACTGCGATTCAAATGCATATAAAACTATAATTTTAATTCAATTATACGGATTTAAAGAAATAAATATATCGAATTTCATCCGTGTACATTTTGTGCTCTTTTGATTAAATTGAATGGAAAGAGTATAGAAGTTTGTTGAGTACAATGAATGAGGATGCTTAGAAGAGCATTGACGCTCTTGTGTGGGAGCATAAGTACTTTGTCAGAGAACTTGCTCTTAACGTGGTCTTAATATGCTTTTCCTGCTTCGCATGCTATGCTAATTGGATGGGTGTCTTTAGGTATGTTTTATTCGTCTCTTTCGGTGTCTGAATGCGCCATGCTTTGCTAAATGGTGTGGGCTATTACTCTGTCAAATTCTATCATTTATAAACCTATAAACCCATAGTATTATTTTTGTTAAAACTGATGAACCTCAAACTGTAACATTGAAAAATACATCTTTATTCTATTTTGCATAATGTTTATTAATTTACACAAGCTATGTATTTATAGCTTTATTAAACTAACTAGTTAACTTCTGTCCTATATTAACAGATGAAAAATGTCTTTCATTCCCAGCTTGGAGCTAAGATACTCATGCTGCTGTAGAATTAATGTCAGCAATATGTTCTTTTACTTGAAACAAATTGTGTCTTGATCAATCTTTCACTATGTATTTAGTTCTTTCATGATAAACAGGATTGATTGCTATCTGTAAAACTGTTTGATTATCACTATGTATATATAGCTTTATAATCTATTATAACTAACTAACTAATTTAGATTGTTGGAACTGGTTTGTGGGAAGGCCTCCCACATTCCCACGTTTAGTGGCGTCACTCTCACATGCTCATATTTTGCTGCCCACCACTTTTACGGCTTTTGTACGCGTGATAATGAGATGTGTAGTTGATGGGCAATCATTACTATAAATACTAACTACCATAAAATTTTTAGGTACGAAAATAAAAAAAAAAATCATCTAGTAAGGTTTTCGAATGTTTAGAAGATTTTAGCGGTTTTTTATTTTTTTTATAGCTAAATTTGACGACCTCGTCGGTGGTTTAATGTACTCAATAGTAGTATTATAACATTTAAATTTTGACATTTAATTTAAACAACAACAAGAGATATTTATATTTAATTTTTTCCAACGTTGTATATTTTAAAGTACCATATAATAAAATGGTTAGTACTTACATACCCATATCTAAGAAAGAGCTGTCCTTAGATTGGACGTTTGAACTGCTCCCATAGAGACTCAAATGGGATGAATATCCCTAGCTCTAATTAATTATTACCTGTAAATTTATGTTTATTTTATTACACAACCTCTAACTACCCTACAAGAAAAGTAATTTTGGATATTACTTAAATACAGATTTGGGGAAAATATAATCAAGCTGGTATCTACTATTTGCTTCTAGATATCCTTAAAGAAAAAGCATTCATATTCTACAATCTACATGTATTTGATTACTTTTCACCAATTTTTTAGTAAAACACCAACATTCGCTTACTAATATTTTATTCTATAAATGGTGGTGGTAGTAGTTATTTTATACATACAATGTTAAAGTGGAACTATTAATTATGTTAACTATTGTTTTAATTAAGATACAAAAAGGTGGTCTTGTTTTATGGAAATTAATAATATTAAGATAAATATTCATTCACCCATGTTTATTAGCCTGTGTTTTATTTATTTAAAATGGATGAAAAAAAGTTAATTGTTATAGATATTATTGTCAATGCAAGAGGATATGATATTAAGTGTGTTCAAACGTATCATCCTTTTATTTATGAATTGAGGAAGAGTTATAGATAGTTTTAAATATTATATAAAAAAATATAATTAAAATCTATAATAAAATTATTTAAAAAATAGATGAAGAAAAAAATATTTGTTGGATTTAAAAAATAATAATAATTCAATGTTACTTGTCTTACTATGATGTGAAACAAGAAAAAACTAAAAAAAAAAAAGTCAAAATTCAAAAAGCGTGTTAATGGGGGAAAAATCAAGCAGCAGCTGTGTTGGCCCTCGTTTAAAAAATTACCAAATCTTGTCTCATTACATGTTCAGCGTATAACGTGGAAACAGATAGGTAAAATCGTCGATGTTTAATTTGATAAATTATTAAAAATTATAAAATTTAGTTTAACTGTCAATTTAATAAATTTTAATTTGATTTAATCTATTTTGTATTATTTTTAATTTTTCTCTCCTTAAATATCAATAAATTTCGGATCTAACCAACCAACCAAATGTTAATTCTCCCTTCCAATTTTTGTAAGTTTTTATATTTGTACAATCCTTTTATTTCTCAAATTTTATCTCATCTACTTCATAATCAAAATTTGTTGTGATAGATTATCTATGTTTCAAATTCAACCATTGAGCGATCACCCAGTATATTTTCATATAGGAATTTATATAATAGTGAATCAAATTATTTTGACTTTCGAACCAAATTTCTCAATTCGAGAAAGCATTGTATAAAATTGTGATTTCATGTTATCTCTATCTCTTTCTAATAAAAGAATGACAAATTAGATTTTTTCTCTTGAAAAAATTCAAATCCAACTAAAAATACTAAAAGTTAAGAGAAAAAATCTAACTTATCATTCTCTTATTAAAAAGTGATAAGAAAAACGTAAAATTATAATTTCATGCAATCCATTCTCACCAAATTCTATCTGCTGTTTTTTTTTTTTTTTAAATAATTATCTCAAAACCAACTTATTTAGTACCGCTTCTTGGGCTAAGCGAAAAAGTAGCTCTTAGATAAAAACTTAGGTAGTTAAAGGGGTTAGGAAATTTGGAATGTGAGGTCAAATTTTTAAGAAAAATTAAAATGTTTATACAAGTCATATAAATTAAAATATAATATTTTTTCTTTTTCTTTATTTGCTTCTCTAGTAGATATTCTTTTAAAATATTTTTCATTTCTGTTAAATATTTAGGTTAAATATGTCTAAGCTTTAAACACATAAAAGTTTTCATGAAATCAATAAATCATTAATAATTTTCTTTCATAAAAATAAACATTATTTAGTTTTTTTTTGGTGTTATGAGAATGCAATATATTAATTTTCCAAACACAAGATTCACAATAATCACACTAGCAACACCAATTTTTAAATAAAAATGTTAAATTTCTATTCAATCTTAATTTATTCAATGATTTGTATTACTCATCTTCTAAAAATTATTACCCACTCACGATGTTAGGAATCTCTTACAAAATCATTCAATGAAGAAAAAAAAAACTAAATCTTGCATAAAATCCTAATCTACCATAAGAAAAGCCACAATCCTAAATTTTTAGAGATTAATCAGTAAATCACGAAAAGAAAAAGAAGATTTTTTATCAAATTGGGAGACCATCATGAAAAATTGAACACTTATCCTGTAAAAATTTTAGAGAATAAGAGAATACAAATTTTGAGAAAAAAAGTGATAGTGTTAAAAGAAAATTTTTAAAAATTTTTTTGAGATTTTTGGGTTTTAGTGATGGGGAGGAATTTATTTATTTTTATATAAATAATCTATTCTATAAGATAACTATTTTTAAAAGAAAATTTGTGGGGTCAATTTTTTATGAGATTATATTTTGATTTTTTTTGAATTAATACATCAATTATATAAATTTTTTTTAAACCTTAGTATTGTTCGTAAAAATTTAAGTTAATTATTTATAGATTAATTTAACTTTTGTTCAATTTTTTTATTCATTATGTATTATATTAATTAAATTTTATATTATAATTGATCGGGCATATATTTATACATTGCTTCTACTTAACAACTGTGGACCAACTAGCCCTACCCGAGTCAATTTAACATGTTTCGCTATTTCTATGTTTTACTTTTATTTTTCATATTTAATCTTAATATTTTCTCTTTCAATCAAATTTTAACTTAATCGGATGGGTTTTGAGTCAGGATAAAATTATATTTAAAATTTAGGCTAATTTAATGAATTTTACCCAACACATTCGATTAGGGATATGGAAAAACATCTACATTTATAAATGTTGATTCAATATATGCTCCATCTCAATTCTTTTATTGATTTTTAAAAAAAAATATTATAAAACTACATATATTTATAATTTATTCATGAAAATAGTTTCAGTATATATGATTCTTTAGTATATCTATATGGTAGCATATGTACAACATATGTTCACATACAAATAATTTTCTTTTTGGTAATAACACATATTTTTAATATATATTTAATATGTATCACTTTCTTCATAATTAATTGAATTGATAGATCAGATCGATTCGATTAAAAATCAATTAAAGTATCAATCCGAAAAGGGGTTGAATTAAATTAAAAACTCGATTGAACTGATTTTTTTTTTCTATTTTTAATATGTTTAAATTTTTAACGAATTTTTAATTATTTATTTAATTAAATTGAATAAATCAAGAATTGATGACTTGATTGATTTGATCATCAATTTAATTTTAAAAGCATTGGTATATATAAAAAGTATATAGAATACCATAAGGTGTAAAATAGTAACTTCGAAAATTTGAGTCGCCAAAGCGGAGTAAGCATTACTCTACTACTAGCAAGACTCCCCAATCGATGTGAATCAGTACAAAATTTGTGGAGCCGCTTGGGTTCCTATATACCTGCATTTGATTAAGATAACCATTTTTTCAAGAAAAAGAAGCATATAAAAATAGGAATATAAACGTTACACATAATAGTATAAGACTTTAAATTAGTATACAAATGCCACTGTTTCCAAAAATAGAGAATAAAGATAATTTGACAGCAGCTACAACATTGAAAAGTTTGGAAGCAAACAAAAGATTTATTATCTTGACCAACTGTTAATAATTGCATCTTGGTCTTGTTATTATCGAATTAACTTGACGGAGAATTTCAGTCAAACAATTAATCACTTCCAATAGCCCCGAAGAGATCATATTTCATCAATGACGCATAGAAAATGTCTTATCCTAAAAAAATCGATAATTGAATTTTTTTTTTTAGTTTTTATAATTTTTTAAGTTTTAACATTTTTTTTGAGTTTTTTAATGGTTTTTATGTGATTTTTTTTTATTTTTTGATACATGACAATATGTCATTGGTTGGTTTAATTTTTTTAACCAACAATCATATTAGAGTAATGGATACCAAAATGATAATTGTAGCGACGTAAAATTTGCTTCGGTCGCTAATTGTGGCGATTTATTGAAAACTTGAAAAAGAAAAACCAAAATTTAATTTTTTTATTCACTTGACTTGATCCGTAGAAATCCCTAATTTATGTTAATACCTCCGTCGAGGATAATAACAACTAATCCTAGGTTGATTAACTGAAATCTCTTTCTAGTTAAAACCCCTAATTTTGCATTAACTCGATCTATGGATCCCCTTATTAGGTTTGACCCTAATCCGGCAGATTTATGTCGTCCTATGTCTAGGGTTGCATGCAACTCCGCTTAATTATGCTAGATCTACTCTTAAACAGAGACTTTTACTCCTCTGAATAAGCACATCAATACTTGAATTAATACCTAAGATTATTAAAACAAGAATTAAGAACATATAATTAAAAACAATTCAAGTATTTATCATATAACTCAAGATAAAATAATAATAAGATCTGTTTTAGGTTTCATCCTCCTCAAGTATTTGGGGGATTTAGTTCATAATTAATAAAGAAAACATCTCAGAAGAATAATGATAACAAAACATAAAGAACCCGAAAACCCCTGTAGGAATTTGAAGAGAGATCTTTAGTCTTAAAAGAGAATTCGGCTTCTGAGATGGATCAATCGGCTTCCCTTCGAGTAATTACTTGCTTTTAACTCCCCGTCTTGGCAGGAAAATCCTCTCCTTTGAAGTTGCTTCCTAGGGTCTTTATATAGAGTTTAGAATGGCTTTCTTAGCCCCTAAGTAACCTTTTTCGAGTGAAATTGAACTTCCTCACGACAGGGACACGCCCGTGTGCCACCCCGTGTGGATCGAAGCCCAGGCCTTGCTCGGGCCTATTAAGGTGGCACGACCGTGTGGTCTGGCCGTGTGAGTCAAGGTTGGGCCGTGTTTATGCTCAAAGTGGCACGTCCGTGTGACATGGCCGTGTGGTGAATCTCTGGGCCGTTTTGATTATTGAATTGGGCCTAATTTGCCCCTTTTTTGGCCCGTTTCTTATTATTTTCTCTTTCTTAAGCTTACCTGGGCATAAAACATGAAATAGATGGATTAAGAGCACCAATTTCCACAAATTCAATGATAATTCATCCTTAAATTAGGCTAAGCATGAGGTAAAAACATGTATAATTTATCGTTTATCAAGAACCTTGGCGACCTCCAATCAATCACTTTGAATTATCATCCTTTGGTACCTTCAACCTTGAAAAAAAAAAATCAGACCATTCAAAATACCCTATAATTCGCTATCAAACACTACCTCAAATAATAGTTGTACCTCATAATCTAATCTCCATTTCTGTGGCATTAGAAAAACAATAGAGAAAAAGAACTTTATCCATTAAATTTTGTAAAAATGGAAGGTCAAAACCTTGGAGAAAATTTAGTTAAGACTTAATCAATAGCGTCATGGTTTGAGAGACTATGCAACGGCTACATTCGATGTCGTGCACAGAACTATTAGGCTTATAAGTATTACGCGATGTAATTTAGGTAAAGTTGTATAAATAAATAAATAAAAAGTGTAATTTACGCTGAAGGGGAAAAATTCATATCCAGTATCCTATAAGGAAATATTATTCAAAATTTTTTAAAAATGTTTTTTTACAGACATATCAAGTTTTGAATAGTTTTATAAGTTCCATAAAATATTTTCCCCCATAACATCATATAACACAAGCTTGGGAAAAATGATTTAAATTAATGCTTAATGTCAACAATTTTTTTATTAAATTACACTTAGTCAAACTCAACACAAATGGTTCTGTTTCGGCTTTTGTTAATAATGCTTCGATTGGAGGAGTTTTTAGAGATTTTTGCACGAATTGGTTGTGGTTTTGCTATAAGGACTGGCAATGATATACTTTTTAAAGTTGAATCAAGATCTGTTTTAGAAGGACTTGTCATAGTATGGAATATTGGTTTTAGACCACCAGAGTTGGAATGTGATAATGCTTTGTTAGTTGAAACACCCTTAATTGGAGGTGCTGTAAATAGTAGGATGTTGAAGTTGTACTTGATCCGCTATCTCTTATGCCACAACTGGGAAGTGCGAATTCAACATATTCCTAAGGACCTCAACAAAGTTGCTGATCTTATGGCTAAAATTGCCAGCTTAAATTACAACAACTTGCAATTGTTTGAAGAACCTCCGATTTCGATCCAAGATTTACTTAATGACAATCTTTTACTATGTCCAATGTCACCCGTTAGTGTTTTCTTTACCTTATAGTCACTATTTTACTGTATTTTTTTTATTAAAAAAATTTAATGTTTAATGTCTTAAAACACTTTTCTCTTGTTAAATCATAACAAAATGTAACGAAGTGATATTAAAATTATTCAAATTGTTAATTGAGATTTAAACTTTGTTGCATGCATAAAAAAGGTTTATATAACAAATCAAAATTATACCCTAATACAAGGGCCATTATAATTTGAAATTAAAGCTTGATGAACTTATTTTATCGAAATTAATAAATGAAAATAAATATAGATTCAAATGCTTTGACTAAAATGGATAAAAAAGAAGTTTAAAGTCTGCAATTAGTCTTTATACATTGACAAATTTTGAGATTTAGCCATTGTACTTAAAAGTTAAAAATAAAGTCTTCTTACTTATTTATTTAAAAATTTTAATCCAATCATTAACATCGTAAGTATTTTCAGTCAAATTGTCAATTTGGAATTTTGGTTAGATTGTTCTCATATAATGTGACATATAAGTAACAAAAAACTAAACATGTTAAACTAAAAAAATTTGGATAAAACTTACCAATAACAATAATGCTTGGATTATGATTTTAAATTAAAAAAAAATAAACGGATTGAATATTTAACTTTTAAAGTATAGGGACCAAATCTCAAATTCTAAGAACGTAAAGGGACTAAGTGCATATTTTAACCAAAAAAGAGCGGGTCTATTGGATCTTTGATCCAGATTTAGATAAACAAGTGAATGGAACAGTACTTCCCTCATTTTATGTTTAACGAACCAAAAAAAATCATGTTAAATTGGGAATACCATGCAAGATTTCGAGTAGTGTGTGGAGGAAGAACATAAAATGCAAGCTATAAAGGAAAAAGCATCCAATGCAGCGGCTTCAGCCAAATCTGGGTTGGGAAAGGTCAAAGCCACCGTCGAAGACAAGGTGGTCTATTAGATGAACATGAAGGAACCCAAATTTTTTTTTTTGTCTTTCAAGTGTAATGAAAAAGTAAAATGTTATTACAGTTATTTTAACGATATGGTTGATTTTAACAATGGTGGATATATATATATATGTGTGTGGTGGTGCAGCTGGTGAAAACGAAAGGTAATAATAGTAATGACGCTAAGCAGGAAGAAACGGTGAGCCAGAAGAAAGAGGTGACGATGGAGCAGGCGGAACTCGATGAAGAAGAGGCACGCCTACACGATGCTGTGACCAAGCATATGGGAGGAGACGGTGGATTCACGGCTGCAGGTACTGATCTTAACTCTCAAGGTGGGTGGATTCCCATCTATCCAACCGCTGCACATTACAATGGAGCTCGCAGTTTTTCTCTCAAGTAGTAGTCTTCATTATGTAATGTCAGTATCTTGATTTTGTGTCACCATGGTACTTCAGTTGATTTTGTGTCACATATTTTTTTCAACCACTTGTTGAGTTAATTTATGTATTATTTTTTAAATTTGGGTAAATTGCACTCATAAATATTTAAATATTAGTTTTTTTATTACTTAGATTGTCATTTTTTCTAATCTATTTTATTAGGAGGTTTTGTTTTTGGAATCGAGTGATAGTAGAATTAATTAGACCATCAATTTTCGATTTGATCGGTTCATTTAGTTTTAAGTAAATAAATTATTAAAAATTAAAAAAATGAATTTAATCATCAACGTTATTGACATTTAATTTTTTGGTTTAAAGTAAAAAAATGAATCAAATAATTTTTTTTTTGTTTTAAATGACTAAATTTATTATTATGTTAATAAAAAGCATTCCATTAATTATTTAATTAAAGAATAATTAAAATATCAAATGTTGGTAATATTAATAATTAATTTTTTTAAAAAAAATTTAATGAGCAAGAACTTGCGACTTCGAATAGAATTTTATTTCAATAGTAAAGCATGTGAATGTAAGTGTAACACATTATTCAAAAATTAAAAGAGAAATTAACTTTTTTAATTTGAATTGATTTAGAGTTTGCATCATTATATAAAAATTATTTTATATTGATATTTTATATATTTTATAATTAAATTTATATAAAAAGTATTGTTGGTATATAAATAATTTGATTTAAAATAATAATAAAATTTATTTAAATTTTATTTAATATAAACTTAATAAATAGCGTATGAAACAAATAACATAAATTTTTAATTTTTAGAAATTTTTATTTTTCTCATATTTTTAATATTATTTAAAATGTTTTTTTCTAATTTTAAAGATTTTTTTATTTTTTCAAAATTTTTATATTTTTATGGAAAAATAAATTTTTTGTAATTGTTAATGTAATTTTAAAGATTAAGCACCGAATTGATTTATTTTTTATTTTTATAATGTGAATTTCGAAGATTTTTAAATAAAAAGTAAGATTAAATTGTAAACCGCGTACTAGAAGAGGTAGGTTTGGGGCCAATGTTGTTGTGGTGACATCATACTCCGCTCCACTCTATTCTTCTTCTTCATTTCTCACCGGCCTTTTCTCTTTTCTTCTTTAATTTCCACCCCTGCAACACTCTCTTCCTTGATCTCTAGGTGTTGTTTTTGTTTTTTTCTGTGTAAATCTCAGGGTCACTTAGCAAAGATGGGAGAGAAGTGTGCTCGGAAAACTCACCTTCACAACAACCAAGTTTTTGATCTCTCCGTGCTTCCACAAGGTGGTTCCAAATGCTTTGATGACGACGGCCGACTCAAGCGAACTGGTAAATTCCACCAAGTTTATGACGACATCCCTTTGCACCAAACACTTGCTTATGTGATGTCACTGTTTTTTTCCTGTGCCAGGAACTGTTTGGACGGCAAGTGCTCATATTATTACGGCTGTGATTGGTTCTGGCGTCCTGTCCCTGGCTTGGGCCACTGCTCAGCTTGGATGGATAGCTGGTCCAGCAGTTATGTTTTTGTTCTCTTTTGTAACTTACTACACCTCTACTCTTCTTGCTGCTTGTTACCGCTGTGATGGCAAGAGAAACTATACTTACATGGATGCTGTCAGATCAAATCTTGGTAAACTCAAATGAAACTTTCATTTGCATTAACAAAATGAGAGGATTCTTCCTAAACTTGTAAACTTAACCTTTTTGATTTTTCAGGTGGGTTTAAGGTGAAGATATGTGGGTGGGTTCAATACTTGAACCTTTTTGGAGTTGCCATTGGATACACAATTGCATCATCAATTAGCATGATGTGAGCTCCTTAACACAAGGGTTCCAGCCAGAACATGTTTGCTTTCTTTACTTGCGTCTGTTTGGGGGGCTAACAGGTTTTTTTTTTTTCTTTGTTTGTTGGTGTTTTCATTATAACAGGGCTATGAAAAGGTCTAATTGCTTCCATGAAAGCGATGGCAAAAATCCATTTCACATGAATAGCAACCCTTGTAGGATTGCTTTTGGCATTGCTGAAATAATTTTCTCTCAAGTTCCTGACTTTGATCTATTATGGTGGCTTTCCATTGTTGCTGCTGTCGTGTCCTTCAGTTGCTCAACAATTGGGATTGGACTTGCTCTTGGAATTGCTAAAATAGTAGGTATGTATTAACAGCATTCTTTTAGACACTTAAAATGCAAGCAGCCTAGTGTTGTTGAGAAGAACTTTTTAGAAAGGAAAATGGGTATGGTTTAGCTGACTTAGGGTGCTTTGTTTGGATAATGTATCAGCGAATGGAAAAATTAGGGAAAGCCTGACTAGGACCAGTGTTGGAACCGTTACTCAAACACAAAAAACATTTAGGTTCCAGGGACTTGGAGATATAGCTTTGTGCCTCTCTTACTCCCTCATACTCATTGAAATTCAGGTATGTCATGTAACTTCATTTTATCCAATTTATCTAACTCCAATAACAGTATGATACTTGTATAGGACACACTTAAGGCTCCACCATCCGAATCAAAGGCAATAAACAAGGCAACTTTGTTAAGTGTTGGTGTGACAACCTTGTTCTGCATGTTGTGTGGTTGCATGGGCAATGCTACTTTCAGAATGCTACTTTCAGAGTCTTGTCCCCCGGAAACTATGAAGCACCGACATGGCTCTTCCGCCATCGTACCGGTGTCATACGGGTAAGCTCGGATATGTACAAGACACGCTGGGATACGACAAAAAGAAAGAGTTGGACACAGTCAAGAAACCGGAGTTGGAAAACGGACACCAACGGACACTGGCGAGGAAGAAGAGAAGGGAAGAAGAAGTAGTTCCACAGCGGGCAGTTTCTTTGGGTTTATATTAAACGCATCATATTCTCTCCAAGTGTCCTTCTAGCTGATTGGATTTGGAGGACTTGGTTATTTATTATAACAAGCAATGGAGTTATATTTTGGATTATACACTTACACTTAGCCCCCCATAATCCAATGTCATATTTGCTGCTTCTTTTTCTTTAGCAAATCGAAAAAGGATGCTCCATTTCCTACTATTTAACAGTTTGATGCGCCGAATCATAAGCCAAAAGAATAGAAAAAAGAATGAAGTGTTGAAAGTTGAAAGAAGGGGGACGGTGAATTGGCATGGAAATCAACACTAGTCCTCATAATAGGACCTCCTCTCACCGCATATCCTCAGCTCGCCATGTGTCAGGTCAAAACTTCCCTCCCCAAATGCAAACCGCCATAAATAAATAACAACGTGGCAGCACCTTAGAAAAAGACATCTCAGTAATGCCACGTGTAATTTTTAGCAATACGTGGCAGAGACCCACATCCCCCTTTGCTTCTATTTAATTGAAAAACGATGAAGCTGCTAAAAACCATGTTCATTTTGACAAGTTTGATCCATTGAAGAAGAAAAGCAAAATGCAGTCCGTGAAAGAAAAAGCAGCCAACGTCGCGGCTTCGGCCAAATCTGGCTTGGAAAAGACCAAGGCCACCATGGAAGAGAAGGTGGTCCTTTCATTTCCTTCTCCTTGTATTTTATACACCAAAAACTTAATTCTAATTTGGATTATGGTGCAGGTGGAGAAAGCAAGAAGCAATGACCAAATGGAGAAACAAATTGCCAAGGAAAGGAAAGAGGAGAGGATCCACCAGGCGGAGCTTAACAAACTAGAGGCTCGTCAGCATAATGCGGCGGGGAAACAAGCCGGAGCAGAGGGCGGATTCACCGCAACGGGAACTGGTGCTTACAAAGCAACTGGGAGTCACTCTTATTCCACCACTGGGGAACGTGGACAATCCACTGGAGCTCATCAGATGTCGGCGTTGCCTGGACATGGGAGTGGGCAGCCTGCAGGGCAAGTGGTTGAGGGTACTGCAGCTGCCCATCCTATTGGGTCAAATCCTGGTGTGGGAGGGGCCAAGTCACATAATACTCGAGTGGAGGGAAATCCCCATGGATATGGTACTGGAGGGACTTACAGTTAATCCCTTTTTTCTTGTTTTATTTGAGGAAATAAGTAATGCAAAACATGATGCAGTTATGTTATGATAGAAATCAAATATTGAGCTTAATACTCTGAAACAAGGTTTTTGCATGAAGCTTGAGCTTAATGGTTATGATAACGCATAGACATTATCTTCAACAAAAATCAACTTTGAATTCGGTTGGGACATCAATCGGAGAAGTTGAGTTAAAATTGTAAGGAGTCATCCATTACCAACCACCTGCTTTTGGTTGAAGTTTTCAATAGGTGATCACTTTTGGTCAAGAACCATTAAGGCATAACTTCTTTATTATCTCAATAAAGAGAATGTTACAGTATGTCAATTAGCTAACCACACCAATAACTTATCATTCATATTATCGATGAGATGAGACTATCAAGTAAAGGAACCTCCCCTCTCCTCCTTCCACGTGATACCTTGGCATTCTCCAACCTTCCCCTTTCCTTTCTCCTCTCCCCTCTCCCCCTTCCAGCTCTCTGCTTGGTTCACAGTTACTGGCATTATCTTCTTCTTATTTCCTCATTGATGATCCTTGTATGAAAAAACCTGTTGGTTTTTGTTTTATGCATGTTACACTTAATCATTGCATATGTTTCGAAGCTAAAAAAAATTAAGTATAGCCAATTGTAGCAAAGTATAGTTGATTGTTACAATTTATTTGTGCAATTTTTACTATAGCAAATTAAATATTATTGTACTAATTTTTATTTATTGGTTATTTACCTTATCCACATATAGTTAGGTTTAAATTACAATTGTACTAAAAATTTAATTAATTATTATTTTAGTTAATTATATCATATTATTGACTCAAAATGGAAGCTATTAAACTAAATGTAGTGATAATTTACAGGCCTGTTAGAAGGTAGTAATTTGACAAGAGAACAAAGACCATTCTATCAATAATGTGAAATTATTATTCCATAAATGAAATGTAAAATTGTAAAGAGTCATAAAGATATAATGATATTAATGTTTTTCTATTAGAAGTGATGCACATCAATATCTATTAATATTAATTTATTTTGTTCTGTAATTTCAGATTTATCAATTTTTTTAAAGAAAGTAAATATTTAATATATATATATATATATATATATATATATATTTACAAATGAATAATATTAAACAAATTTGAAATGTGAAATATTCATGCATGAATTTCAATAAAAAATTATTATTTATTACGGGTAAAAAATTGGAATTTTCAGTATTATCCATGCATTAACCGGCGGACAATGTTTCAATTAGTAGAGTGTTTAGATGTTCGGTTCAGAACCGAGTTTGAATTAACCGAATTAATTAAATTGTATAATTTTTTAATTATTAATCAAATAAAAAAGTTTCAAAAAGAATTAATCAAAATGTTTCCACCTTTTAGTTAAAACAAGTATAAAATATATAAAATCAAATAATCGAAATTTTATGTTTACATGCATTACATAATTAAACACACTACATTAAATCTTAAAATTAACACATAATATTAATTATTAACTTCAATTAATTATCTGATTTCAAATCAAATTAATTAATAACCAAAAATTTTAAAAATTATTAATCGACCTTTAACCGAATTAAATTCAATCATTAATAAATTAATTGAATTATATCAATTTAACCAATTAATTCGAAATTTATTACTGAGAGAATATGCAGCAGTGGACAGGATTACCCTGAAATGACTCAAATGGAATTGTCTAGCAAAAAAGGACTACAACGCATAAACTTAGATTATTTGGCCTACCAATCAAAACGCTTACAAAACCACATTAGATACTGAAAAATTGCGGATACCAAACCTGAGAGTTATGAAGTAAGAGACTAATAAGTAAAAAACTCAAACGGTAAAAACACAGCAATTCAACGGCTAGCATGTTAAACAAGGGCTCTATCTGATACAACACTTCATTACATGAATCTCCTGCTATTAACTACTTCGAATGCACTAGTAACCAATGCAAGCCCTCACACTACTGACTTCCGCAACTCCGCTGCACCATGTGCAAAGTGACATCTTTCTCCGAACGTGCAACTTCCCTTTGCAAAATTGTCGCACAACTTCGTTTTGTAGTTGCTTCCTGGATGCCCTTGACCACCATGGGCACCGGGTGTTTTGGCAGGACCTGGAACCGGACCTAGGCTGCTGATTAGTTCTCTAACCATTGCACTCGCTTCTTTAATTTGCTCAAATGATCCTTCAAGCTCGATGTTCCTAAGTGATGGATCTGACTCATGCTCCCGAATAGATAGCTTTGCTCCTGTTTGACGACATATCTGTTTCGAGTGCACACCACCTTTCCCTATGATGGCTCCTGCAAGGGAAGCATCCACACTAATTTTTGCAGTTGCTGAAGCACCAAATGTAGCAGCAGGACCTGATGCGGGTGGTGGTTCCATCCGACTGCCCATGCGACCAGGAAGAGGTGCCATGGAACGGGGATCATCTTGAGATGGAGCAATAGGCTTGCCAAGTTCCCACTCTCCATGTGCAAAATGACATTTGTCACCATACTTACAACCTTCAGGACCACTAAATTTGTTGCATAAGCGAGTTTTGACTTGGGAGCCAGATCCATGCGGGACTGCAGCTGTTGCTGTCACATTTCTAGAAGGCGGTGGAACAGCCGGTGCAAGGTTCATCATCTGGGCCACCGCATTGTAACCTCCAGGAACATAGTGCAGGAAATGGCAGCTCTCACCAAATTGACAACCAGCAGTACTGCAATTAAAACAACACAGGAATCAGCTAAATATAAACCATTACAAGATGACATACATACACTTCACCCATATAAGATGTCAAACACGGAAATTCAGTAGACCAGAAACCTAGCTAGGGCAAGCACACAACAAATATATCAAGTGTAAACGCATAACAGCGAAAAGAACCAGACCACACTAGTTCCCTGTCATGTTTCTATTAGAGTTTGCAATCACCGGATCAACAAAACAAACCACAAAACCTTCATCCAGAAAATAGTAAAACAACATCAAACATGAAAGAGCTCCAATGACATAATTTTCACAAAAAACACATCATACCTGAATTTCATCATACTTCGATTTATAACTTACCATCGGACTCAATAACTGTACCGATTTTGAAAGTTTTTACCATTTAATTCAATCTTAGGTACAGTTTATAAGTTGAAACAAATGATACATCTTTGATATAATTTGCCTTTTTCACCAAGCAGATCTCTGTTAATCATTAACTTGATTATGATCAAACAACAGTAATGTACCTGTCATAGCTCAATACCCCACATTTGATTAGCAAAATCACAAATTTTTAACTATCAGTATTAGCTAATTTATAAAGTTAAATTCTTTACAGTATAAGCATTAGAAATGAATTATTAAAAAAAAAAAAACAGAATTGAAGTACAATATAAACTGAATAACACCAATATTTATTATTTAGGTGGGTATAAGAATTTTAACCTGAAAAATTTGGTGCAAGGCTTCGATTTGCTTCCTACACCAGTTGATAAAGATTCCATTTCTGTTGCACAACATTAATTAATTACTTTTTCTCTTTTATTGAATTTACCTCCAAAAAATTACACGTTATTAATTCTTCATTTGAGCTGTTATTGAAATTTAATTACTAATAATTATATAATTAATTACTTCTATATTAACACTTGAACAAGCTGGTGAATATTAACAGGAACAGAGACCATATATTAGACAGAAAAAAGGAGGGGAGGGGCAAACCTGGCTTAGATTTCTTGATGCCGCCATTAGCATTGAACCCAGCTTCACGTCTTCCTCTTTTACGAGTATCCATTTGAGAACTTTGCTTTTAATGAAAAATCACAGATCCATATCCAAAGGAAAAAGATACCAACAAAAAAATCAAATGACCGCAAGAGTTTCAGGAACCCTAAAAACCCAAGAAAGAGGAATGTAAAAACCCAGAGAGAGAAGGAAGAAGAAGAGTAACCCTAGCTTGGGAGAAGATGAGGAAGAGAAACAAAGCCAGAGAGAGTGGGAAAAAAGGTTGAAAGATAGAGATATTTTTAATAGCCAGTAGCTAGGGCTGATAATTCACGGCCATAATAATCCAAAAGAATCTTAGCCATTTTGAGGTCCTTTTTGGGCTTTGTCTCTAATCCAACTTCGATTAGGTCCAAATCAGCCTAACTTTCTTTATATCCATTCGAGTCCAGCCCCTGACTGCCATTTCCCCTTGGGTTAATTTTACTTGATACCCTCCAAACCATAAACTAATTTTTAAATTGGTTCCCTAACTTCAAAATGTTTCAATTTAATCCTTGAACTAAAGTATTTCCAGCCAATTAACTTTGGCATTAAATGTCTATTTGGATCTAATGTGATATTTTTTTTTTTAAAATATGCATTAATAATTAATTTTTTTGGTATGTTAGATTCAAGTTGACATTTAACGTCAAAAACTAATGATTAAACGGATAAAGTAAGAAAATGAAACCACGACTCAAAATGATAGTGATATATATATATATATATATATATATAGAACTATTATCGACCCCTTGAAAAAGCACAATGAGCTAACTAAAGAATATTGAAGTAGGTATGGAATCGATTTAATCAATTTGGTTAAGTTGATTTTGGAAATTAACTCAATTGTAGGATCGATTTCTTTGATTATGTTAGTTGATTATTGAATTTTATAATCAAACACGACTAAACCCACTTACTATTTAACTAATATTTGTATTCAGTTTCGTCTATTGAACTCAACTTGTGACAACCTATACTTCTTAACAAATCTCACCACCATCATTTCTTTCATACTCAACCTTGAATTTTCAGAATGTTTTTTGAGCAATCATCTTTCAAAAGAAAAGGATTTAACAAAATAAAATATACAATGTGAATGACGAAACTCCATGTTTAGAATTCCCCTGTTGGCATTGGCACTGTGAAAACTACAAAACTTTTAGGTTCCTTGCAAAGGGCTACCTTACAGGACTCATCTGAAGCAGCTTCTCCGCTTGATCCGGGAACAAAGTTATAAAAAGATATGCACAGATGAGTACAGTTCCGAGCACAGCCGAAATCTTGCCTTGAATTGTCACCAAACCAGCTTTGCCAGCATCTTGCAACTCAGTTTTACCTACGGAATCAAATGTACCTGCAAAAAACAAGAAGCATTGCATGTTTTTGTTCCTTGCATACATCACAAGCATGGTCATTACAACAGCACGCGGTTGATGTTTAACCTGGTTTTACAGTTTGAAGCCCTGATGTTATACATGCTATATTCTGGAAACCAGCTTGCTCCAATTTATTGGCAGCAGCAGTAGACCTTCACATTGAAAAAAGAAGTTCAGTTCCATCAATCATTACTCACATTGAGGCTAAAATGAAGATATGGGCATCGAAATAAATTCAGACCATTCATCAGTTGAGTATATTCAATGCAGAATAGCCTGTAATCGGATCTAGAATGAATCGGATTCGGATGTATACTAATAAATCAGATTGCAAATCAAGCATATCCAGAGCATGGTAAGAACTAACCTCAGCCCCTCTTGACATACAAGTAACAATTTAGATTCGGACGAAAACTGACTTTTCACGGACTGTACAAATTCAGGATTGAGTTTTGTAAATGGCAACCCAAAGAATAAGCCTGAAAAGTTATTGTGCAAAGTCCTCTTAACAATTGTGCCTGCACAAACAGAACAGATCAACATGTAAGTTATGTAGTACTTAAACTGAGAAATGAGCTGAGTTTAGAAGGAATGGAGATAGGAGGTTTCACCAGGATCATTGTCTGTGTTTTCAATGAAAAGGGGAACATGATAACATGATTTGATATGAGCTCGATCGAACTGAGATTTATCACGGACGTCGACAACGGCATAACCCTCAACAGCTATAAGTTTTTTGGCTTCTTCAGCATTTACAAAATTGACTTCAGCTCTAATGCTTAAGTTTCTTCTCCGGATAGGTGTGGCTCTTCCATAGTTGGTCTTTAATTCCAACCAGGTTTTCCTAGTGCTGAAATCTCATCTCAATTCATTACTTCCAATGTTCATATCTTCTTTTTTATTTAAATTTCTACAGTAGTTGTGATATTAAGTACAAATATCCCAACAAAAATGTTCATGCATAGAGCAAAATCAAACTGCATTGAACAAACTGCTACATTCTAAGATCACTAACCCATAGACATAGGAAAACTCAAAAATTCATATTCGTTCTTTTTTGTCCATTTTCTAAGGAATCCAAACAAAAATTTACACAACAAATGAAGGATGGAGTAGAATGCATTGTAACACTCCGATCCCACATTTCTTGGTAAACACAGTGATCTTTACTGTAGAACATTTTCAATTTTAGCACTCAATATGTATATTTCTTCGAGAAACTTGTCTTTCCAAACTCAAAATAAAGCTCAATATTGGAGCATTCTAATTTTCTCAGAAGCCAAACAGTAGACCCAAATATCAGGTTTCGAAATTAAGCAAATTTGAGAAGAAAATAAGTTTACCTTGTAGAAGAGAGGGTCAAATAATAACAAGTAGTAGCAATTCCAGCCATTGAAAGAAATATCTACTTGGTTTTGTTGCTGCTGCTCCTCTCCGTGCTTTCAGAGGGGTTAAACCGGAGCCAGCTGAGAATTGAGGATAGCCACGAGATTGAGCCAAGAAATTTGGAAGGAGCAATGGGTTTCTGCCACGTGTACATCAAAATCGGATATATGATATTATTATTTCTGGAGCCTTCCTCCTTTGATTTTGCTTTCCAAGAACAAGCAATATAAAAAGTTGAAACTACATTGTATGATTTTAGATTGACCCACACCCCACTCCTTTGATATTTAAGGTTTTTTTTCCATTTTGGTTTGGTTTAAATGTTTATTTTGGTATCTGAATTTTTTAATTTGATATTTGAAATTTCTTTATCCCAATTTGGTTCTTAAGCTTTTCCTTTCTCTTAATTTGATATCTATATTTTTTTTATCGAATGAGTTTTAGCTCAATTGATATTGACATTATTGTCACTACAAGAGAGCATGCATTTAAACGCATTGAAGCGTCATTACTTTATTATACCCCTACTCCGATTGGGAAATGTGACAACATAGGAACCAACCAAAGATACCCACTAGCAACTCTTTGCCTTGTACCTTCCGAATGGTCACTTAGTGATCAACTACCTAAGTGCCTCGTACCCCCTCATGGGAGGGACTATCTATCCAATCAGATCCTCTATTAAGCCATATGCTATTAACAGGTTGATACAGAATGAATGGAGCTATTAACAGGTTGATACAGAATGAATGGAGGAAGCGGAAGAAAAATCGAATTCAAGTTGTTCGATTCAAAAAAGAAAGATTTAGATATGATTTAAAAAGAAGAAATAAAAAAGTTTAGTAATAAAGAAATCGAAAATAGTAAAAGAAGAAATTTGAGAATAAAAAATAAATAAAATCATAAATAAATAAGAAATAGAAATTAGAAAAGAACAAAGTGAAAGATAGACGAGTAAATCGATGGATATGATGATAGAAGAATAAATATCCAATTGAACCATTTGAGATATAAATTCCAATAAACTCAATTAATGGCTCTAATCAACCCTCCGATAAATAATCCTTGGCAAATTGAGAGGTGAAGAATGAGTTCCCACAACTTCTTGAAGAAAATTGAGAAAAAAACTACTTGTAAAAAAAAAATCTTGCAAAAAGAAACAAACTCCTAGACTTGAAAAATTTATTAATGAAAATCAAATTATCTACTTAATTAATGAACAATGAAGAAACCTTTATATAAGCTCGCTAAGTACATCCAAATAAAACTTTTAAAGTATACTAAAACTCTATTTAATCTAAATAAGTAGTTTTGAACAAAACTTTTTTGTTAATAAATAACTTAAAATCCAATATGAAACACATGAGCTTGTGGGATTGATTAGGGTCATTATAATGAAACGCTTAAGCTTGTTAAGTTTTTCCACATGAGCTTACCATCATAGATTGAGAGTTTAGGCCCACAAACAAAATTAATCCCTTCTAATTCATCATTGCTCCAAAATCTAAAGTCTTGAAGATTCAATTCTTCTTCTTGAATTTTTTTTTGTCGTAAAGTCTTAAATGAATAAATTGAGGTTTGACTTTAGTTGCTTGGATTTGGATATTGTGATTGAGTTTTGAGGGAAACTAATCACACCGACCTTTGAATTGGATCGAGCTGCTCGTATCACAAGTGCATTCTCCTAAAGAGGGGATCACCCAGAAACCATTACCTCTCCTATAAATATCCCAAGTTACCACATAGAAAGGAGGCTCTCTCCTTCCCGCCAACAAATCTTAAGATGCTAAATTCTCATCTTTCTCCTCTCTATTCTCCTACTTTTTCGACTCTTGGCCTCGGCTTGGGTGAACCTGTCTTTCTCAGCACCACCCCCTCTCCTCTTTTTCCATGATACTCTATATCAACAATATTCTTATTTAAGAGTTAGAAAGGGTTATAAGTAGTTCTAAGGGTTATATAAAAAATATATTTTTTTATTAGAGCACACATAAAAAATATTAATTAGGACATATAATATCATTTGATCTAGATATCAAATTCAACATTGAAATTAAATTTAAGTACAAAATGATACATTAGCTCTTATTTTTATAAGTTATAGAATTATTAATTATGAAAAATGAATTGTTGATAAGACAAATTCATAAAGTTCTAAAAATGGCATGAGAAATGGATCTGAGACACCCCATTACTGTGAAAAGATAAAAGGAATAAAAATAATCACATACTAAAATTGGTAATTAAATAAGCTAATTGTATTAACAATTGAATTATTATTTGATGTATTTTAGTGAAGTTTTTGAACTTCATAAATTAGCATTTTAAAAAAATAAAAATTAAATAAATGACACAAATCATTTTTTTAATCTCACTAGTAATTTATAGAATCTAAGAACTCGACCGTTAATATATCTATTCAGTCCTTTTACTATGAGGAAGTGGGCATATTGGACCCATCATAATGAATTGAAGTGCTTAGGCCCTTCTGCTTTTAAATTTGAAGCTAATTGGTAAAACTGATAAACGTGAGTCACGGGATTCGTCCTAATTTATGGTGTGGCACGTGAACATTGGGACCTAGATGGCATCTCATTTGGCAATGTCAACATGGAACCCTAAATTTAACAAGTGCAATTATGGATTTCACATTTAGCTAAAGCTATAATTTTATATGGCAAAGATCTTCTCTTTTTCATTTCATTAACAACGATACTCATTATAACAGGCACCAATATTTAACAAACGCAACAATTCGTCGTCGAAAATTCCATAAATTCCGATGCATTTTTATTCAAATCAACATCCTCGCTTTAAAAGTGAACAGCAAAAAGCAAAATGGAGTCCGCGAGTATGATTATATCTTCAAAAAGGAAAGACAGATCATCAAACAGGATCAATTATCTCACATTTCACTGGAAGTGCCTTCTCAACAGCGACATGCAAGACTTATGACTCAACAGGCCTTTTCTTGGTGGTGTATGGGTAATACTCCTTCCCTGTGTCCAGCCTTGTAGTCTGACCTCCAGCATCAATCACCGCAGAGGTGAATGCCAGAGCTGATCCGGCAGAAATAGCTGTTGAGATGCTCCTCCCTAGGAAATACATAACACGTAATACATTTGTTGAACATTACAAGTGGCCAAAGCGGATTAAGTTTAACATAGATCAACAAACCCATAAAAGGGCATCGACAATCCATTTTATTCTGCTTAAAAGCACAAAAACTTATGGAGATCCACTATATGAAGTAATGCCTTTACACAACCCTCTGCTTCGAAAGACAAACCCAGACCCCTAACTCAAGGATATTTATCACAACATATTTCAGCTCAAAATTGTCAAGTCTTGCCCGACTCTACAGATAGTTCACTGTACAGATGTAAACAACAAAGAAAGCAACTATCGAAATGTACGAAAAAAAAGAAGAAGGAAATGATAGGTGAAATCAGAAAGTATTAACTTTTAATATTCACAAGATGCAGAACTCCTACCACTACACGTATAACAAGTAAATATGTTTGGTAAATATCAACAAGACAAACAAAAACAAGTCAAAGCAATACTGGAATATATGAGTATAACTTTAGCACCATTCTTTAGATGGTAGAGGAGATCCTAAGAAACATCACAAGTTTTGAAATTGTGAAGAGGTAAAGTTTTCTTAGGTTAAAGTTTTCAGTGACTTAGTTTAGATGAATCATCCAAGCTATGCCAATTATCAGAAAATATTACTGTAAGAAATAATAAAATCAGATAGAAAGTCATGAGGCGCACAAAGCATACCAGACTAGCACTCTGAATAAAATTTATACCTTTGAAACCGAGAATGGAAGCCCCAGCCACGAAACCACCAACAGCACCATTGACAAAGTCTCTCTTCATCCTATAATTCTGCAAAAGTTGCTCAACACCAATATAGACTCCCCCAATTGCAGCAAATGTCATTCCATAATTTCCCATCATCTTTAGTGTTCTTACAAGTCCAGGTATGGCAACACTTCTCTCAACACGAGGCACATCATACCATGTAGCAACAACGGTTCCCCAGATAGTCCCAGCAACAAAACCAGTAGTTGCACCCTTGATTGTTTTCATTGTTGGAGTGTCATCATCCTCATAATACCTAAGCTCTGAGGGATCCACAGCCATCTTACTGCATAACAACCAATATCGAATGTGTTGAGCCACAGAACTTTGTCTAGCATATATATTATAGGAAAAGGAAATGACCCAATTAAAATACATCTGGAAAGTAACAAGGATTGGGCGTGGGCTACATAGAGGAAGGTAGTTCTCTCCATCCCATAAATTCCATCCTTTCCTGAGACTCAAGCTTGAGAATCTCAGACTTCTAAGTTCAATTTCAAATTTTAACCATTTGGTATCCTTTCTGGAACACAACAACGAGCATATCATCTAAAGCAAATTAGAATTCAAAATGGACCTTCGATAATACCGGAAAACAACACAAACTCAATGCATAAGATCAACATAATCATACTGTCATATGTTCATAATAATATAGAAAAGCACTTACAACTTGAAATAAAAACACATCCATATACAAGATTTTGAAACCGTTAAATACAGGGAAAAAAGGCAATGAACCAATCATTTTCAGTTAATTGCACAGCTGCGAACCAACAATGCCTATGTACCAAATTAAAACATCTTTTTTATTTCGAAAATGAGAAAAAAGAATTTCTGAAATGCTAATTTACTATCGGTCAGATCCCAACGGAAAAATTATATTAAATTGAAAAAAATAGAGGAAACAAAGGAATTGAGAATAGATCAAATCAAGCAAATCAAAGGATTAGATTAGATTTATGAAAAGAAAACCCTAGATTATGCAGCTGACTCCAATAACTTAAAAGCGATAAGGTGTAGGAAAATAGCGGTAATTAATTAAGAAGAGAAAAAAGAAAAGGAAGAGAAAATGGAGAAAAATTACCTTTCGGAGGAAATTGGAGAAGACGAAGTGAAAGAGTGAGGGCGTTTAGCTCACAAAGGTTTTCGAGAAATTCATTTGCTTGTTGATGGTGCGCTACTAAACCTGTTACCCGCCCCGCCCGGCTCCAATAAATTCGGGTCTGGATAGGTTCATTCATTAGAAAATTTTATTTAAATTTAATTAAAAATACATAACAATTAACTTTCTTTTATATTTTTATACGTATTAATTTTTAATAATTAACTAGTAATTCTAAATTTGTAAGTTTATCGAGTCAAATTATTGCATTTATATATGTAAAAGTAATTGGATGAAAATATAATTATGGTAGTATAAATTGTAATCAAAGAACTAATTATTAAATTTGACAATATAATTACTATTAAAATTAACAAAAATAAATAAATAAAAATTGTATGTAATTTCATTAATTACTCGAGTTCCCATCCTACTCTGAAAAGCTATAGAGTATACTTGGAATGTTCCAATTGAATTCAATTTCATTTAACAAGACCTACTAATTTAATGATTACACATTATTGAGGACGAAAATTTAAATTGAGAAGGACAATCGTGGGAAATAAAAAATTGGCATAAGTAACCCAAAAAATTCCCTTTGGCTCACTGCTTGGCACATACGAGCTCACAGACTTTATCTTCTTTCTCTAACCCTGCATAAAAACCACTCATTCTCTCTACTATGTTACATATAACCTGGTCTCCATTAAGAAAATTACCAAGATAGATATAAAAACAAGGTTCCTTACAGATGTTGCAGAGAGACAAGTTTCTCATCTGAATAACAAGATTTTCTCAGAGAAAAAAAAATCACTAGTTTTCTTTTTAAAATTTGTGATGACACCATGGAATATTACAAGCATGTACTGCAAACTTATCAAAATGGAATACTTGGAACCCCAAAAACAAATACGATGTAAGAACAAGAAACATCTCAATCCATACATGACCTCACAAGCATTACTTGCACTCGACAACAGCTTCAGCAGCCCGTCGAGGCTTGTTTTTGCGTCTGCTACCGTTTTGTCGGTACCCAACCGATTTAGTCGCATCATCGGTGCTTGACTTTGTCGTAATGCCATTTCCTTTCTTGATTGAATCTATGTTTTCTTTTGCTTGCATTGATCTTTTCCTCTTCCGTCCATTCTCCGTGACAGCCTGGTTTTTCATCTCTTTGGTAAGAACTGAAACTTTTATTTCTTCACCATCTTCTTCAACCTTCTCCGCTTCATCTTCATTGATATCATCCTTCATCTGCTTTTGTGGCCTTCCTCTTCTCTTATATGCCGGTATTTTTTCATCTTCACCACTACCCGGATCTTCGAGCGATGAAACAACATTCTGCTTCTTTGCTTTTCCTCTTCCTCTTCTCATCGTAAAACAACAATTTCAAACAACTAAAGAAGGTTTCTGCAAAGATGAAAAGATGGATTCAGGCCAAAATAATCCACATTAGGTAAGAAAAGATTAACCAATTAAATATAGCAAAATACATATAGCATGTCATCAGTTTGTATACATACAGGCAATACTAAATAAGTGAAACATTCATGCTGTCATTCCATCATTACAACAAAAGAAATTGCTTGTTTATGTGTGTGTGTATATATATATATATATATAATATGTATGTATGTATAATGTTCACTCTCCTAAGAAACTTTGTAAAAACCCACCTAAATCAAAACAGAAACTCCTACTTGGTTCATCCAACTGCAGGTTTTCCCCATTTTTAATTAATAAGAAATGCACTTTCTTGTTTTAATTCCTGCTTTTTCCCTACATTTTCTAGGAATAAATCAAAGATAAAAGAGTTCATAAACACATAAATCATTGAATAGAACTATAATAAATCAAATAAAAGAGATTCAAGACAAATCAACCTTATCCCAAACTGAATTTAACCTGAAAATCCAAACAACCACCAAGCCATACAAATCTTCAAGTTTGAGTAACCAACAAAGAATAGAGAAACCCCCAAATCAATACCAAATCCATAACTTCATGTTATTCACTTTGCAATATGAACTCATAACATCTTCAGTATATCAATCTAAGGTTTAAGTATAGCGAAAGTTTTTATCATTTTCTGAATTACTAAATGATAAAAGCATCTATGACTCCTATAATTTCACCACCAAACACAGCATTAACTCCTCATAAATGATAAATCAATACGACATAAAAGAAACATTTACATACACAGCTTTTTCTCTACGAATAAGGAAAGAAACAAGAAAAATGAAGCTGATCTTAAAACATACATCAATATTCTGCATCTTTGAAACAAAATCCCATTTTTCAGAATCTCGTTTACCAATCCAAGAAGTTACTATAACACAAAAAAGAAAAGCTGGATTTTTTATTTCTTTCAAAGGTTGAGTGAAGCAAAGAAAGAAAGAAGGTTTTTTTTTCCTTGGAAAACTATGATCTGAATGAGAAATAAAGAAAACCCAGATCAGTTAAAAGGAGAGATGAGCAAAGGCACAATGGGTTTTTAGCAGAGCTCTAAGCCATGGAGTTGAGAAAGAGAAAATGTAGAGAAGGAAGAAGGGCAATAGATGAAGAGAAAAAAGTGTTAAAAAGATATGTATTGTATATTTCTTGGGTGTGCCTTAGAAGGGTTGTTTTCTAGTTCTAGTTCTAGAGTTAGAAAAAATATTTTGTAGGGTAAAAAACTAAAGTAGAGAAAAGGTTAACTTAACAGACATTGCTTCAGTCCTCACTGTCAAAGAACAAATTGTCTACACTTTAGATCATCATCATCACCTCTCTCAACATTGTCTGTGGGTTTTTGACTGACACGTGTAGGGTGATAATGGCCATTATATCAGAAGAGTAAGGGTTACTTTTGGGTGAAAATACCATGAAGGTCCTTCTTCTAGATGTCATATTTAATTTTACTAAAAAATTGATAAATTAACTTCTATACATTAGATTAAAGAATAAATTAGTCATTTTTATTAAAAATTTCATCCAATTCTACTTAGACCTGATTATGGGTCAGGCCACCCGTCTCGACTCAAAGGTTCATTTGAAAAGTGAGAGAATTTAAGTAAAAATATAGGCCTGAACAAGACTTTTTTGGCATGGGCCAGGTCCGGCCCAAATTCGACATAAAAAATCAATTGTTGTTTGTTATTATTGTTTACTATTGTTATGTTGTTTCTTTTGCTACTATTTCAGTATTATATTACTACTATTTTGTTGTTACTATTTAAATATTGTATAATTCTTGTTTTATTGTAAACTTTGCTACTATTTTAGAGGCATTTGCTTATTAAGTTGCAACTATGTTAGTGTTATTTAAGTATAAAAAACTTTTTTTATACGTACTTTCAATTTGTTGAAAAACATTTGTTTTGATATTTTTAGCCTATTTGAAGTATTATATTTTTAAATTCATTTTTATATAAAAAATATAAAAAAATTAATACGAGCAAGCTGGGCCGGGCCGAGCTCGAGTTTTGTATTTTTTATCCGGGTTAGACTTGAGTAAAATTTTAAACCCATTTTTTAAGTCGAGCCGGAGCTTAAAAAATGGGATTGATTTTTTGCACTAGCCCGCCCCATCCCATAATTTGCTCTAATGCTACTACAAAACCAACATGATTCACAGAATAACCAAATAATATGACACGTGGCATACCATATAGGGACTAATTTTTGACAATAGAAATGGATAAAATTTTAAACAAAAAAATCAGTTTACTTTTAGATCTAATGTACAAGGACTAATTTACCCATTTTTTAGTAAAGGGAGTAAAATGTAATCGAACTCTTAATACAACGGCTTCTATGATATTTTTACCTAGGTATTTTACATTTTTTATTTGTTTCTTTTCATGGTTGGCTAAAGGCTTGAATGGGAATTTCACAGCTAAAACTAAAACAGATAATTTTAATAAGTATCTATTGACACGAGGGTAAAATGGTCATTGAGTAATAATATTGGAATATCCCAAAAGGAAAAAGAAAATTACACATGGAATTATTTTATATCTAAATATATAAACGATAAATGTCTGTATCTGATGAAATGGATCTGTCTTTGTAGTTGAATGGTGTTTTTCACACCATTACAAAAGATAAAGAAGGGTTTTTTTTCCCCTTTTTTTTATTTGATTTAGTAATAACTTTTATTATTGGAGGATGGAAAAAAAAAAGAGACTTGGGTTTAGAGATTGTACGTTTTCAAGTTCCAACAATGGACAATGTTCCTTATTGAGGCACTTGGGGTGTTAATAAAATAGTTTCAAATACCAAAACAAAGTAGTTAGTAATTAAAGGGAAAAAAATAAACCGTTTGTTGACTAAGATATTTACCGCCTCAGATGTGGTCTGGATTTAAGTCATGCTAATCACATTTCTGTTAGGACATAAAAAAAGATAGTTGACGCTTAATTGATTGTTCAATGAATTTACCTTGAAAATTTAACCAAATTCCAAGTATGATTATATAGAAGTAGTTGATTTAGTCATTGTGTTGTTGTGAAAAAGCGAAAACAAAGAGTTAAGTCCTTTTGACAAGTTATTGTCAATTATATATTATGCCACTCCCAAGTCCTAACAAACAATTGACAAACAAAGAGCATAACTCCCATACAAATATGTAGGACCAGAACAGATAAAAATACTATGGTACATGTACATTAGATCAAAGAACAAACTGATTCTTGTACATCAGCATAAGGCAATTGTGGCAACCAAGTGATACATAGTCATGCAATTTGACTCCTAGTATAGAGACCTATATGGTACTTTTATCACCAGAACAAAAAGTTGACACAAATTTTCATCTTAGAGACTGAAATAAATAGTTACAGCTGGTAACAAGTTATTAGTATCATGATGGACTCACTTTGAAGTCAATGGTTATAATAAGTAATGCATATGGATGGATGTCTAAATGCTGAACCCTAAAAAAGGAAAAGAAAGCATAAAGTAGGAACCAGAATCTAAAACTTTATTACCTGACGCAAATAAACTCTGTCCATACAGGCTAATCTGGTAGTTGAAGAAAACTGGTTCCTCTTTACTATGTATGAATGCAGGATAGGTGATGTTAAACAGCATAAAGTATCAGTGGAAAATTGCAAGAGATAACTCATAATGGTGCAATAAAATAGGTAAATAATGTATCATTTATCCATGCTAAGCTTTGCTTTTAGATCCTGCCAAACTCGAGGGCCACTAGGATGATGATTCACATATTGATTCAGGAATATTTTGTCTGAACATGCAACAATGGTGCTCAAGGCCAAGTCAGGCTCTGCTTTTTTATGATCTTTGAGCCAATTATACATTGCCATTCTAAGCCTGACCCTTTGTGTTGTATAGGAAAGAAAAGAGGGGAATGATACTAAAGATGATAAGGGGTAACCCAATTCGTTTACTAGAATATCAATCTTAGATTGGATAACAGTTTTTGATTGATTTAGGATTTGAGGGGATACAGTGACCATTTCAGACACATCTGCCTTATCCAAACCGGCATTCACGATCGAATCAAATCTTTCTTGGAGCTCCCCTCCTCTGCCTCGAAATACCTTGAATGCTTTGTTCATCATGTTTGGGTTTTCTCCATATCCCAAGTCTAAAAGGAACTTCATCTTCAACCTTTTTGACTCTAAATCCTCTCCTGAGTCTGGTAATGGCACAATTCTTAATCCAATAACCCATTTACTCAATTCTTGGGGATTCTCTTGGATGTATTTGCAAAGCCTCTTTTTTCCAACATTCAAGTTACTAAGTAAACTATTAGTTTTCTTCAACCTGCATGAACCAAGTAATACAGTGTATGAACAAACAAGTTTCGCAATCTCATCCACCTCCATCTCAATCTCGTGAAACAAGACAAAACATTTAATAAGATTTGAAACGAATTGCTGAACTTGGATTTTTGGAAACTGTAGGAACATAGAAGATATCTGATCTATTGGATGTCCAAATTTCAACAGGAACCCGATTAGTGAAAACGTAGCATTCCCAGAACCCTCAAACAAGAGCCCTGGATGCTGGCTGATTAACCTAACTAACTCATTGCCGCAGAACATCTCAGTAAAGATGTTCAGAACACGAAGTATCAAACCCCAATTATATGAATCTTGATCTGACAAATGCTCCTGAATCCAAGCATGATCAAATCCCATACTCCTCAAAATCTCTAATACCTTAATGAATTTCATATCTACATCACCAATCAAAACACAAGGGCTACAAACAATAATCTTAACCATAAAAGAGTGGCTAAGCCCCAGTTCTTGATAAGCTTGAAGCTTTAATGGCAAAGCACCAGATTCAAGTTGGAACACTTGAATTGCTTTCTTATATATCCGACCAATCTTATTTCGTTCAATCCCGAATTGACACAAGACCCTATAATTCTCAAAAAACAATGAATCATCACTCAGAAACATCAAATTCCTAGGAAGTAAAGGAGTATACTCCCAAGGCTTCAATCCCAAACTCTCAAAGAAAGGTTCGAATTCATTAATGGGATGATAACGTAAAAACCGCGCCATAGAGCTTCTAACATCCTTAACAATGTTAACCTTTTTCAACAGGTTTCGTAAAAAATGAGGTGAGTTTTTGCTCATGTTCTCCGCATCCATAAACGGAATACTCCTAGTCCAATGCAAATATTCCAACAAAGCAGCTTGAGCCTCTTTCAAAGTGGCCCGGGGGATTTTGGGAACCTCTAAAACCTCACGCTTCACTGCTACAGCTGATCCTTTTGACCTATAAAACCTAGGGTTTTGCCTTTGTGATAAGTCAAACGAACCCATTACAAAAACTGGGGGGTTGAGTTGGTTTTCAAAGAAACAAGAAGATACCCATTTGAGAATAGCTGGTTTTGTAAGGTTTCGAAAATGGGTCATTATTAATTTGATAAAAAAAATATGAATCTTTGCTAAAAATAAATACGTAGAGAGAGCAGAAAAAGGAGGAACTTTTAAAGCTTGAAGAAGAAAACAAAAAAAAGAGGGCTTAAGTTTAGGTAATATACCTTGGATTTGGTAAGTTTTGAGAGGATCAATGGCAGTATGTTGGTTTAATCTTCGTCAAGTGATACGGTGGCAGCCATGAAGCAGCTGCAGTGACCCGCTGAGGTTTTACAAATTCGGATTCCGACAGGGGTTTTGGACGACGCGGGTTTAGAATTATACTTTAAACAAGGGTAGAATGGTTCTTAATTTATGGGATAATGTAACTTTTGGCCCCTGAACTTGGCAAGTAGATCCATATCGGCCCCTAAACATTTTTTATCTACTTTGACCCTTGAACTTGAAAGTTGTTATTCATTTAAGCTCATTATGTTAATGACCCTGAAAAAAAACTGGGATTATGCAACTTTTGGCCCTTGAACTTGGCAACTAGGTCCACATTTTCCTTTAAACTTTACAACTAGGTTCACTTTGGTACCTGTACTTTTTTTTTGTTTACTTTGGCACTTGAACTTGACAACTAGATCCATTTTGATCATTAAACTTGAAAAATCTAAAAGTTTGATGACGTAGCACTCTGAGATTGTGCCACATCATCACTTGAAGAAAAAAAACTTAGATAACGTGGTACAATCTCAGAATGTCATATTCAATGTTTTAATAATCGAACCGATTGTTAAACATGTTAGACCACTAGTTCTTGATTCAACTAGTTCAATTGTCGGACCAAAAAAATTAGTTTTACTTGACTTTTTAGATTTTTATGAATTTTAATTAATTAATTATTGTTGGTTCAACGGTCAAACCGACCAAACAGTTGAATCGAGAACTGGTGGTGTAACTTGTCCAATCATTGGAACACTGAATATGATACTCTGAGATTGTGCCACATCTTCATCTAAAAAGAATTATTTTCAAACTTTGAGTATCACATCATCAAACTCTTAGATTTTTCAAATTCACGAATAAAAATGGGTTTAGTTGTCAAGATCAAGTATCAAAATAAACTAAAAAAAGTTGCAACTACAAAAGTGAAATTAATCGTCAAGTTCAAGGGCCAAAGTGAACTTACTTACTAAATTTAGAGACCAAAAGTTACTTTATCCTCTTTTTTGTCACGGTCATTAATAAAATAGGTTTTAAAATAATGATTTCAAGTTCAGAGATAAAATTAGATAAAAAAAAGTTTAAAAGTCAAAAAATATATTATCCGTTAAATTATAATCTTCTTTAATTATTAGATAAATTATACCTAAATATACTAAATTATTAATAAATTTACCTTTTATTCACTAAACTTAAAAAGAATTAGGCTTAAGAGTCTAAAAAGCCCTCAAACTTTTTCAAAAAAAGTAATTAAGCCCTTCCTTTTTTTTTTTTTTGCACTCAATTGAGCACTTGAACTTTCAAAACACATCAAAAAAGCCCTCAAACTTCTTAAAAAAAGCAATTAAGCCCCTTAATTTTTTTTCACTCAATTGAGTACTTGAACTTTCAAAATGCATCAAAAAGACCCTCAAAATTTTTCAAAAAAAGCAATTAAGCCCCTGATCTTATTAAAAATTAGAAAAGAATTATAATAAATAATAAATTTTAGAAAAAAATATTAAATTATAATAAAAATATAAAAAATTAAAATTTATTAAAAATTAGAATTTTTTTATAAAAATCGTAAAAAAATAAAAAATTGTAAAATTTTGTAAAAATCATAAAAAAATTTACGACCCCTAATTTTTTAGTTAAAGCCATCATGTGTCGCAACACAATGTGACGTGGTGAAAAATGATAAAAAAATAAAAAAATCAATAAAAGTTATAGAAAAATTATAAAATGCTTCTTTTGGTACAATAATTTTTATAATTTTTTTTACAAAATTTATATTTCTTTAAATTTTGTATAATTCTTTTACAAATTTGTAAAATTTTATAAATTTTTTATATTTCTATATATTTTATAATTTTTTACTATTTTTATAAAATTTTACAATTTTACAATTTTTTTTTTCTAATTTTTAATAAAAGTAAGGGCTTACTTGTTTTTTTTGAAAAAGTTTGAGGGTCTTTTTTATGCATTTTGAGAGTTCAAATACCCAATTGAGTGCAAAATAAAGTAGGGGCATAATTGCTTTTTTTTTTTGAAAATGTTTAAAGGCCTTTTTGATGCATTTTGAAAGTTCAAATACCCAAATTTAGTGAAAAAAAAGGCATAAGCTTAATTGCTTTTTTTTTTTTTAAATTTAAGGATTTTTTGTACACTTTAAGTCAAAAAAATTATAAAATAATGATAGAAAATTTATTTTGAGGTAGAATTTAGATTAAACCATCAAAAAAGATTTTGGGACTTATTCTTTTTATGGCCGGCCCAATTGTCTAGGGATACTCTTTTTTTTTCTCGGGTTTGTCTATATTTTCTTTACGCCATTGTCTCATCTTCCATAGCTTATGCAATCTGCAGTTTCGTTTTTCTTCCATTAAGAATGCATTGAAATCAATCTCTGTTTGGGTATCGTTCGGTACCTCAAATTCTGACGAAATGGGCAAAATTGATTCAAACATGATGCAACGATGACTGCCCAATGAAATTTAAAACAGAACGTAATTTAGGGGTGAGTCTCCCGATCTCTTATCAAGATGGAGCATTCTTGCCATTATAGGTGGTATTGGAACGGTTCCTATAGAAACGCTATTACAATGGTGGAAACCCATCATATCTGATTAACCCTTTTTTTTTTTTTTTTTATACACCATTGATAGATGTACTAATTTTTAAGAGTAAATTATATTGTAAGCTGCTTCTTCTTTTCATCCAATAATAAATTTTTTTAAAATAATCACTTAACTATTCACATTTGTCCTTTTTTTTTAATATCCAATTTCATTAACTTTGTGATGGAGATAAGATATGGAAGTTCTAAATTTAACTTAATAACAAGTTTAACCTTCAATATTTACACATTATGTTAATTTAATTATAATTTTAATAAAAAATAGAAATATATCACATTAAAATGTGTTAAAATGTTAGCAAAATTATTTATTTTAATATTCTTGATTTAAAAGCATCATTTAAATAAATAAAATTAATTTTAGTATGAATCATACATGTGAGATTTAAACAAAGTTTAAACAAAACGGATTTTAAAAAAGGAAAAAAAATTAAAAAGTAATTTACACCACATTGGCCCAAAAGATGACATGAACAAGCCATACAATGTTAGAGCATCAAGAGATCAAAATCCTTTGATATCGCAAATTCTTTCTCATGTGAACCTCAATTTGAACTGTAATTTTAGTGATACGGTTATGCCAAATGATAGTTGAAATCTTGAGTTGTTTCGCATTTGGTTATATGAGGAACTGGTCAAGAAGATAGTTTATATTCCCCCTCCTCATCCCTTTTTAGGATCAGATAGAATTATTTGGATACATATGGCATCGGGACCTTTTTTGATATGTAGCGCCTTTTGGTCTCTTAAGGAGCATTCTTGGAACACAAAAGATGTCTTCTAGAAGCATTAGGGGCCGTAGAGAGTTAAAATTTTCCTTTGGCTAGCTTTTAAGCAAAGGCTCTTGACTAATTTGGAGCGTTCTAGGCTGGGAATTAGTCATAATAGCTCTTGTCTTGTTTGCGGTTGTGAAATTCAATATACTCTCCATGCTCTTAAAGACTGCTCGGCTGCAAAGGAAGCTTGGTTACAGGTCATTCCTATCGATAGGCAAAATCATTTCTTCTCCGGATCCTTACAGGATTGGTTGACTTCTAATCTCCACTCACATGTACGAGTGTCTGATCGAGAGGTTTCTTCGTCTTGTCTCTTCGGGTTAATTGCATGGCGTATTTGTAAAAATAGGAACCTATTCATTTTTCAAGGCATTACTTGGATAGCTCTTGAAACCGTTAAGGTTTCCATTAGCTGGATGCAACAGTTCGATCTCAGGTACAAAAGCAATCAACAACTTCCCTCTACGAATGCCCCTCAAACAACTATGGTCGATACGTGGCTTAATTTGTTTATTGATGGTGCAGTTACTAGCAGTACTGTAGAAACCATTTTTTAGGGGTTTTGGAAAACGGGGTTTCGACTTTTAAAAATTGAAAACAGGAGTCGCCACCAACCTTTTTAGGTGTGATTGGATCACCTTTAAAACATTTTGTTTGAAATCATTTGTTTTGGTCTACGAAATCAATAAAACGGGTTCGGGAGTCGGTTATGTACGAGGAAGGGTTAGCACCCTCGAAACGCCCAAAATTGGTACCAAATTGAATAACTTTCTGTCTTTAATGCTAAAATTTGAAAATATTTGAAAATATGATCCCTTTTGAAATTAGAGTAATTCAAGTTTAAAACCGAGATTCCTTCGTTCAAAAGAATACGAATATCACATCCAGCATGTTAGGACACGATATTCTAAAACTTTTGTAACTAAAATCATCTCGTATTTTAGAAAGTCATTTAGGAGGGTATTTTAGGCATTTAGGCAAACGGGAAATCGTAACCCAGCATGTTAGGGCACTATTTCCCAAATTCCTAAATACGTAAAACATTGCCTTTGTTTTAAAACATTTTTATATTTGTTTTATTTTAATATGATGCAATTAAAATTATAATAAAATTTAAACAATTATAACACATGCTTTAATACAAATATAATGAAAAAGATAACAATATAACATACATTTTCATGTAAATAAGCATATGTAATATAAATTTTCATGTAACCAGGCGTAAGTAACATACATTTCCATATATTAATATTTCATAACAAATAAGGCAAATAAGATATTCTTCATGCAAATATAACTTTCAAGCACAACATAAATAAACGATTCCCATATAAACATGAAATCAATAATAATAAATAATTTATGCGGTAAAAATATGCATTAAAATAAATTATAAAATACCAATGGAAAATAATCCAAAATAAAAACAGACTAAGAAAATCACATATTTGGTCACCATAAATAATAATAGACAATTTTAAATTAACTAAGTCGTACTAAGAATAGGATATGACATAATATACTAAATATATATATATTATTTTGTATAAATTTTATAATATAATGCCCATGAAATTATAACTAAATATAAAATATAAATACTAAAAAAATATATATTATATAATTAAAGTATGAAGTGATATAATAATTTGGAATAGAGTATAATATCAACTAAGAAGTATATATGACAAAATATGGGATAATATGATATAAAATGTAAAATGATATAAATATTTAACAATATAAAAATAAACTAATCAATAATAGATCTTTAAATAACGTATGGTAATATATGGAAATAATGGTATATATGTTAAAGATAGAATATATAGTATATAAAGTAATAATTAGTAAAGATACAATATTTAATGATAATCTATAATGAATAAAACAATTATAATACATAATAAAAACAAAATAAATGATTAAAATATAAAAATAAATAATGCAACATTATTTTTTTTAAAAAATTACAAAGGACCAAATTAAAGGAAATAAATCAAATTAGGGACCCAGAGGAAACGCGCATAAATTGTGAGGGACTTACAGGGTAATTAAACCCACGCCTTTAAAACGACGTCGTTCCAAGGGATAAGCTTTAATGAAACTGTTAGGACTAAATCAGAACTGAAATAAAATATTAGGGTTAGATTATAATAAAAAAACAATGAAATTGCAAAGACAGAAAGTACGTAAGGACTAACTGGGTAATTATCCCAATAAACAAAAACACGCGGATCCTCCCCGGGTTATCGGGTCAACGCGCGGATCTTAAGCCCGATACGGTGTCGTTTAAACGCTTATTGAATTAAGCAAAACGCCACCGTTTTACTCAGGCTATATAAGCCAAAATCGTGGTTTAAAATTCATTTTAAATGAAACACAAAAAAAAACCGAAAGAATCCTCTGAAAAGAGGAACGGGGGGAAATCCTCGGGGCTCTGGACAACCCTCGTCATCGGATGCCCACGAGCTGAACGCGCTGCCGCGTATGACGGCCGGAAGGCTCAAAAACCTTCCCAATCAGGTGCCTTCTTTTCCTCTTCTTATTTATTTAAAAAAAAATAACTGTTTGATATGTATTCGGATGAAACAGGAAGGAAACAAAACCAAAACGAAAGAATAAAAAATAAGAAAATCACCTTTTTTTGAAGAAAACTGTCTGTATTTTCTTTTTCTCTTAATGTCTGTGTATTTCCCAAAAAGGATCCTTTTTTATGGGTTACAAACGATGGCTTTATAGCCAGTGTGCTATTACATATTCTGGAAAGAAATCTTTGATTTCTTTCCATTTATTGTCTATTGTATCTTTGACCATAATCTGCTGGGATTTTCTTCGCTTTAGTTTCCTTGCTTTATTTTTCATATCTGCTATTATTTTGTTTCCTTTTTTTGCTCTTGCTGTGGTTTCCATTTCGCTTGCAGGTAAAGCATGGCACGCTGATGATCCCCGTATCATCCATGCACCGATGGTGGCGCGGTCGATGGTCAAAATGGTGCGCCAAAAGGGTGCTGATTAAACCACTGAAAGGTTGCATCGTTCAGTCTGCCCAATGTGTCGTTTGATCTACCCGAAGCCTCTGGAATCTGATTGCGGCGCTGAAGAGGGCTAGGGTTTCCCAGTAGCTGCAAATGATTTGGGCCACGAGTTAATTGGGCCACGGGGTATTTGCTTTAGGGTAGGGTATGACGGGCTTGCCGGGTAGTGTTTCCGTGTTGGGCCACAATGTTTAGGCCTTATAATTTGGACTTTTTAATGGACATTTAATAAATTAATATTTATTTGCCCATTTATTTTTTTGTTTAAGCCCGGTCAAATTTGGGCTATTACAGCTGCCCCTCTTTGCTCATTGCTATATAACGGGAATCGAGCAAAGATTTATGAAAAGACCAAATTTGACCGGTCTTATCAAGTTATGGTCTTCAATCTGCTTCTTACAAATGGTCGTGTTGATATCTTCGATCGGTTCTCCGAATTTACTTTTTCGATTTGTTCTCTGACAATACAGAGATGCCAAATCATCTTAAATCTGCTTCAACATAAGCACGTGAAAGCCAAATCAGTTATGTCCTCGATTGGCTCCTTGCCAATACAGGGACGCCAAATTATCTTGGATCTACTTTAGTGTAAACATCTGAATGCTAGACCTGCTATGTGTCTGCCCTCCACCGAATATGGAGACGCCAAACTTCGATTTGCTCTCCGCTAATACAGAGATGCCAAATCATCCTAGATTTGCTTTAGTGTGAGCACGCGAAAGCCAAATCAGCTATGTCTTCGATTTGCTCCTTGCCCATACAAGGATGCCAAACCATCTTGGATCTACTTCAGTATAAGCATCTGAATGGCAGATCTGCTATGTGTCTACCCTCCACCGAATATGGAGACGCCAAACTTCGATTTGTTCTCCGCCAATACAGAGATGCCAAATCATCTTAGATTTGCTTTAGCGTGAGCACGCGAAAGCCAAATCAACTATGTCTTCGATTTGCTCCTCGCCTATACAAGGATGCCAAACCATCTTGGATTTGCTTTAGTATAAGCATCTGAATGGCAGATCTGCTATGTGTCTGCCCTCTACTGAATATGGAGACGCCAAACTTCGATTTGTTCTCCGCCAATACAGAGATGCCAAATTATCTTAGATTTGCTTTAGCGTGAGCACGCGAAAGCCAAATCAGCTATGTCTTCGATTTGATCCTTGTAAAAACAAGGATGCCAAACCATCTTGGATTTGCTTCAGTATAAGCATCTGAATGCCAAATCTGCTATGTTGTGGCCTATTACCTACTACTTAGGGGGTTAAGGCGCGTCGTCTTTGATAACCTGTAGAATATGTATGTGATTATGCCTGATGATTAGGATGCCATGATCGAAGTAAGTCAGATGTTCCTAACTAGGCATGTCATGATGCAAAATGTTATGAATATGACCCCTATCCTAGACGTCACCACTCATTTTATCCTTTCTCAAAATGTTATTCTTGCTCGGCCTGTAGGCTCACACCATTCTTCAAATGCCACGATCCACTGAGGATGGTTGTAAGATAATCTTTCCTTAGAATTGAATCTTTGGTTTTGTCCAATTATCCTCTTGGACTGGAAGAAAGAAATTCCTCGAGTCATTTCGACCCTTACTTATGTAAATTTCTCGAACAATTATCCTGTTTCAGTTTCTTGTATTATCTAGAAATTCCAGAGTAATGCGCAAAACTTCATTTGTGAAAATATTTAATTCATCTATCATTATTGTAACGCCCATGCCCGATACCGTCGCCGGAGTCGAACTTGAGGTGTTACTAAACTTATCTTGCTTTTTAAACAACTTTAGACCACTTATTTTAATTTTCGGAATAAACTATTTTTCTGCGTCAAGGTCACTTAAAAATTCATATCTCGAGTTTCGAAACTCGAAATCAATATCTGTAAATTTTCCCTGAAACTAGACTCATATATATATCTACTATTTTTTTTCTAGAATTTTTGAATTAGCCAATTAGTACAATTTATTAGTTAAAATCTCCCCTATTACACAGCTCAACTGCTCTGACCTATATTCACTTCGAACTAATTTTCTCCTTGTACAAAATTCAAATAGGAATGCCATTTGTTCATTAGAAATTAGACTCAATAAGGAATCTAGGCATATAAATTATAATACCTAGTTATTTTTGTGCAATTTATGGTGAATTTTTGAATTCGGAATAGGGGATCACAGAGTCAGTCTAGAGCAGTCTCACTCAAATGAAAATTTCTCATAATATACAACTCTTTTGCCTACCCTGTCTCTTCCACACGAAAATAGACTCATTAAGCTTTAATTTCATATCTTATTCACCTTTTAATTCCGTTCCTACTATTTTTAATGATTTTTCAACTTCACGTCACTGTTGCTGTTTGCATCTATTTTCAAGCTACTTTCATGTTTTTCATAGTTCTCATGTGATAGTTACCATTCAAGCATACTTACCATTGAACACATGCATGGTTAGCCATTCCATTAGCTATTACTACCAAGCATTTACACACCATACATTGAACATATCATTCCATAAAAGACTAAGTCCCTATACATGCCATACACAAAATGAAACGTCTAGTTATACCAAAATAACTCCTTTGATAGTGTGATCTGAACTCCGACGTTTCCTTCGATCCCCGAGTAGGCTTGGCAAGAACTATAATAAGAAAGAAATAAAGGAGTAAGCACTAGGCTTAGTAAGTTTACAAGCAAATAAATCACAATATTTATCATAACAATAGTTATTTATTGTACCATTCAACATCTCAACTTTCCTTACCCTTCCTGTTTGATGCACTTACTTTCTTTCTTACCTGATCTTTCAATTCTCATGAATTCAACCTGTATACTGGGCCGTTAAACCACTCGGAATACTAGGGATACTTGGGTTATTCCTATCTGATAAAATACTGCCAATGCCATGTCCTTGACATGGTCTTACATGAAATATTCCTGTCTCCAAAGCCATATATACGATATGGACTTACATGGCTCAATACTATCCTGTCTCCAAGGCCATATACACGATATGGGCTTACATGGCGCAATACTGTCCTGTCTGTTAACCCAAAACATTCCTAAGGTTCCAACGGGGCTTTCTGATACTTTCTCTCTGTCATCTCTTCTTCGTTTCGACTTTGAATATTTCCATAAAATAAATATATAATTGCTGGAAATTAACAACATCAATTTATAACAATGAAATATTGCATTTATTTACCGTAAACTTACCTCGATAATAAATGTGACTAAATTTTACAATTTAGTCCTTTACTTTTTCTTTTCCCCGATCTACTCCCGAATTCCGTTCTTCTTGATCTATAATAGCAAATTTAGCTTATTTAATACTCATATTTATCAAAACAGCCCTTTTTCAAATTTTTGCAAAATTACATTTTTGCCCCTAAACTTTTGCATATTTACACTTTTGCCCCAAGGCTCGGAAATCAAAACTTATCACAAATTCTTGTATTTTAAGACATACTGATCATTTATTTACCAATATCATCTTCAAATTCCTACTATAACATACACTTATGTACAATAGGTATTTTTACCAATTAAGCCCTTTTACTCGTTTTTACCTAAAACCGAGTAGCTCAAGTTGTCTAACATAATTTAAAACCTCATATTCTATCAGAAAACATCAAAATACACAAATTTCACCTATGGGTATTTTTCCAAATATGAATCCTAACTTAAAATATTACTAACATAAGCTTTATCGAGCTGCCGGGATCTCAAAAACATAAAAATCATTAAAAACGGGGCTTGGATGCACTTACTATGAAGCTTGAAAGTTGAAGAACCCTTAGCTATGGTGGAGAGAAAAATTCAGCAGCAACGTATGAAGAAGATGATGAATTTTGTGTTATTTTCCCTTTTTTTATTTCATTTAATATCCAAATGACCAAAATGCCCTTCCTTACTAAACTTTCAAAAATTCCCTCCATGTCCAATTTTTGTCCATAAACTTAAAATTGGTCAAATTTCTATTTAAACCCTCCTAATTAATATTCCAAAGTAATTTCATACTAAAAACTTCTAGAATGCAAGTTTTGCAATTTATTCAATTTAGTCCTTACTTTCAAATTAAACACTTTATGCATAGAATTTCTTCACGAAATTTTCACACCATCATGCAATCATAATATAGACCTCAAAATAATTATAAAAATAATTATTTCTATCTCGGATTTGTGGTTACGAAACCACTATTCCGATTAGGCTCTATTTTGGGATGTTACAATTGTTTTAATGAAACACACTTAAAGAACAATGGAAGATGAATAAAACTTTAAGGGTAATTGGATTTGAATGAAACAGATACCAAGGAAATTAATCTGATAGTCTATCTTTGAGAAGAAAAGGGATCTAAAGATAGCAATCAAGCCAAAAGTATGGTGCCCTAGATATCGCCGCTTGAGCGCTTGTACATCAACCTCATGAAGACATGTGTTTAAAAGATTCAAAGTACTTTGTCGATGTCCTAGTATGCGATGCATTTCTTTACTGAACAAGATTACCGGATACTTTGAAATTTGAGTCGCCCTTTCAGGTTTTCAACTCAAAACCCCTTTGGTCACAAGGTGCCCTTTGCGGGTTTTCACCTTGAATTCTCTTCCCTTTTAGACAAAGTATTTTTTAACTGAGTCTGAGTTCACTGAATTGGGTAAACTTTTCCCATCCATTTCTGTTAAGATCAATGCACCGCCAGAAAAAGCCTTCTTCACGACGTACGGCCCCTCCCAATTCGGCATCCATTTTCCCCTAAAGTTTTTTTTAATAGGAAGGATCTTTTTCAGCACAAGGTCTCCCTCATGAAACTCTCTTGGTCGAACTTTTTTGTCATAAGCTCGCATCATTCGCCTCTGATACATCTGACCCTGTCTAATGGCTCCAGCCTCTTTTCCTCAATTAGGTTCAACTGGTCATATCGGGATTGAACCCATTCAGCTTCATCTAACTTTACCTCTGTCAAGATTCGAAGAGAAGGTATTTCTACTTCAATAGGTAACACTGCTTCCATCCCATAAACTAATGAGAATGGGGTTGCCCCAGTAGAGGTTCTAACAGATGTTCGATAGGCCAGGAGTGCAAACGGTAATTTCTCATGCCAACCTCTGTAAGTCTCAGTCATCTTCCCTACTATCTTCTTAATATTCTTGTTGGTGGCCTCTACTGCCCCATTCATTTTTGGGCGATAGGGAGAAGAATTGTGATGTTTGATCTTGAACTGGTTGCAAACCTCTGCTATCATTTTATTGTTCAAGTTTAATGCGTTGTCGGATATAATCTTCTCAGGCATTCCATACCGACAGATGATCTCCTTCTTCAAGAACCGACTCACAGCTGACTTAGTAACATTTGCATAAGAGGCAGCCTCTACCCATTTTGTGAAGTAGTCAACGACAACAAAGATAAACCGATGTCCATTTGAAGCTTTTGGTGATATTGGCTCGATGACATCCATATCCCACATAGAAAAAGGCCATGGGGAAGTCATAACATGCAAAGGCGAAGGCAGTATGTGAATTTTATCCCCATAAATCTGACATTTATGGCATTTCTTGGCATAGTTAATACAGTCTCCTTCCATAGTGGCCCAATAGTAGCCAAACCTCATGATCTGCCTTGCCATTGTGAAGCCATTCGCATGCGTCCCACATACACCTTCATGAACTTCTTCTAAAATTAGCTTGGCCTCCACAGCATCAACACATCTCAAAAGTACTTGGTCTTTCCTTCTCTTATACAAGATATCCCCATCCAAGACGTAGTCACATGCTAACCTCCTCAAAGTTCGTTTATCATTTTCATTGGCTTGCTCAGGGTATTTACGATCTCTTACATATCGTAATATATTTTGATACCACGAGTTATCGTCCTTTTCCTCTTCTTCAATGTTATAACACTAAGCTGGAGCCTCATAGACACTCATTTGAATTGGTCTCATCTCCTATTCTTTATTCATCTTAATCATTGAGGCTAAGGTGGCCAAAGCATCTGCCATTTGGTTCTCGTCTCGCGGAAGATAATTAAAGGTGATTTCCTCAAACTCCTCAAGTAATCCCCAGACTATCTTTCGATAATTGAGTAATTTTGGGTCCCTTGTCTCCCATTCACCCCTAAGTTGGTAAATTACCAGTGCAGAGTCTCCATATACATCTAGAGTTTTTATTCCCCGTTCTATAGCTGCTCGAAGTCCCATAATGCACGCTTCATACTCGGCCATATTGTTTGTACAATCAAAATCCAGCTTACATGTGAACGGATAATGATCGTCGTCTAGGGATATCAAGACTGCCCCAATTCCATTTCCAACAGCATTAGATGCCCCATCAAAATTTAACTTCCAAGAAGAATTTTTGGTCGTTGCTATATACATTAACTCCTCATTTGGAAAATCAAAGTTTAATGGTTCATAATCCTCTAGAGCCCTACTTGCCAAAAAGTCCGCTATGCACTTCCTTTTATAGCCCTCTGACTCACATAGACTATATCAAACTCTAAAAGTAATATTTGCCATCTCGCCATTCTCCCATTTAAAGCTGTTGATTCCATCATGTATTTTAGTGGATCCAGCTTCGAGATGAGCCAAGTGGTATGGCATAACATATACTGCCTTAACCTTCGGGTTGTCCAAATCAGCGCACAACACAACTTTTCAATTGGTGAGTATCTCATTTCGCAATCGGTGAATTTCTTACTAAGGTAATAAATCGCCTTTTCCTTTCGTCCTGACTCGTCGTGCTGGCCCAACACACACCCCATAGAATTACTGAACACTGACAAGTACAGTATTAACGGCCTATCTGGGCTAGGTGGGGATAATATCAGAGCATTCAGCAAATACTGCTTGACCTTTTCAAAAACCTTCTGGCATTCCTCGTCCCAGGTACCTTGGTTATGCTTTCTAAGGAGGCGAAAGATTGGATCACATTTTTCAGTTAGTTGTGAAATGAACCGAGCGATGTAATTCAATCTTCCTAGGAACCCTCGAACCTCCTTCTGCATTTGCGGGTGAGGCAATTCTCGTATAGCTTTGACTTTGTCTGAGTCAACTTCTATTCCATTTTCACTAACTACAAAACCCAACAGCTTTCCTGATCTAGCTCCAAAGGTGCACTTTGCTGGATTGAGTTTCAATTGAAACTTCCTCAACCTCAGAAATAGTCTCCTCAAAACTTCAATGTGTTCTTTCTCCGTTCGATACTTAGCAATCATGTCATCAACATATACTTCAATATCTCTATGTATCATGTCATGGAACAAGTTCACCATGGCCCGTTGGTAAGTTGCCCCTGCATTCTTTAGCCCAAACGGCATTACCTTATAGCAGAAAGTACCCCACAAGGTTATAAAGGTAGTTTTATCCATGTCCTCTCGATGCATCTTTATCTGATTGTATCCCGAGAAACCATCCATGAAGGAGAACAATGAGTACCCCGCCGTGTTGTCCACCAAAGTGTCGATGTGAGGCAAAGGAAAGTTGTCCTTAGGGCTAGCTTTGTTCAGATCTCTATAATCAACACACATTCGTACCTTCCCATCTTTCTTAGGTACTGGCACAATATTATCTACCCATTCAGAGTACTTAACCTCCTGCAAGAACCCTGCATCAAACTGTTTCTTAACCTCATCCTTTATTTTCAAAACAATGTCTGGCCGCATTCTCCGCAACTTCTGTTGAACTGGTTTGCAATCCTGTCTTATCGGGAGACGATGTACTACAATGTCTGTGCTCAACCCCGGCATATCCTAATATGACCATGCAAAAATATCCTTAAATTCTCGAAGTAACTCAACCAGACCTTGCCTTGTGTCCTTGGCAATCAGAGTTCCAATTTTCACTTCCTTCCCTTCCTCTAGGGCTACACTTTCTATTGCCTCTTTCTCATGGGGCATAATTTGTTTCTCCTCCTGTTTTACCATTCTCAACAAATCTGGAGACATATCACAATCTTGGTCATCTCTAAAATTCTGAGATTTCTCTAAACACATGTCTTGCTTGCAAGAGAAATCAGTCAGTGCTGTATCAGTGCTCATATCATTGATATCTAGGGACCTGTGGGGATAGGAAAGAATATACAAAGAATGAATAAATCTAAGAATGATTGTTTATGTACCATGAATGAAAGAATAAAGATTGTAAAAGTTTAACAGAATATCGGTCAATAAAAGGGAACGATATTCGCTCAAATTGATAATAACGTTATGTTTTATTGAAATAATAATAAATGATCATAAGCCTATTCCACAAATGTAATCTTATTATCCCTAGGCTCTAGAATAACAGACATGTTTCGAGAATTACTCTGAAAATTTCCTAAAGACTACAGGAAGTTCCTCCGCAATCCAATTGTCCAAAGAGCTTCCCAATTCGTAAGGGTGAATGCCCTCGAGGTTTCCTTGCTCCAACTCTTCATTGTCTACAGCATTAACTTGATGACTTTCTTCCACGAGTAACCCTCCTGATTTAAAAGATTTGAATATAGGGGGGAATGTCATCGATTCCCACTCCACTTCTCTTCCGTTCAAACGCGTATTTCTTCTCTCTCGGCGCTTCTCAATTTCCTTCACCCTTTGCTTATGATCTGGCTTGAAGCCCAAACCAAAGCAGTCCTTCTTTTCAATCAACTTAGGGATTTGAATCCTCCCTTGCAAATGTCTCCCTAATCCTTTTCCTGGTAATGCACCCTTTCCCATCATCATTTGCAGGGCCATCCTTGTAGCTCTAGACATCCTGGGCACCGGTATCTCACCTCCTTCCACGATGAAGGTTGCGTTGATGATCTCTAAAGAGCGGAAAGAACACTCAACAACTTCTTCATTCGCCTCAACATAAGGGGCCTTGCTAGTAACTGATGCTATAATATCCTCCTCGGCGTTAATAGTTATTAATCGCCCATCATTCACTAACTTTAATTTTTGGTGCAATGAGGAGGGCACTGCCCCTGCCGAGTGTATCCATGGTCTCCCCAACAAGCAATTGTAGGATGGCTTGATATCTATTACCAAGAAATCAACCTCGTATGTATTTGGTCCAATTTCCAGAGGGATGTCAATTCGTCCCAGAACCTTCTTTTCGATTCCATCAAAGGCTCTCACCACATTATGACATGTTTTCATGTGCGAACTGTCAATAGGCAATTTGTTAAGTGTGGATAACGGGAGGACGTTCAATGCTGATCCATTGTCAACAAGTACGCTTAGAAGTGTATATCCCTTGCACTGAGTAGTGATGTGCAAGGCCCTAGTCGACCCATGCCTCCTGGCGGGATTTCATCGTCATTGAAGTAAATGAAATTGTCCGCACTAATGTTATTTACCAACCGGTCCAACTTATTGATGGATATGTCAAGGGTGACATATGTTTTGTTGAGCACCTTTAATAACGCGTCTCGATGTGCCTCAGAACTTAGAAGTAAGGCCAATACTGATATGCGAGCTGGCTGTCTACGCAACTGCTCGACCACACTGTATTCACTATGCTTAAGGAACTTTAGAAATTCCTTAGCCTCCTCTTCCTCTACCGGCTTCTTGACGGGCGCCTCAACCTCCATCTTCTCATCCTCCACCTCTTTTATTTTTGTGGGCTCCACTCTAATGCCCTCCATATCATAGCGTTTCCCACTTCGTGTATGGGAACCTTCATTTTGCACGCCCTTAGACGCACTGGCTATGCTCTCATCCTCAGGTACTGTCACACTACAGTCGTAGCTCCATGGCACCCTCTTGTCGTCCTTATAAGGGAAAGGAATGGGCTTATGGATAACAACTTTGGGCACCATTTGTGCCCGTATTCCATTATTCCCTGGAAAGGAAATAATAATTCTCGGTTGGCCAGTTCCTTGTCGTTCATTTTCCAGCGCGCATGTTTGTTTTTCGCAAGAACTGCCTTCAGAAATCTGCAGTTCTTTATTATCCATAAAGCCTTGCACCAAGGCCTTGAATTCTTCGTAATTTTAGATCACATGACCCACCTCTCCATGGAACTTACAACAGTTCTCCATTCTTTCTCTACTATTTTCAGAGGTCAACATGCCTCTTTTCACTATTTCCTCCCATATCGTTTCCATAGGCATCCTCACTTTAGTGACATCTTCTTTGATTCTTTCTTCCCTAGCTTCACTAATGGCATTCACTCATTGATTGCCATGATCTGGTAGTAGATTTTCAGTATTTGGGGTATTATCAAATTTCACCACCCCTATCTTAATAAGCCTCTCCACAGTCTTTTTGAACCCAGTGCAGTTTTCAATTGAATGCCCGGGTACTTCCACATGGTATTCACATTTAACATTTGCATCATACCATTTGGGGTACGGGGGTTCAAAGGTCTCAAATGGAAAGGAGCGATGGCATGTGCATCATATAAGTTTTGGTATAGCTCCCGGTACGTCACAGGGATTGGGGTAAATTGCATCTTCTCTGGATTTTGTCTTGCACCGAATTCTTGCCCTCGAGAATTTTGTTGTCCAACCCCAGCCGTTTTAGGTTGGCTAACTATAATTGTCTTTGAGTTGAAACTATTAGCATTGTTCACCTCATTATCTTTTTTCCTTAGGGCTGATCTTTTAGCTGCTTCTCCCTCAATTTTGTCCCCTCTTATGGCGTTCTCAATCATCTCTCCTGCTATAACTATATCCGCAAAACTCTTCGTGGTGCTTCCAATCATGTGAGTAATGAACGAAACCTTCAGCGTGTTGATAAAAAGCATGGTGGTCTCCTTTTCCAACAGCGGCGGCTGTACTTGCATTGCCACCTCCCTCCATCTTTGAGCGTACTGCCTAAAATTCTCATTAGGCTTTTTCTCCATGTTTTGCAACGTGATCCTATCCGGCGTCATGTCGGTCACATGGTTGTATTGTTGCATGAAGGCCTGTGCAAGATCTCTCCATGAAATAATTCTTGCACGGCTCAACTGATTGTACCACTTGGCAGCCGCTCCTACTAGACTGTCTTGAAAACAATGTATCAACAGCTGATCATTGTTCACATAACCCGTCATTCTCCTACAGAACATCGTGATGTGTGCCTCTGAGCAAGTAGTCCCATTGTATTTCTCAAACTCCGGCATCTTGAATTTGTGAGGAAGCACCAAGTCTGGGACCAAGCTTAAGTCCTTGGCATCAATCCTGTAGTGATTGCCAGCGCCTTCCAAAACCCTAAACTTTTCCTCCAACCATTTGCAGCGATCCTCTAACTGTTTTGAGGATTCAGTTGCCATTCTTTCCTTCTCCATCACATCTAAATCTGGGATGTTATCTCCTAAATTGAATCCTGACCCAGACGGGAAATTCACAGGAATCCCAGTATTAATTGGCCATTGCTGAGGCCTTACAGTAACAGACGGCCTCCTAGGTGGTGCCTCAGTCTGCACTGGCCCATGAGGTGGAGTAAAACCCGGAGGATGATCCTCACATTCATCACCAGTAATAGCCATGGAAGCTTTTCCCTTATCAGTGGCCCTTAACAGTTAAGCCATTTCTACCATCATATTCCTTTGAGCCTCCATCATTTTCTCCCTCATATCATTTTGCATCTTGGCCAATTGCTCTTGCAATTGGTCTTGCATGTCCTTTTGCCATTGTTCAAACCTTTGATCCATATTCTTGGTTTTGGTACGAGTACCGTAAGGGTGAGTGGATTCTAGATTTTCTCTCTTTAACTAATTAGGGCCTTTCTATAACTTTTAAATGCATATGATGTAATAAGATGCTATGCACATGCATGAATGTAAAAAGATATCGATTCTGATTCAACTTCATTTTAGAAAACGTTATTTAAGGAACAAAAATCTTTCCATAAAATGGATTACAAATACGCTTTCGCCCGTAGGCCTAAAGTCTTAACCCGATCTAACAATGAAGCTAACTCTCGACCCCTATCTGATACAGACTCGTAAACTACACTTAACACACTAGCTCGTGCCGCTAAATCTTGCAAGTGTTCAGCAACCCCACGAATTTGGCTTATAGCTTCCTCCATGAGATAGTTTCTTCCTTGGACTTGTTTCTGTGAATGGTAAAGTTTTTCTTTCCAACACTCCTCTCGTGCCCCAAACTGCTCGATTCGATGCTCACAATTATGCAAAACTATCTCTAACTCCTCTACCTTGCTCTCTAACTCCTCAATCTTGTTTAAGCTCACTTTTAACTCGACTGCAGTGTTACGACTTCGGTAGTGATGTATAGTACGTCCCAGTTCGGTCACCTTAGTTTTTAACCCTTGATTTTCTTCTTTCAAGCTCTGGCTTTGAGTTTGCATCTCTCGAAACCTCCTTTCCCAATACTCAACTTTGCCCTTTTCTTCTTGGATTTCTTGCTGCCACTGATCTAAAGATTTCCCCAATCTAGCCTTTTTTAACGATGATTGTGCCTTCTTATAATGCATCTTTAAATCATCTCTATCCTCCTCGATTTTCCTCTTTTCCTTTCTTAATTTCTCAGTCTCCATCTTTTGGACATCGACGTCTAAGCTCAAATGCAACTTCTCATCCTCAAGCTTCTCGATCTTCTTCTCAAGCTCCAAATTCTTTCTCTCGAACTCTTGCTTTATAAGTTCCAACTCTGATGGAATTACTCGTAGGCTTTCCTCCAATGATCTAACAACCCCTAAAATTGGCCTAGGGATGTTATCATTAACTCTCCGGCTAAACTAACTCTTATACTCAAGGGTTGACATCGAACCCTCAGCCAAAACTTTCATATAACAAGGCTTCTTCCAAGCCTTAGAGATATCTCGCATCCTCTTCTTATAGTGATCTCCTTTGTAGGAGAAATCGCTCTGAGCTAAACCTTGTGTAACCGGTATGAATTACCTTGCTCGGTATTGTCTTAAAACAAGCAATGTCGTATATCCAACAACTCCCAAAATCCCAGGAAGAGGTACCCAATCAAAGCTGCCACAACGGTAAAGGATTCACTAGGAGTCATCCAAGATGCCGTCCACATAATATCCTCCTCTCGAAGATTCTGAAAAATGTCAATCCACCTTTCTTCTGAGATGTCGTCTCTCCTAGGCATAGTAACTGCTTCCTTCAAGGGAGAATAACCCTCAAAGAATACTCAACAAGGAGGTTTATCGAGCTTCCAGAAATGGCTGTGGAACCAAACTAGTAACAACTGCGCACATCCGATGAATCTACCCTCACCGACTCTCCGACATGCACTCAAAGATCTAAAAGTCTCCGCTAAGATGGCCGGTACTGGTGTGTTCAGCTTACCAACACGATCAAACAAATCTGCGACTGCCTCATCTATATGCCCCAACGCCTTTGGGAAAATTACTAAACCGTAAATACTTAAAGCAAAGACATCAACCTTTTTCTTCGTGTCTGGATGCGTCAATATCAAATCTCTTAAGACGGCCCATGGAACACACTTACTATCACCCTTTTGCTGCACACGAGCTACAACCCACTGCTCACTCATCTCAGTAATCATCATCAACTTTTTCGTAAAAGTCGGAAGGCTAGCAGGCCTAACATAGGCCTTATGACCCTGAATCCTCAGACAACGCAATAAAGTCGTATACTCCTCCAAAGTAGGTACTAGATCAACATCACCAAACGTAAAGCAACTATAAGCAGGGTTCCAAAACTGTACCATAGCTCGAAATAGGTGTCTATCTACTTTGATGTCTAGCAAGTAAGAAAGATCTCCATAAGTTTAGAAGAAAAGCTGCCTAGCCTCGTCATCCAACTGGGTCCAAATGCCTTTCAACTCCTAGAAATCAAATTGAGTTGAACTAACACGAGTACAATCCCACAACTTCGATGTGTATCCCTCGGTAATGCTATCCCCTTTCTTTAACTTGGTTCTCTCTGACCATGCACAGACGAAAGAGTTGTCCCCCACTTTATTAAGATATTCATCCCCCATTATAAAACTTTCTAACTCAGAAATCAAACCTCGAATCGACACCTTTTAATGATGAATGATATGCAATAATGAAAAAAAATAAAAAAACAAGTCAGTATCATAAAAAAAAGATGTAATAAACAAGCACATATAAAGGTAGGTACTAAAGGTCATCACCATATTACCTAGGGCAAGTACTTAAAGTTCACTATATGTAGTTCGATTCTAAAGTAAAGGGTACCCAACCCAGCAGATTCCTCGATCCTCACCCATTATAGGCTCATATGGACAAAGTTCGGTTTAGGGGGATTCATTATCCTACGACCATACGGAGATGAAAATCTCACGAAGTCTATAGGTACAGATGTTTCCCGGAAGCAATCCACTAACGCATACGAAGGTGAAAACCTCACGAAAGCTTAGTTTCTTACTCCCACTTAAAGGTGTGACCAACGGTCATGAAAATGCAATGTGTGCAGATAAAATAACAAACATATGCAACAAACACATGAAAAGGGATCTTTATTTTTACATCTTTTCAAATTTAGCATTAAGACAGAAAGTGATCAATTTTCAGCTTGACTCTCTTATTGGTCCCCAGCGGAGTCGCCAAGCTGTCGAAACCATTTTTTAGGGTTTTGGAAAACGGGGTTTCGACTTTTAAAAATTGAAAACGGGAGTCGCCACCAACCTTTTTAGGTGTGATTGGATCACCTTTAAAACATTTTGTTTGAAATCATTTGTTTTGGTCTACGAAATCAATAAAACGGGTTCGGGAGTCGGTTACGTACGACGAAGGGTTAGCACCCTCGTAACGCCCAAATTGGTACCAAATTGAATAACTTTCTGTCTTTAATGCTAAAATTTGAAAATATTTGAAAATATGATCCCTTTTGAAATTAGAGTAATTCAAGTTTAAAACCGAGATTCCTTCATTCAAAAGAATACGAATATCACATCCAACATGATAGGACACGATATTCTAAAACTTTTGTAACTAAAATCATCTCGTATTTTAGAAAGTCATTTAGGAGGGTATTTTAGGCATTTAGGCAAACGGGAAATCGCAACTCAGCATGTTAGGGCACTATTTCCCAAATTCCTAAATACGTAAAACATTGCCTTTATTTTAAAACATTTTTATATTTGTTTTATTTTAATATGATGCAATTAAAATTATAATAAAATTTAAACAATTATAACACATGCTTTAATACAAATATAACGAAAAAGATAACAATATAACATACATTTTTATGTAAATAAGCATATGTAATATAAATTTTCATGTAACCAGGCGTAAGTAACATACATTTCCATATATTAATATTTCATAACAAATAAGGCAAATAAGATATTCTTCATGCAAATATAACTTTCAAGCACAACATAAATAAACGATTCCCATATAAACATGAAATCAATAATAATAAATAATTTATGCGGTAAAAATATGCATTAAAATAAATTATAAAATACCAATGGAAAATAATCCAAAATAAAAACAGACTAAGAAAATCACATATTTGGTCACCATAAATAATAATAGACAATTTTAAATTAACTAAGTCGTACTAAGAATAGGATATGACATAATATACTAAATATATATATATTATTTTGTATAAATTTTATAATATAATGCCCATGAAATTATAACTAAATATAAAATATAAATACTAAAAAAATATATATTATATAATTAAAGTATGAAGTGATATAATAATTTGGAATAGAGTATAATATCAACTAAGAAGTATATATGACAAAATATGGGATAATATGATATAAAATGTAAAATGATATAAATATTTAACAATATAAAAATAAACTAATCAATAATAGATCTTTAAATAACGTATGGTAATATATGGAAATAATGGTATATATGTTAAAGATATAATATATAGTATATAAAGTAATAATTAGTAAAGATACAATATTTAATGATAATCTATAATGAATAAAACAATTATAATACATAATAAAAACAAAATAAATGATTAAAATATAAAAATAAATAATGCAACGTTATTTTTTTTAAAAATTACAAAGGACCAAATTAAAGGAAATAAATCAAATTAGGGACCCAGAGGAAACGCGCATAAATTGTGAGGGACTTACAGGGTAATTAAACCCACGCCTTTAAAACGACGTCGTTCCAAGGGATAAGCTTTAATGAAACTGTTAGGACTAAATCAGAACCGAAATAAAATATTAGGGCCAGATTATAATAAAAAAACAATGAAATTGCAAAGACAGAAAGTACGTAAGGACTAATTGGGTAATTATCCCAATAAAAAAACACGCGGATCCTCCCCGGGTTATCGGGTCAACGCGCGGATCTTAAGCCCGATACGATGTCGTTTAAACGCTTATTGAATTAAGGAAAACGCCACCGTTTTACTCAGGCTATATAAGCCAAAATCGTGGTTTAAAATTCATTTTAAACGAAACATAAAAAAAAAACTGAAAGAATCCTCTGAAAAGAGGAACGGGGGGAAATCCTCGGGGCTCTGGACAGCCCCCGTCATCGGATGCCCACGCGCTGAACGCGCTGCAGCGTATGACGGCCGGAAGGCTCGAAAACCTTCCCAATCAGGTGCCTTCTTTTCCTCTTCTTATTTATTTAAAAAAAATAACTGTTTGATATGTATTCGGATGAAACAGGAAGGAAACAAAACCAAAACGAAAGAATAAAAATAAGAAAATCACCTTTCTTTGAAGAAAACTGTCTGTATTTTCTTTTTCTCTTAATGTCTGTGTATTTCCCAAAAAGGATCCTTTTTTATGGGTAACAAACGATGGCTTTATAGCCAGTGTGCTATTACATATTCTGGAAAGAAATCTTTGATTTCTTTCCATTTATTGTCTATTGTATCTTTGACCATAATCTGCTGGGATTTTCTTCGCTTTAGTTTCCTTGCTTTATTTTTCATATCTGCTATTATTTTGTTTCCTTTTTTTGCTCTTGCTGTGGTTTCCATTTCGCTTGCAGGTAAAGCATGGCACGCTGATGATCCTTGTATCGTCCATGCACCGATGGTGGCGCGGTCGATGGTCAAAATGGTGCGCCGAAAGGGTGCTAATTGAACCACTGAAAGGTTGCATCGTTCGATCTGCCCGATGTGTCGTTCGATCTACCCGAAGCCTCTGGAATCTGATTGCGGCGCTGAAGAGGGCTAGGGTTTCCCAGTAGCTGCAAATGATTTGGGCCACGAGTTAATTGGGCTACGGGGTATTTGCTTTAGGGTAGGGTGTGACGGGCTTGCCGGGTAGTGTTTCCGTGTTGGGCCACAATGTTTAGGCCTTATAATTTGGACTTTTTAATGGACATTTGATAAATTAATATTTATTTGCCCATTTATTTTTTTGTTTAAGCCCGGTCAAATTTGGGCTATTACAAGTACAAGAAGTGCTTCTTCTGGGGGTGTTTTACGAGATCAACATGGGAGTTGGGTTTTGGGATTTAATCATTGTTTGGGATGTTGCTCAATCTTTGAACCGAAACTTTAGGGAATCTTGGATGGTTTATCAGTGATGCTTAGCAAAGGGATTAAAAGGGCCATGATTCAAATGGATAATCTGAAGGTTGCTAGGGCTTTACAAGAAAATATGATAACAGACTCTAGTATTACTATGCTCAGAAGAGTTCGAAGAATTATGAGATTTGAAGGGAATTGGTACATTAGATATGTCCCTAAAGATCTTAATAAAGTTGCTGATTGTTTGGCGAAACTGAATCTAACAGGGAGTACAATTCTTCAAGTTTATGATAATGCCCCAATGAACTTTTAGAGCTCATTCAAAAAGATAAGAATAATGATGCTTTTATTCAATTTATATTTATGTAATTTTATTTCTATGTTTTTCATAAAAAAAAAATGCTTATCATGGAGAATAGCCAAACACAATAGACTTCACAAAAACATTACATTTTCAAGAATGTATCGTGTTCGTAACAATAAAATCATCACAAATTTACTTCTACAAAAATTCATTCGTCAATAGGCAAACAAAATTTCAAACAACTTATAACTCAAAAATATAATTTAGCTTATTGTAGTGTAATCCTTTACAAGCTATTTAAGCTTTTGTACTTCTTTAGCTTTCCATGCATGGTCCTTCATTTTTCTTTTCTTGTAGCCTCTTTTCTACATTTAATATATTGTGCTTTTACTCATTTTCATTGCAAAAAATGTGACAAAGGCCCATACATCCTTAAATGCATGGTGGAACATTAAGTCCTACCCATCATCTCACAATCCCCTACCCTTTTTAATAATACTTCTTGATGCAAGACACTAATAAAGGAAGAGAAAAGGAGAAGATGGTAGTGATGGTTAGGAAGTTAGTTCACTTAGTTAAGCAGAGAGCCGAAATATGCAAAAAGGAGGAGAATGATAGTCTAGTATGTTACTACCCCTTCTATGAGGTGCTTATAGGTGAGGGGTTTCCTTGTCCAATTACGCCACTTCATCAACAATTTTGGGATAAGATGATCATGCCAGCCTAGGGCATTAGTTGTCATGTAAGACTCTAGCATTCCTCGTATTGAAGGTGTAATGATCCAATTTTAGCTGGTGTCTAAAAATGCAATTTTGAAATCAAATTATGTAAATTTAATATGTGAAATTATGAATAGAAGAAATTACATATTTAGTATGAAAATAAATTATTGAATTGTCAAGTAATTAAATTGAGAAAACAAGTAATTATAATATAGGAACTAAATTGTAAAAGTTCAATCGTTATTAAATTTTAATTTAAAAAATGTCATAAAGCTAAATTAGTAATTTAACCAAGGGCAAATAGTTATCAATAACCATTTTTATAACATAGATAAGTGGAGTGTGATGATTTCATCCATTCATTCTTAAGAAAAATAATTATATATTATAACTATTAAGTTAAGTTAATTAAGTTTAATTAAACATATTAACCTAAGTGTATATATATATATATATATATATATATATGATAAGTTGGTGGGAAAGAGATGAAGTCATCATCTTCCCTTGGTTTTGTCGTCCAAGGCTTGAAGAAAAGAAAGAAAAAAAAAGGTTAATCTATTCCTTTCATTTTGGTCCAAAATTCCACAAGGTAATTAAGTTAAATTCATGAAATATTTATAGATTTTTTTATCATTTAAGCTTAGTTTAACTAGCCTAAGTAATAGAATTTAAATTTGTTAAGTTTTACCAATTTGCCATTAAAGAGTTGTTAGGTTCAAAGCTTGAAAATGATGGATGGCTAATTGTTAAGCTTAAATTTTGTTAAGATTGTATTAGAAGATAGTGAAATTAGCTTAGATTTAAATGTTTAGCTATATAGTTAATTTTTTATATTGGGGAAAAATTGAATAAATTGAAAGCTATTAAAAAATTATGCTATATATTAAAAGTATGAGGTCCCTATTGAATAATTATAAAATTGAATCTTAATTCGATACTAAATATCGAAATATATAAGCAATTCAAATATAAGGACTAAGATGAATAAAATGCAAACTATATCTTATTAATGTGTAGACATTTGATTGTGTGAAACTAATATTATTTCTATTATCGAATTTAACGTACTTAGCTAAAGACAACATTGGACCTTCTTGAGATAAAAGGAAAGGCGAAGGTAGTAGACGAGTAGCCTATCCTGGTTTATACTTTCATGATTTTTTCTCAATACATAGCATGATAGGTGAGTATATTTATGTTATGGTTGAATTACAGAAATGAGATGAAAGTATATGATCGTGATTTCGATGAAGTAATAATAATGATCGTACCTAACTATTATCACAATAAAAGACAAGTTCACCTATCGAATAGTAGTATAGCTAGTGGCAAGACCGGAATATCGAATCCAAGGAACCAAAAGTACTAGTAATGATTTTCTTCCTATTATCTAGCCTAAAAATAAATGAGGATTTGGTTGTAAACTAACTAAACTAAATTAAACTAAAGACATGACAAAGAATAAATTGGGAAATTACTTTGGGAAGACTGAATGATAAAGGCAATACCCAAGGAATAATCCACCTAGACTTCACTTGTTATCTAACTCTGAACTAGACGATTTCTTCATTCGACTTGATCCGTAGAGATCCCTAAATTATGTTAATATCTCCGTCGAGAATAAGAACAACTAATCCTAGGTTGATTAATTGAAATCTCTTTCTAATTAAAACCCCTAGTCTTGCATTAACTCGATCTATGGATCCCCATATTAGATTTGACTCTAATCCAGTAGATTTTCGTCGTCCTATGTCCAGGATTGTGATCAACTCCTCTTAATTGTGTTGGATCTACTCTTACACAAGGACTTTTACTCCTCTGCATAAGCATATTCGACTTATATTAATATCCCGAAAATATCAATTCAAGAATTAAAAACACAATTAAGAACAAATCGAATATTTATCATATAGTTCAGAAAACAATAACAAGATTCATCTTAGGTTTCATCCCCCTTAGGTATTTGGGGGTTTAGTTCATGTTCATAAAAGAAAACATCTCAGAATAAAGAAAATAACAAAACATAAAGAAAACCCAAAACTCATGAAAGGATTGAAGGGAGATCTTTAGTCTTGATATAGATCCTGGCTTTTGAGATGGATCAATCAGCTTCCTTCGAGTAATTCATTGTCTTCTATTCTCTGTCTTGGTGAGGACACTGTACCTCATTGTAGTTACCTCCTAGGGTCTTTATATAGAGTTTGGAATGTCTTTCTTAGCCCCCTAAGTAGCTTTTTCCGCGTGAAATTTAAACTCGTTACGACAGGGACACGCTCGTGTGACAGGCCCGTGTGAATCGAACCTAAGCCATGCTCGAGCCTATTAATATGGCACGACCATGTGGGTTACCCGTGTGACGAACTCCAGGCCGTGTTGTTTCCTTACTTTGGCCCATTTTCTCTGTTTTCGGCCCATTTCTTGTTCTTTTCAGTCTCCTATGCTCTCCTAAGTATAAAACACGAAATTAAAGGAGTAGGAATTCCACAAATTCAATAATAATTCATCCATAAATGTGCTAAATGTGGGATAAAAATATATACAATTTACAGTTTATTAGTATATGTATATGATGATAAGCAAATGATGTCTTGATACAAACACATGTATATAACATGAATGTGTTATGTACAATTAGAAAGCATGATAATGTGATGTATTGATATGTAATGGTATGAAAATAAATTGAGTATGATATTAATTTGCCATGTGATGACTTAGAATATGTGAAATATGAATGCTATGAAATATTGAATACCCTATTACAATCTAGGATTAAATTTGGTATAGTTGGCATGTCATAAGATTAGTATATGGGGTTTACTTTGGTTTATATCAATGAGGCATGGAGTGCATATTATACTTCGAACGTACCAATGAGGTGCTAGACACATTTATATAAATTACTTCAGTTTATACTGATAAGGCACGAAGTATAATATATTTCGGACGTGCCAATGATACACTGAGTGACAGTTATATTGGTGTGATGGTTGGTTGATCTGTGTATCCGTCTTGAGTCTATGTTTGGTTAATAGGGATTATAAAACATGTAAATTGGTCAATGAATATTGAATGTTGATTTTTGAAATTGTATATGAACATCGTAGCATTGATGATAACATGTGAAAGACCATATGATTTGATTATTATGAACCCTGAAGGCTGATATAGATATAACAAAAATCAATGGATTCAATTGTGAGAAATAAGAAAGTCAATATTTTATTATGAAATGTCATAGAATACATGTGATTGAGATGGTATGGCAAATGTGTGATAATTTAATGTGTGTAATTGATATACACCATGATACTTGAAATTAAAATGGTATAATAGTTGAATTTAAAATAATGATATATGATACGTTAAACAAGCACGAAAGCATGATAAATAAAAGCATGATATAAGAAAGATGGATATGATTTAATCTATTGTTGAATCTTATATATGTGTGTTGTATTATTTCCAAATCATGTTAGCACCATTGAGCTCTATCGACATGTAGTTTGTTTATTTCTGTGCATAGGTAACTTAGATCTCGAGGACTTGAGAAGTATGACTGTCCCATTGCCAGACCTAATCGTCAAGTCTGAGCTATAGGATGTCACATCTATTGCCAGAGCAACTACAATCAAATACAAAATAATTTTTATTGATTCAATACATTATATCTACTAACATGATTATTACATCATTATCTTATAATATATTATCTTATATTGGCTTTATATGAGCTTGTGAAAACTCTTTTCATAACCTGATACCATTGAAAGACTAAACTGCAAAGTTTTAACATATTTTGGGTTGGAGTTGCGACTTTAGGGGTTTAATGTCGTGACCTCCAAAACAGTAGGTTGGCATCACAACTTAATGATTAAAATGTAAAGTTTCCAATCTTTATCGAGTTAGTGTCACAATAATAGGGGTATAATGTTGCGACATTGAAGGTTGGTGTCGCGATCTTGAGAGCAGTCTACTACAAGTTCAATCCATTTTTGGTTCCACCTTATCAATCACATAAAATAACCAAATTTTAGGACCTATAATGTTAAGCATAATAAGCAAATTCATCCTAGCTTCTCAATTCATCATATCATGCTAGCTTATGCAATTAAGGCTTAAGAAACCTTTACATCCAAATGCTCAAATGGCATACACAACTCATGAAGAAAAAACTAGACATAATTTGGCCATAGATCAAGCTTAGTTACACATACCCATAGGCACTAATCCAACAATAACATTCATAATTAGGGATGAACATTTACATATTAAATACCTTATATACATGCCACAACATGAGATACCAAAATGTACATATTTCTACCGTCTTGATAATAATGGGATATCTACACTGATCTGGCTTGGTGAGTTCCACAAGTTGGGGATCTACATATAGGAAAAAAAAAGATATATAAGCATTTAATGCTTAGTGTGGGTTTGGATAGGCGATGCGTTTACTTGCAGTTAGTGTAAAAATAATAGTAGCGGTGAGATTAAATACTGTAACATTAGACAAAAAGTAAACTAAATGCACCGCCCATCCAAACCCATACTTAGTAAGTTCATATGAAAATTACAACACTTACCTTGCTCATAAATGAACATGCTACTACCAAAAGGATTTGACATACATTTGGCTAAAGCTTGGTACATAATGTCACAAAAAAGTGCATAAAAATCATAAGTATACAAATATGTTAAGCATTATAGCATGTCCAAAACATCACCAACTTATTCTAATTCATACAAGATCATCATAATTTCATATACTGTAATCAATTCATAAGTTTATACCATTTCAATTTAAATCACATATCATATTAGATTACTAAATTCGATTCATTTCATTTTCCAATTTCAAGATTCAATTTCAATGTTTCGCCTAATGGAACCCTAGTAAAGCAGACTCGGACACTATAACAACCCGATTTTCAGTGGTATAAAAAATACGATTTTGGGACCCCGTTTCTAGAAATCGAGTCTGTAAATATTAAATAGAGATATTTTCAAAGTCAGTGTAGAGATGAACTAAAGTTTGGATAATTAATTTAGCCAAAATAGTAATTAATTAAGGCTTAAAGACTAAATTGTAAAGTCCAATTGTTATAGATTTTTACTTAGGAAATGGCTTGGGGACTTAAATTGTAATTATCTAAAGGGCCAAAATGGTTATCTGAAGGGCCAAAATGGTTAATAAACCATTATTAAACACGTCCCAGTGGATGATAATGATAATTATGGATTAATTAAGGTTAATTAAATAATAATCTAAGTATAAAATGAAATTTCGTGGATAGAGAGATAAAACATTATCTTCTCCAACCGACCATAAGAGAAAAGAAGAAGCTTAACGCCATTGCTAGGTTTGTTTTTTGAAGCTTTTGATCTTTAATTCAAGTAAGTTCCTAGCCATTTTTCTTAGATTTTTATGGAAATTGCATCATGGGAGCTTGATTTAGCTAACCCATCTACTAATTTGTAAAATTGTTAAAGTTTTTGAAAGTTGCTATTCTTGAAAATTCAATGAAATTGTTGTGAAATTGTTAGAAATTAGACTTAGTTTAAGAAGACTTAATTGTAAAGCTTATTGTTAGTTTCGTACACTAGCGACTAAATTGAATAAATTTTAAAACATGCTTGAATTGATAATTGATTATGAATTTGCTGGAAGTTGATAATGTTTTATGTTTTGTGACTACTTGTAGCTAACGTCAACGCGAAACTTTCGAAAAGGAAAAGGAAAAGTGAGAGTTGTTGACGAATGACGCGAGACCACGATTTGTACATTTACGATTTAGGCTCGTATTAATTAATTGCATCTTCATATTAAATACATTTAGAAATATGTACTTAGTGGTGATGAAAGCTATTGAGTTGAGCTTGATTATGAATTGCCGAAATGAAGGATGAAAATGTATTAAATGGCATGAAGCTTATGCAATATGTTAATTGATTGGATTGTGGTTATGAGTATAATTGGTAAATGGTAACTGTACTAAATTGTAAATAAATTAAATATTGGTACCCTATTAGTTGTTTGGGCTGTGTCGGATATAGTAGACATGCCATAAAATTGAGTTGTGTATAGGATTATACGCATATGTGTCATGATGCACTTTACATGCTAGGATTCACCTCGTGTGCCAAATATGCACTCTATGTGCCAGGATGCACTTCATGTGCTAATATGCGCTTTGTGCACCAAGATGTGTTTTGTATGCCAATATGCACATTATGTGCCAATTGCCTTACTCCATTTTATTTGATGGTGCACTTTGGTGCTAGTCTGGTGTGTTGGTTGGATGATCTGAGTATCCGTTTGAGTCCAAGTCAGGTTAATAGGGGTTGTATCGTGAGTTTGATAAATGATGTGAATATGGTAACGTATGATGCTATTGAACTAAATATGCATATATGTGGATTGAGATAAAGGGAATTATGCTTATGATTATGAAAATCAAATGAAAATAAGTCTGGAGGGCCAAAATGAATGTAAAGGAGTCGATAGACTGTAGAAATGTAACACCCCTTACTCGTGTCCGACGCCGAGACGGGGTACGAGGCATTACCAGACTTAAACATAAACAAATGTACATTTTCGAGTCATAAAATTTTCATTCAATTTAGAATCATTCATACACAAATATATCGTCCCTTTTACAAGCCTACGAGGCCCTAAACATGCATTGGAGGTGGTTAGGGACTAAACCGAGAACTTTCAAAACTTTTACAATATTTAGAAAATGTTCATGTTTTAGAAAGTCACATGTCCGTATGGGTAGGCGGTGTGGTCACACACGCTCGTGTGGCTCGAGACACGCACGTGTCCTCCACCCGCGTAACTTTCTATTGATGACGTCATCACCCATTCATGGTCACACGGCCAAGTCACACATCCATGTGCTAGGCCGTGTGGCGAATTTAATTATCGCATTTTAAAGTGCAGACTTCACATGGCCTAGGCACACGCCCATATCTTAAGGCCGTGTCTCTCACACGGCCGAGACACACGGCTGTGTCTCTGCCATTATGTTTATTACTAGACATTCTGTTTTGCAAAATGAGGGTGTAAGGGACACACGACCTGTTCACACGCCCATGGGGCTGACCGTGTATCACACACGGCCTAGACACACACCCGCGTGTCTACCCGTGTGGACAAATATAGGGCTATTTACCAAGCCTTTTGCCACCTTGAAACACAAATATTTAAGCTATCAAATATCTTAAAACCAAGTCATCCACACATCATTCACATACCATACCTATCAAGACTATACATCACATACGTAGCAACTTAAACATACAAGCTATCACTTCCATGAATAACATTATTAAATGCATATACCAAATACCAATATTGGCCAATTTCATATGGCCTTATACAAAATGAATCAAATATCATCATAAGCTAACTTCTTTGGCTAAACCAATATGAAATATAACAAAAAACCAAGTCCCTATACATGTCATACTCAAAATGTTAAGACTAGATATACCTAAATACTTCAATTGATAGTGTGATCAACTCCCTGACGTCCTTCAATCCCCGAGCTAGCTTGGCGACACTATAAGAAAAATGGAGAAGAAAGGGAAGTAAGCATAAAGCTTAGTAAGTTTGCATGTAAATAATTAACAGCATAAGTCATGCAATATCATACACATGGCATAAATATAACTTGTCACAATGTCATCAAGTATCATAGATACATCTGAGGTCATGTCATTTATATAATGTACCATAAAACTCATGTTCATAATTCCTTTATTCACTTCTTACCGAGACCTTATCGATGCATAACTCAAGAATTATGAGCTTTGCATACATACATGTACCCTTTCAACATGTTCATACCTTGTCATTTCTTTAACATACTCTTGAATTACCCGTTGAACCACTTGGAATACTAAAGGATACTCGAGAAATCTCATACACATGATAGGATGCCAATGCCATATCTCAGACATGGTCTTACACGGAATCACAAATCGATGCCGATGCCATATCCCAGATATAGTCTTACACGGGATCTCATATCAATGCCATGTTCCAGACATGGTCTTACTCGAAATCTCATAACGAAGCCATATCCGAGATATGGTCTTACACGTAATCACATAATCAAATACCGATGCCACATCCTAGATATGGTCTTACACGAGATCTCATAACCCTATTTTCATGGCATTTGTATCCTATCGATTCTTAAGGTTCAACCAGGATTTCGAGACATCAAATCCTCGTCACATTGTCATCGAGTCATTGTAAATCAAAATTCATAAAACAATTATACATATCATGCAATAATATAACATTAGATACATAATGAAGTAATGTCGTATTATTTACCCACAAACTTACCTCGGTAACAAAATATGACTAGTTATACAATTTAGTCCGCAACTTTATTCTTTCCTCGGTTTAGGTTTAGACTCCATTCCTTTTGATCTATAATAGTAAATTTCACTTATTTAATCATCACATTGTTCAAATCAGTCCATAGATCATACTTTGGAAAAATTACAATTTTACCCCTAAACTTTTACATATTTACAACTTAGTCCCTAGGCTCGTAAAATGAAACATACTTAGTTTCTTTAACATACAAGCCTAGTCGAACCATTTTCATGTGTATAATAGCCCACATTTTCTTTTAAAACAAATTTTTACTACCCATTTTATAACTTTTACAATTTAGTCCTTTTTAGGTGTTTTCATGAAAAATCACTTGGTAAAAGATGTTTATCAAACATCAAACTTTCATATTCCTTAATTAAACATCAAAATACATGCATGTCACACATGGGTAAATTTTTTAACATGAACCCTAGCTCAAAATAATGGTAGAGATAGCTAGATTGGTTGATGGCAACTTCAAAAATGTGAAGAACATTAAAAATGGGGCTAGGATGCACTTATTTGTGAGCTTAAAAATGTCAAAAACCCTAGTTATGGAGGGCTTAGAATTTTCGTCACCTACTTGGAGAAGATGAGCAACTTTTTGCTTGATTTTTTCCCTTTTTATTAATTTATTAACTAAATGACCAAAATGCCCTTTTTACTAAACTATCAAAATTTACCCATATATGCCCATTTTTGTCCAAAAATATAAAAATTAGGCAAATTTCTATTTAAGGACCCCTAATTAATAATCCAAAGCTATTCCATACTTAAAGCTTCTAGAATCTCATATTTTGCAACTTTTGTAATTTTGTCCTAAAAGTTAAATTGAACACTTATTCACAAAATTTCTTCATGAAACTTTCACACAATCATGCAAACATTTCATGGATCTCAAAACAATTATAAAACAAATATTTATATTTCAAATTTGTAGTCTTGAAACCACTATTCCGACTAGGCCCTGTATCGGGATGTTACAAGAAACAAGTTGAATAAGATGACAACAAAGTAAATGAATTGTGTATCATACTACATGTATAATTTAATGTTGATGATATGCTATAGTGAATGTTTGATTAATGGCTAAATTTGAATTGGTATGTAAGTAATGGTTGGTTATTGATAGGTAAGATGGAATTGGTCATACTTATGGTAAATTGGATATGTTGTTTTGGTATTTGATACTAGTATTGTAACACCTTCTACCCAACCCGAGTCCCCGAGTTCGGATATTAAATATTACGACATACAACCACTTAGCATAATTGCTAAGACATTTGCGTAGAATCCTTCTTTAACATACTTCATATTATTTTAATAAATATTTTCTGAACAAAAGAGATAAGGAAAACATTCAAGAATACAATAGGCTTTTAAAATAATATAATACATTACAACAACATAAAATTTCATTAAAAGACAGACTCTTTAAGGTGTGGTATACTATACGCCATACTCCTAAGATGTCCTCTGTATGTATAGTAACCCAAACTCGCCCTATTCTTGGCGCATTCTTGGCTTAGTCCTTCCTGGCATACTTACTATCACAACGAAACTTGAAACAAGAACAAACATTTATTAGTTTACGCGAACTTAGTGAGTTTTAATAAAGAATAGCTTGGAGCCTTTCTAGTTAAATTCCTTGTTCTGAAGATTTTGGAGTACATCTCTATCTTTGGCGAATACAATCATAATATCGGATTTATACTTATACGCCAACTACCATACTTAACGTATCTATTCTCACTTCACACCTTAGTTAACTCCAGATCTTACCTGACGATACATATATCTTCTTTTCTCTTAGATTAACGAAGGTACTTCTAAAAAGAATATCTATACAGAGCCCACTTGAATTTTCTCTTCAAACAAACATTTAAAATTTCCCCCCAGAATGGTTGTTCATAGATAATATTCCTTGGCGAATACATTTTAACTGATCTTACATTTGGCAGATTCCCATACTGAGTTCGGTAACTATCAGACTACCAATCAAAGCATATCCTGATTCAAACCCAAAACAAACTCATACTAATGATGAATCATTCCAGATCATTTAGAAGAATTCCAATCTTCTATGTTACATAACACAAGAGCGCCTAAATTGACAAATGACTACGATTCCAAATAACCCCCAAACAAGACATGATACTATTTAAATATGACAGTACCGGTGAGCTCAAATTTCGACCGTACATATTGTAGACAAACTCAGAACAATGAACACTTATACCTTTCATAACTACAAATACACCCATATCCTATACCAGCAGACTATTATGACAGATTCCCTTTTTAGAAAGACAAATACATACTTTCTTTCAGGAAATGCCCTTTAAGACTCATTCAATTTCATCACAAGACTAACCAAACCAAACTAATTTTAAATGTATTAGATCCTTGTCGTAGAATTATTTATCAAAGAAATCTCAGAACTTAACCAGATTTTATTACAAAGGCAAATAACCAAATTCTGTCACGTAAGCATCCTCGAATACACCACATAGGCGTTTCAAAATTCACCACAAAGGCAACACAGAACATACCACTAAGGCTTAGCAGATCATACCACATAGGTAACACACAAGATCACATTTTTATTGTCTCGGTAGACATTCACAGAAGGTGCTATGGGTTTCTGCCTCATGGACTTATACATATCTTCATGTTGTGATCTACCAGTCCGGTTTACATATTACCGAAGGCATCACCATGAGTATTCTCATTATCATATTATACCATGAGTCTCAGTCATATGGACATACACATCCTCATGTCGTGATTTGTTAGTCCAGCCTTCGTCTCACTAGAGGCAACACCATGAGTGTATTTGTTGTCATATAATGCCGTAGGTATCTTCCACATGGACTTATGTATATCTTCATATCGTGATTTACCAATCTGGTTAGCAGTACAATTGCCCAACTAAAGGAATCACCAAAGGTATGTTTTACTTAGAAATTACTTACCCAGATTTATTCACATACCTGACTAATTCTTACTTTCTCATATCAGATTTCACATGCATACTTATCATTTAACTTCTTGTGCAAACAGTACCTCACACATATCATCCTTACACATGTAGAATCTTTACCATACTTCGCATATACATTTACCAATTACCAGAGATGTTATCATTATATATATCTTTACTTGAACAGTTTACATACAGGAGCCAGGATAGATGCTCATCAAAAACTCACCTATCTTGTAGCTTGGAGTTCCAAACTCGAGCATCCTTCTCGAATTAGCAACAACAACTGCTTAAAGAACATGGATTCACCATTAAAACCTATTTAAAAATAATTTGCTATAATCTTATCTACAAACGACCCACATACAGGGTCTCTTGTTCATATCTTACTATTTATATGCTTCTTAATAGCCTTATTCTTTAAAAAACTTAACATGTAGAGCTATCAAACTTACTAGAAGGTGGAACATCCACTAATAAATTTAAAAACCTTAACTTCCAGCTCAATAAAGAATAGAGAACATTTAAGTTTAATAAAAATAACCAGAGAATAATAATATTGACGAAAGAAAAACCATTCATGCAAACTCTTCTCACCATATATATACACCAGTTCCCCTTAGTGGAACTTGACAAGTGTTAACTGTATCTAGAATTTGTCCTAATAAATGGCCTACAAAATCTAAGAGAAATAAATAAGAATCCTGCACAAATGCTATTTGACCAGTCAATTCAGTTAGATCCTAACCAGATCACGTTACAAAACTATTTAGCACAGTGTTCAGGCAAACAGGATGTACTATATGTTTGGCAGTATCTCTCGCCAGAATTACTCTTCGTTTTTCATATTCTTTTCTTAAATCATAGAATAATTTGAGATAAAAATCTTTAATTACTTCTAGAGAAGATACTTTATGCCAACTCTTATTCGTCATAAGATTGTAAATTAGTGGACCACACTACGCTAAACAGATAAGTTCACAACTACATGTTTTCTTATAGGATTCATCAGATTTGGGGTGTGACAAGTATGTTTATATACTTTGATTGATATTGGAAAGGTTGATAACTAGTATATGTATTGGGTAGATTTTATGTGCAAATTGCATGTTTTAACTTGAACTTTAATACAAATACTTATGTTTTATATACCTTAAATAAATGTAATAATGAGCCTTAATGCTCAATGTATAATTTGTTTTATCCGTGAGTAGGTTATAGCACTCCTCGAAGCCTTGAAAATTGAAGTTAGCATCTAGGTCGCCGTTTTCGACTCAACTAAATTTTTATAACTCATTTCATTTTGGTCAAATGGCATGTACCAAGGCTTTACTTTGTTCAAATAATACAAGTGGTTAATTTTGAGAATTGATAGTGTAAATTGATGAAATGGTTATTAGTTATGCTTGAAAATGGTGTGACGTTTTAGAAATTGGTTGTTAAATAGGTTGAATGCATGTTAATTGATCAATTTGGGTGTTGAAGGCATCCATTTGTGCTGCATTCTTGTTGGATAGTGTATAAAATTGAACTTTGTGGAAAATAGGGGTCACGTTGTGACCCTAATTCCCTAACATCGCAGTGAGACCAAGTAAGTATGTGGCACTGCAACGAGAAACCCTCGACATCATGATGTTAATCTAACATTTTTCAAAATTTACAATTTGGTCCTAATTCGACCTTGGGTTAGCAAAAGAGCTTTTGTAAGCTCGTCTAAGATCCAAAAATGATTCTATAACATATTATTCACATATGTCACTCGTATTTAAATGCTGAATAGTTTGAATTGAATATAATTGGTCATAGTTGCTTTAGAAATGAATGTGACATCCTATAACTCGAGCATGACAATAGGGTTGGGTATAAGGTGTTATAAACATGCAAGTGAACTACACCACACCAAGATAGGTTGTATGAGCATAAACTAAACCACACCTAGGCTCCGAAATGCAAAGCCTGTAGGCATCAAATGTTTAAACATATTAAAATACATCCCTCCACCACACCAAGGTCTCCATAGATACAATGAATACTCGAAGATCCGTAATAGATGTTGGATCCCAAATTAATCTTTCATTGTAACGCCCTATTGTTGGAAAAATTTCGGTTTAAAAACGATTTTCTTGCACAGCAAAAATTTAAATTTTGAAAACTAACTCAGTTTGTGATATTTATGGCAATAAAATTTAACCGAATTTGTACCTATGTTTTCAGCTTAGCGGATGTTTTTTGTTCTCGAATTTCAACCAAATGATCTTCTTTATTATTCTCATACCACAAATTGCTCTAAATATGGGCTCAAACCAATTGAATTAAAACACAGAACTAGAAAAAGTTTTCTCTCCTTTTGGGGTGAAAACAAAAATTCTCTCTTCTTAATAAAAATCAATAGAATTATCATTCTGAAAAAATATATGTAATAGTTGAGAATAAATTCTCTCTATTTTTTTGCAGAATAACAATCCCTCAAAGTTGTGTAAGTAGCTCTACTAGTCACATCTATTTATATCAAGAGAAGATAGAACCCTTGTTGAGTTGTAGTGGTTTATTTCAGATAGAAAATAATATCCTACTTAGAATAAGATTAAGGTGGACGACACACCGCAGTATTCCTACTAGGGTTGCTGACCCCATCATGTCTACGAGGGGTTTTTATGCCTCTTTCACAACGGATCCAATTACGAGTACTTCCTGAACCTTTTTGACCCAATATTTTAAAATGTGATCTAACCCGATTCAATTTTTTTGTTTCCTAAAATAAACTTTAATATTTATATATAAAACAAATTTCTCATCTTTATTTTACGTACAACAAAATTTTGATGCTTTTACCCCTAGTAAACTTTTGATGAATTTCCCCCTAATAAAATTTCGAGAAAATATGTTCAATATTTTACACTCAACATGTTCAATATGACCAAACGATTTATTTTCATTTTTGGGCTTCAAAACAGTCTAAAAACATAAACTCATTCTTCCGATCATTTTTTTATGTAATCCATATAGGATTGCAAATGAATTTTTTCCATTTTCATTTTCATTTTTGGAAACCTACATTAATTTCCAAATGGTTTCATTTTTCCATTTTGGAAAAAACCATAATCATTCTTGAATGTTTTCCATTTCTCTTTTGCTAATCATATTGTTCATTTCCATTGAAACATGCAATTCATTCATAGTTTAAATGAGCTAGTGGAGAGACCGATTGGACATATGTGGTTGAAGCTAAAATGATTTATAATTAAGTTCCGGCTTTTTGCCTATTAACTATAAACTCATTTAGTCACGAAGTACTTCCATTATAGTATCGTGACTGAGCTCTCCCCAACACCATACCATTATGAAAACAACTACTTAGTGTACACTACAACGACTCGTCAACCATGTAATGCCAATGAGAGGGTATCATTTACCTATGTTTTAGGCTATGAATTCTACTGTTGTGAATGACACTACATACTACAAAAGTTGTACACCCAACACACCAGCTTTCTGTTTCTTATCTATTTGAACTTAGACTTTTACTTACATCAAAGTGTACGAGTCATGTATACATAGCTCGTCATCCACTCAAGATTTAGGTTTGTCACATTATGAATATCACAAGTGAATAAATCTATAAATGGATTCAGGATCTATTCTAATTGGATCTTGTCTGATGTATTGTCAATCCATTCAGTCACATCTATGTCTCTATCTTTTAGGAGTTATCCACTTCGATGCCCAAGACAAAGCATCTCCTCAATTGGACTTGACAAGCCAGATATTAGTCTTTTAATCAGTTTGTTCATTTTAGATTAGACTAACGACATGTTTGGGTTCATCCACTAAAACAATTTGTCTTTTCGTACTACGATCCGACCATGTAATACTGCTTAGTATTAACTAAACATTTAGACAACCATTGAGCAACATTTGTTTCCATGTTGCCTTGTGTACAAAGATCATGTGAGGATAATATACAAAGTATTAATGTAATTTATGAATAATTTTATTAACCAATCTATTCGAAAAAATTACAAGTGTACTTATACAAAAATACTACACTTAGGGCACCAGATCCAACACTTATACATGACCCGATCGCCGGGTCTGAGCTACAGTGTGCCACGTTCGTTGTCGGAGCAACTATGGTCAATTTATATATGAATACACATCATTAATTATAAAAATATAAGAGTTATAAGCAAACAATAATATAAATATTCATTCCTAGGTTTTATACAAGCTTACGAAAGCTTTAAAGTTAACCCGATATCGAATTAGGACTGAATTGTTAAAATTTTGAAATATAGGATTGACATTACGATGTGAAGGGTTTCTTCTATTGACATCAAGATGTGAAGGTTTTTCTTCATTGCAACGTTACATTGTAACACCCTTATACCCGATTCGACCTAAGGAACCTGATATAGGAATATTACATTTGGTACCAGAGTGATTTTGGCTAATCCCTAATATATTTGAACATTAAAAAAATAATTTTTTATAACTTAAATTTTAGTCCCTACTACTTGAAACACACTTTATCTTCCTAAGTACAAGCCATTCTATTCAAAATTTTGAAACATACCCTCTTGGCACTTGGAGATGTGATGGATACTCACAACCTCAATTACAACTCTTCAATATCACTGTACCTAATCTGCTCATGAAAAACAAAACCGTACGTTGAGTAAAAACTTGGTGGTATTTCTATATTCTGAATATTTAAAAATAATATAATATAATAGACACAATTAAATTATAAGGATATTAATGTCTAGTATCATGACTATCATTTTTTTTATTAAACAATATCCTAATTCACACAATTGTTATATAAATGGTTATTCACATATCAAACCATATTTATTCATACAATAGCATTAGCCATGCATTACTCAATTCATAAATACATTATTATATACCATACTTAATTTTCATCACTTGCTATATAATAGCTATATAGCTTTTCATAATCTGTTCACTTATTAATTAAACAATGGCACTATCCATTCCATATTCAATTCATAAGTATATAACTCATATATTCCATGTATTTACAACATATTTCACATTCTATTTTCAATTCACTATATCAACTTCATTTCTCATACCATGCCATTTCAATATCAATTATAAAACTTTATTATATGTTTACCCCTATTAAAACGACTCGGACTAGGACGGATACACGGATCCAACCAAAACACACCAATTTGGCACCCAGTGCCTTATCGGATAATTCAAAGTAATAAATTGACACCCAGTGTCTCATCAGCTAAACCGAAGTAAATTGGCACCCAGTGCCTCATCGAATTAATTTGAAGTAGTAAATTGACACCCAGTGTCTCATCGACTCAAAGTCGAAGAAATCCCTGAACTCTTCCAATCCTATGGCATGCCATCTATATCCGACTCAGCCCGATACAGTTAATAGGGTTTCAATTCACTTTTCAATTACAACCAATATTCAATTCAATTCAAATAATCAATATATATTTAATATATATACCCCAATTCAATCAATGTAAATTCAATAAATTCATCACATACTAAATCAATCCATTTCAATTGCAAAACACAATAATTCTCACTTCAACACTTATCATATACATTAAATAAAAATTACAAAAATTAATAACTAGCTTCGTATTATAGAAATACAAACTGAAAATTTCGAGCTATTCCTCATCGACTTTCATTCTTTTACCCAATTTATCTTCTCACTAGAAGTTATACCTTAAAAATATACCATTGATAATTTTCACATTTTTTTAAACAAAAATACTACGCTTCTTAACTATAACTTATCTCTATTAATACATTATAATATTATATACCAACAATCTTTTAGACTTATTATATTCTATTTATTCAAGAACCTTTGTTTTCTCTTATTCTCTTATTAATATTGATTATTTACTTAACTAAGGTCTTTATTTCTTTCTATACTTCTTTATTAAAAAAAATTATTTTCTAATTTTCATAATTGGAAAATATTACTATTCTATTCCACTTTTCATATTTCTATTGTCTTTTCCGTTTCCAAAAGAATAACCTTATATTAATATACCAAACTTTTCATTCAAAAGCTCTGGCTTTCTAAGTTCTCATTCTGTACATGTACAACTATATATGTACTCATTTTCCTTCACATTCACTAGTCCCTAACTTTTACTTCGTCTTTACTTTTAACCACTTAAATCCATTTCTGCGTCTTTTTCTATCTCTAATTCTGTATCTTCCCCCAGAAAATTCTCTATATTAAGTTCTAAATTCTCTTCAAATTCATCTTTTACGATCCAATTTGGAAATTGCTCAGGATCTTCTTCCTCTTTTATCTTTATAATGGGTATTGAATCTATAAATTCTTTTGGTAATTTCCTAACAACTAATTTTTCCATCTATGGCATGTTAAAGACATTTTGCTTTCTAGTAAACTTTCGTCTCGCTATTTCCTTACTCCATCAAAGATTATAAACTTCACGTAGTATATAACTATATTCCAATAAGTTCGTGGTACCAATTTCTTTCGAAGTTGATCTAAAATCATTTGATGCTCTCATTCTATTAATGTCCCTCTAAGGGTCAAGTATTGCACTTTATTCTTTCTAATAAGTTCATGATCTTTCCATAACACTTCTTGTATATTTTGGATTTACAGTAATAAGGTATTGAACAATGCCTTCTTCTGGTTTCATCCTATAATCTTGCACTTCTCTTATCATCCTATCAACCTTCTCCTTCTGTGCTGAAGTTGTTATCTCATCAAGCAATATCAGATTTATTGCCATTCCTTCCAATATCTATGATAGAAAATAAGTTTTTATTAAATTTTAGTATTTAACTATTTCCCTCTTAAGTCATTACTAACTAATTCGAAATCATTTCCTTATCAGTAACAATTCAGATTCTCAAGCTTATCAATACTTCATATTGATATCAGATCTCATCACATTAATATATCCTATATGGTATGTACTTTTAGACTCGTTTTTAACTAGAAATTAGAAAATCAAAGCTCTGATACCACTAAATGTAACACCACTATACCTAATTTGACCTAAGGAACCTGATATAGGAATATTACATTTGGTGCCAAAGTGATTTTGGCTAATTACTAATACATTTGAACATTAAAAAAATAATTTTTTTATAACTTATATTTTAGTCTTTACTACTTGGAACACACTTGATCTTCCTAAGTACATGCCATTCTATTCAAAATTTTGAAACATACCCTCTTGGCACTTGGAGATGTGATGAGATGGATACTCACAACCTCAATTACAACTCTTCTAAGTCTGTAACACCCCAAACTTGGCCCGGACGTTACGGCCAAATCTAGCGTGTGTCGTTCAAAAACTGGATTTGTAGATAAAAGTTCTTTTCTGTGTTTAAATCCTTTTTGTTTGTATTTTGCAAATCATCTCGTCAAACGTTTGCCTTAATGTTTGGCATTGTTACTTTAGGTTATTTTAAATCGCGGAAACTATTGAATTTTGAAATATAAAACTTTTGTTTTTGAGGGTTTTTGAAAAACGGTTATTATTTTGAAAATCTCATTTTTTTAGCTAGCAAATTTAAAATAGAAAAGTAAAAGCCCAATTGAAAATTAAAACCACAAATGACCTTATTACAAAAACACAAACCCAATATGAAATTTAAATAAATAAGTCTAAAGCAAATCATCAGCGATCATGTGGCCACCTTCGAGTCCCTCGCGGCTCCAAATTGCCTAAGACTAGGGATTACCTGTACAGTTAAAAGAAAAGGGTGAGTTTATGAAAACTCAGTGTGTGATCCCCTATCAGTCATACAGTAAATAGTACATACAGAAATAGTCTGGGCCTAAGCCCTATTCAGTAACAGTGCAATCTGGGCTTTAGCCCTATACAGTAACAGAGTGGGCCTAAGCCCAATACAGTATCAAATAGGGTAAATATGCAACTCACCCCAATCTAGCCAACACACCACTCGTAACAACCAATACACCATGTGGGGATAAAATTGACCCACCCAGCCAACACACCAATATCCCAGCATAGCTGCCAGTAATAATAACGCAGCAGAGCTGCCAGTAACTGTCTATATGGCAAAGCCACCAGAATCAGTATATGTGGCAAAGCCACCAGTAACAGCGAATGTGGCAGAGCCACTAGTACAGTACTTCCTCCATATCAGAATCCCAACCCCATGCAGTATGACGTGTCATAAATGTTACGTGTATGTAGTATGTCACACTCAGTACAGTCATATAAATATCATCCATACATCAATCAACCTACCACTAGGGGTATAACGATCATTTCGTCAGTTAGGGGTAAAACAGTAATTTTACCCCTCCGGGGTGTTTTGGTCATTTAATTAATCTTGGAGTCTTAGTACAGATAACGACCTCTCAGACAGTCTACCGTCGCCTCGAGCAACTTAGGTAACCTATATGGGAAAAAACAGTGTAAATGGGCCTAAGGCCCATTACTCAGCTCAAGTGGGCTCATACGGTCGTGTGGCCCCTTCAGCCTAATCTCAGTCACGGCTATGCAAACTTCATAACCCGATCCATTATTTATCACTTACCGTATATTTTATCTGTGTGGGGCTCACGAGCCCATTAGGCCCACACGACCCATTTTGGCCTATCGAGGCCCATAACGGCCCAAGTACACGAGAATGCTCGTGGTGGCATCTACAGTTTATTGCCCATGATTTGCAGGCTCGGTTACCACACAAGTGATCGCACGCTCGCTAAGCTTCAAATGCCGACGTTTTAGCTTTTCGGCTTTTGTCGACTCACAGTAAAGAGGGGTGTGAATACACACCCTTTTCGGCTTTACGACAGTAATAGTTTACGGTGTACAGATACACACTTAGTTTTGTGAAAAGTGCAAGTCAGATCAACGAACACCAACCCTACACAGAAACGAGATACTTCATTACTCATTTCCCAAAAAGACAAATACTCACTTAACCCAAATCCATCCTATCACCAAATATTTATCTTGGTTAATATTGACACAACCTACTAACCTAGAATCGCTGACTAGAGTCAACGGATGCTCTCTTGTGGAATATCTACATAGCCACGAAATGTATTAGGCAAGATTGTTTGTGAGAAAAAAGGCTTATCATCCCCAATATTATAATCATAGGCCAATCGGCCAATAGACCAACTCACCCTAACTAATCAATCAGTTGATGAGAGAAGGGTTGGAACGCTTCTGCACGCTTGAGAATCCCTTTTCTCCTCGAGAGATTTAGACCCCAATGAACATACAAATAAGAGTGACTTAAGAACACGATGTTAACAAAATAACTCACTCAGAAAAGTTTGAAAGACTTACCAAAATTGATGAGAGCAAAAGAGTTGTGTAAAGGGATTCAACCGATTACCAGAGAGTAGTAATGGATTACTGTATCCTGCTTGGTACAAAAGAAAAAGAATAATGATGGGATTGGTTTAAAAGGAAAATAGGTATGTTCGGCCAAGCACCATAGGGAGAAAAGATGATAAAATGAAAGTACTTGAAAAGCCTAAGAAGCGTTCGCCTAAGATTGTGAAGGAATGGTAAGCAGAGAAGAAAATGAAGAAAGGTGGAGAGAAGATTTGGTTAAAAAAAGAGTCCGAAAGAAGAAGAATTAGAGAGAAAGGAGAGAAACACTATTCGGTTTTGAGAAACAGAGAAATGGAAAGAATAGAGGAAGAAGGACAATTAGGTAATTACAGAAAAGTAAATTCGGCAATACTAACCCGTTTTCCGAAGTCGAAATGATAAGAAACCGAAAGTGGTTGCAAGGCAAATTCAGCAATGATAGTAAGAAAAATTCGACAACATCTACTTTCCAAAATGTACAAGAGCTGAAAATGAGGAACATCCCCCCCAGTCGAAATCTCCTTGCTTGAATTCCCAATCGGCACAACTCTCTTCCCAATTCAAACTCCTTAATTCTCTCTACAAATCTCTCCCCTTATCTCTCTATGATATCTTTCCTGATACACTCCTCAAACCACTCCACTTCTCATCCATCAGAATCCCACTGAAACACAACCACTAGGCGTCCCAGCTGCAAAATAAATACCCTAATATATGCTGCCAACACTCGAACCTCAGACCTTAGGCACACCACACATGCCACTTGCCATCAGACCACTAAGCTTTTTGTGGTCTAAAACAAGCACAATTAAATATAAAGCCTACATATTAGCGTCCAGATTCATTTAAGAGAAAAAATTAAAACTTTTGCAAAAGCAAGGACTTGAACTGAGGCTTCTCTAACTGTAATACCCCTATCCCGTAACTGTCGCCGGAATAGGTAAGGGGCATTACCGGACTTGTAAGTCAGATCAGAACAGTAAAATTTTGAACTTTACATTCATCAATATAGTTCTATAATCATTCACCATAGCATGCTTTAAAAGCTAATATAAACATATATAAAATTCATTGAGGATCAAATTGAAAACATGAGAAAGATAGGAAAAACTTTGAGAAAATTTTCAAGTGAGGGACACACGGCCGTGTCCCTAGCCCGTGTACTTCAACACGGTCGTGCCCCACCAGACACGCCCATACACTCAGTCCGTGGGCAACACTGTCAAACCCCACACGGTCACTAAACACGCCCATGTGTCCAGTCCATGCTCGACACTGTCAAATACCACACGGCTACCAGACACGCCGGTGTGTCTAGGCTGTGCGCAAGACTGCCTAAAAATATATTAGGTGCAGAGGTTACACGGCTAAGTCACACGCCCGTGTGCTTAGGCCGTGTGGCATAATGTAGGTTTGGTTTAAGCCATTTTGCCACCCGAATAGGTCATTCCTATAAGCATCAAAATAACCACAACATTTCATAGACAATTTGGCAACCAAAACAACCATTTTAAACACAATTTACAAACATTAATCATCATCTAAACATGTACCAAATATGCATCATTTCATACCAATTCCCTCATCAACTCAATAGCTAATAATGCTACTCAAATGCATCATAACACCTCATATAGTCATTCAAAATAGGTTAGACATATACAAAACAAGCCACATCTCATAGCTTGAATAGGTGCTCAAAACATACCACATTTATTATCAAAGCTAACCATAAACATTCACTTATCAACTAGCCTATACATGCCATGACCCTCTCATTTACAAAGATTCAAAAGTACCAAAAGCTTGATGGATAGTGTGATAGCAAGTCTCCGACTCGTCCGAAAATGGAGCTAGCTTCCGAATCTATAAAACAAAGGAAAGTAAACAGAGTAGGCTTCAAAAGCTTAGTAAGCCCGTATAACGTAGAATTAAACTTACCAAACATTAGAGATAAGCACATAAATAATGTCAAACCAAGTCATGAACTCGTTTTGCCTACTCATCAATAATACACAAGTTAGTACTTGCAAAATCTTGTGATCATTCATTCTCCAAATGGATCATTCATATAACACAAGCATATATCAAATACTTATGACATATAATTCATTGATATTCATACTATGTAGTTCATATAAATCATGTAGGTTATGTAACATGTACTTCGTATATCCTTTGATCGTCATATAACATGTATCGATATTTGCCCGTTAAACCTTTAAGAACATCGAGGGATACTCGGGTGATACACACACAGTGTATATACGTATAACCTGTAATCCGTCAATGCATCATGTATGCTCTTTCGAGCCTGTAACGGTAAGCCCAAAGGCTGAACATGTGATCCTGAAGGATGAATGGTAAGCCCGTAGGCTGAACGGTAAGTCCGAAGACTAAATATGTAATCCCGAAGGATGAACATATAGCTCATGAGCTGTGGTGAGTCCGCAATAAATGCAGGAGCTCAAACCACCCTGTAGCCCTAGTGACATGTCACTTGTATCCTACGACTTCTACGGTTCGAACGGGACTCGGTAATCATATCGTATTTGCAATCTTTAAACATTTCCATATAAATTCATATACATATAATCAATAGGAAATTTCATTTCTATAAAGTATCATACATTCACATGATAATTTCAACAACAATTATAAACATTTAAAATTCAATTCTATTTATACAAACTTACCTCGATTTCCCGATATCTATTCGTCTACTTTTCGTTTTCCCCGATCAAGTTCCGAGATTTGATTGTCTTGATCTATATTAATGAAAATTAAACTATTTAATCACCAACACATTCAATTTAGTCCAAAAACATATATTTTGGCCTATTTACAAAATAGCCCCTATACTTTCAACCACTTTACAACTTAGTCCTTTAAACACAAAATAGCAAATTACATAATAGGACCCTTAATTTATCAAAGCTGAATATTTATATATCTCATATAAGCACATATCTTTCATAAAATCACATTTCTAACCACATAATTTCTATTTCTTTTCAATTAAATCTTTAAAACTCACTTTCATCAAAAATCACTTTGTAAAACTTGTATATTTCCAGATAAACATCAATAATTCACCATTATTCATCAAAATAACCATGTATTCATCAATAGATATTTCAAAAACACAACCAATTTTAGAAATTGAGGTATGGGTCAGCTAGTATACAAAGCAACGATTACAAAAGCGTAAAAATTATCAAAAACCAAAAAAAAACATACCTTTAACCAAGCAAAATAGTGACCGAACCTAAAATCATAATTTTAAGCTTCCTTTCCTTTGTTATTTGGCTAAGAAAGATGATAATAATGCCATATTTCATGTTTCTTTTATTTAATATAAACTAAATATGCTAATTACCAAAATAATCATAATATAAAACATGTATATTCATTTATTTTTTATGGACACTAACATCCACTCATTCTAAAAATGGATAAATTTCATGTTAAGGCCTTCCAATTAAAAAGCCAGAGCCATATAAGCCCTTAAATTAATAGAACAAAAGTTTATCGCTTTATGCGATTTAGTCCTTTTTACCGAATTAGCTATTTAGACGATAAAATTTCTAAACGAAACTTTCACACCACATATCTATCATGTTGTAAAACATATTAAAGAAATAAAAATAATAATTTGACTCGGTTAAGTGGTCCCGAAATCACTCGTTCTGATTAAGGTCTAAAATGGGCTGTTACACTAACACTCCTAAATACGCCCAAACACTTAGCCATTAAAGCAAACATGCATTTTATGTTAAATCACGCAAAACCAAAGACCCTATATTTTTGGGGCGTTACAAAATCACTGTATGTAATCTGTGCACGAAAAATAAAATCGTACACTGGGTAAAAACTCAATGGTATTTCTATATTTCGAATATTTAAAGACAATATAATATAATAGGCACAATTAAATTATAAGGACATATTAATGTCTAGTATCATGACTATCATTTTTTTTATTAAACAATATCCTAATTCACACAATTGCTATATAAATGGTTATTCACATATCAAACCATATTTATTCATACAATGGCATTAGTCATGCATTACTCAATTTCGAACTATTCCTCGTCGACTTTATCTTTTCCCTTTTTAGTCCAGGATTCCGATATGACGTTAAGAATTGAACTTGGAAACTTTGAAACCCTTGGCCGTGGCTTCCTTCTTTCTCTTTCTCTTTTTCTTTCTATTTCGTTTAACCCTTTTGTCTTTCTTTTTGTTTCTTATATTTATTATATTTACTTATTATAATATATAACTTAATAATTAATATATAATATTATAATATTATAATATATATATATATATATATTTTTAACTTTAAGTTTTATAAATATCTATCTTATGTCGCCTCATTTATAAGCAATGGCATAATTGCTTATTTGGTCCCTTTATTTTTTTAATCTATAATTCAACTTTCACCCTTTATGCAATTTAGTCATTATACCTAATTACTCTTAATTCATGCAAATTCACTTAACCAAAACCTAATTAACTACACAACTAGCTTCGTAAATATTTTTAATAAATATTTACGAGTCTGATTTACGGGAACGGAGTCTCTGGAATACACTTTTCAACACCCCTGACTATCGGGTCGTTATAGATATACTGTTTTGCTCTCGTCACAATGACAGGGTTCATCATTGCGCTATGGCCTGAAGCCCAAATCTTGTCGCGATGACATACGTGTGACGTTGCGGCGTCACCTACTATTTTTGCATTTTCATTCAAAAACCTGCAATTTCAAGCAAACCAATTCAAAACCACATTCTTACCTTATAAATGACCAAATGAGCAGTACTAGACATTTTTAACATGTGCAAAACAATATCACATTCAAAACATCAATTCCATACAACCAACACTAACACCATCAATAACATTCAACTAACATATACATCACTTATTCTTTCAATGTTAAATATTCTTACTATTTAAACTATTTTTCAAGTTATACCAGATACACACCTATGTTATTTTTCTTTTTCATTATTCACATTACAATTGTATTACCATTCATGAAGTAATCCTTAATTACATCATAGTAATTCTATGTTACATCCATATGTATACAATAAGCATATAACTTAACAAGCACTTGCTAAGTTCATGTATATATTTCATTCAAGATGCCATCACATATTTTGTACCTTAATCAATATATGAAAGTTCTAAGTTACATACCCATATATATATATATACATCAAACATATACCATGGTAAAGCATCAAATGCAACTCTTTAAGTATAATTATTGCATTATATCAGCAAAACTTAGCCTATTAGGTACATCCCAACTAGACTCAAAAGTAAAAAATAAACAAACACTACTGAGATTGGGATTGTTGATTGGATATCGTAGTTGATGCTCAGGAAAAAACACGAACTGAACCTAACTTGCACAAAGAAAACAAACCGCACATTAGTGGTAATCTATGATTTAAGATAAATAATGATACAAATTCACTGTGTAAAAATTCAGTCCCAATCAATATCAAAGCATTCCATATGTATATGATACCTTCACTGATATAATGGTACAAGTACAACTATGACTATACATATAAGTACACCAACTTACCAACCATTTCGTAAATTATTAGATTCATTTCAAGGCTAAATAGAATTCAATCAATTTTATATATCTTCATCTTTAGTATATATATTACTAATACATATATTCAGTCCATACTTTCATTTCAACAATTCGAGCCGATAAGATCCTTCATAATTCAAAATACCAAACACGAACTCGGTCAAATACATGGATCCGTCACCCTAGGTTGATTGGCAATGATGACGCTATAACATTACATAGTGCAACCCTAGATTGCCCAACAACAATGGTTTTCTCAACTCGATCAATTTGTCACCCAGATTGCCTGGAAACGATGACTCAATGCATAACTTCTACTGCCCTAGATTGCTTGACAACGATGGTTTTACTCAGTACTTTGATCTTATAGCATACCAACTATATCCGACACAATCCGAACAACTAATAGAGTAGCCATTTTCTATTTCATTACATATAATTCAATAAACATTCCAATATCCACATTCCACCATCATTTTACGAATTCATAGAATTCATAACATGTTTCAGCCATATTTCATGTCAATTATTACAAATAAAATAAATTGAAATTTTGTACTTTATTCAATTTGGTCCCTATCTTGATAATCAATTCTAAATTTACCAAATCAGCTCAATTAACCATTACCGACTTGCCTTAACCATGTATAATGTGAAATAACATGAAAATGCAACATTTAATTAAGTCCCAAATCATAGAAATACAAACCGAAAATTTTGACCTATTCGTCGTTGACTTTAGCTTCTCTTTTCCCTCTTGAGGAATTCGGATCGATGTTAGCTATGAATTAACATAACATACAACACCATTAATATTAACCAATTTCACAATCAATTGCCATTTTATGCAAAATTTTTAATTTATTTATTTTAGTCCCTAAAATCGGGACTAACATAACTTTTAATCTAAAGCTCCAAATTGAAATTAGTTTCCACTATTAACCATTAGAGACCTCCCATTTCTCATTTCTTTTGTCAATTTTTCAATTTAGTCATTTTAGTTCATAATGTACAAAACTATTAATAAACGTCACAATTTAGTCCTTTTTCACCTCTAAGCTTAAAATCTATCAATTTAATACCTAAAACTTCAAGAAATCAATAATGATAGCTTTCTAAAACTTTAAAAGTTTTACAAATTGGCACATGGGACCTATGCCCTCAAAAACATAAAAATTATAAGAAAATGGACTAAATTGAATATACCATTAGGGCCGAAACTTCCAACGTCCCTTAGTTTTTCTTCTTTCTTTAGGTTTGGTCAAAATGAAGAAGATGAAGGAAATGTTTCATTTTTCTTCCACTTTCTCATTTTTATTATTTCTTAATTAGTTTTAATTTAACTTAATTTAATAAATTAAAACTTAAATTATTTAAGTTAATGCCTTTTAATTAACCAGACAATACTATATATACATGATATAATTGCTAATTTAGACCTTAGATTAATTTCAATTTAAGTCCTTAATTCATTTTTCTAATTAAAAATCTATAGCGATTAGAATTTACTATTTAATCATTGGGCCCAATTAAATGCAGTTTCAACTAAATTACTTATCTAAAATTCAACTCACCTATATAATAACTCTGTAAATATTTAATAAAATATTTACGGACTCGATTTACGAAAACATGGTCTCAAAATCGCATTTTCGATACCACTGACTTTCGGGTCGTTACAGTCATAATCTCCATATCATCAACTATCCTATACACAAGCACACATATGACCCTACTGGCATGCCAATTGTATCTTATACATTTATTAAGTTCACATGGGCATTAATCATTCATATCGAATATACATAACTTGTAATTGTTGTAAGGCCTAATTTTGGGCCGGGATGAACAGTCCAAAATTAAACAGTCTAAAACCCAAACCAAGTCAAACAATTAAGACCCAACTACCCAAACCCAATTCAAACCCAATTACAAAATAATCCAAACTAAAAACCCAAACCCAAAGGCCAATCAAACAGGCCCAAATGACCCACTATCCTAAACTCTTCCGGAAACCTTAGCCCCTAGGCCTGCTGCCCACGTCAACCCTTAGTGCCGCCGTCATCACATCATCAGCGCAAGTGGCTCACCTACCCTAGGCCTCTGCCATCGCCACTGCTCCTTTACCCACTTGCCACTGCCCATATCCTGCAAAAAGAGGCAAACACGCAATAAGAGAAGAGCAAACAAAACCATTTTGTATTCGACTATATAAAGTCACAAAGAACAATGTAATTTTTTTCAGACAGATTATTAATACAAACAATAGATATTTCAAACACATACAAATAGAGATTGAATATAAAAAAAGAGAGAATAACAAAAAAAAAAATCAAATCAGAAAAAAAGTGGTGATTTCATCTTTTTTTTTTTCGAATATGTTTCTTTTCTACTATATATATATATATATATATATATATAAAGAGGGAAGAAAGGTACCTACTCTTTGATTCACCTGAAAAAGGTCATTTTTTGGAGCTCCGACCGCCGTGCACGGTGGTCGTCGGCGACTGACCGTGGTGGCCGATGACAAGAAATCGGGAAAAGGGGGAGAAGAGTTTTTGAAGGTTTTCATTTTTTTAAGTGAGGAGGGGAAAATGAATTTTTTTTGCAAAATTTTGATTTTTATAGCACCCCCATACGGCGTCATTTTGGGGAAAGCATTAGACGCCCAAAATGACGCCGTTTAGTCCTTCGATCAGCTCCAGGCCTAGGATCCACGTGTTTTTAACGGAAGGGCTAATTGCACTTTTAGCCCTTCCACTTTTTTATTGTTTTGTAATCAAGTTTTTCTTATTTTTAATTTTTACCCTATGATTTATTTCGATTTCAATATGGTCCTCCCTGATGCTGTGCGTTTTGGAGGAGAAGGGAGAATTTCCCTTTTGGTCCCTCCTTGTTATTCGTGCATGCAAATTGGTCCTTTTCTCTTTTATCTATTTTTGATTTGAGCCGAATTTCGGTTTTAAGTTCAATTTAGTCCTTTTTCGTTATTTTTGCTATTTTATTTTCAAATTAATTAGTTTAATATTATTATTATATCATTAAATTAATTGATTTAATATTAAATATTTTTTGTTTATTTACTTTTTTTAAATAAATTTTACTTATTTTCATCATTATTCCTATTATTTCCATTTTGTTATTTATCTATTTATTTATATATATATATATTTTATATACTTTCAAAATTTATATTATTTTTATTTTAATTATTATTATTATTATTATCATTATTATTATCATTATTTTTAAATTGTTTTACATAATATTTATTTATTTGTTTACTATTAGGTTCTTTTATTTTTTATTTGGTTTTTACTTTATTTTTCTTTAGCTTGTTTGTTTTATTTTATTTTATTTTCATCTTTATTATTGTCATTTATCTTTATGCATTTATTATTATTCTATTATACATATTAGCGTCGTGATTTATTTTTATTTTTATAACAAATTTGTGTTACAATAATTTTCACTCGATACATAAAATTGTGTTTTTAAAATAAGCGATATTTCACGTTTTGAGATTTGAGAAATCGTGCCCTAACTTACTGTGTTTTGATTTTTCTCGTTCAACTTAAATAGCGGAATATCCTTTTAAAATCAAAATACACGAGTTTTAAATAAAAAAGGCTTATTCTCGAGAATTCGAGATGTTGTGTCCTAACTTACTGGATGTGACATTTTGTTACCTCGAGATAAGAATGTTTTTTTTTTAAATAAAGGCAATATTCTATATTTGGAAATTCGAGAGATTGTGCCCTAACTTACTGGGATTGTGCCCTAACTTACTGGGTTTTGATTTTTCTCGTTTAATCTAAATAACTGAATATCCTTTTAAAATTAAAATACATTATAAGTTTTGAAAATTAAAAGAAAAGCTTATTCTCGAGGGTTGAAAATGTTGTGTTCTAACTTACTGGATGTGACATTTTATTACTTCGAGACAAGAAAGTCTTTAACATCTGTTTTGATTTATCCAAACATTTTTTTTTTTTTGTAAAATTAACATTAATACAAAGAGGGATCGTATTTTCAAACTCTTTCCAAGATTTCTACTTTCGACACTAAGACATCAAATAATCAATTAGGTACCAATTTTGAGCGTTACGAGGGTGTTAACCCTTCCTCGTGCTTAACCGACTCCCGAACCCATTTTCTGAATTTCGTAGACTAAAATCGTTGTTTTGATAAATTAAACCATTTATTAAAAACAACCGTTTTACGAGGTGACCCGATCACACCTCATCAAAAAAGATTGGTGGCGACTCCCTTTTTTTTGTTTTCAAAATCAAAGTCGACCCTGTTTTTCAAAAAAAATGGTTTCGACAACCATCCCATATCAATTTCTGAATCCTGTCGATTGAATCAAAACATGAGCTACACATACAATAAATGATACGTTTTAAGATCTTTGCCATTCTTCTAGCTACAACCAATAGATATAACATCAATACCTATCTCAATTTATTTCAATTCAAATCACATTTACTAGCTATGTATGCCAATTTCCATCAAAGCTTAACTTATGTTCAAGCATTGATATAATGAAATAAAAAAAAGCAAACATATAAAACAAGGAAAGGTAGTAAGTTCCATAAACGCACTATTCAAATTAATCTTTTTTCCAATAAATACATAAATTTTATTTTATTTAATTTAGTCCCTAAACTCAGGATAAGCATAATCTTTTATTCCTAGCCCCAAATTAAAATCTGAATTGGCATTCTATCATTAAGGACCCTATAATTTCTATTTCTACCAAAATTTTATGATAGTTTTTATATATATATTCCATTTGGTCCCTCAGTTACAAAGCTATCGAACAAACTTAACTAACTATACAATTTAGTCCTTTTCATGATCTAAGCTTAATATCTACCAATTTCATGCCTATTTCATCAATTTATCAACAATCAAAACTTTCTCAAAATTTTAAAATTTGATTAAATTGATACATGAGCCAGCTAAAGCAAGCTCTCATGATCATAAATCTACAAAAATTATAAGAAAATAGCTTGGTTTTCATACCTAGCAAATGACCAAAAGTGAAATGGTAAATTTTGAAGCTTCCTTCAATTTGGCTATGGTGGACGGTGAAATAATGAAGATGAAGATGAAGATGAAATTCCACTTACTTTTACTTTTATACTTTAATTAGTTATTAATTAACCTAGTTTAATTAATTTAGTCATGGCTTACCTAGCATAATTAACACTTAATCACACTTAATGGAAAATACCATCATCCTCTACTAACTCTTAATGAAAAATGGTCTAATAACTTTCACAAAAAAAAAGGTCTAATAACCATTTTTACCATTGCTATCTAGGTCCTCAAGCCTTTTTCTAATTAAAACTCAATAGAGATTGGACTTTTACAATTTAGTCTCTGAGCTTTAATTGACGAATTTACTTGACCATTCTTTAGCACATTTCCATATTAACTTTGTAAATATTCTTATTTTATATTTATGGACTCGATTTACGAAAATGGGATTTTGAAACTACATTTTCTAGTACCACTAAAAATCGGATTGTTATAATGACAACATCCATAACTCAATTCTCGAGTCAACAAAGTTTGTATAGTTTTTGAAATGTTTTGTAGCAAGTGGCATGTGCCTAGTGTCATAGTTTACTTTGAATTCATGTTGAATGTTTTGGTCACCTAATGTGTTAACCTGCCCATATATGCTTGTGTGTGTGTGTGTGTGTATATATATATATATATGTTGGATATAGGGATATATGGTGATGCTTGTCTAATATGTTATGTTTAGATCATATGTGATATGATGCTTGCATGCCAAGAAAGTGAAATTGACACTTAATGGTAGTAATGATGTGATCATACTTGTGAATAGGTGATTTAAGGTATCAAACATGCTTAAAATGGTGTTTAGAACTTGACAAAATGTATTGTAATGTTTGGATATGATATGGTATTATTTTAGGTCAAAATAGGTGTGTCTCAGGGTCATTTTTGAGTCCTAACAAACTTCTATTGATATAAGTGGTCAGATATATTGGTACAAGTAAGTAGCTAAAATAAGAATAGTAGTAGGGACTTTAATCGATATAAGTTTACCGGCGCAAGCATGTCAGTATATGGTTCCTTCCCTGTTTTGACTTGTTTTGTCCCTTGAAGACCTAAATTAGGTGCAGATCATCCCCGAATACCTAAAACTCAAATTAAAATGATTTAAAAGTGTTTTAAATGACTTGAAGTCAATTCTAATCAATATGAATATTTTGTAAAGAGTGATAAAAGTATGCTATTGTGTTGATGTTGAATGAGAAGCAAATCTAGTTGTTTTAATTAATATCCTTGATAAACCATAAATTATACATATTTTTACCTCATGCTTAGCCTAAATTCTGGATGAATTATCATTGAATTTGTGGGATTTGGTGCTCCTAATCCTTTTATTTCATGTTTTATACTTAGGTGAGCATAAGGAAGAGAAAAGAGCAAGGAACGAGCCAAAAATGGGTAAATTAAGCCCAATTCAATAATCAACACGGTCTAGAGGTTCACCACACGGGCGTGTTACACGACCGTGCCACATTAATAGGCTCAAACACGGCCTGAAAGTCGACTCACACGGGCGTGGCACACAGGCGTGTCCCTGTCATGAGGAAGTTCAATTTCACTCGAAAAAGGCTACTTAAGGGCTAAGAAAGACATTCTAAACTCTATATAAAGACTCTAGGAGGCAACTACAAGGACACACATTATTCCCGCCAAGACGGGAAGTTAAAGGCAGGGAATTACTCGAAGGAAAGCTAATTGATCCATCTTAGAAGCCAGGTGATATACGTGATATGAAGTAATAAAATTTATAAACTATGATCGTACCCAAAACTAACTATTATCACGATTTAAGGCAAGCACACCTATCGAACAGTAGTATAGCTTAGTGGCAAGATCGAGATATCGTACCCAAAGGAACCAAAAGTACTAGTACTAACTTTCTTCCTATTATTTAACCTAGAAATAAAAGAGGATTTTTATTAAACTAAACTAATTATTAGACTAAGCTAAGAATGCACAAAAAGTGAATTGGGGAAAAACTCTTAGGAAAACTAATTGACTTGGATAATACTCAAGGGAGAATCCACCTAGACTTCACTTGTTATCAACTTTTGAACTAGACGATTTATTCACTTGACTTGATCCGTAGAAATCCCGAACTTATGTTAATATCTCTCTCGAGACTAAAAACAACTAACCCTAGGTTGATTAATTGAAATCTCTTTCTAATTAAAACCCTTAGTGTTGCCTTAACTCGTTCTATGGACTCCCTTATTAGGTTTGACCCTAATCCAATAGATTTTCGCCGTCCTATCTCTAGGATTGCGATCAACTCCGCTTAATTGTGTTGGATCTACTCCTATGCAGGGACTTTTGCTTCTCTACATAAGCACATTTGACTTAAATTAATATCCTGGAAATATCAATTTAAGAATTAAAAACACAATTAAGAACAAATCAAATATTTATCATATAATTCAAGAGAAAATAATAACAAGATCTGTCTTAGGCTTCATCCCTCTCAAGTATTTAGGGCATTTAGTTCAAAATTATAAAAGAAAATATCTTAGAAGAATAATGATAACAAAACATAAAGAACCCGAAAACCCCTGTAGGAATTTGAAGGGAGATATTCAGTCTTGAAGGAGAATTTGGCTTTTGAGATGGATCAATCGGCTTTCTTTGGAGTAGTTCCTTGCTTCTACTCTCTGTGTTGGTGGGAAAATAGCACCCTTAGTGGGGAATCAAGTACACTTTTGTAGTTGCCTCCTAGGGTCTTTATATAGAGCTTTAAAATGCCTTTCTTAGCCCTTAAGTAGCCTTTTCAGAGTGAAATTGAACTTCTCACGACAGGGACACGCCCATGTGCCACGCCTGTATGAATCGAGGCCCAGGCCGTGCTCAGGCCTCTTAAAGTGGCACGACCGTGTGGCAAACCTCCAGGCCGTATTGTTTTTATATTTTGGCCCATTTTCTCTATTTTTGACCCGTTTCTCGTTCTTTTCACTTCCCTATGCTCACCTGAGTATAAAACATGAAATTAAAGGTTTAAGAGTATCTATTTACACAAATCAAGGGGTAATTCATTCAGAAATTGGGCTAAACATGGGGTAAAAATATGTATAATTTATTGCTTATCACCAGGATCTACATCAAGATAGAGGATCTCCCTTCTATCCTTTTAGGAGTTTTGGGTTTTTTTATGTTTTGTTATTTTATTTATTCTGAGATGTTTCTTTTTACATTTATGAACTAAAACCCCAAATATCTAAGGGGGATGAAACCTAAGACAGATCTTGTTATTGTTATCTGAACTGTGTGATAAATATTTGATTTGTTCTTAATTGTGTTTTTAACTCTTAAATTGATATTTTCGAGATATTGATTTAAGTCGAATGTGATTATGTAGAGGAGCAAAAGTCCCTACATAGGAGTAGATCCAACAGAATTAAGCAGAGTTGATCACAATCCTAGACATAGGATGACGAAAATTTGCCGGATTAGAGTCAAATCTAATAAGGGGAGCCACAGATTGAGTTAATGCAAGACTAGGGGTTTTACTTAGAAAGAGATTTCAATTAATCAACCTAGGATTAGTTGTTCTTATCCTCGATGGAGGTATTAACATAATTTAGGGATCTCTACGGATCAAATCAAATGAAGAAATCATCTGGTTCAGAGTTAGATAACAAGTGAAGTCTAGGTGGATTCTTCCTTAGGTATTGCCATCATCAATCAGTTTTCCCAAAAGCAATTTCCGAATTTACTCTTTGTCGTTTCTTTAGTTTAGTTTAGAATAGTTTACGAAACCACCTCTTTATTTTCATGCTAGATAATAGGAAGGAAGTCATTACTAGTACTTTTAGTTCCTTGGATTCGATATTCCGGTCTTGCCACTAACTATACTACTATTCGATAGGTGCACTTGCCTTTTATCATGATATTAGTTAGTTTCCAGGTACGATCAGATTTTATTACTTCATCACAATCACGAGATCAATCCTTGAACTTGTATATGGTTTAAATGAATAATTTATATAATATGTTAAATGTTTGATGTTTTGAATTAATTATAAAAGAAAAGCTATTCCATGTTGCTTTGGCAATGAATGTGGTGCTTCACATTCAAACTTGATGATTGAGTCAGGTGAAGGATGCTACAGAAGGAGTACAAGGTTACTAGGTCTCAATGACCTTAAGTGGTCCCCTCATGGTGAGCGCACACTTTCTAGGTCGGCCGAAAGGCACGAAGTTAGAGTCTTTTGTGGGTATTTTTTGGGTCACTCCCCCTGTTTCCACATGTTCAAGCCAAAATAGAGGTATGACAATACTAAAAATAACTTTAAAATAATAAATACAAATAAAATAAAAACCAAAAAACTAAAATAAGTTCAAATTAAAAGCAAAAATTGAAATTAAAACCAAGCCCTAAAATGTGAAATAAGATTCAAGTTCAATTTTTTTTATAAAAAATAAACCTATGAGAAATCAAGATAATCACAATATAAACTCTAAAATAGAGCTCGGCCCGAACAAAAATGTATTACAACACTACTTATAGGAAATAAAAAAAGTAATGAATTTTTATTGCAAACAAACTAGTGTATGACAGTTATAACTAGTCATTGTCGTTCATAAGAGCTTGATGATGCTCATGAATCGTTTAACAAACATTCACAAGTCCAAAGCTCATAAAGCGGCTCAACTCATATGATTGAAACTCATTTCTGTATTTTGTATGTTTTTAGTTAGAGTCATTTTGTTTTGATAGTCTTGTTTTTATGAGGAAGAACTGGGCTTTGTTGACATGCCTTGTAATTGGGCCAACCTTTTGACATGTAATTGACTAAGCTCTCTAACTTATCTTGGACGATATGTTACCAGTTCCTGAACTTTCTGCAATAGAAGTTTCAACAACATCTTGAAAGCTAAATGAAGGATCAAATGGACTGATGTTGAAATCATGGTTTTTTAAGAGGCTTTCACTAGTTTTCTGTTGTTGATCAATCATCATCTTAAGTTGCCTTCCTTGCTCTTCTATTCGAAGTTGTAGATTTCGCTGAATCTGACCATGAAAATGAAACAAGAGATTAATTGTAAGGTTATGAAACGAAGCCACCAAATGGTTTTTAGGACTAAAGTGAAATTTCACTAGGTGCTAACTTATAGTTTGATAAAATTTTTATAGCTAAACATGCAATTTTCTATTTTAAGGGGGTTAGGCCTCCTGCCAGCCTCCTAGCGCCGCCCCTTATTATACAATGCTTAATTTTTGAACAAACATAGACCTAACTTGAATATAACATTGATAAACAATATAAAATTTAACCAAGGTGGGAATGGGATAACTCACTATTTAATCGATATAAGTAAAACTACTTTAAGTTATACTAGTTTGCTATCCCCACTTTGCTTCGGCTAAATATATAATCACTTACCAATTAAATTAAAAATAATTTTTTTTAAATATCAAAAATTTTTTATTAAATCAAATGACAAATGATTATGGTAGGCAGAAATTGTTTTAGATCAAATTCTAGTTATAATCCTTTTATTATGTTCAACTTTAAGATTTAATATCTATACCTTAATTTTACATAATACCATTAGTTAATTGAAATAGTTGATACTCTTGATTATTCCGGTTAAAATGTTTAGGTAAAATTTTTTCTTAAAAATACTTATTCCAACTCCATGCAAAAAAGTATATTACTTGTATTATAAAGGTGCTTTTTTTTTGTACGAAAATTCACATCATCATTTAATCAGAATAGTTAAGAATGTTAATTATTTTAATTAATTAATGCCATTGTAAAAATATATGATCAAATTATGTCGAATTAAAACATAAAAACTAAATCTTAAATGTAAACAATCTTAGGAATATCTTATAATGACTAAATAAAAGGAGGAAAAATGAGTTGTGCCTATAATTTCAGTAGCTGACTAGGATTTTTTTAAAGCACTACAATGAGATTTAACCATATTCCTATAATGTATATAAAAGAAAAAGAATACGGGGCACCCGTCAACATTGGAAGGTCTTAGAGCCTTCGGCCTTCCTTTCATATATGCTAGTCTGGTTTTAGCTATGCTTTGTATTAGGTTGATTGTTTGTTTGTGTCAAATTATAAAGTAAAAATTTGATGGTTGAAATATGCTCTAAATCCATATGCATTTCATACATTTGGAATTTAATCCCTTATTTTTATCTTCAAGAATTTAGTCCCCTACTTTTCTGGATTTAAAAATTTAAGTCTAATTGTTACCATAGTTAAAATTCTTCTATTGACTTCACTAGTATGACATTTTGAAATTAAGAAAATATTCACTTGATAGTTATATAACAATAAAAATAATATTGAAAATAATTATATGAATTTTTAAAAAACATTAATTCAAACTCACCATGATAAAATAATTTTTGGTGGGAATAATGTTCTTAAAAAAAATTGATGTTCGCATATTAATTAAAATAGTTAACAATATTAATTAATTACACTGAGAGCCAAACTTGAAATTTGACTATTGTTAAAAGAAAAAGGTAAGACAAAACCAAAAAAAATGAGAAGCCATGCCACCAAGACCCTTGGAGTATTAAAATCATATATGATCATGTAACATTTTAATTGAAAAGTTAATGATATTAACTATTTGGATTAATTAATAACATTATAAAAAATATAGAAACCAAATTACGTTAAAAAATATCAAATTTAAGCATAACGGAGGGACCAAAGTTGAAATTTAACCAAAAGAGATGTAGTATAAAAATGAGATAAAATAAAAAGAACATTTGCTATTACCTCTAATTGTTCATGAAGACGTCTTTGAACATCCAACTGAAGCTGCAATGCCTCTGTGAGGTGCAAACCACTGCCATATACATTACAATTTGTGATTAAATTGCAGCATATAATAACATAATAGCACTACAATAGGAATAGAAGTTTACGTTTTGACATCAATCTGAGTTAAATCGTTTCTTTTCTCTGATTTTCCTGCAACAATAAAAGGGTATGAACTTTTGGTCTTTGCAGAAGCATATATAATCAGTATGTATTTATACAATTTATACCTTGAGCAGAGTCTGGCATGTATTTTGCAATTCGATATTTCTGTAAGAAAACCATAAGGAAACGTCTGATATTAGAATTTTAGCAAGAAGATCTTCATATCTTCACCAACATAATATAATCAACACAACATAAAATACCTGCAAATGGCTTTTCACATGGAAGATGGTCAATCCTTCAGTATCCATTAGTTTCAGAATTGCCTTTGGAGTTGCTTCTGTTAGATCCAAAGCAATAAATCATTTGAGAAAAAAAAGTTGAAAATCATGGTGTTGCAGTATTGACTTACTCTCAGCACCCCCAAGGCGTTTAACACAGTCCACGAACTTGTCATGGAGATCTTGTGTCCACCTTATTCGAGTTTTACTAGTGAGCACCGTGCCGGTTGAACTAGGAGAAACCGAAAAGTTCCCGGGACTTGACTGTTTCTCTTGTAGAAAGAAACTTAGCTTTGCAGGCGAAGAACCATGTGAACTACAATAAGCCTGCAAAGGAAAACAGCTAAGAACAAAACTGTTTCATCTCACCTATGAGATTAACTAGAATTCATAGTAAAATGAAAAAGAAATTTACCCCTTGATCTTGATTTCCTCGGAAAGGAACTGAAAAGTGATTGGGAAGGGTGGCAACATTGGTTTCAAGCAAGTTACTTAGATCATGTGAAGGATCTTGTGTGGTTGTGCAGGACTTATCCGAAGATTTGTGGTATTGATTGCAAAAAATCTTGGATTTCATTAGTGATTGGATGGAAAAGTTGTCCCCAGAGGCATGGAATGAAGGAAGCTGAGAATTGCACTTGTTGTATTGAGAAAAAGAAGTGGCAGCTCCTTGAGACGATGGCCCGTACTGTGGAAACCCCATACATCTTTCAGTTGCATAAAAGGCAGCACCTGGTGTCTGAAAACCACCCATAATTGTACTGGAAGATGATGATTTTGGGTGATGCGAAAAAGTTCCATCAACCATGGGAGTAGCCATGTTCCATGGCTGTTGAAAACCAACATATTCAAAATTGCAGTCCCTATTGAACCCAAGGTTCTGTTCTACATTTTCTTGGCAATCAAGCTTCTGGGTGTTCATTTACAAATCAAAAGTAATCAAAGATGGCACCAGCAAGTGAGTGTAGTATTGAATGAGTTATAAGATGAAAAAGCCACGCAGAATACGCGCAAAAATCAAAGAAAAGGAGATGCAGATAAGATGAAGGAGAACCATGGCAGTGTGATGAAGAATTCAGATTTATGGTAGAAAAATTCTGATTTATATTCCTCAATGACTTGAAGTTTAAGATATGATGAATACAACAAATATATATATAATATTTATTATTATACATTTAATGGATTGGAATGAACATTCATCTATTGCCAATTTGACACGACCGAAGCCAATATATTTATATATTCCAGATAATAAGAAATTAAAATAAAGGTATTGTCCTTGTTTGAGAAAAACTGATTCACAATATAAAATTTACGTTTCCAACTTTTCAATAATCAAAAGAAGAAATAAGACAAAAAAGCCAAGTCTATAAAACATCAAAACCAAAGGATTTATGGGGGTTTCCTCTTGGGCATCTTATTGCCTTCATTATTCAAAAAAGATACCAGCATAAATTCCAATTTTAGCAGAGGCACCTCAACAAATATATGTATAAATTAAATAGCATTATTCTTTTGTTTTATCATTTTCCCATATCAAATGGGGTATCTGAAATTACCAGAGAAAAAGGGAAAGTTGAAGGAGTACTATTATACCAATATATCTTAAAAGTGGGAGTGGATTTTCAACTGTAAGATTCGAAAACATGTTGAAAATCCCATCTCCATTTAAGATAATCCAATTACTTTGGATAATACCAACTTCATTAATTAAGCTCTTAATCACTTTTTTTTTACTTTCATCTCTAAAGTTAAAACTATGGAATCTAGCCGATGTATTATCGTATATATACTTACATAGAGATAGAATCTTTCTCTAAATGTGTATACAATCAACTTCATGCCAATGAATGTTTGGCTATAATTGTTAAATAAATTTACCTGTCAGGTTGGATTAAGGCTTCCTTTCCATTCTCACTGCCTTCCAGTGCAGTGAGTTTCGGCAAATTTATAATTTTGTTGCTTTTTACAATCAGGTCGATGATGAAATCGGTTCAATTAATTTATCGGTTTTAATTAAATAAATTATTAAAAATTAAAAAAAACTGACTCAGTCAATCTAGACACGTGGTTGAATCGATCAATTTTTGATCCGATAGTGTTTGAAGTCCTTTTGACTGCACTTAAGTAGAGGTGTTCAAATTTCGGTTAAAATTTCGGTTAAAACTTGAACCGATCTAATTCGGTCGGAGGCCAGTTAATAATTTTTATTAGTTCGGTTATTAGTTAATTCTGTTTGAAAGCAGGTAAATAACTGAATTAACTAAACTTAATAATTAATAATGCAAATTACATGTAGTTTTAAAGCAGTCAAATGAATATTATCAATTTATTTATTTTTTATATGTTTTATACTTGTTTTAACCAAATAAAAAATAAAAACATATAAATTTTGATTAATTCGGTTAACTGGCCGAATTAATCAAAATATTTCAGTTCGGTTAATTTTTTTTGAAAATCAGTTCAGTTAACAGTTAACTAATTAATAGTTTAATTAATTCAATTAATACTAGTTCAACTCGGTTAACCGTTTATTTGAATTGAACTTCTAGTGAATAAACTGCTCTCCCATTAAAACAATTAATAATTGTAAAAATTATAAAAATATATTCAATAAATTAGTGAAAATTTTTTCCACCCAAATCAATAAGTAACAAATTGAAATGATTTTAATTTTATATAATTAATTATTTTATTACATTATAATTCAATAAAAATATAGTCTGTTATTATAATTAATGTGATCAATTAAAATAAAATAACCTTAAAAAATATCAATTAAAATAAGTAATCTCATAAATAATATAAAATACAAAAATAATGTTTCATTTGTTTTAATTTTTATGTTATTAATTTATAATTAGGTAAACTATACAAATGATCACCCAACTATGCTTACATTCTTGTTTTGGTCATCCAACTTTAAAAGTTTTCAATTTATGCACTAATGTTTGTATTTATTCCTATTTTAGTCACCTGCTGTTAAATTGATAACAGAAATAATGAGGTGACCTTTTTCTAACCGGTATAATAACACATTTAGTCCTCAATACTTATATATTATATTAATTTGGTCCTAGTTCTAAATAATTCAATAAATTTAACCCTTCACATTTAAAATTTTATCAATTTGATCCTCAAAACTTCCCAACCAAAGCTTTCGACTTTTAAAATAGACACATTCCACGTCTATAAATTTGTAAAACCCTAAACAAAAAATTCTTATCTATGGTTCTGTATATTTTCTTGGATGATTGCTCCATTATCTCAAAATTAAGAAATCTAGTTAATTGTATCTACTTACCAAATGTTTAAAACGATGTAAAAAGTCCCCTTTTTGCTTTGGTTTTTATATTTCAATTGACTATAAGTACAATATTTCCAAGGTTTTAATTAACATTGCTCTTTTATGTTAAAAATCTCACTTTAGGCGTTTACTCCTGTCAAAGGAGTACTTTTGCTAGCATCTCACATTTAGTAAAATGATAGGTCCAGAAGTATTTTAGTTTTTAAAAATTAGTGTTTGTCACTCCTTGTCAAGAATTGATAAGTGAATCTGCAAAGGATAATATAGTCCTACGACTCCACCCTCGAACAAAGAACACCCTCACAACTTTGTCTAGCCAACAAGAATGGGTTATTCATTATCAAATTCCTTGGATCACCGCCCAATGCAATGTAATAGCCCACCCGGTGAAGTCTCTGTACCTGATTATTGTTTGGCATATAGTTGGTACAATAAGGGCAGATAAATTAAGTGTGTGTTTGTTTAGGATAAGTATAAAGTTGTGAGTGTTATGCCAATTGGCGAACTCTTAGTTTTAGCAAGATCTGTGGTTTAGTGAACTCTTCTGTTAAATATACGCCACCCTAGATACTTTGGCGAACTAGTCAAGTTTGCAACTGATTAGATTTGTTTATTATTTTAGTAAGGTAATCAGTTAGTTAAGTTGAAATTTAGTTAGAATGAAACTAAGCTACTGTAGATGAAAAGACTTAAACTATGATATGCGTACTTAATCATGAGAATTAAGAGTGTTAGTGGATTTTATTGGATTCTTTCAATAAATCTTGTCTCCGTGCTTCAATATATAAGAATAGCGGTGACTTCTCTGAAAATCTTTATGTCTTTTTTGTTTTCTTCTTTCTTCTTGATTTTCTTTGAACACTCTGAAAGCTGAAGTCCAGAAAACCTCTCTGAAATTAGGTTCGCTATATTCAACTAACTTATACGTTTGTACCAGGTCACTAGCAATTATTGATGAACCCTAGGTTATCTTCAAAGTTATTTACGTATTTTTAGTTCTGCATGTATAAATGTTAGAAAGGTGTGTAAGGAAAGAATCTTCCTGATTTTGGATTAAGTATTGATAATTCTTGCATATGTGTTTATATTTGTGATGCGATATTGATCGTACCTGTAAAACTAAACTATTATCATGATAAAGGCAAGCGCACCTATCGAACAGTAGTATAGCTATGGCAAGACCGGAATGTCGAACCCACAGGGACTAAAAGTACTAGTATTAACTTTCTTTTTATTATCTAGCCTAAAAATAAAAGGGATTTGTTTTAACTAAAATTAACTAAACTAAGAATGCTAATGCACAGAGAGTGAATTGGGGAAAATACTTTTAGAAAACTGATTAATTGAGACAAAACCCAAGGAAGAATCCACCTAGACTTCACTTGTTATTCAATTCTAGACTAGACTATTTATTCACTTGACTTGATCCGTAAAAATCCCTAATTTATGTTAATATCTCTTTCAAGACTAAGAACAACTAATCCTAGGTTGATTAATTAAAATTTCTTTCTAATTAAAACCCCTAGCATTGCATTAACTTGATCTATAGATTTCCCTATTAGATTTGACTCTAATCCAGCAGATTTTCGTCGTCCTATCTCTAGGACTGCAATCAACTCTGCTTAATTATGTTGGATCTAGTCTTAGACAGGGATTTTTGCTCCACTGAATAAGCACATTCAACTTGAGTTAATATCCTAAAATATTAACACAAGAATTAGTAAACATAATTAAGAACAAATCAAATATTTATCATATAATTCAGAAAATAATAACAAGTTCCGTCTTATGTTTCATCCCCTTCAGGTATTTAGGAGATTTAATTCATATTTGTAAAAGAAAACATCTCAAAATTGGGCAAACAACAAAACATAAAGAACCCAAAAACTTCGAGAGAAATTGAAAGGATATCTTTAGTCTTGATGGAGATCCTTGCTTTTGAGATGAATCAATCGGCGTTCCTCGAGTAATTCCTTCCTTTCTACTCTGTGTGTCCTCTAATCCTCTCCTCGAGTGTTTAAATAGACTTTAGAATGCCCAAAATACCTAAAAATTAGCCTTTTTCGAGTGGAATTGAAAGAAGGCTTGACAGGGACACGGGCGTGTGACCAGCCCGTGTGAAGGTGCTCAAGCCGTGTGCAATACTGACTTGGTTTTAGGTCGACACGGCCATGTGGCCAGCCCGTGTGTCTCACACGGGCGTGTGAGTTGCCTGTGTGGAAGTGCCTAGGCTGTGTTGAATGCTGATTTTGGCCCATTTTGTCTGTTTTTTGCCTGTTTATCGCTCTTTTGACTTTTCTATGCTCTCCTAAGTATAAAACATGAAATTAAAGGATTAGAAGCATCAAATTCATTAAATTATAAAATAAATCATCCAAAAGTATGCTAAGTATGAGTTTAAAATATGTTTCTTTTACGATTGATCAATTAATAGATCAGTGATATGATATGTATAATTGTTAGGAATCGACCCGATTAAGCAATGAACAAGTAAAATTAGTAGAAGAAATTGAGAAATTGAACATACAAATTTAACGTGAAAAATCCCCTCCAAAGAGGATAAAAAAACCACGGGCAAAGATAATTTTACTATAATAGCAAAAGAACGAATAGTACAAAAGATAGAGATAATAACTAAACCCCGAAAACCCGAAAACAAAGAACCCTCAAAACGTAAACACAAAATTCTCTAAATGTGTTATGAGTTCTAACCTCTAATGGGTGTAATTTCTAATGTTGTAAAAGAGCCTATTTATAGGCTAAATTCAAAGGTCAAATAATAATAAAATAATCTAAACTAATCAGTGTTTAATTGAAACAAATAAATAGAGTTTAACTAGAAGATGATTTCTCAAATTTGACTAAAAATAGAAGTCATATTTAACAATAATTATCCTTATTTTTAGCTCAAGAAGCTACTGAAGGTCTGAGTGATAAAAGCAAAGGACCTGTTTATAAACTTTGCTATAATTTCTTGTGAGTCCCTTCTTATTTCCATGCGTTGTGACCTTTTTTTATTTTATAATTGTAGAAGGTAAGTATTCTTTCTTTGTAAAGCATGAAAAATTTATGTGTGTGAATAATGGTTGTCTAAATTCATTAGTTTGAGTTCAATATGTCTGTGATATGAAATATGGGTCATTTCTCATGTTTAACCCACTACCAGCTACTTTTGATATGTGGAGATGGAGATGAGGATTCATGTTTGTGTAAAGTCTAGTAAGGCAGGTATATTGCAAACCAAATTGACAAAACACCATAAAACATGCTATACTGAGTGAAAATGATATAAGGAGTTATGGTGAAGAATGTATATGAATGAGATCGTAAGTTATGTATTTGACTCTGAAAACTGGGTACATGGCTAGGATGAGAAAGAATTGTCTGAGTTATGTTGAGTTGGCATATAGTATTCACCTATGTGATACACCATTGGTGTACTGATTCTATCTGAGTTATGTATACGCCGTTGGGTGTACTCTATGTTAATGTGTGAATTCCTTTTTAAAGATGCACTTGTGCAGTTAACTTTCTTACTTAAGATTTTTTTGGAACTCACTATGTTGTAGCCCAATTTTGCATTCATTATAAACCCAAACAAAAACAAAACAGGAACCAAATAAATAAGTCCAAGTCCCTTTACAAAATTAAAAACCAAAAGCCTAATTACAACCAAATCTGACCCAACCCGTTTCAAACCCATAACCCAATTACATTTCACAAACCCAATCAACAGAACCCAAATACTAAACCCAATTACAAATTTTAACCCAATACCCAGGCCCTAATTGGCCTAACCCAAATACACCCAAACCCTAACTCAGCAACCTTAGCCGCCTCTGCCTACTTAGCCTTAGCCGCTTCTGACTCAGCACTTACCCCCTGTTACACCGCCCCAGTCACGTCCTTCTGCTCTCAGCACCGCCCAAATCCCTGCAAACAATTAAAACGAGAGGACAGAAAGCAAAAAGAAAGAAGCAACTTGTAAAGGAAATTTATGCTATAAAAGCCGAATGTATCATTTTGTAGAGGAGAGGTTTTTTTCTCTTCCGAATAAAAAAATCAGGTTTCAAACACGAAATCAGAGAGTGAAAGATCAACAAAATAGCAGTTTCAGGTATAAACAGCGAAAGGTACATCCCCAAAGTCACATTCAGACACTGAAAAAGCAATACTCTAGCAATATCCAGCGAAGAGATACCCCCCCAATCTAACATCGGAAACCAGAATCGGCAGAGGTGATTTCCTTTTAAATCTATACGTGCGTATTATTAAATAACGACAGTAATAACATAAAGTATACTAAAAAAAAAAATCTAAGATTTTACCTTTTTTCGGCCACCGGAACGGTGGCCGGAACATCGGCAGACGGCGGCGCGCACGGTGGTCCGATCACCGGACGTTGACCGGTCCGGCGACCGGAGCCCGGAGACCCCCCCTCCTTCCTTCCCCTCTCCTCTCTTCCCTTTCTCTCTTTTTTTTCCTTCTCCGGGTACCAAATGAGCCGAAATAAAAAATTTGGCCTTTTATACTTTTGAACTCGGATCGGGTCGACCTGATCCGACCCACCTAAGGTCCGCGTGCTCTGACGTCACTGGGGATATTTTCATCCCCAGTCCTTCCGCTTTTTATTTGATTTACAATCAGGTTCTTCAAATTGCAATTTGGCCCAAAAATTTGTTTTGTTTTCTAATTAAACCCCAAACCGATACGCACCGTTTTAAACCCGCGGGAAATTTGCTCTCCTGGTCCCCCGTGGTTTCCAGCGTGTTCTAATAAGTCCTTATTTTTCATTTTCATTTTAAAATTCACCCCATTCGTTTTATGTTGCTTCTAATTTAGTCCTGTTTATCATTTTGTTATTATTTTTATCATTTTGTCTTCTTTTTATGTATTTTTATTATATGATATTATTATATTATATATATTACTTATGTTTTTCATTATTACCATTATTTACTATTCCCATCATTATATGTGATTATTATTTGCCATTAATTTTACTATATATTACGCTTATTATTATTATTATTATTATTATTATTATTATTATTATTATGATTAGTGTATCTTACGAGTAATATTATTTTAAATTTCGGACAGTATTGTATATATATTTGTTTTTCGTATTGCTATTATTCTTAATAAATATATATTATAGACATATGTTTAGATATTATTATCATATATTATGATACATACATGTACATGTACATATACAACATTATTAATTCTCTGTTAGATTAGTCTTATTGTTTTACTACTACTATACCTGTCGTTACAATTATTAAATTCATTTTTTTTTTGTCCATATTACTATAATTATAATTATTAACATTATTATTATTGCATGTATATGATGTATTATTTTTATTACTTTACTTCTACTATGTTTGACATGTCTTACATTTTGCATATATATATTCTAATATTATTTATACATTATTTCATATACCTTTTTAATACTACCTTTTGCACGTAATTTAATATCATATTATGTATATATTATATATATATTTTGATGCTATATTATACGTATACATTTGTATAAAAACGTAAATATTATATATGTTTTTTGATACTATATTATTTATATGTTTTATCATCATTTTATAGCTTACTATGTAAATACTTTTATTTCTAATATATATATATTATACGAATATTTAGTATTATCATATACCTATATTTAATATAGGTGAATTTGTGTAATATTATTAATAGTTATAGTTATTATTATCGGTTTTAATACTCACACCTTGTATGTATATACATATATATATTTTAAATGCTATCATGCGCATTTCGTATCTTATACACATATTTTTAGCATTGCATATTATATTATGTGTGTATATATATATTTATTTTTCTTTTATTATTATGTATGTATTGTGTTTCTTAATTTACACCATATTTTAACATAATATTATATAAACTTTTCGTCCACATTATATTTTCACGTGTTTACACATATATATAAGTATATGGCATTGTTAGTATTTTACTATTATGCTTTTACCTTACTTTTCACTACATATATACTCAATTCTTATTTCATGTTCAACGCAATTGTCATATTTATTGTTGTTTTGTCATATTTCTACTCTTATGTTTCATTTCTTTCCATTTTAGCATTCATTATCTAAAAAATATATTTTTCACGTTTTTATTTCAATAAATAAGGCAATGTGCCGATTTTAACATTACGCCAGTGATTTCATTGCTATTGTTGGGTGAATCATGATTGGCTCGGGTTAAAACGGGATATCCTTTTCAAAGGAAACCAAAATTCCAAAAACGCTCGTACCTCGATCGGATCATGACTAAATTTTAAATTGAACTCGTATTTTTGAAAATTAAGACAATGCATGTTTGAAAGATACCAATTTTGGGCGTCGCGGGGGTGCTAATACCTTCCCCGCGCGTAACTGACTCCCGAACCCTATTTTTCTCTGAATTATACGCGGACCTAAACTTGGCCTTCTTTTACCCGAAAATAAATTTTTGTTAAAGGTGTCCGATCACACCTAGAAAAAGGATCGGTGGCGACTCCCTTGTTTTAAAAAAATTCAGATTTCAAGTTTTCAATAGATCGCCACAATTAGCGACCTAAGCTTTAAAAATTTTTCGTCGCTACAGCTGGCGACTCCACTGGGGACCAGCTTTCGAGAGTCGAATCGAATCAAATGCGTTATCAAAATTTTCGAAACGCCTTTTTCAAATTAATATTTAGTTGTGATCCTCAAAATTTTGCAAAGATCATGTACTCGCATCTCATTGTAAATGTTTTCTAACTTCTTGTTTACTTGTTTTGAAGCTCTAATTTTCTAAGCTTCGGTTCTCTAAGTCTAGTTTTTAAAATAAAACGAAAGGTTTGTGAGTTTCTCCCCACACACTGTTCACGTGCATTGTTGCATAACATGAGCGCCATACCCGGGCTCCGTCCCTCTTAAGTGAAAGTAAACGCTACGCCTTCGTGAGTTAACTCGTCCCTCCGCACAGGCTAGTGAATACTTTCGGGTTACATATGACTTATGCTTTTGTGAGATAACTCGTCCCTCCGCATAGGCATAAGTAAATGTAATCCCTCGAATTGATCTCGTAAGCCTGTGATGGGCTATGACCGAGGTTCTGTACTAATCTTAGTAGATGACAGTACAGACAATTCGGGTACCTTTCTAGAACCTAAAACCACATATAATGAACTGTACGAGCCACCCAATTAGAGCCATGCCGAACCTCTGTCCGTTTAGCAAACACCAAAATAAGCACACGGGAGAAATGCCTTTTACCTTTTGTACTTTTACTTTGTATAAGGGGAAGGGATTTATCTGTTAAATTGAATCGGGTAGTTTAAAATTGCTTTAATTTATTTTCATTTATATCTGATCACTAACCAAGTTTGATTGTCTTTGTTTTATTCCTCATCGTGCATCATAGGCATCATAATAGGACGGTGTTGACTAAAGATTAGTTGCCAAAAACGGGTTTCAAATGGAAGAGTCAATTGTACAAACGACCGAGACAAACGCCGTGGTTCGGGACTGGTCTTTGAGGACTCAAAGAGAAAAGGGAGACAGCCTGGTAGAAGGATGCATTGTCAATCTACCCGAGCGGGTGACTGTGAATGTCCGTCAAAACAACCTTGAAGACTTGGTTGGGATCTGGAATCAGTGGGATTCAGATACCAGGGGCATTTTCACCGAAAGGTACGGGGACATAGCCCATCTGATTGCTGTCAAAGTAGACGAAAGATTGATTCAAGCTATGATCGGATTTTGGGACCCGTGTTACCAGTGTTTCACATTCAACCAAGAAGATATGACCCCTACGATAGAGGAGTATGCTGCTCTGCTGCGTGTCGAAAACATGCAAACCTACAAACTGTATGTCAAAGAGCCCAAGCCAATGACATTCAGGAAAAAGTTAGTAAGGCTGACGGATATGACCGATGCATGGGCCGAAAAGCAAATAAAGAAAAAGAATGAAATCAGCTGCGTCCCATGGTTTTCCCTACGAGACCTGGTTTTGAACCATCCTGACATATTGAAACGGATAAATTTGTTTGCTTTGGCTATCTATGGTTTAGTTGTCTTTCCGAAAATTCTCGGACATATAGAAGTAGCGGTAGTGGATTTCTTTGAAAAGTTGAAGTAAGGTATCAATCCCGCCCCAACCATCCTAGCAGAGACGTTCAGATCTTTGAGCAGTTGCAGGAAAAGAGGGGAAGGACGATTCATCGGATGCGCGCAGCTACTTAACGTTTGGATTTTGAGTCACTTTTGGAAGGTAGAACGCACACCGTTCCACATGTTTTCAAAGACATTTGCTCCGTTGGAAGCTCACCATAAGAAAGAGTGGCCGAAGGAGGTTACTGAGCAGCATTGGGTCTCAGTGTTTCAGAACTTGCGTGCCGAGGACATAGTATGGAGAGCGCCGTGGATACGCCCTTCGCTTTTGTTATACAAAGTCGGAAACTAAGACTGGGTACCACTACTTAGATTGTGGGGAGGGATTGGTTACGCTCCTCTTTTGGTTCAAAGACAGTTCTCTTCACGACAGTTTATACCCGCCACCAGTGGTCTGGCTCAGTCAGAGTTTGTTTTTGCGGGTGAAGGTTATATGAAGAAAGTCCGAGACACTACAAAGGCTTGGAAAAGAATTCATCTGATGAAGTTGGCTTTATATGCTGACACTATCACCCAGGACTACGATGCATGGAGGAAGCAACGGATGAGTAGTTTGCAAGTCTCATCGGCAGATTACGCATTTCGGAATCCTTTTTCGAATGAAATTCCATCCGAGCTAGAGACGGCGAGACAAGAATTCGAACGCGAAAAGACAAAAATGTTACGAGACCTCAGTGCCCTTCAAGAAGAAAATTATCAGCTGAAGATCGATGTTCAAATTGAAAGATCCAGGGCCGAGAAGGTGCAAAAAGAAGCCGAGGTCGTAAGAAACGACTTAAGAGATCTTCATCTAGAAAATAAAAAGTTAAGAGGCACCATAAAGAACAGCGGGCTGGGCAAGTCGTCAGCGGAATGGAAAGAGGAATTGAGTAATGTCAAAAGTGGGATGGAATTTTGGAAAGGAAAAGCAAAGAAAGAAGAAGGAAAGGCTGCACGGGCTGCAATTGAGTTAAGAAAGAAGTCTGCTGAGTATGAAGCTACATCTGTTGAATTGATGACTAGTCGAGCTAAGCGTCAAGAATTGAAAGAAACGATACGGGATTTAGAAGACACACTACAAGCTCGACAACAACAATTAGATGCTCTCTTGGAAGCCTTGGAAGAGAAGAAGAGTCAGTATGACAGAGATACCAGTGCCTACGAGAGAGCCCTTTGTGAAAAGGACGAGAATCTCAAGTATTTGATCAACAAGATTCATACGGCAGCTATGCACATAGTACAGATAGCGGATGAAGGCGAGAGTCTTAGTTGCCAGTTCCCGCCTAGATAGAGATCGAGCATATCAGAATTCTTGGAACGAGTGAAAAATTATGGCAATATAGCGAGGAAGTTTGTATGAAAGCTGAATCAAATGATGAAAAACGTTTTGTAAATAGACTCTTTTGATTAATGAAATGCCTAGATAGGGGCTATCTAGAATCAACACCGATTTTTGCATGTGCATTCATAACTAACATTTGACGTGCGTTCATAATTAACATTCATTCATTCATTCATTCATTCATTCACTGCATATCCCACGATCGTTTGCTAAGAGTAGAATCATATGATGCGCAGTTGCGACGTTGTAAACCTGGAATCACACTATACGTATAGAACACGTCGACAAGCTAGAGCAATGGAGGCTGAGTTTAACGAAAGAATTGAAAGGATGGAGAGAATTCAGAAAGAATTACAGGAACAGTTAGCCAGGTCGCAACAGGAGACGAGAGAGTTGATGATAAGGTCTCGGGAAGAATCTACTGAACAGAAAGATCAAATGACTAGGATGATGGAGATGATGTCGGCCCTAGTCAAAGGAAAAGGACCCTTACAAAACCCTGAAGTTGTGAATCTTGATCAAGAACCGCCTTATCCTCCAGGGTTTACTCCGCCCCACGTGACATATAGAGGATACACACAGGGAGGACCCGTGGGCATAGAACAGCGGCCTGTAACACCCCCTCCTGTAGGACAGGGAGTATTTGTGGCAAACCCAGGAACTGCTTCGGTTGATCCACCTGTCTCAGACCTAGACGATCCTGCAGAAATCGCTAGGTTAAGGATAGAAGATCAAGAAGTCCAAGAAAAATATAGAAGTCTGGAGGAAAGACTTAGAGCGATAGAAGGCATTGAAGTCTTCTCGGCGCTAAACGCTAAAGAACTTAGTTTGGTACCTGATTTGGTCCTCCCTCCAAAATTCAAAGCACCGAATTTTGAAAAGTATGATGGCTCGAGATGCCCGAAGGCACATCTCGTTATGTTCTGCCGAAAAATGACTGGTTATGTCAATGAAGACAAGCTGCTTATACATTGTTTTCAGGACAGTTTGACCGGATCAGCTCTCCGCTGGTACAACCAACTCAGTAGAGAAAAGATCCGAACCTGGAAGGATCTAGCCGCGGCATTTTGCGAGCAGTACAAACACATCTCCGATATGGTACCCGACCGCATGACACTATAAATGATGGAGAAAAAGCCATCAGAAACTTTTAGACAATATACGCAGAGGTGGAGAGACATCTCGGCTCAGGTGGAACCTTCATTGACCAAGACCGAGATAGCAGTCCTGTTCATCAATACCCTGAAGGCGCCATTCTATGATAAATTAGTGGGAAGCGCCACAAAGGACTTCTCGGATATTGTCATATCCGGTGAACTTATAGAAAACGCGGTTAAAAGTGGAAGAATGGAAGGAGAAGGTTCGAAGAAGGCAGTGCCCATGAGAAAAAAGGAGCCAGAAGCCCACATGGTGGGAACCGGAAACCGTTATGCTCCTAGCCCATATCCTAATCAATTTCGACCTCGAAATTACCCGTCACCAAACTTCTATCAACCACAAGCCCCCTATTACCAACCATCATCTCTCTATCCTTCTTACCCTGTCTATGCAACCAACAACCCGAGGCCAGCCACCACGTTTCCTCAAAATACCGGCTCTACCCAAGGCCAACCTAGAGGAGAACCAAGGCCAGCGAGGCCTAACCCCGAAAGACCCCAATTCACCCCTATTCCAGTATCTTATGGGGAACTATACCCCAAGCTTTTAGAGAAACAATTGATATCTCCTCATTATATGGCACCGTTGAAACCCCCGTACCCAAAGTGGTACGACCCAAATGCAAGCTGTGCATACCACGCGGGGAACCAGGGGCACTCTACGGAAAACTGCATTGCCTTTAAACGAAGAGTCCAAGGTTTAATCGATGCCGGTGTTTTGCGCTTCGATGGTACCGGTGGTGAAACTGGGAACCCGTTCCCAAATCATACTGAAAGAAATATAGGCGCAGTGGAGGAGATAAATGAATTGCAAACCAGAAGAGTTGTTTCAGAAATAAGCTCACCTTTGCAGAGAATCTAGGAGGTGCTGCTTGAAAAAGGGTTACTCTGTCGTCTTAAAAGGATAACCGAGAAAAGAAACGCGAAAAGTCAAAACTTTTGTGACTTTCATGAAGTCATAGGACACAATATCCAATCTTGTGAGCAATTTAAAGAACTACTCCAAGGCATGATGGATAGCAAAGAGATTGAAATCTTCAACGGAAAAAGAGAGGCCGATGAAGGAGAAATATGTGCCTCTGATGGTCAATCATCGAATCTCCCTTACACTGCTGAACGACCATTGATAATATATTATGATGCGAGGAGAGAACCAGTAAAACCAAAAATGGTAATTGAGGCGCCATCGCCTTTTCCGTACCAGGATAGTAAGGCAATACCTTGGAAGTACGATGTTAATATCGTCACTCCTGAAAGTGAAAAATCCCAAGGCACGGCTAAAAATATCGGAGAAGTTGGTCACTTTACCCGGAGTGGAAGATGCTATTCCAAAGAAGTTGAACCAGCAAAAAGGAATAATGATTCTAAACAAAAGGGGAAGGCACCCATGTTAGAGGCCGAGGCTGAATTGGAAAGTCCACCTGAACGGCAAGAAACTAAAAGACCTGTAAATGAAGAAGAGGCACAGGAATTCTTGAAATTCATTAAACACAGTGAGTACAGCGTGGTCGAACAATTAAGTAAGCAACCTGCACGTATTTCGGTATTATCCTTATTATTGAACTCAGAGCCACATCGAAATGCCTTGTTAAAGGTATTGAATCAAGCCTACGTAGCAAACAATATATCGGTCGAAAAGCTTGATAGGTGGATCAATAACTTGAACGCTGATAATTTCATCTCCTTCAGTGATGATGAAATACCACCGAACGGTAGAGGCTCTATGAAGGCACTGCACATAACAACCCGCTGTAAGGGATATATAATACCAAACGTGCTTATTGATAATGGATCAGCACTTAATGTTATGCCCCTGGCCACACTTTCCAGAATTCCGATAGATTTGTCCTATTTGAGGTCGTGTCATTCCACGGTGAGGGTATTTGATGGAACGAGACGAGAAGTTGTAGGAAAAATTGAGGTCCCTCTAGAAGTGGGTCATTATATCTATGACGTCGAGTTCCAAGTTATGGACATCACCCCTTCATATAATTACCTCCTGGGTTCGGCCATGGATCTATTCGGCCGGGGCAGTTCCATCATCCCTTCATCAGAAAATAAAGTTTATTATGGATGACTGTTTGGTTACCGTTGAGGGTGAAGAGGATATTGTTGCGTCTATCTCTGCAGACACACCTTACCTCGAAGCGAACAAAGATGCCGTGGAATGTTCCTTTAGATCCTTTGAGTTTGTCAACGCCACATTTGTGGCTGAAGGAAACAGAATTCCCGTGCCTAGGCTGTCGAAGAATACTAAAATGGGAATCAAGCTGATGGTAGGGAGAGGGGCCCGAGCAAGGAAAGGTTTGGGAAGACATCATCAAGGAATAGCCAGGGCTCTAAAACCAGTTCACCACAAAGCCCGTTTTGGGCTAGGATTCCAACCAAAGGCACATCATTTAAAGAAACAGTGGAAGAAGGAGCAAGAAAGAAGGGTTGCGAGGACTCTGGGACGAGAGCTGGATTGGGAACCCATTAAGTACCCCCATCTGTCAATGACATTTACATCTGCTGGAATAATATATCCTGGGCAAGATAGTGTGCACAGCCCATTGTTACTCATCGAGAAGGCTTTCCAGAACGTTTGCATAAATGTCATTGATGAAGAAGCTGGTACAAGTAAGAACGTTTCAAAGATACGCCCTTGTCCCCCGGGTTACATGTTGAACAATTGGACCGCTGAAGATCTCCTTGTGGTTTACAAGTCTTCCTCAGAGTAATATCCGATATTCACTTTTTGTGTCCCTAAATATAATGGGATTCTTTTGTAAGAGCTGTCGTCTGCACTTTATCTATTAAATGAATATTAATGAAGAAGCATTTTGTCATAACCTTTTGCATTTGCATCTACTCCATAATTATTCTTTCATTTCACGGCCTGTTCTTGCACTTACCTCATACCATGCCATAATGTTTTGTTTGTTGTTGCCGAAACTTGGATGTCCCTCTATAGTGTTCTCTTTCCCATTCAATTTTCAGGTGTTCAGATGCCAATGACATGAACGAACCCGTTACCAATCTTGAAATCGATTTTGAAAGGACCGTTTGTTTAGGAGAATTCGAGGATGAGGGAAATGCCGAAGACTATGTCTCGTCTCCTGACTTGCTAAGGTTGATGGAACAAGAGGACAAACAGATTCTACCTCATCAAGAATCTGTTGAAACAATAAACCTGGGCACTAATGAAAATAAGCAAGAAGTGAAGATTGGGACCTCACTCTCAGAGGACACCAGGCAGCATTTGATTGATTTGCTTCATGAGTACAAAGACGTGTTTGCATGGTCCTATCAGGATATGCCGGGATTGGACGGGGACATAATGGTTCATAAGCTCCCACTGAGACCCGAATGTAAACCCATTCAACAAAAATTAAGGCGGATGAGGCCCGAAATACTGCTGAAGATAAAAGAGGAAGTCAAGAGGCAATTCAATGCTGGCTTCCTACAAGCTTCCAGATATCCAGAATGGGTGGCTAATATTGTCCCAGTGCCAAAGAAGGATGGTAAAGTGCGAATGTGCATGGATTATCGTGACCTGAACCGCGCAAGTCCTAAGGATAATTTTCCCTTACCACATATCGACACATTGGTGGACAATACGGCCAAGCATTCATTATTTTCTTTCATGGATGGATTTTCGGGGTATAATCAGATCAAAATGGCTCCCGAGGATATGGAGAAAACCACCTTTATAACGATGTGGGGAACGTTCTGTTACAAGGTGATGCCATTCGGGCTCAAGAATGCCGGGGCCACGTATCAGAGGGCCATGGTGACATTGTTCCATGATATGATGCATAAGGAGATAGAAGTCTATGTTGACGACATGATTGCTAAATCCCGAGGAGAAGAGGAACATATTGTGAACCTCAAAAAGTTATTTGAAAGACTGAGAAAGTTTCAGCTAAGGCTTAATCCGGTTAAATGTACATTCGGGGTTACCTCGGGAAAGTTGCTAGGCTTCATCGTCAGTGAAAGAGGCATCGAGGTGGATTCGGAAAAGATAAAAGCCATTCAAGAATTACCACCTCCGCGTACACAGAAAGAGGTCAGAGGATTCTTGGGAAGGCTAAACTACATTTCCCGATTCATTGCTCAACTCACCAATCAGTGTGACCCCATATTTCGACTCCTTCGAAAGCACAACCCTGGGGCATGAGATGAAGAATGCCAGGAGGCCTTTGACAAAATAAAACAATATTTGTCTAGCCCCCCAGTGCTAGTGCCACCAACTCCAGGAAGGCCTTTGATTTTGTATTTAACGGTGTTTGAAAGCTCAATGGGTTGTGTACTGGGGCAACATGATGAGTCGGGAAAGAAAGAAAAGGCGATATACTACCTTAGCAAAAAGTTCACAGAATACGAGGCAAGGTATTCGTCGATCGAAAAATCCTGTTGTGCTTTGGTTTGGGCAGCTAGGAGGCTCAGGCAATACATGTTGTATCATACGACATGGTTAATCTCAAAGCTAGACCCGATAAAATATATGATGGAATCACCCGCACTCTCGGGGAGAATGGCCCGATGGCAGATCCTGTTATCAGAATATGATATCAGCTATGTGAACCAAAAATCGGTGAAAGGGAGTGCAATAGCTGATTTCTTGGCGGCTCGAACAATAGAAGAATATGAGCCCCTGAGATTTGATTTCCCGGATGAGGACTTAATGTGCATCACAGAGAAAGAATGTGAGTCATCAAAAGGGACGCCTTGGAAGATGAGCTTTGATGGTGCATCGAATGCTCTGGGGTATGGAATTGGAGCAGTCTTAATATCACCGGAAGGAGATCATTATCCTTTCACTGCTAGACTCAATTTTTTCTGCACCAACAACATAGCAGAATACGAGGCTTGTATCATGGGACTTCGGGCAGCTATTGAATGAAATATCGATGTCTTAGAGGTATACAGGGATTCAGCTTTAGTGATCTACCAAATCCGTGGAGATTGGGAAGTGAGAGACCCAAAGTTGATTAAGTACAGCCATCTGGTAGCTGAATTGATCAAAGACTTCAAAGAAATAACATTTAATTACTTCCCACGCGAAGATAATCAACTGGCTGATGCCTTGGCCACTCTGGCCTCCATGTTTAAAACAAATAAAGAAGCAGAAATAATGCCCCTCAGGATGAGCATATACGAGATCCCTGCACATTGTTATAGCATCGAGAAGGAGGTTGATGGACGACCATGGTACCATGATATCTTGGAGTACATCAAGAATCAAACGTATCCTGAACAGGCAAACGAGAATGACAAAAGAGCAATCAGAAGAATGTCAGTGGGATTTGTTCTTGATGGAGACACCTTGTACAAGAGAGGCAAAGATCAGGTGCTTATGAGATGCGTTGACACCGCTGAAGCCAAGAAAATACTTGAAGAAGTTCACGAAGGAATATGTGGGACCCACTCCAACGGCTTCACTATGTCCAGAAAAATTATGAGACTCGGGTATTACTGGTCAACAATGGAAAGGGATTGCATTAGCTACGCAAGAAAGTGCCACAAATGTCAAATTTATGGCGACAAAATTCATGTAGCTCCTTCTCCCCTTCATGTTATAACGTCTCCATGGCCCTTTTCAATGTGGGGCATGGACGTTATAGGGCTGATTTCTCCCAAAGCTTCTAATGGGCATCGATTCATTTTCGTGGTCATCGACTATTTCACAAAATGGGTAGAAGCTGCCTCATTTGCTAATGTGACAAGGGCCGCTGTCTGTAGGTTCTTGAAAAAGGAAATTATTTGTCGATATGGTTTGCCTGAAAGAATCATCTCAGATAACGCTTTGAATTTGAACAATAAAATGATGACAGAGGTGTGCAAGCAATTTCAAATAAAGCATCATAATTCCTCGCCTTATCGCCCGAAGATGAACGGAGCTGTTGAAGCAGCTAACAAGAACATAAAGAAGATCATCGGCAAAATGACAGAGACCTACAAGGACTGGCACGAAAAGCTGCCATTCGCTCTGTTCGCATATCGCACATCTGTAAGGACGTCCACAGGGGCAACTCCTTTCTCTCTAGTCTATGGGATGGAAGCCGTGCTGCCCATTGAAGTCGATATTCCCTCCCTACGAGTCTTAATGGAATCGAAACTCGAGGAGGCCGAATGGGTCCAAGCTCGATATGATCAGTTGAATCTCATCGAAGAAAAACGCTTGAAGGCAATCTGCCATGGACAGATGTACCAGAAACGGATGATCGCCGCCCATGACAAGAAAGTAAGGCCAAGAGAATTCCATGAAGGAGAACTCGTGTTGAGAAAGATCCTCCCAATACAAAAAGATTTGCGAGGGAAATGGGCACCTAATTGGGAAGGACCATACGTCGTGAAGAAAGCATTCTCTGGTGAGGCCTTGATTCTCACAGAAATGGATGGGAAGGAGTTACCAAATCCAGTAAACTCCGATGTTGTGAAGAAATACTACACTTAAACCAAAAAAAAAAAAAAAGGGGAGATCAAGGTGAAAACCCGAAAAGGGCGCCTTGGTCAAACACAGAACATTAGGATGAAAACCCGAAAGGGCGTCCTAATAAAGCAAATCTAGGCCCAAGGGGCAGAAGCAATTTTGAACAGTGGGCCAAGTGACCAGGCTATAGTATGAAGCATTTCTGAAACACTCGAGATCTTCTACACAAGAAGTCTTGCTCAGAAAGATTCGTGATTGAGAAACGTGGCAGAGTTCATGCATTGAATAATCTAGAACATTTGTATCCGCTAATATGGTTCCTTTTCTTTTATGGCACTTTTTGGTTAACTTTGTTTGTTACCTTTGAAATTATTATGAAGTCTCTTTCTTGTACCTACCTGACAACTTGCATGCATCTCATTATGTTGTTTATTTAATTGATAAATAGTAATATGACATGCTCTGAACAAAAGAAATGTTGAATATTACTCGGATAGAAAGCTTGATAGGCACAAGAGTCTCAAAGCAGGAACAAAAGTTCAACGTATACCAGGCAAGTGACATCTGAGAAACGCAGATTACTTGTAAGGCTTAAAAAATGGATACAAAGCCTGAAGAGAAACTTAAGAATCCAAGCAATGAAAACAGATCATCATGATAAGTAAAGCAAGAGCTCGGAAGCAAGAACAAAAGCTCAGATGGGGCAAAAGAGTGCTATCCAATAATCAAAGGTTACTCGTGAAATTGGGAAACGAGTACGAAGTTTAAAAGAAAAGGTCAAGAAATAATGAGACCAGATCACTACAAGAGTCGTGAAGAAAAGAGATCACGACAAACAAATGCAAGGCACATAACATGTTCATATAGACATGAATGCATTTAAGACAAACATGTGCATATCATGATTGCATCATGCATGACACGTACAGATATTCTAGCAGAAAAAGGGTTTTCGATGATAATTGTACAGAATCAAGGGAAGGATACTTGAGTTCCACCAGATGATATGTTTTGTACTCCGAGGTACCTTTAATTTATGTTTCAAAAAAATCGACTCATATTGCGAGAGGTGAGTTGAGCCTCAGGACACGCTGAGGTATTTTTAATTTCTGTCTTTAATCTATGTTTCAAAAATCAGCTCATATTGCGAGAAGTGAGTTAAGCCTCAAGACACGTTGAGGTACTTTTAATTTCTGTTATTGACTCATATTGCGAGAGATGAGTCAAATCTCAAGTCACGGCAAGATGTTTTCAACATCTGTCTTTAATTTATGTTTCAAAAATCAGCTCATATTGCGAGAAGTGAGTTGAGCCTCAAGACACGTTGAGGTACTTTTAATTTCTGTTATTGACTCATATTGCGAGAGATAAGTCAAATCTCAAGTCACGGCAAGATGTTTTCAACATCTGTCTTTAATTTATGTTTCAAAAATCAGCTCATATTGCGAGAAGTGAGTTGAGCCTCAAGACACGTTGAGGTACTTTTAATTTCTGTTATTGACTCATATTGCGAGAGATGAGTCAAATCTCAAGTCACGGCAAGATGTTTTCAACATCTGTCTTTAATTTATGTTTCAAAAATCAGCTCATATTGCGAGAAGTGAGTTGAGCCTCAAGACACGTTGAGGTACTTTTAATTTCTGTTATTGACTCATATTGCGAGAGATGAGTCAAATCTCAAGTCACGGCAAGATGTTTTCAACATCTGTCTTTAATTTATGTTTCAAAAATCAGCTCATATTGCAAGAAGTGAGTTGAGCCTCAAGACACGTTGAGGTACTTTTAATTTCTGTTATTGACTCATATTGCGAGAGATGAGTCAAATCTCAAGTCACGGCAAGATGTTTTCAACATCTGTCTTTAATTTATGTTTCAAAAATCAGCTCATATTGCGAGAGGTGAGCTGAGCCTCAAGACACGTTGAGGTACTTTTAATTTCTGTTATTGACTCATATTGCGAGAGATGAGTCAAATCTCAAGTCACGGCAAGATGTTTTCAACATCTGTCTTTAATTTATGTTTCAAAATCAGCTCATATTGCGAGAGGTGAGCTGAGCCTCAAGACACGTTGAGGTATCTTTAATTTCAAAATCAACTCATATTGCGATAGGTGAGTTGAGCCTCAGGACACGCTGAGGTATTTTCAATTTCTGTTTTCAGTTTCAGTTTTTAATCAACTCATATTGCGAGAGGTGGGTTGAGCTATTTTTTTAATTTCAGTTTTTAAATTTCTGTTCATTCAACTCATATTGCGAGAAGTGAGTTGATCTTTTTTAATCTTGCCTTTTAATTGCTGTTCATTCAACTCATATTGCGAGAGGTGAGTTGATCTTTTTTAATTCCTACTTTTTTTAAATTTCTGTTTATTCAACTCATATTGCGAGGAGTGAGTTGATCTTTTTTCAATTTCTGCTATTTAATTTCTGTTCATTCAACTCATATTGCGATAGGTGAGTTGATCTTTTTCAATTCTGCTTTAATTTTTGGTTATTCAACTCATATCGCGAGAGGTGAGTTGATCTTTTTCAATTTCTACTTTTTTAATTTCTACTGTTCAAAAATCAACTCATATTGCGAGAGGTGAGTTGAGACTTTTCAATTTCCGTCTTAATTTCTGTTTCTCAGAGGTTAACTCATATCACGAGAAGTGAGTTAAGCCTTGGACCTCATGTTCAGATATTTTCAAATGCTATTCTCAACGTTTGCTTTTCAAAAATCAACTCATATCGCGAGAAGTGGGTTGAGCCTCAGTCACACACTAAGGCACTTTTAATGTTTCAAAAATTAACCCATATTACGAGAATGTGCAGGTCAAGCAATTTTTGACTTCATCTCAATAAAGGATGAAGATCGGAGCTGATTGAAGACATCAGATTTTGCCTCCTTGAAGCTGCAATGGAGCTAGTTGAAGATACAAATTGTGCCTTTTTGAAGTTACAAGGGATCCAATCGAAGATGTAGGCCTTGCATCCCCAGTGAAATTGCAGAAGCGCAGATTGAAGTTACGAGTTTCATCTTCCTGAAGTTGTAGCAGAGCGGACTGAAGATACCAGATTTCATTTCTGAAATTGCAAAAGATCAGATCACGACGAATTTTACACCCCTGAATAGGAGGTAGATCAAGGCTGCAAGGCAGATTTCTGAAGTTGCAGCGGATCGAACCTAAGCTCCAAGATGCGATGGACTGTAAGGAAGCTACCTGAACTGATGTACCAGAGAAGTCAAGATTTGACAGGGCGGGGTAAAATTGGCCTTTCATTGTCTTTGCTCTATTTTCGTTGCACGACAATGAGCAAAGAGGGGCAGCTGTTGTAGCCCAATTTTGCATTCATTATAAACCCAAACAAAAACAAAACAGGAACCAAATAAATAAGTCCAAGTCCCTTTACAAAATTAAAAACCAAAAGCCTAATTACAACCAAATCTGACCCAACCCGTTTCAAACCCATAACCCAATTACATTTCACAAACCCAATCAACAGAACCCAAATACTAAACCCAATTACAAATTTTAACCCAATACCCAGGCCCTAATTGGCCTAACCCAAATACACCCAAACCCTAACTCAGCAACCTTAGCCGCCTCTGCCTACTTAGCCTTAGCCGCTTCTGACTCAGCACTTACCCCCTGTTACACCGCCCCAGTCACGTCCTTCTGCTCTCAGCACCGCCCAAATCCCTGCAAACAATTAAAACGAGAGGACAGAAAGCAAAAAGAAAGAAGCAACTTGTAAAGGAAATTTATGCTATAAAAGCCGAATGTATCATTTTGTAGAGGAGAGGTTTTTTTCTCTTCCGAATAAAAAAATCAGGTTTCAAACATGAAATCAGAGAGTGAAAGATCAACAAAATAGCAGTTTCAGGTATAAACAGCGAAAGGTACATCCCCAAAGTCACATTCAGACACTGAAAAAGCAATACTCTAGCAATATCCAGCGAAGGGATACCCCCCAATCTAACATCGGAAACCAGAATCGGCAGAGGTGATTTCCTTTTAAATCTATACGTGCGTATTATTAAATAACGACAGTAATAACATAAAGTATACTAAAAAAAAAAATCTAAGATTTTACCTTTTTTCGGCCACCGTTCCGGTGGCCGGAACATCGGCAGACGGCGGCGCGCACGGTGGTCTGATCACCGGCCGGTGACCGAACGTTGACCGGTCCGGCGACCGGAGCCCGGAGACCCCCCTCCTTCCTTCCCCTCTCCTCTCTTCCCTTTCTCTCTTTTTTTTCCTTCTCCGGGTACCAAATGAGCCGAAATAAAAAATTTGGCCTTTTATACTTTTGAACTCGGATCGGGTCGACCCGATCCGACCCACCTAAGGTCCGCGTGCTCTGACGTCACTGGGGATATTTTCATCCCCAGTCCTTCCGCTTTTTATTTGATTTACAATCAGGTTCTTCAAATTGCAATTTGGCCCAAAAATTTGTTTTGTTTTCTAATTAAACCCCAAACCGATACGCACCGTTTTAAACCCGCGGGAAATTTGCTCTCCTGGTCCCCCGTGGTTTCCAGGGTGTTCTAATAAGTCCTTATTTTTCATTTTCATTTTAAAATTCACCCCGTTCGTTTTATGTTGCTTCTAATTTAGTCCTGTTTATCATTTTGTTATTATTTTTATCATTTTGTCTTCTTTTTATGTATTTTTATTATATGATATTATTATATTATATATATTACTTATGTTTTTCATTATTACCATTATTTACTATTCCCATCATTATATGTGATTATTATTTGCCATTAATTTTACTATATATTACGCTTATTATTATTATTATTATTATTATTATTATTATTATTATTATTATTATTATTATTATTATTATTATGATTAGTGTATCTTACTAGTAATATTATTTTAAATTTCGGACAGTATTGTATATATATTTGTTTTTCGTATTGCTATTATTCTTAATAAATATATATTATAGACATATGTTTAGATATTATTATCATATATTATGATACATACATGTACATGTACATATACAACATTATTAATTCTCTGTTAGATTAGTCTTATTATTTTACTATTACTATACCTGTCGTTACAATTATTAAATTCATTTTTTTTTGTCCATATTACTATAATTATAATTATTAACATTATTATTATTGCATGTATATGATGTATTATTTTTATTACTTTACTTCTACTATGTTTGACATGTCTTACATTTTGCATATATATATTCTAATATTATTTATACATTATTTCATATACCTTTTTAATACTACCTTTTGCACGTAATTTAATATCATATTATGTATATATTATATATATATATTTTGATGCTATATTATACGTATACATTTGTATAAAAACGTAAATATTATATATGTTTTTTGATACTATATTATTTATATGTTTTATCATCATTTTATAGCTTACTATGTAAATACTTTTATTTCTAATATATATATATTATACGAATATTTAGTATTATCATATACCTATATTTAATATACGTGAATTTGTGTAATATTATTAATAGTTATAGTTATTATTATCGGTTTTAATACTCACACCTTGTATGTATATACATATATATATTTTAAATGCTATCATGCGCATTTCGTATCTTATACACATATTTTTAGCATTGCATATTATATTATGTGTGTATATATATACTTATTTTTCTTTTATTATTATGTATGTATTGTGTTTCTTAATTTACACCATATTTTAACATAATATTATATAAACTTTTCGTCCACATTATATTTTCACGTGTTTACACATATATATAAGTATATGGCATTGTTAGTATTTTACTATTATGCTTTTACCTTACTTTTCACTACATATATACTCAATTCTTATTTCATGTTCAACGCAATTGTCATATTTATTGTTGTTTTGTCATATTTCTACTCTTATGTTTCATTTCTTTCCATTTTAGCATTCATTATCTAAAAAATATATTTTTCACGTTTTTATTTCAATAAATAAGGCAATGTGCCGATTTTAACATTACGCCAGTGATTTCATTGCTATTGTTGGGTGAATCATGATTGGCTCGGGTTAAAACGGGATATCCTTTTCAAAGGAAACCAAAATTCCAAAAACGCTCGTACCTCGATCGGATCATGACTAAATTTTAAATTGAACTCGTATTTTTGAAAATTAAGACAATGCATGTTTGAAAGATACCAATTTTGGGCGTCGCGGGGGTGCTAATACCTTCCCCGCGCGTAACTGACTCCCGAACCCTATTTTTCTCTGAATTATACGCGGACCTAAACTCGGCCTTCTTTTACCCGAAAATAAATTTTTGTTAAAGGTGTCCGATCACACCTAGAAAAAGGATCGGTGGCGACTCCCTTGTTTTAACAAAATTCAGATTTCAAATTTTCAATAGATCGCCACAATTAGCGACCTAAGCTTTAAAAATTTTTCGTCGCTACACACTAAGTTCGTACAAACTTACTCAGTTACTTTTTCCTTTTAAGGCTTACTGACTAAAGGAAGTCTTATCTAAAGGAGTACGCCAAAGCGTTGTTGCTATGTGACATAGATGGTTTGTTTTTATTATGCATGAAGCGTGGGGCTGACATCTAAGTGTATTTTTTAGAAGAACTTGTATAAAGAACTTCTGTTTGTTAAAACTTTGTTTTTATAAAATCTTAGTGAGATTTCATGCTTTGGATATTAAGTATTATATGTCGTTTAATAATGTTACTATACTATACTTGAGCTTACACGCCATTAGATTTAAACATTATATTTAATCCAATAATGGTTTAATTCAAACATTGAAGTTTTACAAAGCTTTTGCTAGAACTGGTTTCGAATTTAAGATGATTTCTAAGTAATGACACGTCATACTCGAATTCTTTTAAAGGAACGGGTTTGGCATGTTACATGCAATCTCGCCAATCTTACGACTCATCCATTCTTGCATCAACACCAAAACTCTCCAGCATTAATGGAGCCAAGACTAATAACAATATCAGAAAACAACTTGTTAGTAAATTTATATATGTGGAATGTCTCTATTTTAAAAATGAAAAGCTTTAATTAGGAAATTTGAGGATCAAATTGATAAAATATACAAATGTGAGTGACTTATTGAGTTATTTAGAACTAGGATCAAATTGATAGAATATGTAAGTATTGAGGACTGAATGTATTATTAAACCAATTCAAAAAAGGCCATCTCATGGTTTCCATTATCAATTTAACGACAGGTGATCAAAACAGAAACATATATAAACGTTAGTGCCTAAATTGAGAATTTTTGAAGTTAGATGATCATTTGTATAATTTACCCTTTATAATTTAATATAAATATAATATTATTTATATATTATATATAAATCTTTCATTTCTATTCCAACTTCACCATTGTAGCTACGCTTGAATCCAAACACACATCTAACCACTAATTTTAATCTTATAGCTGCAATATTAATCTTACCATTACAACAATTAATCTCACCACCAATACTATTTTTAAATTGATGAAAACTTGAATTTATCTTTTTTTAAAAACCCTTTGTTAGAGATTGTGTGACCCGAATTTCGCATTTGTTGAAGAAATAAATACAGTGACAAAATAAGAGAATCTGTAAGGGAAAGGCCGAGGGCCTTATAACACAAGTTGAATCTGTATAGAATTGTTCTTATTCTATTTGACTTTGATTAGAACAGGGTTTTTTAACCCTTGAATAAATGTAGTCGAAACTGCTATTGCATCATTCATTTTTCAACATTAGTGAGTTTCTCCTCTTCTACCTGTGATTTTTTTTCTCGAAAAAATTTCCATGCAAAATCTATGTGTTCTTTTTTTTTTCTTATTATTTTACAACCGTTCTACTGCCATTATCGATGTTTATTATAACACCGTTATCTAAAATCTTATCCAGATGAATAAGTTCAACATTGGAGATATTTTGGACATCATATAATCATGTCATATAGCTTAAAGATTGATTATATACAAAATAAAAATAAAATAAAAAAGAGAATTTTTAAGTTATATAATTTAGTCGTTACACATAATGCCATCTCATAATTGATGTTGAAATTTTGTTGGATTTTACATATTTAATTAGGGTTTGAATTTTGGAATAGTTAGTGACAAAATAACACAACTAATTCCTAATCACAGTTGTGATAAATTCACAAATCACATATGAATAAAGAAGAAAGAAACAAAAAGTGAAAACAAGAAAAAGGTAAGGTGGCATTTTCAATAGAGTGCATCCAAAGCAGCAATGCACTATAAACGATGATAAATTTATAATTAATTAATTTCTGCATGGGAAGCTTCGGAGAACTCATTTGGCTTTTTTCTCGATTAGGATACGGAATTATTAATAAATCACAATTATATAATTTGCCATTAATCATATTTATTAATTATATAAAAAGGTGTTCTCACGGTAAATAAATCTAGATTCTTTACTTTATTTTTAGGGTGGTTTGCATCACGTAATATATAATTAAATAATTTTATATACTAGTTGATTAAGTTTTAGTTAAATTAGTATTAGCATTGTTATTAATATAAAAATATGTGAGTTCGAGTGCGTTAAAACATATTATACTATTTATTAGTAGGTTAGAGAAAGACTATGGATAGCTTTAGGACGGTGATTCCTATCTCCATAATACACACTTTCTTTTTACATTTTTACCCTCATACAATTTTACAAATCCTTTCCTTGAAGACATTGAAGCACAACACATCAGTGGTGAAATCAGAAAATTCTTTAAGGAAAACCAAAATTAAATTCACATCACATCAATGGTGAAATCAAAAAATTCTTTAAAGAAAACCAAAATTAAATTGTAATTTTTATGATAATAAAAATATAATTTCACCATTCTAATTTTTATAATTTTTAAAAAATTAAATAAAAAAATTATTATTTTACAAGAGTAAAAATACATTTTTACTTTTACTTAAATAAAAAATTTTATCACACATAAAACATCCAAAATATAAATTCATAAAAGAGAGAATAAATGGTTTTTGTCTCTTGTAAAGAGAGAAAAGAGAGTTTGGAGTCTTTGTAAAGGGTTTTGTGATTTCAAATTCATGATGAAGAACTTGTCCGAAAATACTTGTGCTCTCCAGAACAGTAGATAATAAAGAAACAAGAGTAAAAGTACTAAATTACATAATTTTTTTAAATATTAAATTAAAAAAATAAATGTCAAGTTGAAATAGAAATTTATATTAAATTGTCTCAACAATTTGTTATATTGTTTTATTATGAATGGTCATGCATCAAATACATTCCGACTGTAAAGAGGGATGGCCATCTATCCTATTCCTATTTGTGTTATGTGGGGAGTAGATTTTACATGTCAAACGTAAAATTTTAGACCCGTTTTTTAAGTTTAGGTTGGACTCAAAAAATAGATTTAAAATTTTATCCAAATTTGATTCATAATAAAAATGTTAAATTTGAGTTCGATCCGGTCCACCCTTATTAATTTTTTAGATTATTTTTTAAAATAAAAATAAATTTAAAAATATAATATATCAAATACACTAAAAATATTAGAATAAATGTCTCCTAACAAATTGAAAATACATTAAAAAAGTATAGTAAGATAGTTACAACTTAGCAAGCAAATGCTTCTAAAATAGTATCAAAATTAACAAATAAAAAACAAAAGTTATACAACATCCAAACAATAACAACAAAATAGTAATAATATAATAATGAAATGATAGTAAAATAGCAGCAAACTAACAACAAAATAGCTTCTTCAAGTTTGGGCTAAAAATTACTACTCGAACCTTAGTCTATTTAGAAAATAGGCCTTAGTTTTGTTCAATTCTATTTTTTTGACCTATATTATTATTTAAATCTTCTTATTTTTCGAATATATTTTTAAATCTAAATGAATACCCGACTCATGATTAAATATAGCGGGGAGGGGTTATTGATTTGCTTAACAGAGGCGCAAGCGAATGGTCGGAGAGGTAGTGGGTGTCTAAGCTAGCAAACAAGTCCATGTCTTAACTGAGTTAGGATTACTGTCCATGTCTTAATCTATTTGGATTGAAGAGTACCTTCATTCAATTCATCTACTGGATGATGTTATACATATTGACAATGAAGATCATTATCTTTCAAAAAAAATCTAAAATTTTTACACATTAATCATTTATTTTGAGATTATCTTGGAAGTTCCTCCCTTACTCTGTGAACTCACGCCATCTCATCAAAGATTATTTTAGGTGTCTTCATCATCTTGAATCAATTTTGGGATGTTCCGCTCATCGGCTTCTCTATGCTCTTGAGCACCATTGCATTTAGTGTTGTGGTCCGAAAACTTTTCCAGCATTAATAGTTTTAAACCTAAGTCATAATAATGTTAATGGACATCACATATATAATAAGCATAATTATATATCATTATATATTTATTATTATGAAATATTAGTCTAAATTAAAAGTGATCTAATTTCATTAAAGTTTATTAGACTTCAGTTAATAAATAAAGTATGTGTCAAATATGTGTAGATACTCTCGTAACTAATTTCTAATTGATGATAGGCTGATTAGAAATTAAGGTTAATGTACAAAAATTATATATTAGGGTTATGGTCCTCAAATTACATATACGTAACTTTTTTAACATCTCATCTTTAGAAAAGAGAGTACCTCCTTCTCTAAATTACTTATATGTTAATTTAGAAGATCAAAACCGCAAGAATTGAAGATTTCAAGATATTAATGGATTCAGGTACGCTTTTGCATCTAATTTTATTTTTGATGATTTGACATTACAGATACTAATTTATTAAGTTTTATATCTAATTTTTTTATTCTAACAAATAAATCATGACAGTAACAAAAATTGTTGATGATTAAATTGTAAAAATTTTGAAGTTAAATGTCTAAAATAAAAATTCTAAAAGAAAAGTGACTAATTTATTAGTCTAATAAAAAGATTAGCATTAGACAAAAAATAAAAAAAAAATAAAAAAACATTGTAATGGATAAAACCAAAAGAGGTTTCTTTATTTTATCTTATTTTATTTTTAAATGCACATTAGCTACTAAAGATGGAAAATTGCCCCTTAAAGCTTTGGAAGGACGCTGTACCGATTTAGCGACCCTCTCCCCATTGGCTCCTTTTCCATTTTCCTCCTGTCAATTTCCTTAATTCACATCTGGTTATAGATACGACCTTTCCCACCCCTTTCAAAAATTTTGGCCAAAGATTCTCTGTCCAAATTGTTCACTCATTCATATGTCTACAACATTTTCATATATTTATTTATTTTTATTATTAAATCTTCAAAATTCTAAAGAAGTCGAATTTAACTTTTATTTAATTAGTATTATTATCGTTGTAGTAATTTCTAGAATATAAATTTAAGTGTGCTTAAGCATATTTTTTTTATACGCTTTAAAGATTAAAGAAGAGTTATAAATAGACATAGAGATTATATAAATTATTTTTTAAAGAAAACATGCATAATTGAAATAAGATGAAATTTAAATATACAATCTTTTTTTTTTTTAAATAATCTTGGCATTAAATGAAAACATCATTGGCATGATGATTTTTTGTTTTTTTTTTTTTTTTGTTTTTTATAAAATAGAAAATAGAAAATTTAACTCATACACTCACACAAACACTCATTTAAACAATCATATAGACAGAACCTGCAAATCAATCTCACAACCTTAAAAATATCATGTTGATTTTTTACTTCTTATCAAATATTGATTGCTTTTTTGGAATAGTATTTAATGCAAATAATAACATAAGACCTAATTTTTAAAAAAAAATTACATAAGACTTGTAGATAAATATTAATAATTTTATTTAAATACAATTAAAGATTAATTAATTAAGGTTTAAGATTTTAAGTTTAGATATTATTATTTTTGTATTTATTTATAATTAATTATGTTTTAATAAATTTATTAGCATTTATTTATAATTCCTTCATTTTTTTTGTTTATTCAATGATTATATGTAGATTATTATTTGCTCATAATACTTGAAATCATGAAATACATCAATATTATTCTTGATTTTGGGAGTAATAATTTTTATTACTTTTTATAAATGAAGAAATATAATGTAGTACCAAATCAAAAATAAAAATAAGTTATCTCTCTTTTTTTTGTTGTTGTTGAAAAAGGAATTTTATTTATAAATTAGCAAAACAGTCAAGCTCAATACATAACACAACCATGATTGTTCGCTAATAATAAAGGTTCCTAGCAATTAGGAGGATTACTACATGCATTAAACAACGTAATGGAGAAGTAGATTGGAAGTTACTCCCTAAATGAGCTAAGGAGTCAACGCATTTGTTTCCTTCTCGAAATACATGAAACAACAGTCTAGTGTCAAAGATTCTTGAAGCATTATGCACTCATCAACCAAAGGTTAGAGGATCACGTTAGTAGAGATGTTGTTAGTCATAAGATAAATAATAGTGGTAACATCAACTTTAATTTCCACGCCTTTGATATTTAATGAGGGCCGCTAACTGTAGCCCATATCTAAGAACCTACAACTCAACTTGAACACTATTGCACAAGGAATATGTCTATAAGATCCAATCACTCAATTGCCTTAGTCATCCTGGATGAGGGCACGCGCTCTCGCTTTTTCCGGTTTTTCAAGAGCTGAATCACCTATATCGAGTTTAAACAAGTTCTTACTAAGAGGTTTTCAAGAAACCGGGTTAAATGAGGGGAGGGGAATGTGTCTAGCCACATTTGAGGAAGCAACAAATTCCCTAGTTGAAGAAATGAATCTATTACCCAAAATTTTGATGGGGCGATGGTTTCCAAAGATAACAACATTTCTAGATAACCATAGTTCTCAAAGGCCAAAGCAAAAACTGCGTACCAATGGAGGCTAAGGGAGGTTGTCCATTCTTTTGAGGAAAAATTATTCACGAAACAGTCTATCCATGACGAAAAAGGGTGCAGTCTGCACTGAACCCTAATAGCCAATGATTCCTAGGGGCCCTAGGAGATATCACAATCGCGAATGATATGGAAAACCTCTTCAGGGGTCGAGGAATACCAAGGGCAGGGGTCCCTTGAGATGATATATTTTTCTCTAAACAACGTTCATGTAGCAATAGCATTATGTCTACACTTTCATAAGAAAAATTTGAGCTTTGGGGGAAGTTTGGCTTTTTATATGATTTTTCAAAGGGATGCATTAGGATAAGGGACTTGGAATCAAATTCAGCTGCAGGGGCATAGGTGTTAGCCAAAAGAAATTTCCATCATTAGAACAACCCCAACATAAAGTGTCTGACTCATTGAGGATATTAGGGATGGATGTACTCGAGAAGGTATCAATTAAAAACTAAGGTAACCTTAAGGAGATGATAAGAGGCCCTTGAGCCTCTCATCTATCACAAACTTGTTTGAATGACAAGAGCTCTTAACAATTTAATAGCGGCTCTTTCAAAGTCCCTAAACCAGACCAATTATCAAACTAAAACTTGATAGATTGGCCATCCTGTATCACCTATCTAAATCTAAAATCCAAAAACGAACTAATCTTATAAAGGGAACATGTTGAAGAAACATTGACAATAGCTAGAGGGTTTCTTGGATTTTAGGCAAATTTAAAGAAAAAAATTTGGCCCATAAACTATCCATATCATGGATTAACGTCATCCTAACTTCATATGGAGAGATTGGTTCCTATACTTCATGATAGGGATACCTAATCTTTAGGGTAGAGTTTCCTTGCCCCATTCACACCACCCCATCAGAAGTCTTTATTAAGTTTATCCAGTTAATTAAGAACACTGACAAGTAATGACCAAATCTACATAAAGTAACTTGGGATGAAAGTAATTATAGAGTAAATGAGGACCAATTACTAACAAGAGAGAGAAGATTGGTCTTCCAAGCTTTCAATTTGCTACGGATTTTTTCATAATGAAATTAAAATCTTTTCGAAAATAGCGACTGGTCATAGTCGGAAAGCCCAAGTACCTTCCTATATTCTGAGTATATTTTCCACAATTCAAGATTTGATACTTTCATGACAATTAGGGGAAAAATGATCTTGGATTTGCTGAAGTTAATACATTGGCTAAATTCTCTCATAAACATCTTCAAAACTTGCCCAGTGGAATCCACAATCACAATATCCATCTTACTAAAGAGAATAATATCATCGACAAATAAAAGGTCCGAGAAGTTAGAACCACTCCTCAAAGCTCGAACCAGTTTCCACTTATTATGCTAAACCGCTAGATAGATATGGAGATTAAGGAATTTCATACATAAGACAAACAGGTAGGGGGCAATGGGTTTCCTTGTCTAATTCCTTGAGAAAGGCAAAAAAAATTAAGCTTAGAGTCATTCAACAAGACTATGGTGGAAGTAGAAGAGACATAACTCATGATAAGATTGACCCAAGGAGCTGGAAACCCAAAGAAGTATAAGACTTTCCGAATAAAGCTTCTTTCCAGATTATCGTATGCTCTTTTCAAATCAAGTTTAATAACAATAACCCCTTTTTTTCTTTTAATCTTCTTAAGAGAATGCATGAGTTCTTGGACATGGCATTATCCATAAAATGCATACAAGAAACAAAGCTACCCTGAAACGAAGAGATAATTCTGTGTAGTATAGGTATAAGTTTCATGACTAGAACTTTGGTAATGATCTTATAAATCGTGTTGCATAGACTTATCAGATGAAATTGGGAAATAGAAGTAGCTTTTCTCTCAATTTGGTGATAAGGGTGATAAGAGTTTTACTTAGTGACGGAGGGATAGAAGCCTTACCAAAAACCTCAGATGAAGCTTGAATTACTTTCTATTTCACATTGAGCTAACAACGTTGGTAGAAAAATGGTGTAGATCATCCGGACCTAAAGCCTTTAGAGGTTTAAGAGACCAAATTGCCTTAATAATGTCTACGTGGGAAATCTACGCAAGGAAAGATTAGATTTTTAGATTGGAAAGATAAGGCCAAACATGCAAATCGCCCTAAAAAATAAACGATACTTGTTTGCTCAGTAATCCACCTACTATTGTTATCAAAAAGCCTAACAATACAATTGAAATTTCTGCAAACTAAAGTGGATAAGTGGAAAAACCTGATATTTCATTCTCCATTGATAATCCAATTAACTCTGGATTTAAGAGCCCAAATAAGTTCTTCCTACTACAAGGTTTTATTAAGGTCACTAGACAAAAATTTATGTAGATTAATTAAGAAGTCATTAGGATCATCAGCTAGGGCTCATTCAATTCTTGAAACTCTAGCTAAAAGATGTTTCTTGGATCAAAAGACATTACCAAAAGTAGACATATTTCAAACCGATAAATAAGAAGAAAAATTAGAAATGGTTGACGGGAAAGAGCTATTTGAATCCAACAAAAAATGGTGAAGTATAGATTTAAACTCAAGGTGATCAAACCACATTTTATAGAAACGAAATAGAGATCTTCTAAATTTCTTAAAATCTGTTATCACTATCGCATATAAAAATGTAAAATTTTCAAATTTGATGTTGTTGTTGGTATGCTATTATTAATAGAATTTCAATTAAATGTCTCATTATGGAATTTAAATTATATAAAAGTACCCACTACCTTCTTTATCATTTTTTTTATTCTTATGATTTATGATTAGATTTGTGGCTTTCTCTTTTAACAATATAATTTTCAAAGTTCGAACCTACATTTACTATTGAAAATGCACTATGCTTAATCATTGTACTCAACACTTGCTAATAAAATTAACCACTATCTTAATTTGATGAACCTTTAAGATGATAAATTTAAAATATTCTCATATATTTTTAATATGTCTAATTTATTTTAAATTCTACATTAAACAAACAAATATGTTACCTTTACATAGAATTATAATATCAAACTATCAGGCCTATGTTTTGGGTAAAGTTTTCAAAAGGTCAATCGATTTGATTGGCTCGATTTACAATTAATGCATAACATAATAAGCTCATCCAAGAATAACTTTGTACTCAATTATAGTTTAGGAAAATCTTGTATTTTATCGTCTTAATTAGATAACATATTATAGTTATGAATATTAGAAAATTAACTATCTTTTGGCTAATTTTGTCAACTATAGTGTTTACAATAAAATTTGTACAATATATTTTTATGAATTAAATAATACATACACATCTTAAGTCTACTTATCTACAATTAACTATAAGTCATGTAGAAATTCAATTTTGAATATAGTAACACTTGAGAGGGAAACTGTTAAAAAATCGAGAAACTTGAAAAATTCATTTGATTTTTCATTCATATATCTTACAAGATGATTTACAAAAATATATACAGTTGTCAAACCATCACCCAAGAAAAAGAAAAAACTATCATCTACTAACTAACTCTAACTAATTGAAACTAACAAACTAACTATTTGTTTCAACACTCCCTGTCAAGTTGGTGGTTGAAATAAATCTTTAACCCCCAACTTGGATACTAAATTCTCATGTTGTTGTACCCCCAAAGTCTTTGTAAAGATGTATGCCAACTATTCTATGGAGGATACATGCTCAGTCTTTATAAGACCATTCTGAATATTCTCTCTGATGAAATGGCAGTCCACTTCTATGTGCTTAGTTCGTTCATGGTAAACCAGATTTGTTGTTATATGTAAAGCAACCTTACCATCACAGAAAAACTTTATTGATTGCTTTCTCTTGATTCCAATCTCAATCAGTAAACCATCTAGCCAAACCACCTCTATTGCTGTGACTATCGTACTCATGTACTCTACTTCAACTGAAGACTTGGCTATAGTGGATTGCTTTTTTTATTTCCAAGAAATCAGTGACTTGCCAAGTTTCACACAAAAACTTGATATAGACTTTCTTGTCATTGGGCAGGATGCCCAGTCGGAGTCACAATTTACAACCAACTCACACTCACTCAAGGCATCAAGAAATATTTATTGTCTTGTATTTTTCTTCAAGTATCTCACCACTTTTAATGTTGTATCCAAGTGTGACTTTTTGGGTTATAGTATGAATTGGCTCAAATAATGAACTGAGAGTGTTATATCAGGTTTGGTATGAATTAAGTAAATAAGTCTTCCTATAAGATTTTGAAAAACTGACTTGTTATTCGGTAACTTATCACCATTCCTTTCACCATTCTCTTATTGTAGATTCTCATCATATTCTATTGAGGTTAACTGATAAACGATAAATTATACATATTTTTACCCCATGTCTAGCCCAATTTCTGGATAAATTACCCCTTGATTTGTGTAAATTGATACTCTTAAACCTTTAATTTCATTTTTTATACTCATGTGAGCTTAGGGAAGTGAAAAGAACGAGAAACAGGCCGAAAATGAAGAAAATTGGCCAAAGAATAAAAACAACACGGCCTGGAGATTCGCCACACGGTCGTGCCACCTTGAGCTCGAACACAGCCCAACCCCGACCCACACGGCCGTGTCACACGGCCGTGCCACCTTAACAGGCTCGAGCACGGCTTGGGCCTTAATCCATATGGGCGTGGCACAAGGACGTGGCCTTATCATGAGGAAGTTCAATTTCACTCGGAAAAGGCTACTTAGGGGCTAAGAAAGGCATTCCAAAACTCTATATAAAGACCCTAGGAGGCAACTACAAGGGGGTGCTTAATTCCCCACTAAGGGTGCTATTTCCCACCAACACAGAGAGTAGAAGCAAGGAATTACTCCAAAGGAAGCCGATTGATCCATCTTAGAAGCTGAATTCTCCCTCAAGACTGAATATCTCCCTTCAATTACCTCCAGGGGTTTTAGGGTTCTTTATGTTTTGTTATCATTATTCTTCTGAGATGTTTTCTTTTATATTTATGAACTAAATCCTCCAAATACTTGAGGGGGATGAAACCTAAGACAGATCTTGTTATTATTTTCTCTTGAATTATATGATAAATATTTGATTTGTTCTTAATTGTGTTTTTAACTCTTAAATTGATATTTTCGGGATATTGATTTAAGTCGAATGTGCTTATGTAGAGGAGCAAAAGTCCCTGCATAGGAGTAGATCCAACACAATTAAGCGGAGTTGATTGCAATCCTAGAGATAAGATGACGAAAATCTACCGGATTAGGATCAAACCTAATAAGGAAGTCCATAGAACGAGTTAAGGCAACACTAGGAGTTTTAATTAGAAAGAGATTTCAATTAATCAACCTAGGGCTCACAATTTGGTTGTATTGGTCAGTAATGAATACTGGTAAAGACAAGGCAGTAGAAGTAGCTGATGAACCAATGTCAGAAGTTGAGTGATTAGTTACCTCTGACTTGAAGGCCATAGCTACCTGTGGAATTTTCTTCTTTGTGAACTTAAAATCTGAGGGGAAACTAATCATTTGGTAACAATTATCATGACGATAACCCTTAATTTTGCAGTAGTCGCAAACCCAATTGTATCGGCAGTGACCTAAACTTTTGGAGGCATTTGAAAACGTTGTAGTAGTCTCTACAATAGGAACTTTAGACAAGTGCACACGTGTGATTCCTCTTGTACTATCATCAAATATGCTTGATTTACTAAAAGAAGTTGTTGCATAAGCAAAATCTGACTCTACTGAACCAGATGCGCATAATTTAATTAAGAAAATTCACAATCGCATGATGCAAACAGGACTAAAGCACTATACTTGTCCTACAAAATTTTGAGACATTTGAAGTAAATAGAAACAGTAGACTCACCCTAGTTAAGAGTTACAATAGATCGATGAAGGAAGAAAATCCTTGACCTATTAACTTTAGTCAAAGCGTTCCTTTAAATCTTGCCACGCTAATGTCGCATTGAAAGCAAACACAATCCCAACTTAAAGTTCTTGATTCACGGTGTTGAGTATCTAGGATAACATGATTACATTGCATCTCTCCCATTATGGATACAATGCCAACTCATAATCGTCTTTGTGACAGTTTCATCAATAAATCCCAACTTGTTTTTTTGCAAGAAGGGCAATCTACATCGATTTGCTCCATATACTATAGTTTTCCAAACCCACAAGCTAATGAGAGACCAGATGCACTCCTAGCGTACCCGAGGGGTGCAAAAACAATGGATGATTGAAATCAACGATGCCTTTCATGCTTCACGCCTGAAACCCTAATCAAACTCAATAAAAAAACAAACACAATTAGGGAAATCTAAAGAAAAAACCTTACTCTGATACCACGTTAAAAAACTGAGAAACTTAAAAAATTCATTTGATTTTTCATTCATATATCTTACAAAATTATTTACAAAAATATAAACATCCAGAAACTGTACCTGCAAGATTCACAATGGAATCCTTCGAAGGAGCCTTGTTGATGAGACTCAGGATTTAGTTGTAGTGGTCAATAATGAATACCGGTAAAGACAAGGCAGTAGAAGTAGCTGATGAACCAATGTCAGAAGTTGAGTGATCAATTACCTCTGACTTGAAGGCCATAGTTGCCTGTGGAATTTTCTTCTTTGTGAACTTAAAATCTGAGGGGAAACTAATCAGTTAGTAGCAATTATCATAACGATAGCCCTTAATTTTGCAGTAGTCGCAAACCCAATTGTATCGGTAGTGACCTGAACTTTTGGAGGTATTTGAAAACATTGTAGTAGTCTTTACAATAGGAACTTCAGACAAGTGCACACGTGTGATTCCTCTTGTACTATCATCAAATATGCTTGATTTATCAAAGGAAGTGGTTGCATAAGTAAAATCTGACTCTACTGAACCAGATGCGCATAATTTAATTAAGAAACCTCATAATTGCATGATGCAAACGGGACCAAAGAACTATACTTGTCCTACAAAATTTTGAGACATCTGAAGTAAATAGAAACAGTAGACTCACCCTAGTTAAGAGTTGTAATAGATCGATGAAGGAAGAAAATCCTTGACCTATTAACTTTGGTCAAAGCGTTCCTTCAAATCTTGCCACGCCAATATCGCATTGGAAGCAAACACAATCCCAACCGAAAGTTCTTGATTCACGGAGTTAAGTATCTAGGATAACACGATTGCATTGCATCTCTCCCATTATGGATGCAATGTCAACTCATAATCGTCTTTGTGATAGTTTCATCAATGAATCCCAGCTTGTTTTTTTGCAAGAAGGCAATCTGCATCAATTTGCTCCATATACTATAGTTTTCCAAACCCACAAGCTAATAAGAGACTAAATGCACTCCTGGCATATCCGAAGGGTGCAGAAACAATGGATGATTGAAATCAATGATGCCTTCTATGCTTTACGCCTGAAACCCTAATCAAACTCAATAAAAAACAAACACAATTAGAGAAATCTAAAGGAAAAACCTTGCCCTGATACCATGTTAAAAAATTGAGAAACTTAAAAAATTTATTTGATTTTTCATTCATATATCTTACAAAATGATTTACAAAAATATAAACATCCAGAAACTGTACCTGCAAGATTCACAATGGAATCCTTCGAATGGGACTTGTTGATGAGACTTAGAATTTGGTTGTAGTGGTCAGTAAAGACAATACAGTAAAGTAGCTGATGAACCAAGCTCAGAAGTTGAGTGATCAGTTACCTCTGACTTGAAGGCCATAGTTGCCTATGCAATTTTCTTCTTTGTGAACTTAAAATCTGAGGGGAAACTAATCAGTTAGTAGCAATTATCATGACGATAGCCCTTAATTTTGCAGTAGTCGCAAACCCAATTGTATCGACAGTGACCTGAACTTTTGGAGGTATTTGAAAACATTGTAATAGTCTCTACAATAGGAACTTCAGACAAGTGCACACGTGTGATTCCTCTTGTACTATCATCAAATATGCTTGATTTATCAAAGGAAGTGGTTGCATAAGCAAAATCTGACTCTATTGAACAGATGCGCATAATTTAATTAAGAAACCTCACAATCGTATGATGCAAACGGGGCCAAAGCACTATACTTGTCCTACAAAATTTTGAGACATCTGAAGTAAATGGAAACAGTAGATTCACCCTAGTTAAGAGTTGCAATAGATCGATGAAGGAAGAAAATCATTGACCTATTAACTTTGGTCAAAGCGTTTCTTCAAATCTTGCCACGCCAATGTCGCATTGGAAGCAAACACAATCCCAACCGAAAGTTCTTGATTCACAGAGTTAAGTATCTAGGATAACACGATTGTATTGTATCTCTCCCATTGTGGATGCAATGTCAACTCATAATCGTCTTTGTGACAGTTTCATCAATGAATCCCAGCTTGTATTTTTGCAAGAAGGGCAATCTGCATCAATTTGCTCCATATATTATAGTTTTCCAAACCCACAAGCTAATGAGAGACCAAATGCACTCCTGGAATATCCGAAGGGTGCAGAAACAATGGATGATTGAAATCAACGATGCCTTTTATGCTTCACGCCTGAAACTCTAATTAAACTCAATAAAAAACAAACACAATTAGGGAAATCTAAAGAAAAAACCTTACTCTGATACCATGTTAAAAAACTGAGAAACTTAAAAAATTCATTTGATTTTTCATTCATATATCTTACAAAATGATTTACAAAAATATAAATATCCAGACACTGTACCTGCAAGATTCACAATGAAATCCTTCGAAGGAGCCTTGTTGATGAGACTCAGAATTTGGTTGTAGTGGTCAGTAATGAATACCGGTAAAGACAATGCAGTAAAGTAGCTGATGAACCAAGGTCAGAAGTTGAGTGATCAGTTACCTTTGACTTGAAGGCCATAGTTACCTGTGGAATTTTCTTCTTTGTGAACTTAAAATCTGAGGGGAAACTAATTAGTTAGTAGCAATTATCATGACGATAGCCTTTAATTTTATAGTAGTCGCAAACCCAATTGTATCGGCAGTGACCTGAACTTTTGGAGGTATTTGAAAACATTGTAGTAGTCTCTACAATAGGAACTTCAGACAAGTGCACACGTGTGATTCCTCTTGTACTATCATCAAATATGCTTGATTTATCAAAGGAAGTGGTTGCATAAGCAAAATCTGACTCTACTGAACCTGATGCGCATAATTTAATTAAGAAACCTCACAATCGCAGGATGCAAACGGGACCAAAGCACTATACTTGTCCTACAAAATTTTGAGACATCTAAAGTAAATAGAAATAGTAGACTCACCCTAGTTAAGAGTTGCAATAGATCGATGAAGGAAGAAAATCATTGACCTATTAACTTTGGTCAAAGCGTTCCTTCAAATCTTGCCACGCCAATGTCGCATTGGAAGCAAACACAATCCCAACTGAAAGTTCTTGATTCACGGAGTTGAGTATCTAGGATAACACGATTGCATTGCATCTCTCCCATTGTGGATGCAATGTCAACTCATAATCATCTTTGTGACAGTTTCATCAATGAATCCCAGCTTGTTTTTTTGCAAGAAGGGCAATCTGCATCAATTTGCTCTATATACTATAGTTTTCCAAACCCACAAGCTAATAAGAGACCAAATGCACTCCTGGCATATCCGAAGGGTGCAGAAACAATGGATGATTGAAATCAACGATGCCTTCTATGCTTCACGCCTGAAACCCTAATCAAACTCAATAAAAAAAACACAATTAGAGAAATCTGAAGGAAAAAACCTTGCTTTGATACCATGTTAAAAAACTAAGAAAATTAAAAAATTCATTTGATTTTTCATTCATATATCTTATAAAATAATTTACAAAAACATAAACATCTAGAAACTGTACCTGCAAGATTCACAATGGAATCCTTCGAAGTAGCCTTGTTGATGAGACTTAGAATTTGGTTGTATTGGTCAGTAATGAATACCGGTAAAGACAAGTTAATAGAAGTAGCTGATGAACCAAGGTCAGAAGTTGAGTGATCAGTTACCTCTGACTTGATAGCCATAGCTGCCTATGGAATTTTCTTCTTTGTGAACTTCAAATTTGAAGGGAAACTAATCAGTTAGTAGTAATTATCATGACAATGGCCCTTAATTTTGTTGTAGTCACAAACCCCATTATATTGGTAGTGACCTGAACTTTTGGAGGCATTTGTAAACATTGTAGTAGTCTCTACAATAGGAACTTCAAACAAGTGCACACGTGTGATTCCTCTTGTACTATCATCAAATATGCTTGATTTACCAAAGGAAGTGGTTGCCTAAGCAAAATCTGACTCTACTGAACCAGATGCGCATGATTTAATTGAGAAACCTTACAATCGCATGATGCAAACGGGACTAAAGCACTGTACTTGTCCTACAAAATTTTGAGACATGTGAAGTAAATAGAAAGAGTAGACTCACCCTGGTTAAGAGTTGCAATCGATCGATGAAGGAAGAAAATCCTTGACCCATTAACTTTGTCAAAGCATTCCTTCAAATTTTGCCACGCCAATGTCGCACTGGAAGCAAACACAATCCTAACCGAAAGTTCTTGATTCACGGTGTTGAGTATCTAGGATAACACAATTGCATTGTATCTCTCCTATTGTGGATACAATGCCAACTCATAATCGTCTTTGTGACAATTTCATCAATGAATCCCAGCTTGTTTTTTTTGCAAGAAGGGCAACTTGCATCGATTTGCTCCATATACTATAGTTTTCCAAACCCACAAGCTAATGAGAGACCAGATGCACTCTTGGCGTATTCGAGGGGTACAAAAACAATGGATGGTTGAAATCAACGATGGATTCCATGCTTCACGCCTAAAACCCTAATCGAACTTAATAAAAAACGAACACAATTGGGGAAATCTGAAGGAAAAAACCTTACTCTGATACCATGTTAAAAAATAAGAAACTTAAAAAATTCATTTGATTTTTCATTCATATATCTTACAAAATGATTTACAAAAATATATACAGTTGTCAAACCATCACCCAAGAAAAAGAAAAAACTGTCATCTGCTAACTAACTCTAACTAATTGAAACTAACAAACTAACTATTTGTTTCAACAGAAACTTGATTTATATTATGATTCATGCATGATCTCTTATCTCCTTACTCACTTTGATGTTTGATTTTAAGTATTGAAAAAGCTCTCAAATTTGGCTGAGTAGAGAAACGGATCAAGGTAAATTTGATTATAGTGTCAATGTACATGCCTTATTCTTCCTTCTCTTATGTATAAATGTACAATTATATGAATCATTTTAATGTGATACAATTGAATTAGGAAGATTAACGTTAACTATACGTTAATCATTAAGGATACATAATTTGATTAATGGACCTGCAAAATTTTAATATATGTATTTTAATTTTACTTTGAACATTAGAAATACATAACTTTAGTCAATATATTTAAATAAATGATCATGAAAGCCACAAATTCCAACAAGAAAATGATATGAAAAATGTTTTATTTTTGGGAGACTACATTTAGATGGCAATTTATCCATATATAGCATGATTTCCATGCTTCATGGAAGAACAATTCTCACGATAATACTTTCCTATTATAAAGAGTTTTTCCTGTTGATAATCCTAGTGATAGTGGTTCATAATTAAAGGAAAAAAAAAAAGGAGAAATCAAAGCAGGGGTTAATTAGATAATTAAAAGGAACAAGGGAAGTACAATTGATAGGACTGCTTGGATGCCAATTTGGTGGCAACGTTGGACTACCTTACCCATACCTCCAGCAAAGAATGTTTTGGCGGAGATTTTAATTTATTTTGTTTCGGAAACTTCACACTCCATCTAAAAATGTGAGAAATATGAGCCACTCTGTTACTTGGAAGACAAAGGGTCTAACAACTGGAATTTATAAGCTAGATTCCAAAATAAAATAATTATTTTAAACAATGAAAATCTCAAAATCAGAAATAAATAAAATAATAATGATAATTTAACCTCTAACCATAGCACTTAATTGATGTTGAACCTATATATACTCAAAGAGCTACCGATAAATCATAACCACCCTATAGATGAGGGATTGTATTTATTAAGGCTTATCAAAAACTCTTTGACCATATAGGTAAAAATATTTTGAGAGAGTAAAAGATATAAGGTAGGGTATTAGATTTGATCATGGGCTGAGTTTGAGTTGGGTCGATACATAATTTTAAGTCCAATTTTTAGGTTGTAGTCGAAAATTTGGCTTAAAATTTTGTCTAAACCCGACCCATATTAAAAATGCTAAACTCGAGCCTGATACGACTCGACCATAATAAATTTTTATATAAAAATAAATTTAAAAATTATAATACATCAAATACACTAAAATAATTAAAATAAATATTCCCCAATAAATTAAAAATTAAAAAAAGTAAAAGCATGTGATTTGGACCAAGCTCGGATAAAAAAAAAATTCCCAAGACTCAATCCATTTAAAAAACATGATTTTTGTCCAAATTCATTTTTTAAACCTATATTTTTTCCTAAACCCTCACACTTTTTGAACAGGTGACCTAACCAATGATCAAGTCTACTAGCTACCATCAAACTCTCCCTCTCACTGTATTTAATCTCAGTAAAATATGATACTTACCCAAGTCAAAATTTTTACTTAATGGTAATGACTATAAATATATAAAACTATTTAATTTGTATTATAAAATTAAGGATCAATCGTATATGTTAAAAATTTTTATTTAATAAATAAATATTCTAACATTCTTTCACTTTGTCCAAACTTTATAACAATATCTTTAATGATAAATTTTAAAATTATATATGAACTTTAATTTAATGTGTAATTATGTACAAAAACTTTATTTTGGTGTAATTATGCATGTGAAACTTTAATTGTGGTTCAAATCTATACTTGAAATTTTAATTTTAATTTAATCATACACATTTAAAGAAATAAATACATGTATTTATTTTTATATTAGATAAATATAATTATTCATGTATGCAACATATAAATATAAAATGATGTTATATCAATAATGGTGCTAAACATTTACAAAAATTAAATCAAATCAAAATTCAAGTATACAATTGCATATTAAACTATAATTAATGTGTAATTTTAATATTTATCTCTATCTTTAACAATACTTTTATACATCATATGTTTAAGTAGAAGAATATATTTAAACGAGTCATGATGATAAATGTATATCATAAAGAATCTTATCAAAATTTTAAGCCAAACCTGATTAATAGGCCTGGGTTTAGCTCGGCCCGAAAAATTAATTTAAATTTTGGTTGGAGGAAAACCAATAATGTTAAAGAATTAGAAGTTTTAAATAACAAAAAACCACAATATGGCTTCATAGAATTGTTGAAGATGCAACAAACAATACTCTCTAGAAAGGAATTATAATCCCAAACAAAAATGAAACAATTTTTCTAGAATTTCACAGGGAAAGATGCAAAAATCCAGGAGATACCCACAAAAGGTAATCAATCCCGAAAATCATTACAACAGAAAGATCATTAAAAGAACTTAATTGTTTTAGAGCATAATAAAATTCAGATCAGAACAACCCATAGACAAAATAGATCTGAAGATAAGATAATACATCTGAAAATAAGTATCAGTAGGCACTAAAGGGGAAGCTTAGAGACGAAATCCATGGCTGGTGAATCCATATTTATGGGCAAAAACCAAGGGGAATAGTTTCTATCTCTGTGTATATATATACCTCAAGCATAAACATTAAACAATTGCAACTAACACAAGATTTAGTCTTTTTAGTTCAATATTTAGGAGGGAAAAGAGAACCCCTTTTTTATTTATTTATTCCTCCTCGTATAAATCAAAGGCAGAGCTTTAAAAAAGAATTAGAGAGTTGAAAGAAAAAAGTTCAAAAACGGTGGAAATGTTTGCGACTGAGAATGGACTTAAAGGAGACCCAAGGCTTCAAGCTATATCAATCGCCATAAGGGTTGTTACCTTCGGTTTCTCAGTCAAGAAGCAATAGTGGTGATTGGTGAACGATGATGGACCAATGGGTGTGTGGTGGATCGGGGGTGATCGGAGTGGTTAACGACGATGGTGGTGGCCGGTGGGTGTTGGAGTGAAGGGATTTAAAGGTGTTAAACTGTTAATGTGAGGGATTATTGGGAGGGCCGGTTGAGGAATCAGGAAAAGAAAAGGGTAACCTGTAAAGCCATGCTATGCTAGTCTCTCTAGTTTTTTTAAGTTTATATTTTTACCTAAATTCTCACTTTTCGGACAAATTTTTAGATTTTTTTGGGACGAATTTTTGGGTTGAATCGAGTAGCCCAACTCATCTTCAGTTTTAAACCAAATTGTGAAAAAAACCTAAATAAAACACAGTGACAGTCCTAGGGATAATTTCATTTCAACCACGTAATCCTGAACAATTTTGATGGTATGGCTTTTTTAGAGGATCAACAATCATCAGTTTTGTATATGTGTTTCAATGAGCATTTCCAAGGATAAGTACTTGATGTTTTTACTTTCAATTTCACTTTTGTTGTTCTTGGTAAAGAACACAATTGTCACTGGAATGCCTCAAAATTTTTGAAATTTATAATTTCCACCATTTTAGGATATAATCAATTAAATTCCTGAGAACATGCATTTTATTATTCATATGTCAGATTAAATTAGACATTGATAAATATCGTTAATCGAATTTAAACATGAAATATTGAATCGGGATATAGACTAACTTGTAAAAAGTTTAAAGCATAAGGTATGAATGTGAGATATAGAGAATTGTCATTAAAGTGGAATGAGGAGGACTAGTATTAAGATTTTTCCAAGGACTAAAGTTGTAATAAGACCATGGGTATGCCATTAGTGGAGGAACTCCATCTACACCGTTAATCTCCGCCAAATTTAAGCTTGAATGAATCTTGTGCATGGTTTATGTTAGTGGAATGTGATGAGAAACCACTAAGGAAATATTTAGAACCTTCCTTAAGACATTTTCTCACCATCTTTATTCGGCTAAGACTAAGGAAATAGAGGAAAAGAAGGGAGAACCTAGCCAAACTAAGACCATCTCTTCATTCTTATGAACTTCAGTGTTATTTTGATTGAAAGGATGATGCTAAGTTTAAGTAGCCTTATTACCCATGTCAAGAGAGGTTAATTTGGAGACTTGATTGTCGTCAAGGTGGGGTCTTGGAAGGAGAAAGGTAAGAAGTTGTGCCATTCATACATTCATAAACCTTGAATTGAAATTTTGGAACTTGTCATTGTGTTGTCTTACAGTGATTAAGGTCTTAATGTTGTATATGTGTATATTTTGAAGCTAAGGAAACTCTTGGAGAAGGAGCTAGTAAAGGAAAGACTAAAGTGGTAGATTGATAGCGTGAAAGGTGGGAATTGGTATTTTGGAAGCTTAATCAAGGTTTGTGCTCAATGATTTCTAGTGTGTTTATTATTGATTATTAATGTGGCTAAAAGATTTTTAAAATAAGCATACAATAAATCTATACAAATTATTGTCCAAAAGGTTCATTTGATTAAGACACCTATTCGTCTATATTCATTCTATAATTATAAAAGAAACATAATTTCTTTTATAAAATTCGTAAAAAAGTATTAAAATTTATAAAATAAGTTAGATATTGATTAAAAATCATAGTTTTTTTTATAAAATTTATAGAAATAATTTATTAAAAACCATAAAAATTTGAAAAAAAAATAATTTTCTCATTTTGATCAAATTATTTGACTAATATAACTTGCTCAAATTGAAAAATGAGGGGTAAAAATATAACAAAAAAAATTGTTAATCTTGTTTTATGATATAAGTTATTGATGCTCGTTTTCAGATTTAAAATATAAAAAAACTATTTTTATAAATTTTATAAAATATTATTTTTTAATTAATTTATAATAATATGTTTTTTTATAATTTCAGAATGTATTTGGACAAACTGGTGTCCAAATTCAAATGAATTTGTACAAAAATTTGTCCAAATTCATTGTGTGCTTATTTTAGAATATTTATTTTTGAATTTTTTTATTTTTACTGATGCCATTAAATACTAATCGCCAACATTAGTCAAAGGGTTAGTTTTTTTAGTTCAAAAGTTCAATTGAGTGCAAAAAATTTAAAAGGATTTAATTGATTTTTTTTTAAAAAATTCGAGTACTTACCATTAACCCTAACTTTAGTATGGAATAAATTGATAAGATGTGATATCTACATGAAGAAGAAAGTATTGTTTAAAGAGCTTAATAGTTGTTTAAAAGAGCTAAAAAATTATTATGTTTAAAATTATGTGATTGATGAATAAGGATGTGAAAAGAATTATTAAATGATGAACTAAAGACCTTATCTTGAATATAGAATTTATATACATGTAAAGTGAATTTATATAATGGTGTTATTGTTGTTTGATTGAAGAGATAGTAAACAAGCATGGCTTTACAGTGATCATAAACATGTTAAATGGTAAGTTAAAGGTATGGTTAACTTCATTTTAGCAATCCTAATAGCTTATTATGTGATTATAATTTTGTGCGAATAAAGAAAAAAACGAATCGTCATTACAATTGTTTATAATAATTGTAAATTAGGAATGAAACTAGTCAAGTATAAATGACATGCCATAAAATATAAATAATAGTACTGCATAATTATGAGATATATATTGTGTATGTTACATTTCACGTCTGATAATATCGTTTACGCTTCACATATTATATTTTGAATGATTATCGTTAGCACTTTGCAACCCTGAAGTACCATTAGCCCTTTGCACGCTAGGGAATTTGGTTGGAACTATTATCAGTGTAACCGGTTAGATTTTTGTTAGTATTTATTCTCATAAGTATTTAAAGAGTGATTTGTTTTCACTCAATGAACACAACAGTTAGTCTGAAAATGGAATAAGCATTTCCAAATTAGTAAGAGATGTTACTTTAAAAAATTTATTAAAAGAAGTGTCATCTTTCTGGGTATTTTCCCACAAGAATCCGATCGATTTCCCTTTTGTTTAAATTTCAAACACAATTTCAAAGTATATTGATGAAGGTTAAAGAAACAATTAACTTTTCTGCACCTGTAAAAATGGCATGGAAGCAATCTATTATATATAATAATTTTGGACCCTTTCTTTTTGGGGGCCAGAAATTTTGTACCCCTTAGATTATATATGTGTAACATGTATGTATGTATATATGTATATATATATATATATATATATACATTTGCATGTACATATATTTGTTACAAAAGATGTTTTAGTTCGGAAATAGAAAAAAATATATATTTCAAAGATAAACTTATTGATATCGGATGTATAAATCAATTTAATTAAATCTAGATTCAATTAACAACTATTTTATATTTATAGTCATTGTTTGCCATCTAATCATATTACTCAAAAGTGAGTAAATTATAATATTTCGTAATTATATATGCTGAAGAATCAAGCATATGAAATTATCGAGAGTTGAATGGAGTTACGAGTAGAAATAAGATTTATATATATATATATATATATAAAGCTTTCGTTAATTTAATGTATGTTATTCAGCTTAGTGAAATCATAATAACTTTGCATAAAGAAGTTTCATGTTTTTAATCTTAGAGGCTAGAATAAAACTTTGCATAAAGAAAAGAACGGAGAAAAGTAAAAGATATTGGCATGATATTCCGGGCCCCATTGGGTCATAGTACAGGAAAAAGTATTTTTTTTTATTTTTTCTGATTTATTATTCATGTTCAGATTTCGCTGACTATATTTATTTCTAAAATTTAAATTCGGATAAAAAACTCGTCGTTTAAAGTACCATTATTGAAACTAAGAAAAGGGCACTAAAATCTGTCATTCAAGCCCAAAACTTAATTCAAATTATTAGAATTTTAATATTTATAACTAGTTTTTTTATTCATAGAAATCGACCTCGTTTGAAATAAAAACAGTAACCAGAAATCCATGGCACTAGTGAAAGTGCAAGTGTCAGAAGACTGATAAAGTGAGGAAGAGATGACAATCACTGCAGGTTGCAGAAGCTGAAAGTTGAGTGCATCTTTGGGAACTAGCAAAGACTTGCTGTTGTTTGAAGCCCCCACTGATTTTAAAATGTACCAACCAAAAGTGAAAACAAAGGATGAATGGTTTTAAAATCTGTCAATGCTGGAGATTAGCTCTACTGTTTTTTCTTTTTTCTTTTTCAATCTATTTCTGCAATTTTCTTTTCTTTCCTTTGATGTTCTATTGCTTCTGCCTAGATTTTGGCATGTTGGTAGCAAATTTTCCCTACTTTTAATATATGTCCTTGTACCATAGTGTGAAGTGCAGTTTGGTCCTAGATTTTGTAACAAATGGGAAAAAAACTATGAATTTTACTAGGTGGAGTAGCATTTTTAACTGAGGGATATGGCATATTCAGTCAACTAATTATAAGATAACCCGAGCCCTTGTAGTTAACCTATACGTATGAAACAAAGTCGAGTTAAATGCAATGATTTTAAGGTACATGAGGTGGAAAGAAGATGACAGATACACATAAAATTAACAAAAATGTAGATGGACCAAAAATGAATTCCGTACTATAGACCTTCTTTTACCCAAATTTTCATGCTTTTTTTAAAGGCAGTGTTGATCCAAAACCAAACAAAACAGAAAACTGAAACTGAAACTGAAAACAGAAGAGGACCAAGACAAGGTAGGGCAGGGGATGGAAAGTTGAAAGTTGAAATGTTGAACTACAAGGGACATTTTATGGTTACCACAAGTTATTCTGAGGGAATCAAATAAAGAAAAGATGATGTATTGCAATCTTCCAATGTCATTGATTTTATCTTTATCTAACATATTAAAGTTGGTTTGGTTTTTTTCCCCCCTCACCTGTCACCAAGCAAAACCCTTTGCTTTATTTCACTGTGTTCCGTAGATTCTCTTGAAACATCCCTGGTAATGTCAGGAGAAAAAAAAAATACAAATCTTATCTTGTAATAACTTTACAATTCATTGACAGATCTTGGTTTAACGAACTTGTGACCGTTTTATATATGGGTTTAGCTGTTCATGTTTTGTGAGGAGTTTTTATCTTGAAAATCTGTTGTTTTTTGAGATACAAATCTTGATTATTTGCCTAAGATTATGTTTGAAGTGACAGCTTAGTTGAACTGTTCCAAAGGATGCCTTTCTCATGGCAATGGGCATCTCATTTTGTTATTTGTGGATTAGAGTCCTCACATTCAACAATGGATCCTGACATTACAGGGATTTAAACTGATGAATTGTTAAGATCCCAGCACCTTCAAAGGAAATTAATGAAAACATGATCTTTGTCTGTCAGAAAAAATGACTTGTTTCAATGTTTAACTTTGATAGAACCACACCATAATATAGTTTTTCTTTACGTCCAATTAATTGAACTAATCAACTATTAATATCGTATTCTAGATAAAATTACAAGTTAAAATTTAAGTTCACTTCACTCGTTAAATTGTAATTTTTATTTTGTACTTAAATCTAAATCGTTTCTTCTCAAAGATAGTGTAAATTGATTGGTTAATTTTATTTACTTACAATTATGCACTAATAAAAAAGTTCCTATTTAAACAATTAATGTGCTCTCCAATCCGTCCAAGTAATCTAACTAAGTAGTCAATGTATAAGGGTAAAAAGACTTGTTGAAATATAATCAATACATTCACTTATTCCACTAAAATTGTCACTTAAAAAGATTTTCTGATAATCAATACATTGGCAAAAATGTTCTCGATATCAAAATCCTTTGAAGATATAATTTTCTCGATATCAAAATCCTTTGAAGATATAATTTTCTATTTAAGGGTACTTTGATTCTTTACTTATCTTGATTCTTGCACACAGAAAGTCTTCACTAATGAGTTGCTACCAAGCTTCAACATTTGACAATTAAGGAACCAAAACAATTTAAATAAAATATCTCTGCATAGACAATGACTTAGAGTTCTATTCTGATGAGTTTAATAAATTATGCAAGTCAAAAGATATCGTGAGACATTTGACAGTTCATCATACTCCACAGTAAAACGGCATTGCAGAACGAATAAACAGAACGATCATGGAGAAGATTCGATATATGTTGTCAAATGCCAACTTACCAAAGTCGTTTTGAGGCCGAAGTAGTCTCTATTGCATATTTTTTAATCAACCGATCTCTATCTGTTGCCATTGAGAAAAAGACTCCACAAGAGGAATGGTCTGGTAATCCTATTGACTATTCTGATTTAAAGATCTTTGAGTGTCCTGCGTATACTCATGTTGATAATGAGAAATTGGAATCGAGATCCATGAAATGTGTTTTTCTTGGTTATAAAGCTGGTGTAAAAGAGTATAAGTTATGGTGTCCTAAAAATAGAAAAGTTGTGATTAGCAGAGATGTTGTTTTTTATGAGACTACTATGCTACCTATCTTATCTCTTAAAGACTCTTCCAATAAAGAAAATCAAAAGTAGGTGGAGCATCAAATTAATCTAGAATCTACAACAGAGTTGACTCCTCAAGCCAGTACAAAAATTCAAAATCAAGTTGCTTCATCACCACAATACTCTATCGCCAAAAACAGAACTAGAAGAGAAATTAAACTTCCAAAGAAGTATGCCGAGGCTGATCTAGTTCCTTATACTTTAATTGTTGCTGAAGATATTGATGCAAACTGAGAGCCATCTAATTATTCTGAGGCAGTTAGCTGTGAAGAATCAGAAAAGTGGATGTTTGCTATGCAAAAGGAGATGTAATCACTCCACAAAAACAAGACATAGGATCTTATAAAACTTCCTAAAGATAAAAAGGATGTTCATTGTAAATGAGTGTTTAAAAAGAAAGAAGGGACTCCAAGAGTTGAAGAACCAGGATATAAAGTAAGGCTTGTTGCAAAGGGTTACAGTCAAATTCCAGGAGTGGATTTCACAAATGTGTTCTCCCCAGTTGTGAAGCATAGTTTGATTCGAGCTTTACTTGGTATTGTAGCCATGCATGATTTGGAGCTCGAGCAATTAGATGTAAAAATTGTATTTTTGCATGGAGAACTTGAGGAGGATATTTACATGTAACAACCAGAGGGTTTTACAGTCTCAGAAAAATAGGACTATATTTGCTTGTTGAAAAAATCACTTTACGGTTTGAAAAAGTCACCAAAACAATGGTACAAGAGGTTTGATTCTTTTATGACTTCTCATGATTTTAAAAGAAGTAGCTTTGATAGTTGCATTTACTTTAATAAAAACAGTGATGGTTCTTTTATGTATCTATTCCTTTATGTTAATGACATACTAATAGCAGCAAAAAATAAAGAAGAGATAAGAAAGGTCAAAGCCTAAGTAAGTGAAGAATTTGAGATAAAAGATATGGGACCAGCAAAGAAGATACTTGGTATGGAGATTCTCAGAGATAGAAAAGTAAGTAAATTGTACCTAAGTTAGAAGGGGTACATTGAGAAAGTTCTTTACAGGTTCAATATGCAGAGTGCTAAGCTTATTAGTACTGCTTTAGTAGCCTATTTTAGACTTTCATTGGTTTGGTCTCCACAATCAGATGATGAGATTGAGTACATGTCACATGTTCCATACTCTAGTGCAGTGGGATCTCTCATTTACGCTATGGTTTGTTCACGTCCAAATTTATCATATGCAATCAGTGCAGTTATTAGATACATGGCGAATCCTGGTAAAGAACATTGGAAAGTAGTTCAGTGGATTTTAAGATACTTACGAGGTACTACTGATGTTTGCTTACAGTTTGGAAGAATTAGAGATGGAGTCATTGGGTATGTTGATGTTGATTTTGCTGGAGACCTTGATAGAAGAAGATCTCTCACATGTTATGTGTTTACAATCGAAGGTTATGCAATCAATTGGAAAGCCACTTTGCAAACTACAATCGTTTGTCTACCACTGAAGCTGAGTACATGGTGATTACTGAGGCTTGTAAAGAAGTTATTTGGTTGAAGGGACTCTTTAGTGAACTCAATGAAGACCTTCAAATTAGTACAGTATTTTGTGACAGTCAGAGTGTCATCTTCCTTACAAAAGACCAAATGTTTCATGAGAGAACAAAACACATTGATGTTCGATAGCATTTTGTTCGTGATATTATTACTCGTGGTGATATTGTTGTGAGTAAAATTAGTACTCATGAAAATCCTACAGATATGATGACTAAGTCACTTCTTATAACCAAGTTTGAGCATTGCTTGGACTTAGTTGGTGTTCATTGTTGAAGTTAAACCCTTAAAGAGGTTTTATGTAAGAGGTGGATAACTTATTCATTGAGAGTTCGAGATGAAGAACTTGTTCATTGAGAATTCATGTCAAGGTGGAGATTGTCAGAATTAAGTGACCTGAATCCTTATTTAAATAAAATATAGTGGTAAAATAAAATAAAAGTAAAATCCATATAAAACTACACTTCTTTTATTTTATTTTAGAATAAGATTTTTTAAACCTTATTAAACTCCATCTATTTAATATTGATTAGAATAAGGTGTTTCAATCTTACTACACTCCTATTAGAATATGGTTTTACAAGCCTATAAATAGACATAGTCTACTCCTCTTGTAATCATTTTGAATTCGACATAGTGAATTTTCTTCTCCTCTGCCCATGATTTTTTCCTGAAAGGGTCTCTACGTAAAAATTTGTATGTTCTTTAATTATTTTCTTTCTCTTTTCTTTGCATATATATTATCGTTACCGACATTCTATTTTTTTCAACAAGTTATACTAGTTTTTCTTTAAGCTGCAACCGACGGTTATAAATAGCACTAACAATCTCTTCTTTTGACATTTTTCGACAAAAACTTTAATAGTATATCAAAAAATATAATCAACTCAACATTTCTCCTACCCTTAATCAATTAATGCAAAGTAACAAAAGCATTAACAATTAAAACAGAAGATAAGGAATCATCAAATAATATATTGGCGACATTTCACCACCAAATACATATCGAAATATTATTAGTATCATTATCAAAAAAAATTCTCCAAAAAAAAAATTTCAAGTTCATCGACATCAAACAAGAACTTCTTCAAGGAAAAAAATCTTTAAAAAGAACCGGGAATCACCTAACTAGCAACCAATACTCTCAGTATCTTCATTTGGAATTATCTCCTCAAAATCTACTACAACATGTTTTCCTGCCACTTGAAAGAATACTTCAATTTTGGTAGCATAGAGGCTTCTTCTATGTCAACTCTTTATGACCTTTGCTTTATAAGAATCTAGAATGTGAGGGAGGAAAAAGGCGATGCCAGCCTTGTATTCTTGGTCTCTACGTGCTTAATAATTTCATTAAATATCATCTGGCCAAATTCAGCATGAGCAAAAGAAACAACTTTTCAAAGGAACACAACTAGCTTCTTAGTAACGAATAGAGGTGTGCATGGCTCGGGCCGGGCTCAACTAAAAATTTAGGCCCATTCATCGGGCTCGGGTCGGGCCGGCCCAAAAAATGGGCCTAAAATTTTGCCCAAGCCCGACCCATATAAAAATGCTAAAACTCAGCCCAGGCCCAGCCCAGCCGTATTAATTTTTAATATTATTTTATATAATTTTTAAATATATATAATACATCAAAAATACTAAAAAATCAAAATAAATATTTTCCAACAAATTGAAAATAAATTTTTTAAAAATATATAGACTTAAATAACATTAAGATATATGCAACTTAACAAGCAAATACCTCTAAAATAATAACAAAATTAACAAATGCCTTTAAAATAATAACAAAATTAACAATAAAATAAGTTTTATACGATATCCAAATAATAACAACAAAATAGTAGCAACATAATAGTAATATGGTAGCAAAATAGGGAGAAAACAACAAGAAAATAACATTCAAAAATAAAAAAAATAGCAGATTTTTTTTTCATTTAGTGAATTCGGGCCGGGCCGGGCCCGGGCCAAAAATACTTTACCCGAGGCCCGATCCATTTTTTAAACAGGCCTTATTTTTTGTCCAAGCCCATTTTTCGGGCCTATATTTTTGCCCAAACCCTCTCACATTTTGGGTGGACCTTCGGGCCGGGCTAGGCCGCCCAGCCCATGCACACCTCTAGTAATGAATTCCTCGTTGCTATGGCTTGGAATGTTGCATATATAAGCTCAAGCTCAAAAGCTTTAGTTTTCACATTGTTGGTCAACTAGGTTACAAGATCATCATAGTCTGCCTCTAATTGATCATCATCCATTGTTGGTCAAAGAAGGATTTTCCTTGCATCTTTCATCCCTCAAAGGAAATTTCTATTTATTTTATGTCAAGATATTTATAAGAAGCAATCGACATTGCATAAAATAGGAAGGAATGACCGTTTTGGTAGATTAGAACACTGTAAGTCTATTAGCTTGAGAGAGGCAATTTCTTTTCCAAGCAATAAGCTTGTTTTTATTATACTTGAACAGATATAGAAACTCATTCTTCATTTTTGCATGCACATACGGCGTTAGGTGCATCCTTTTCATACTGTAGAAAGTAGTTTTTCAAAGGTGATCATTGCTTGAAATCTCTTTTTTTTCTTTAATCATTATATGTACATTAATGTATGTGTAGTTACTAACTTTTGAGGTTCTTTATAAATATTAATGGTTCACTTCAGCTAATAATTTTCATTTATAAGGCATTTATGGATCATAGTAAAAAGAAAAAAAAAATAAGGATTGAGGAAAATAACTTTTCCTATAATTTCTTATTAATTAATAAATATTACTTTACCAAAATAAATAAAAAAACCATTCCATTTATTCATTTATTTATATGTAATCAATAATACCATTAAAAAGTATATTTTTAGTCTAATATATTATTTTATTAAGATTTTATTAAATTTTGAGACGAAAACTCAAATTTAACAAATCTTAGATATTATTTTGACATGGAATTCAAGTCATGCACCCTTACAATTTATTTATATATTACAATTTGATAATCTTAATATTAAGATAAATTAACTTTATTTTATTTTAACTTTGAACCAACACTAAAATATCGATATCACATTCTAAAAAAATCTTTAACTTTTTTTTATGGTAGAATTGAAGCCCGATAACATATGTTTTTAGAATCATTATATTTAACATTCATTTGCTATAATGAGTCTATCAAGCTGATTTTACCACAATAAGGGTGAGTTTGGATGAGTGGTACATTTACATGCCATTAGTATAAAAATAACGACGACGAGATTAAATACTATAACAATATTGTAACGTGAGACAACAAATAAACTAAATGTACTATATTGCACCTAATTGCGCATCCAAATTCACCCTCTTAAGTCTACCAAAACTCTCACGATTGCTCTTCTTTTTCTTTTCAAGATTTTGGAGGAAAGTGACAAGTTTGGATTTTGTTTCTCAATTATTAGCAAAGTCAAAACCCCTATCATCTTCAACTGTATATAGTCAATCTAGTTTTTCCCCAAAGTCTACAACAACTCCCCAATATTATACATAATTCACTTCCTATATCTACAATAATAAGAGCAAGACTGTCCAATATAGCTAAATAAGTGCTCGCAAGTTGGTGAACATGACTAATCTCAAATTGTAAGGTGGGTAAGATGCATATAAGTATGATACTTTCAAGGTTTGAGTGCAAACAAATAACCCAATATGTAGATTATGTTATGGAGTGGTAATTTTGGCTGATAATAAGCCTTAAACATAGCCGATGTTGAGTTTCTTGTACACTGTTTTTAAAGATTTTTAGATGCTAAAACCTACGATAGATGATAGACCTCGTCCAAATTACTTTACTAGTCTTGGGTTAATGCCCGAATGGCCCCAGTTACACTTTTTAAACAGTGAAAAAAAGTGACACAATTTCAAACTATGTAAGCGGGTCTGTGGGGGATTAGAAAAGAAAAGCCTTGAGATTTGCTTGCTACCAAAATCCAAAAATTTCCCGGCCATGGCCTAAGATTCCAAGCCATATGTGCTTATGAAGCAAATTGATAAAGAAATTACTGAGCAGATTGATGTTAAGCAGCAAATAAACGCAATATAATTTTATAGTAGACTGTAATACAGGCTAAGGGTATTCAAGAAAGAGTAATATAGGATCACTTATCAATCACATATGGTTGCTGGAACCAAACAATGTCTTATCAAATTCTAAAATCCATAGAAAAAAGGCAAAAGTAGGCAAAGAGTATTCCTAAATCTGCAAAGTCGATGGCAATATTTTAAATAACTCGAAGTTGAGTGGTAAATTACTAATCAACACCCTTTATAAACTCCATTTGAGAACATGGTTCTGGATTCCCCTTATACAATAAAAATGGTGGTTGGCCCTTCTTACCTAAAAACCTTGCACCCCCTTCAAGCCTTTTCATTGAAATCACCATCTTCAACCTTAGGCTGCATGAAAATCAAAACTCTAATTCACACCCTTGTCTATGCTCAGTTTTGTCGTCTAATTCGAGCATTTTCCAAAGCAAAATCTACTTTCATTCTAATTTGTAAACAAAGCAAGCCTATTCAATATTTGATTTCCAACTCAAAGACCACAAGAAAGAAGTACAGGCACAAGAAACTCTTCTTTGGTTCATTCAGGCTACACTATAATTGGTGCTCTTCTCATGTAACACCAGTTCCAGCTCCAGTTCTAGAAGCAACTCATTCAACCTGGAATTCAGTGGTTTCAACTGATCAGCAATGTGATGAGGACACTGTGGAGTCTGAGCTTTCAGGTTACCTTCAATGGCTAGAAGAAAAGAAGGGTAATGGTAATTCTACTGTTGAGACAGATATCAATGAGATTGATAAGCTAGCAGAAATGTTTATAGCTAATTGCCATGAAAAGTTCAGGTTGGAGAAGCAAGAGTCTTATAGGAGATTCCAGGAAATGTTGGCTAGAAGCATGTGAAGGGTTTTCTTAATTATTTGCTAATAATCCTTTTTTTTTTTTTGTTAATTTTATATCCTAGTAAAACTTTTCACCTCTTATATATTTTGTGTTTGGAGAATTGTATACATGATAAGAGTGTGGGGTGCTTACTCCTATTCTTCCCTTAAATTTGTGATGACAAGCCCTCCTTTGTAGGAATAGAAGAAAAAAATCCGGTGCAAATTTCCAGAATTGTATGATCACTTCCATTGAGACAGCTGGTAGATGAATGCTTATCCACTTTGATTAATATATTAGGTTAATTTGGGATCAGTAACTTCATCATTTGTTAAAGTTATATATAGAGTTGTTACACTTCTACCAATGTAATTAAGCCAACTTTTTCAACCAACTTGTGTAAGAAACATGAACATCTGGAATTAATTATTAGTTCACTGATTTTGTCATGGGAAGTGTACTAGATTCAATGTCTAAATGACATATAATGTTCCTTGCTCTAATTCCTTTATACCTATTTTTTTACGAAGTCAAAGCAATTGGGAGATCTTCTTATCTATTCAAAACAATGATATGAAGCTCCCCAAAGAAAGGCAAACTAAAGGAAAAACATTTTGTTGAACCTACTCCAAATCCTAAAAAAGGAATGATGATCTTGATGAATCTCATATATGATGAAAGGCACATGTATACGGCCATGGCATGAAGCTCTTGTGACATAAGGTACCCATTGACATAATCAAAGACACATCCTCGTTAGCTATAACTTTTATACACAAATTAATTCAATTTGATTGAATGATAAGGAGTTTGATACATTTTAAATAAGGTCTTGATTTTGAATCTTGTGAATGGAGAAAATAGATATTAAAAAAAAAATATCTTTGTCCAACTCGATATAACTTTAAAATAGTCGATGCCAATATGACTACACTAGGAGATCTTCAACTAGATGCAAAACTTTCGTAAAGTCAAGGATGCCTTACACTCACCACAAAGATTTATGAGAAAATATATATAAATGCGAACCTTAGCTGTGATTTATTGGTCAAGTGTTAACCTTCCCAAAAATAACCTAAGTTCAAATCATCGTTGTAATATATATATATATATATATATATATTAAAACTGCATTATCATTTATTTTTCATTTTACATTGTAATGATTGTTTTTAAACTTGTCAAATTAATTGATTTGTTGTAAATATTAATTTACAAATTAATTGATTATCTCTTAAAAGTATGTGGCACATCTATGTTAACCATGACAACTTCTTCGTGAAGATTCTTTTGAGTAAAGCAAGAGCCTCAAAATCTCTTAGTGTTGTATGTTAATTACCATGAGCATAGATGCTTATTTGACTAGGCCTCAGTTGTTATTAGCTAGTTGATACCCACAGATGTCACTGGTAAGGTTGATAGGGGTATCGTTCGGTTTTCTTTAATTGTTGAAACTTCTTTTGCAAAATCTAACATAGTTGTTGTGATGATCACTAAACTAACTATAAATACGACTAAGGCAAGCGCACCTATTGAACAATAGTATAGCTATGGTGAGTAGGGAATATTGTATCCACGAGGACTAAAAGTACTAGTAATTATCGTTTTTCTATTATTTAGCCGACAAATTAGAGTGATTGTTTTTAATCTAAAACTACTAAACTAATCTAACTAAGAACGCAACAGAGAATAAAATAGGAAAATAATTGAAGATAACCAATGAGATAGACAATACCCAAGAAAGAATCCACCTAGACTTCACCTATTATTATGAATCTGAATTAAACAATTTATTCACTTGTGTTTTGGTCCATAGAAATCCCTAAATTATGTTAATATCTCTTTCGAGAGTAAGAACAATTAACTCTAGGTTGATTAATTGAAATCTCTTTCTAATTAAAACCCCTATTGTCCCATTAACTCGATCTATGGATTCCCCTATTAGATTTAACTCTAATTTGGTAGATTTATGTCGTCCTATTTCTAGGATTTCATGTAACTCCACTCAATTATGCTAGATCTACTCTTAAATAGGGACTTTTGCTCCACTGAAATAAGCACATTGAACTTGAATTAATATCTTAGAAATATTAAAATAAAAAATAAGGATACATAATTGAGAACAAGAATCAAGTATTTATCACGTAAATTAGAAATCAAATAATAAGATTCATCATAGGTTTCATCTTCACTAGGTATCTAGGGAATTTAGTTCATAATCTTAAATGAAAATATCTCAAAGTCAAAATAACCACAAGACATAAAGAAACTCAATAAAACTTTGAAAGAAATTAAATGGAAATCTTCGACCTTGAGGGAGATCCTTTTCCAAGTTGATTCCGATGGCGTTCTTCGAGTGCTTTCTTCGATCTTCTCTCAATGCCCCCTTTAGGTCTTCTAATTGGTATTTATAGACTTTAGAATGTTCAGAAAGCCTAAAAATCGAGTTTTTCCACGTATTTGGGAAGTAGGGTGCGATATTGACACGGGCTGGCACATGGGCGTGTGGCCAGCCCGTGTGGAAATGCTTAGGCCATGTGGATCCTGGAAACAGCTCTATTTGTTCGATTTTGGCTCATTTTTCGCTCCTTTTGCTCCCAAATGCTCTCCTAAGTATAAAGACATAAATTTAAAGGATTAGGAGCGTCAAATTCATTAATTTACATAATTAGTCATCCAACAACGCATCAAGAATGGGATTAAAAATATGTTACTTTTATGGCTTATCAAATATCCCCACTTAAGCGTTTGCTTATCCTCAAGCAAAATCCTCAACTCACAATTAATATTAATCTTTCTCAACTTATAATTCTCATCAATGATGCTTCGTCATAATTCACAAATAATCATACATTGATAATTCAACTAAAAGAGAACTAAAGATTCAAACAATCCAAGTCAAACATTTTTAAAGTATGAAAACATAGGTATTTTCCCTTATGTAAGTAATTACCTTTAATTCAAAATCGACAAGAATCGACATCCTCACTAAAGATTCACTCAAATCACTCAAGTGTTTGAGGTTCAAGAATAAGCACTCAATAGTCAAACATGAAAAGTCATTACCATAGGCTTGCATGAAAATCAAATCTCTACCATTATAAACTGAGATGATACACAAATCAAAAGGCCTTTAAGAGGTTGTAATGGGGTTTAGGTTAAGGGTGTGGAGAAAGGCTAAAAAAGTTGGTTAAAATAGAGATCGAATTGATAAATTACCAAATTAGAAAAAGAAACAAATGCTGAATTAAAAACAATTACATCAATCGAAAACTGTTCAAGCTCAATTAACATAGAACTAAATAATAATCAATATATATATATTTTCTTCGATTTTCTTCTTTTTTTTCTTTTTTTTTTTACAACAAGAAATAATTCAGCAAATTAAAGAAAGAGCTTAGTTAGGAAATTAATCAAATCAAATCTCGATAAAAAGGGAGTCAATAAAACAGGAAAAATTCTCAACGAGCAAAAAATGAGTTATGGGTTAACATTAATGGGTAAATCAAGAAACGGTGTGTTAGGCTCAACAGGGTTCACTAAGGGTTAATTATGTAGGTAGGCTTTTTATAGGATAAGTGGGTTAAAACCTAATTGCCTTTATCATTTCAATATATCAAGTCAAATGTGTGGTCTCGACATGCATAATCGAAGCAAGTTCTAGAATAACAAATCAAATTGATACGCTAATAACCAATAATAAAAATGAGCAAGAAAAATATATTCTCTAAAGGCTCAAAATCTCATACAAAAAATTATGATTTTTGATGTCAAATTTGTAAATTTAAAACTTCAAGATAATACTTCAATTCAGGGAAACAACCTAAAATTTTTAATTCTGAAAATAAACTTATCATGCTTGATTCTCTCATGTCTTAAATTTTAAATCAACCAATACAAAATTATCGGCAAATTAATTTAAAACACATCAACAAAAGTGACAAATCGATAAAAATTCATTTTAATATGAGTAGGAGAAAATTACTTAAATACAAGACATAATTCAATGATTTTCTAATAATTATATAAATAACCTCCCCATACTTAAGATGTACATTGCCCTCAATGTACAAACAAATATAATCAAAGTATAACAGAATATCATAAGAGAAAGAGAAAACTAGAACTGCCCTGAATATTAGATAAAATCCCCACAATAGTGAAAAGCGGAATTATAGTCAAATCTAAATGTAACGCATGATTCCGAGCAAACTAATAAGAAAATAAACACAAATAATAGAGAAGATTAAGGGGTTATAACTCGATTAAAAACAACCATAAAAATATATTTCAAAAGATAATAATTAAAATAAGTTTAAGAAAATAAAAAAAACTAAAACAAAATTAAAAAGAAAGATAAATAAAAAATAATAATAAAGCAAAAATAATAATAATAATAATAATAATAATAATAATAATAATAATAATAATAATAAACTCAATGATACAAATAAACTTAAAGGTAATTGTAATAATAATGGTAAAAAAATACTAAAAATAATAAAAATAGCAGAAAAGTTAAAATAAATTTAAAATCTAAATATAAGAATAAAAAATAAAAATTAGTAAAATAAAAATAAATAATATAAAAATAATAAATAAAATAAAATAAAATAAAAAGGAATTCTAGGGTTTAGGCTTACACGACCATGTGGAGTATTTTCAGCTCCTGTGCGATTAAAAATTAACCCAGTTTTCGCACGGCCATGGACACGTCTGTGTGTCCAGGCCGTGTGACACACAATGCTATGTGCCAGGCCATGTATGTTTTCCTTCGCTTCTCCCCTGCCCATGTGAGATCTCGCACGCCCGTGTGGCTTGACCGTGTCTCTCTCGCGGCCGTGTCTCCTGCCCGTGTAACTCTCTAGCTTTAAAAAAAATTAGTTTTAGGTTTCACACGGCTTAGGACACACCCGTGTGTCTAGGCCGTATGGGTCACATGGTCATGTCTCTAGGTTGTGTGTGTCATTTTACGCTGTGTAACTGTTGAATTTTTGAAAATTTAAGTCTCAGTATCCACATGGCCAAGAACATGCCCGTATGTCCAAGCTGTGTGGGTCACACTGCCATGTTGCTAAGCCATGTAACTCACTGTCGAACCCCTTATAGTGCACATGACCTAGGACTTGGGACACGCCGTGTGTTTAAGTCGTGTAGGTCAAAAACATTTTTTTTTTAATTTTTTTAAATTTTGAAAATTAATTATTTTTAAAAATAACATGAAATAAAATTAAAAGAATTAGCAATATCAATACTTGGGTTGCATCCCGTGAAGTACTTATTTAAAGGTCTAAGTTCGACTTACCTCGCATTCGTACGATCACGGTGGTTCGTGGAGTCGAAACTCCTCTTTCTTGTTATCAATTTTATTATCAATATAAGGTTTAATTTGAGTACTATTTACCTTAAATGTGCCAAATTTAGAATGAGTTACCTCGACTATACCGTATAGGAAGACATACAGTACCGAAAAGGGATTTGATCCGTTTGCATCAAACTCCGAAGTGGCAATTTGAGGATCCATTTTATCTAGAAGAACCTTGTCTCCAACCTTAAATTGTTTCATTCTATCCACATGCTTACCATGGTGTCTCCTTAACTCTTCATCGTGCTTTTTCGGTTTCTCCTTACCACGTGTTCGCCATTCATCTAGTTCATCGATTTGCAACATTTGTTCATCATTAATCGTTATGTTTTTGTCGCATGGATTGGAACATGGCTCCATCACGTTTTTCCGAGGGGTTTCCTGCAAAGAAGTTTGAGCCTTATGGTTACTCATATTAACAAAACTTGTAAAATCATCTCGGTCATTAGATATCTTAACAGAATCATGAACTTAGAGAGTAATCATTTCATCACTTACACGAAATACTAACTCACATGTACCAACATCAATAATAGTTCTAGCAGTTGCTAAAAAGTGTCTTCCTAAAATTAAAGGTACTTCATTACCCTCATCCATGTCTAAAACAACCAAAAAAATGGGAATATGAATTTATCAATTTTTGCAAGAACATCTTCAATAATGCTCCTAGGAAATCTAATGGTTCTATCTACTAATTGAATACTCATCCTAGTTTGTTTGGGTTTCCCAAGACCTAATTGTTTAAACATTTTATAGGGCATGACATTAATTCTTTCCCCTAAATTAGCTAAAGCATTATTAATATTCAAACTACCAATTTAACAAGGAATAGTAAAACTCCGTAGATCTTTCAATTTGTTGGGTAGTTTATTTTGCAAAATGGCTGAGCAAACTACATTTAGCTCTACATGCGACGAATCATCTGACTTTCTCTTATTCGCCAAAAGCTCTTTTAAAAATTTAACGGAATTGGGCATCTACGAAAGAGCTTCAATAAACGGTAAGTTAATATGTAACTTTTTTAGAAGTTTAAGAAATTTACCAAATTGTTCATTCATATGGTCTTTCTTCATCGCATTAAGATATGGCACTCGAGGTTTATATTCCTTACCGACTGATTTTTGTTCATTCTGGCTTACCTCGACCTTACAATTACTTACCACACTTTATTGCTTCAATTTTGGTTCAGATTCAACTAACCTTTATTTATCTCGCACAATAATTGCATGAAGCTACTCCCTAGGGTTAGTTTCGGTATTGTTAAGTTCTGGTATTGCTAGGCAAACTACCTTGTGGTCATTCTGAAATCAACTTAGCAAGTTGATCGATTTGATTCTCGAGTCCTTGAATTGACGCTTGCTGATTTTTAAGTGTTGCTTTAGTGTTTTGAAAATGGGTTTCTGACACTAAGATAAACTTCATTAACATCTTCTAAAGGTTTGGCTTCTTCTCTTGCTAGTAAGGTTGTTGTTGGAAGCCTAGAGGAGGTTATGCTCTTTGATTTCCTTGACCACCCTAAGTGAAATTGGGATGGTTCCTCCAACCTGTATTATAGGTATTACTATAATGGTTATTTTGAGGCCTAGAATTATTATCCATATAATTTATTTGTTCGTTCTCTGTGCTAGGACCGTAGGGTAAACATTTTGGATTGTTCATTCCTCCTCTATTCGCATCACATTGCATCACCGGATGTACCTGCGTAGAAATACATAAACCATCAATTTTCTTATTTAAAATTTTTACCTGATTCGATAACATGGTAACTGCATCTAAATTGAAAACACCAGCTGCTTTCATCAGCTTCATCCTCATAACTTGCCACTGATAATTATTCAATGTCATTTCCTCTATAAATTCATAAGCCACTTCAGGTGTTTTATTGTTCAAGGTAACACCCGTTGCTGCATCGATCAATTGGCTAGTTGAGGGATTCAAACCGTTATAGAAGGTTTGAACCTGTAGCTATAGAGCTAACCCATAGTGAGGGCACTATCTAAAAAAATCCTTATACCTTTCACATGCATCATATAGGGACTCTAAGTCAATCGTAACGAACGAAGAGATATCATTCCTCAACTTGGCTATCTTAGCCGGTGGGAAATATTTTAATAGGAATTTCTTGGTCATTTGATGGCATGTAGTGATAGAACCTCGTGGTACAGAATTCAACCACTATTTAGCTTTGTTCCTCAACGAGAAAGGAAACAACTATAGGCGAATTGCATTGTCAGAAACGTCATTTATCTTGAAAGTATCACAGACTTCCAGAAAATTAGCCAGTCTTACAAACCATATAACTGAACAAATTTTTGTACCATTGATGTTGTGATATTTATGATGGTCAAGTAATATGATCGTACCTAAAAACTAACTATTATCACAATAAAGGTAAGCGCACCTATCGAACAGTAGTATAGTTTAATGACAAGACCAGAATGTCGAACCCACAGAAAATAAAAGTACTAGTAATAAATTTCTTTCTATTATCTAGCCTAGAAATAAAGGGGAATTGTTTTAAACTAAAATCTAACTAAACTAAAATGCGAAAGAGAGTAAATTGGAAAAAATACTTTTGTAAGACTGGTTGATTTAAGACAATACCCAAGGAAGAATCCACCTAGACTTCACTTTTTATTAGACTCTAAATTAGACGATTTATTCACTTAACTTAATCCGTAGAAATCCCTAAATTATGTTAATATCTCTTTCAAGACTAAGAACAACTAACCCTAGGTTGATTAATTGAAATTTTTCTTTCTAATTAAAACCCTTAGCGTTGCATTAACTCGATCTATGGATTCCCTTATTAGATTTGACTTTAATCTTGCAGATTTTTATCTTCCTATGTCTAGGATTGCGATCAACTCCGCTTAATTGTGTTGGATCTACTCTTAGACAGGGACTTTTGGTCCACTGAATAAGCACATTCAACTTATATTAATATCCTGAAATATTAAACAAGAATTAATAACACAATTAAGAACAATTCAAGTATTTATCATATAATTCAGATAATAATAACAAGATCCATCTTAGGTTTCATCCCCCTCAGGTATTTAGGGGATTTAGTTCATAATTATAAAAGAAAACATCTCAAAATAGGGAAAACCACATAACATAAAGAACCCAAAAACTTCGAGAGAAATTGAAGGGAGATCTTCAGTCTTGATGTAAATCCTTACTTCCAAGATGAATCAATCGGCGTTCTTCGAGTAATTCATTACTTTCTACTATGTATGTCCTTAAATCCTCTCCCACGGTGTTTATATAGGCTTTTGAATACCTTTCTTAGCCCACAAGTAGCCTTTTTTTTACTAGAATTAAAACAGGTCTCGTCAGGGACATGCCCGTGCGACACGCCTATGTGAGGTTGCTTGAGCCATGTTCGATTCTGTGTACCATGCACAGGCGTATGGTCTACCGGTGTCAAAAAGTCCAGGCCGTGTTGAATTCTAATTTTGGCCCATTTGGTCTGTTTTTGGCTCGTTTCTCGTTCTTTTCATTCTCTTATGCTCACCTAAGTATAAAACATGAAATTAAAGGATTAGGAGTATCAAATTCCATAAATCTTATGATAAATCATCCATAAATGTGCCAAGCATGGGATAAAAATATGTATATGTTATGGTTTATCAACCATCTGAATAGTGTTTGACTTTAGTTCGAAATTATTTGCAACAATAGTGGGTCTCACAATACTTGATTCAGCCCCAGTTAGAGTGGGCTTGGCATAATAGTACATAATACGAGGAGCAGGATTTGGATTTGTAGGATTTACAGCAACCGCAGGAGGCAGCTGATTATTCTGATTATCACCCGTCTCCTCAGTAATAATAATGTCCTCTTCCTCGTCTACTATACTCTGTCGACTCTGCCTTGCTTCTCTATAGTTTTTACGCACTGTACTCTCAATTTCGCTGTCAAACTAAAAGTACTAGTAATTACCAATTTTCTATTATTTAGCCGACAAATTGGAGTGATCGTTTTTAATCTAAAACTACTAAACTGATCTAACTAAGAACACAACAGAGATTGAAATAGGAAAATAATCGAAGATAACTAATGAGATAGACAATACCCAGGAAAGAATTCACCTAGGCTTCACCTATTATTATGAATCTGAATTAAATAATCTATTCACTTGTGTCTTGATCCGTAGAAATCCCTAAATTATGTTAATATCTCTTTCGAGACAAAGAACAACTGACTCTAGGTTGATTAATTGAAATCTCTTTCTAATTGATAAACCATAATAGTAATATATTTTAATCCCATACTTAGCATATTTTTGGATGATTTATTACAAGAATCAGTGAATTTAATGCTCCTAATCCTTTGAATTTATGTTTTTATACTTAGGTGAGAATAGGGAAGTGAAGGGAGTGAAAAACGGGCTAAAATAGAACAAAACAAGTTGTTTTCAGGAGCCACACGGCCTAGGCACTTCTACACGGGCAGACCACACGCCCGTGTGAGTTACACGAGCTGGCCACATGCCCATGTGTCAGCCCGTGCCGGTTTCAAACCTTGCTTCATTTTCACGTGGAAAAAGCCAATTTTTAGGGATTCTGAGCATTCTAAAGTCTATATAAACACACAAGAGGAAGGCCTAAGGGAGCACACAGAGTAGAACGAAGGAATTACTCAAAAAATGTCGTTGGAATCGTCTCAGAAGCAGATCTACTACATTGAAGATCTCCAATTAATTTCTTTAGAATTTTATTTAGGTTTCTTTATGTCTTGTTGTTTTCCTAACTTTATGATGATGTTATTCCAAATTATGAACTAAACTCTCTAAATACCTAAGGAGGATGAAATCTATGACAGATCTTATTATTTAATTGTCTGAATTACATGATAAATACTTGTTCTTGTTCTTAATTATGTGTTCTTAATCCTTGCTTTAATATTTTCAGGATATTAATTCAAGTTTAATGTGCTTATTCAGTGGAGCAAAAGTCCCTGTTTAAGAGTAGATCTAGCATAATTGAGCAGAGTTGATTGCAATCCTAGAAATAAGACAACATAAATCTATCGGATTAGAGTCAAATATAATAAAGGCATCCATAGATCGAATTAATCTGACGATAGGGTTTTAATTAGAAAGAGATTTCAATTAATCAACCTAGAGTCAGTTGTTCTTATTCTCGAAAGAGATATCAACATAATTTAGGGATTTTTACGGATCAAGGCAAGTGAATAAATTGTTTGATTTGGATTTAGAATAATAAGTGAAGTCTAGGTAGATTCTTTCTTAGGTATTGTCTTATCATTGGTTATTTCGATTACTTTCTTCACTCCATGTCGCGTTCATAGTTAATTAGTTATATTTTAGATAAAAATAATCCCCTTAATTGTTAGGCTAAATAATAGAAGGATAGTCATTACTAGTACTTTTAGTCCTTGTGGATACGATATTCCGGACTCACCATAGCTATATTATTATTCGATAGGTGCGCTTGCCTTTATCGAAATCATAGTTAGTTTCGTGACTCATCACTAATTAAAACCCCTATTCTCAGATTAACTTGATCTATAGATTCCTCTATTAGACTTAACTCTAATTCATTAGATTTATATTGTCCTATTCTAGGATTGCATGCAACTCCACTCAATTATGCTAGATCTACTCTTAAACAGGGACTTTTGCTCCATTGAAATAAGCACATTGAACTTGAATTAATATCTTAGAAATATTAAAAACAAGAAATAAGCATACATAATTAAGAACAAGAATCAAGTATTTATCGCGTAAATCAAAAATCAAATAATAAGATTCATCATAGGTTTCATCTTCACTAGGTATCTAGGGAATTTAGTTCATAATATTAAATGAAAACATCTCAAAGTCAGAATAACCATAAAACATAAAGAAACTCAATAAAACTTCAAAAGAAATTAAATGGAGATCTTCGATCTTGAGGAAGATCCACTTCTGAGTTGATTCTGGTAGCGTTTTTCAAGTGCTTTCTTCAGTTTTCTCTCAATGCCCCCTTTAGGTCTTCTTCTAATTGGTATTTATAGACTTTAGAATGCTCAAAAAGCCTAAAAATTGGGTATTTTTTGCATATTTGATCATATCGCCTCTATGGTAGCCCAAGGAAATTTTCCACGACATCTAAATGAGCCATGGTATCATCATACAAAGTAGGGCATGCATCAATTATATGTTCAAGTGTAGCACATATTCTACAAAACTGAGCTAGTTTTGCTTTTTCTGCAACAAGAGAGCTCACAATATTAGTAAGTCTATCAAGTTTATCTTCTATGGTAGAATTACTTAGCTGGTGAACCCTTCTAGGGGGTTCAGTATTGGCTCAGAATTGCTGAGTATTTAGGACCATTGTGGAGATCAAGTCTCTTGCTTGTTAGGGAGTCATGTTGACCAACGCTCCTCCACTAGCGGCGTCTACCATATTCATCTCCATTGGTTTCAAGCCTTCATAAAAGTATTAGAGGAGAGATTTTTTTGTTATACTGTGTTGTGGGCAGCTTACACACAACTTCTTAAACCGCTCCCAATAATCGTAAAGAGTCTCTGATTCCTTTTACCTTATTTCGACGATTTCTCTCCTTAACTCAACTGCACGTGATGCTGGAAAAAACCTGTTTAGAAACAAATGAGAAAGATCAGCCCAAGTTGTAATAGATTCAGGAGGTAAATAAAATAACCATTCCCTAGTTGAATCTGCTAGGGAAAAAGGGAAAGCACGCAATTTAATTTGATCCTCAGTTATGCCTTAAGGTTTCATACTAAGATAAACCATATGAAATTCCTTCAAATGGTTATAGGGGTTTTCATTTTGTAACCCTCGGAAAGTTGGCAGCAATTGAATTAACCCTGACTTTAATTCGAAATTAGTATCTAGATTAGGATAACAATGCATAACGATGGTTGTTCTGTCAGAGCTTTGGCCAGTTGCAGAATTTTTTGAGCCATTTGTCGCTGTGCCAGATTTGGGTTTTCGTTAACCCTGGCGTCAAGAACCTCTTCAGGTGAATCGACTTCTACCTTATCACTTTCAAATGTTCAAGTACGGTTTTTGTAAACCCTAAACTCTACTTCGTCATCGATTCTGATTTCTTGCGGTGGATTGCTTTGAGTCCCAACCACCGCTGACTGCTTTTTCTTTAGCTTTGTTTCCTTGCAATTAGCTTTCGCAGTCTTTTCAATCTCTGAGTCAAACCCAAGAGTGCCTAGAGCAGATTTGGTCATAGAAAATAAAAAACAATATTAGTATGTTGCCAGTCCCCGGCAACGGTGCCAAAATTTGATGCGGTCGTTGAAGGCACCAAAAATATCAAATTCCCTAAAAATAATAAAAAAGAACAGTAAAGGGGAAGTAGGTTCGAATCTTCAAGGACTGGATTGTACGAATGCTTGTTTCTCGAAATCCTGGGCAGAATCATGCCTAAGAAAACCTGCGTTTCTAAAAAAAATAAAAATAACAGAATTAAAAATTTTTAATTTGGAAAATAAAAACAGAATTTAAAGTTGACTGAAATTATGATTACAAAAAATAAAAATATAAAAATATAAAAAAAATAAACAGAGTTGAGAAAATAAAGAGTTTCTTAAGTAGCGAGATTCCAGCCTCCAGTTGTCTCGATTCGTCTTGGGTTCAATCCTTGGCTTTTAGATTAACCTTCTCAACCCAAATAAGCCAGTTATAGTGGAAGAGGACGCCTACGACCACCAGCTCAAAGGATTTAGACTTACAATTTAGTGGAACCTGACTCTAGCCAATAATTACTTCTGTGGGATCGTCTTATGCTAGATCAACGCTTCTCAATGGCAAATACCACGCCATTTTTTCTCTTGGGCTCGCCAATCTCTGACGCAGTAAGCTAACGTACCGACTGTGCACCCTTCCCAAAACATACAAAGCGGCTGCCTTTGCATACGTTGAAAAGTTTACTTCTTAAGGGGCATGAACGGAAGCGTCAGCCCCGTAGTACGGAGAAATGATGAATACTCAGCGAGGAGGCTAAGTACGGATTCTAAGCCTCAAGAACCCTTTTTGGGGATTTTCGACAACCTTCGGCTAGATGGGTTTTAGTGGCTCATGGTTGTGGTGGAAAAGAAAATAAATATATAATAAAAATAGAGATTTTATTGAAAGGAAATATGAAAAGAATAAAAGCCTAGAATTTTGGGGAGAAAAAGGAATAAATTGACTGAAATTATGTTTACAAAAAATAAAAATATAAAAATATAAAAAAAATAAACAGAGTTGAGAAAATAGAGAGTTTCTTAAGTAGCGAGATTCCAGCCTCCAGTTGTCTCGATTCGTCTTGGGTTCAATCCTTGGCTTTTAGATTAACCTTCTCAACCCAAATAAGCCAGTTATAGTGGAAGATGACGCCTACGACCACCAGCTCAAAGGATTTAGACTTACAATTTAGTGGAACCTGACTCTAGCCAATAATTGCTTCTGTGGGATCGTCTTATGCTAGATCAACGCTTCTCAATGGCAAATACCACGCCATTTTTTCTCTTGGGCTCGCCAACCTCTAACGCAGTAAGCTAACGTACCGACTGTGCAACCTTCCCAAAACATACAAAGAGGCTGCCTTTGCATACGTTGAAAAGTTTACTTCTTAAGGGGCATGAACGGAAGCGTCAGCCCCGTAGTACGGAGAAATGATGAATACTCAGCGAGGAGGCTAAGTACGGATTCTAAGCCTCAAGAACCCTTTTTGGGGATTTTTGACAACCTTCGGCTAGATGGGTTTTAGTGGCTCATGGTTGTGGTAGAAAAGAAAATAAATATATAATAAAAATAGAGATTTTATTGAAAGGAAATATGAAAAGAATAAAAGCCTAGACTTTTGGGGAGAAAAAGGAATAAATTTTGAGTTACCTCAACCCCTATTTATAGTGCTAAGGGAGATAGTCTAATCCTACTTAAACTCCCAAAAGATAAATACATTTAATTGAAGATAAATAAAGATAAAATCCTAAAATTAAATAATCCCTAATAATTATTTTAATATTAATTATCCTAAAATAATCAAAATAGAGTCTGATAGAATAAAATCTCTTTTTTTTTTGCATTTCAACCCTTGTATCCTTCATGCTTGCACTTTTGGACCAACTTTTCCCTGTGTCGCACATTGGCCCACTTTATCTCCAAATTCACGTTTTTTTCCCTCAAATTTACTTCTTGCCTCCACTTTAATCCCTATAAGATAAAAAATCATAAATTGCTCCAATTAGTAGGATCATACTCAGAATAAACACATAATTAATATATAAAAATATGTCATTCTAGAGTATTATCAAATTCCCCCTACTTAGCCCATGCTTGCCCTCAAGTATGGTTCCTATCCACTGTGAAACTTAGAATTTATCCTAAAAGAAATATCACTCCAAAGTTTTATAAAAATTAGTAAAAAAAATGCATATGAAAAATAAAGAGAACCCTAAGCTTGCTTTAAGTAAAACTGAAAAAGTATTCCAATTAATACACACAAAAATTAAAATCGACTTGAATTATTTCATGAAAATTAGGTAAATTATCAAACCTAAAAAGACACCCTATTTGTTTTTTCCTTTAGTCCCCAACTGCAATTTTATTAGTAACTATTTTTTTTCTTTTTTTATTTTTTTATATATATATATTTTTATTTTTTATTTTTTTATTATTTATTATTTATTTACTTAGGAATATATTAAACCTTTTGACGCGAAGAGAGATGACAGCCAAGCATCCCACCCTGGTTACTCAGCCCAACATACTCCTAAAAATTGGTTATTTCTGGGTAGCGGAGTTTTACCCATAACGTCACACAACCTTTTGACGCGAAGTAGAATGACAACCCAAGCACCCTACCCCAGTTACTCAGTCAGTCACGTTCTGAGCCGCACTCATAATTGTTTTTAGGCTAATACAAATAAAACAGTGGAGATGAAATCAAACAGGCAAAATCACAACTAACTCAGTAGACAAGATTCATGCATGTAGGTCAAACAGTGGTAAGTCGTGGTCAAATTCTTGAGCATAAAAAGAGGCAGAATATTCTTAAAAAAATAAATGGGCAGAAACGAGCACAAAATAGTAGCAATAATAACATGGCAGCAAAAATAGCAGACAATGACAGTAATAACAAAGAATGCCTCCCCCTACTTAAAACACATAGTCTTCGATGTGGAATAAATAAAGAAATAGGTAGAAGAAAAGTGTAGAAGAACTCCCCGTGAAGTATGCGGTAGAGGCATCGGTGCTGGAAGGAGAAGGAAAAGCAGCAAGTGGTGGCGATAAATGAGGGTTTGGCTGCGACATGACTGCGTGTTCGTACCATGGTAGAAAAAAATCGGCGATGGGGATGTTAAGGAGAGTTGCGACCGCATGGTAGGAGAAGAAAGGGAAAAATTGAAAAATATTTTAGGGTTTTGGGGGTTATTTGTGGCTAAAGGTGGATGTTTGGTTGCAGGGATATGGGTATTTGGTTGCAAGGATATGGGTACTCTGATCTGGAATAAGGATATGATAAGGCTGTTTGGTTCTATGGATAAGGCTGTTTGGTTCCACTTTTTTAGTTTTTCTCCTTTTTCTCCGTATTTTTGCTCCGTTTTACCTAGATAGAAGAAGATAAATTTATTAACATTCAAATAAAATAAAAATAAAAATGAAGTAATGAATAATAAAAGAAGAGAAAAGAAAATAATATAATATATAATAATATATAATAAATAATAATAATAAATAAAAATAAAGATTGGGTTGCCTCCCAACAAGCGCTTATTTAACGTCGCTAGGTTGACGCCTCAACTAGAATTGGAGTTGTTCCAACTAAATTCTTTCGTTTGTATGGGCTTGGAAATTCTCATTTTCTATCACATCCACCTTATTTGAGTTCAATCGTCTTTGTGCCTCTTTCTTTGATTTCGTTGTTTTCTCCAAGAAAATCTTATGTGTGTCTTCCAGATCTGGTGCCTGCACAACAGAAGGTAGAAGTTTAGTATCCTTAGGAGCCAATAATTTATTAATAGAAAAAATCAAACATCATTTTAGATTTATCTCCATAAGATGACCCAAAAGTTTCTTCTATTAATGAATCCATTATGTCGACACAGTTTACGCTCAAGATTTCACTTGGATGACTAATAGCATTGTAAACATTAAACTTTACGATCTCCCCATCAAACTCCATCGTGAGAGTTCCGCTTCGCACGTTAATTTTAGTATTTGCAGTACTAAGGAAAGGTCGCCCTAACAAGATGTCTGAAGACCCAGGAGCTTTATCCTCCTCCATTTTTATCACATAAAAATCTGTAGGGAAAATAAGCTCGTTTCACTAATACATCCTCAAGGACTCCTTCAGGATGCACAACAGACTTGTCCGCCAACTGTATAGTAACGCCTGTTTTCGTAAAAAAACCCACGTTAAGTGATTCATAAATAGAAAAATGCATTACATTTATGGATGCCCCTAAATCACACATAGCTTTTTTAATTCCCAAATGGCCTATCTTGCATGGTATTGCAAACATGCCTCTATCTTTGCATTTTACTGGCATCTTCTGCTGTAAAACTGCAGATACATTCTCACCAACGTTTACCCTTTCATTACCTGTTAATTTTCGCTTCTGGGTGCAGAGCTCTTTAAGAAACTTAGCATACCACGAAATCTGTCTGATAGCATCCAACAATGGTATGTTGATCTCGACATTTTTAAATGTTTTGAGGATCTCCTTGTCCTCTTTACCTCTTTGACACTGGTAAAACTTTTCTGGAAATAGAGGTTGAATTCTGGGCAATGGAGGTTTCGTTTGGACCTGTTCATCGTTCTTGAGCCTTTCTTGGGCGGAATCTTGGGCAAGATTTCTGGCAGGAATTGGTTCCAGTACCTTTCCACTTCACAGTGTCAGTACATTTGTATGTTGTCTCGGATTAGGTTCTGTTTGTGATGGTAGTTTCCCTTGAGAGTTCAATTTGTCAACTGATATAGTCAATTCTCCTATAGATGCCTCAGTTTTCTGTTGAAAATTCTTCATTTCTCTTTGGAAATTGAGAGTTTGCTGTTGAAAATCAAGGACATTAGCAGCTAATTTATTAACCAAAGTTTCTAGAGAATTACCTAAATCTTAAGGCTGTTGTGGAAACTGATTTTGGTTTGATTGGTTATATCGTGGATTGGCCCCATAACTCAAGTTAGGATGGTCCCTCCATCCTGGGTTGTAGGTATTAGCATAGGGATCATATCGCCTCTGTAGTGACCCAGGGAAATTTCTCATGGCATCTAAATGAGCCACGGTATCATCATACAAAGTAGGGCATGCATCAGTTGTATGTTCAAGTATAGTACATATTCTACAAAATCGAGCTAGTTTTACTTTTTCTGCAACAAGAGAGCTCACAATATTAGTAAGTCTATCAAGTCTATCTTTTATGGTAGAATTACTTAGCTGGTGAACCCTTCTAAGGGGTTCAGTATTGGCTCGGAATTGATGAGTATTTGCGGCCATCGTGGAGATCAAGTCTCTTACTTGTTAGGGAGTCATGTTGACCAACGCTCCTCCACTAGCGGCGTCTACTATATTCATCTCCATTAGTTTCAAACCTTCATAAAAGTATTAGAGGAGAGATTTTTTTATTATACTGTGTTGTGGGCAGCTCACACACAACTTCTTAAACCGCTCCCAATAATCGTAAAGAGTCTCTGATTCCTTTTACCTTATTTTGACGATTTCTCTCCTTAACTCAGCTGCACGTGATGCTGGAAAAAACCTGTTTAGAAACAAACGAGAAAGATCAGCCCAAGTTGTAATAGATCCAGGAGGTAAATAAAATAACCATTCCCTAGCTGAATCTGCTAGGGAAAAAGGGAAAGCACGTAATTTAATTTGATCCTCAGTTACGCCTTGAGGTTTCATACTAAGACAAACTATATGAAATTCCTTCAAATGTTTATGGGGGTTTTCATTTTGTAACCCTCGAAAAGTTGGCAGCAATTGAATTAACTCTGACTTTAATTCGAAATCAGTATCCACATTAGGATACGCAATGCATAACGGTGGTTGTTCTGTCGGAGCTTCGGCCAATTGCCGAATTGTTTGAGTCATTTATCGCTATGCCAGATTTGGGTTTTCGTTAACCCTGGCGTCAAGAACCTCTTCAGGTGAATCGACTTCTAGCTTATCACTTTCAAATGTTCAAGTAGGATTTTCGCAAACCCTAGACTTTACTTCGCCGTCGATTTTGATTTTTGGCGATGGATTGCTTTGAGTCCCAACCACCGTTGACTGCTTTTTCCTTAGCTTTGTTTCCTTGCGATTAGCTTTCATAGTCTTTTCAATCTTTGAGTCAAACCCAAGAGTGCCTGGAGCAGATTTGGTCATAAAAAACAAAAAACAAGATTAGTATGTTGCCAGTCCCCGGCAACGGTGCCAAAATTTGATGCGGTCGTTGATGGCACCAAAAATATCCTATTCCCTAAAAATAATGAAAAAGAACAGTAAAGAGGACGTAGGGTCGAATCCTCAAGGACTGGATTGTACGAATGCTTGTTTCTCGAAATCTTGGGCAGAATCGTGCCCAAGAAAACCTACATTCCTGAAAAAAATAAAAATAACAGAATTAAAAAATTTTAATTTGGAAAATAAAAATAGAATTTAAAGTTGACTGAAATTATGATTACAAAAAAAATATAAAAATATAAAAAAATAAACATAGTTGAGAAAATAGAGAGTTTCTTATGTAGCAAGATTCTAGCCTCTAATTGTCTCGATCCGTCTTGGGTTCAATCCTTGGCTTTTAGATGAACCTTCTCAACCCGAATAAGCCAGTTATAGTGGAAGAGGATGCCTACGACCACCAGTTCCAAGGATTTAGACTTACAATTTAGTGGAACCTGACTCTAGCCAACAATCGCTTCTGTGGGATCGTCTTATGCTAGATCAACGCTTCTCAATGGCGAATCCCACGCCATTTTGTCTCTTGGGCTTGCCAACCTCTAACGCCGTAAGCTAACGAACTGATTGTGCAACCTTCCCAAAACATACAAAGCGGTTGCCTTTGCATACGTTGAAAAGTTTACTTTTTAAGGGGCATGGACGGAAGCATCAGCCCCGTAGTGCGGAGAAACGATGAATACTCAGCGAGGAGGCTAAGTACGGATTCTAAGCCCCAAGAACCCTTTTTGAGAATTTTCGACAACCTTCGACTAGATGGGCTTTAGTGGCTCATGGTTGTAGTGGAAAAGAAAATAAATATATAATAAAAATAGAGATTTTATTGAAAGGAAATATTAAAAGAACAAAATACTAGACTTTTGGGGAGAGAAAGGAATAAATTTTGAATCACCTCAACCCCTATTTATAGTGCTAAGTGAGATAGTCTAATCCTACTTAAATTCCTAAAAGATAAATACATTTAATTGAAGATAAATCAAGATAAAATCCTAAAATTAAATAATCCCTAATAATTATGTTAATATTAATTATCCTAATATAATCAAAATAGATTCTGATAGAATAAAATTTCTTTTTTTTTGCATTTCAACCCTTGTGTCCTCCATGCTTGCACTTTTGGCACCAACTTTTCCTTGTGTCTCACGTTGGCCCACTTTATCTCCAAATTCACGCTTTTTTCCCTCAAATTTACTTCTTGCCTCCAATTTAATCCCTATAAGATAAAAAACCATAAATTGCTCCAATTAGTAGGATCATACTCAAAATAAACACATAATTAATACATAAAAATATGTCATTCTAGAGTATTATCATCATGCAATCCATAAGTTTGAGAATTGTGGAGAAGATACAAATGGTTAAAAGCAAAAGTTAAAGTTATGTTGAAAATCCGAAATAAATCTAGTAGGATTCCATAGTGCCAACTTTGATTGGACTTTTCAAGTCTTTTTGACAATCTTTTGGTGTGATTATTTGCTTATAATATGTTTTAGTTGCCTTAATTGTATAACAAAAAGTAAGATAATATTGAAGTCATATTGAGCACCACTATGCATAGGGATATGGTCAGTGCGTTGAATTCATTTTCCACGCATAAGTTGAGGATCAAACACGAGAAAAAGTAGCAAAGCTCTGCATTAATCCCAAGTTACATTACACTAAAGTACATTTGTGCTTTCAAATTCTTTTGATTATGTACAAAGTTATGGATATTAGTTGGTACGTTACTTAGGGATGTTTTGTATTTCGCTCAATACTTGTTATTAGTGGGAGAAGTTATGTTTAATTATGGCATTTATGATTATGATAAAGTATGCATATGTGTTTCATATGGCATAAGAGTATATGGTAAATTTTATGGCATGTTGAATGGTATTTTGGTTAGCAATTAGCTTTATAATAGTTGAGTATTTATAAGTGAATGAATGCATGTTTGAGGTGTTCAAAAAGAATTTTGGATTATTCTACATCAAGTACCGTACTTTGTTACTAATCCCATTAAAGTTTCTAGAACAACATTTCGCTAAAAGAGTTATCCGTTATAACAACATTTCATTATAACAATTAAGTTTTTAGAAGAATCGATTTTTTATACTTTATTTTAACCCTCTATAGCAACTTTTCACTTATAACAATAACATTCATACTTATGAAGTATATTCTTTATTAAATTAGTTCTCTATAACAACATATAATCTAAAGTTTTAAGTACAATTATAGTTATTCATATAAGCAAGCCTATTAATTATCATTTATTAAATGAAAATTATCTCAATTAAAATATTATTTCAATAAAATGATTAAACTTCACGAAAGAAATTTATTAATCATATTTTGTTAAATGAAAATAATCTTCAATGAATGGAATTAAAGATATTTATTTGATGAAAATTCATTATATGAATTCTATTGTTTCTTAGAAGGATTATCTCTTGTATAATGAATTCGTTATAAGTTCAGATCATATCAACTCTTTTTAACACAATGCTTAGAATTACACATAGCCCCTCCTCAACCCATAAATAGGAGAATAATACACTCCGACGCACTTGAAACCATGTTCTCTTGTATTGGCAACCATGCTCATACCAGTCGAGCTAAAACTTTACCGACTTATATAGAAGATTTTTAAAACCAAGTGTAAGATACAACAATTTCACAAATTGATTGATATATATATATAAACAAGATATATACACATTTGCATAAAACCAAGCATAATCTAAGATTAATCATTTCACTAGAAAAGCACTTCATGTTTATGTTTGCGCATATACAGATAAGATTATCATGTATAAGAATTTATAAACAACTTATAAAATCTTTTGATGCGAAACTTCATAGGTTATATAGACTATACCATTCCCAACATTAACCAAGGAAAAAAAGTATGCAAGTGAGAAAGCTAATGCAAAATGGCATAAACTTTGACATTTACAAAACATATATAAGGGTGTCATTCGGCATTAAAATTGTTTCAGTTTCATTTGCTAAAACTTGAGATCATATAACTTGACAGGCAGCATGACTAAAGCTGAAAATGTACCACACCAAAAAATGGAAATCCTACAAAAAGAAAAACATTTCTAGTACACAAGTTGTGGTTCAAATTCAGCAAAATCAACGGATCCAGATTCGATCGGAGGCATTAGATACGTAGCTAGGAGCTCTGAAGCCAATGCTGCAATTAATGGAATCCTCTTCAAGTTCTTCACCAATGGAATATCAGAGGTCTCCCCAACGGCAAGCAACTGTTCATTGATCTCAACCATTTTGTCCAACCTCCTCTTGAACTCTGGATTCTCCACATCCAGCACAGCAGGGAAAATCCTGGCTGTTGTGCGGTTTGTCTATATGCAAGAAATTTCATTATTAACAAGTAAATGATGACCAAAACTCTAGAGTTCATCATATGTTATATGCCAAGGTCTTATAGAATGACAGTGGAACCAGAAACTAACCTCAATGATGACATGCATGTCAAATTCTTTGGTGTCGAGTCCAATGCCCTCATAGAAAGCAGTGCGCTGACAGTCGTTGAGGTACATAGTAACATACACCTGCGGGACAAATATGTTAAATTTGAAGGCTATGTAGTATTGATATAAATAACAAAAAAGCTGTATGCGATCAAAGATGATAAGGAAACAAATGGATTACCGAGAGGCAGAAAAATCTAGACCATAGCTTAGCCTTCCAATCATTAAGGAATTGAGGCTGTGCCTTGAGCAATGCAGAGAAGAAGTCGCCGTGACGGTTTTCATCCTGGCACCAGTTCTCAAAATACTTGAAAATAGGATAACATTGGTACTCTGGGTTTTCTTTGAGATGCCTGTAGATTGTAATGTATCTCCAGTACCCAATTTTCTCAGATAAATAAGTGGCATAGAAAATGAACTTCGGCTTGAAAAAAGTGTACTTCCTAGCTTTTGTCAAGAAGCCAAGGTCTAATGCCAAATTGAAATCGGATAAACCCTTGTTCAGAAACCTGTAGTCAATCAAATGGTAAACTTATTTGGGTTTTTTGTTAATGGATTGGCCATATATAAAGGGAAAAGTATGACTGTGCTTACCCGGCATGCCTGGCTTCATCCCTTGACATAAGAGAGAAAATCTCAGCCACAACTGGATTGGTTTTCTATAGAATCAAATATTAGGGAAAATAATGAATATGAGGGGAGAAAAAGAGGGTTGTGAAAGACTAAAATGAATATTACCTTGAGCCTCCTTCCAAGTTCTTTGTAGAGGAGAAAACCAGAGAACTCAGCAGTACAAGACCTCTCCAAGAACTCAACGAAGATTTGTCTCAAAGGACCATCAATCTTATCAGCAGCTTCTTTGAACTCCTTGTTCCTTACAAAGTGAGTCTGATTGTAATCAGTCTTGAACTCTTGCAGCAGTGCCTCAAATTCAGACTGGTTAAGGTTCTTGTTAATCTCAGTGTTGAAAAGCGCCTCCATTTCATCAAAGTCGGTGGTGTAAAACCTTGGTGTCAAAAGGGTCTCTTTGATGGCGGTTTTGGCAGCTTTCTTGCCACCCTTCGCGGCGGCCTTTGTTGTTGACTGGGAAGTAGATGACATTCTGATGGTGGTGAACTTCCCATATCGGGAGTTGCTAAAAATTGGACTGCTTGTACTGAATTTGGAGATAGGCTTTACAAGGGCCATCTCCGTTGCCATTTTTTTTCTTAGCTTTCAGTGGTAGAGACAGAAGAAACAGAGCAGAGGACGGTGGGTTAAGCTATTTTGTTTTATAGTGGACTAACAGTTGATTGAATCTCATCCAACGAAATCTGTGTCTGTGAATTGAAACCTGACACGTGTGATATCCCATAGCTGTTCTTGATTACTCTGTTTGTTTCTGATTATGGGCTGTATGGCTAAGGATTTGTGGTCTACCTTTCACGCCGCTTGATTTTAGTCCATAGCCCAAATATCTCTCCCCATCCTTCCTCTTCTTCTCAACCCCCACCACTCCCGGTAGGAGGAGTGAGTAAAATTTATTAGGGTAAATTCCTAAAATAATTATTTTTGTTTGCTCATATTATATTTTAGTTACTTATGTTTGAAATATTACATTTTAGTTACTTACGTTATCGTGTTATAACATTTTAGTTCCTGAATGTTTACTATCGTTAACAGTGTAACGATAAGCTGATGTGACACATTAAATCATCATTTCAATCAAAAATTTTAGCTTCAAACAAAAAAATATGAAGACAATTATATAATTTAACCTAAAATTTTTATTTGAAATGCTTTAACGTGACACGTCAGCTTATCGTTACGTCGTTAACGATAATTAACGGCTCAGTAACTAAAATATTACGACACGTTAACGTAAGTGACGAAAATGTAATATTTCAAACATAAGTGACTAAAATATAACATGAAGTAAACAAAATTAACCATTTTAATAGTTTACCCAATTTCTTAAACCCATCAAATCCAAATCAATTTAATCTTAATTAATTTGTTCCATCAATTTGCAATTTTAATCGAATAAGTTAAATAAAATTTTAATTATTAAATCCAAAATCTCTATCTCTATTCATAACAAAGCCCAAAATATTTATTTAATACTCAATATCTTAACACCCAACAATACTCGTATAAGGTCAAACCTTACTTCAAAGTAAGCTTAATTACTCAAATAAATAAGTAGATCTTATTACACCAACAAATAGATAACTAAATATAAAAATTACAATTAATTTAAATTAAATGGGATAAATATCAAATTTGTATATAAACTTTGATTCAATTTGTAATTTGATACATGAATTTTGATTTGTAACAATTATATATTTAACTTGAATTGCGATTTATATGTATTTATGAAATTTTTATTATGGTTCAATTATACACATTTAAATAAATGAATAGATATTTTTTTTTTGTTCAAAACAAAGAATACATTCATTTATTTTCATATTTATTAATATAATTATTTGTGTATGTCATATAGTAATGTAAAATGGTACTAATTCTATAATGTTGTCAATAATTTGTGAAAAATGAATCAAATCAAATTTTCATATATAAAATTGTACAAAATTAAAGTTTGTGTATGATATTTTACATTAAATCAAAATTTATGTATTTTTTTTTTATATTTATCTCAAATTAAATTGATTGCAAAAACATGTATCATTGGCTTTAATTTAAGCTTAAGGGGCAGATATTAAATGAAGAGTAGTTTTATAAAATAAAATTGGGGTAAAGGTGACTCTAAAATAAGGTTGGTTTTATTTTGGTTTTTTTAAATTTTTTTAATTTAGTTATTCTAATTAAAATAATTTTGTGAATTAGTTATTGTCGTTAAAATTTCATTTGTCACTAACAAACTGTTAATATTGCACATTAATGACTGATAAGTGGTAATTTTTTTTTTTACTAAAGTTTAGGTACTTTTCTATAATTAATCAAAACATTTTTCTTTTTTTTTCTCAATTTACTTATTTTAATTAAAATAATTATGTGAATTAGTCACAAGTTACTATTGTTAAAAATGTCAAGTGCCAATTTATTGAACTAATGTATCATATCAATAATTTGTAATTAATTCATACAATTATTTTAATTAAAATATCTAAATTAACAAAAAACTAAAATAAGACAAATCATAATTTAAAGTGATCTGAAAGGAAATTCTTAACACGTTATGAAAAAGGGAAAACTAGAAAACAATTATTAATTGCAATTATTAATTACAATTATTTATGTAAGAAGGTGCATAATTCGGTGTTGTGCCATAATTTTGTTTTTTGGAAAATCGATTTACTGAACTAAAATTTTTTTATTCGGTTTAGTTGATTTTAGGATTATAATTCGTTCAATTTATTTGGTTTGTATAATTTAATCAATTTATTCATATTTTAATATAGAAAAATCAAATTAATTGAATGCACACCCTTAAAGCCAGTATATTAATTTATTGAAGTGTTGTTCGTATTGTTAGATGACGTGTTGTAATATCATGTATGACACCTTGTAGACAGAAAAATAAAATCACAAATACATATATATATATATATATATATATAATGTTTAAGTAGATCGGGGTGAATATATTTATGCATGTGAGGCTTTACTAATAGGATAATCTCTTAATAAGCTAACAGTACAACTACAAACTTAACCTAGTGTTACGGATGGAGACTTGTGATTGTGAGGGTTTACGAACAAAGTGCACCATAGGTGAAGGTGGAGTGGATAGAGACTCACAACTGTGCCCGATTGAGAGAGAGAGGCTTCGGATTGTTGTGATGATGTCTTGAACAAGTATAAACGTCGTGGGTGCTTCAAGGGAAGAGCGATGATCATGGTGAAGCCTTTGGAGGGTGGTGAATGTCAATAGTGCTTCAAGAGAGTGAACGACGGTTGAAGTGAAGCCTTCAAACAAGGTATGACGACAAAAGAGTGTGCTGCAGTCGAGGTAAAGTCCTCGGATGAATGTGGGGCATTAACAGAACGTCAAGGAAATGGAAAATAGTTGCAACAAGATCTTAGAAAGAGTATAAGTGAAAGTTAAGCCCTTCCTTCCTGATGAGCGTTCCTCAAACACTTATGACGACAAATGAGTGTGCTGCAGTCGAGGTAAAGTCCTCGGATGGATGTGGGGCATTAACGGAACGTCAAGGAAGTGGACAATAGTCGCAACAAGATCTTCGAAAGAGTATAAGTGAAAGTTAAGCCCTTCCTTCCTGACGAGCGTTCCTCAAACACTTATAAAGAGGAAACAATTGTAAGAAAATGTTTGAGGTTGTCTTCTAGGGCGCACTCTATCAATCAAGTCAATCTTATGTGACAAGAATAAGTAAAGCAAATATAAATAAACCAAGTATGATAGCAATGTAGATGATTTAAGCTTAAGTTGCAACTATGATGAGGCTCTTGGACGGAGCGTGAAAGTGTTGAATGGTGCCTTTTGAGAGAGAGAGATGTTTGTTGGTTTACCAATCATGAGATAATTTTAATTCCCCAAAATTTTGGTTTCTAAGAAAGGACAAGTATTTTAAAGGTAAATATTTGGAGAGAAAGTATGAATAATGAAATTTACTAAGGATTAAATTGTAAAATTTTGAAGTCGAAGGACTACATGTGTAAATTTACAATTTTGAAAAAGGGGGAGAAAATTCAAGAAATATTTTTTTATGAATGTGACATGGAAATATATTGATATGTGAAGTTGGAAATCGAGACAAGGACTAAATTAAATAAAGTGAAAAAGTATAAAGACTAAAATGCAATTTTAATCCCATTTTTAATTGATATTTGGAGACATGATGATGAGATTAAAATTTCTAAGCAATGAGGTGTAAAGGAGAGAGAGAATTTATGAAAATTAAGGTTGAAAAGTGTTGAAATTTGATTGGATGATGGAGTAAATGGACTAAATTGAAAAAAATGTAGATTTTTTTTTACACAATTGGAAGGTTGAACAACATCAGCTTGGGGCGGCAAAAATAAAAGGGAAGGGAAGGAAAGGGAAGGAAAGAAAGAGAAGGGGAAAAGAATGAAAAGGAAAAAGGAAAAGGAAAAAAAAAATCTCTTATACATTTTTCTTGAGTTTTTCCTTAAAACAATAGCTTAATTCATATCCTAGAGTGCTATGGAAATATTTTTAATCACGGAAACAACTTAGATGAAGAAGAGAGGGAAGGGAAAGCTTGGGAAAATGAAGAGAATAGTTAATTTAAAGAGAAGAAATAGGTAAGTACTTAATTGAATTCAAGTTGGTTTATTTTAATTTGAATATTTGAGTATTTAAATTTTAATATGAAATAATTAAATAAGACATGATTAAGATTATTGAATTTAGTAGTGAATATGTAATTAAATGTATGTTAGTAATGCCATATATGATAAAGTGATAATTTAATGACTAGTTCAATTTTATGAAACTAAGGATTAAATTATAAAGAGTGAAAAGTTATTTATTTTTCATTGATTGATATGTAACACCCCTCACCTAAACGAACCGATACATCTCGAGTAAAGGATGTCACATTTGGTCATAAGACTACTTAACTTGAAAAATCGATTTTCAAAACTTGTTTAACATAAATACTCTTTTGAAGCTAATCAAATCATTTCTAGGCTTCCTTTAAAGTTTATTTACAAACGGGAACCATTCAGGTCTTTTCAGGTAAAAAACAGGATAAGCAAGGTCACTATTGTGACATCGGAGAATGGAAGTCACGACTCTTGGAGCATATTACCTTTATTCCATCTATTTCCAATACTATCTGTCACCAATCATTCCATATCACTTCTAAACATTATACAACATAATTCTCCATTAAAATGTTATACAATTCCATGTTTAACTGAATTCAAAATTTAACTAAATTTGTAAGTTTAACAAAATGATTAATATTTTTCAAATATTTTCACTAGAAATCTTGTGCACATGCTTTATTTTAACTTGCGTACATGTCATGATCTATTGTTAAAAGATCAAAATCATACCCTTTTCCAATATTTGGGATGTGATGAGTTGAAATTATATCTTCACTCTAAAGCTTCAATTCAGATCTCTATCACCTATGCATTGAAAAATAACACATTAAGCTTATAAAAGTTTAGTAAGTACGCTAAGAATTTGATTAAATTTAACATTACCATTACTTTAAATATAACCCAATGAATTTGATTAAATGATTATTAAATGCTCATTTTCACTTACGATTTTATTATATTTCACTTACCCTGGTTCAGTATTGATTTTCATTTAAGACTTTTCCTTTGGCCCACAGTAGACTTAACTGAACAATCAGGATATGCAAAAAGAACACTGAAATGATTATTTGGTTTTATACTTGAGTTGGTTGTCAATTGGTTTGATTTAATGATTTTATTTTTGTGAAGATTGGATGAAAACATGTATGGAATGATTTAGAATTATTTAAATTAGATATCAAATGTGCATTTTGGTAAAAACAAAGGCAATGTCGCGAAGAGAAGTCTTTAACGTCGCAATGTCATTTGACCGTGAGTGACGTTGCGACATGGGGTGCATGTCGTCGCAACGTGACTCACTGAGATGATGTCACTGCGACGAGGAAGCTTTGAAGTTGCAATGTCGACCTGAGACTTTTAAAAACTTTACGTTTTGGTCCTAATTCTTACTCGAGTTAGCAAAAAGCTTTGGTAAACTTGTGTGAGACCCAAAAATGATTGTGTGTCATGTTGTGAATACATTTTATATTGAATTACATGTTTAAATGGTAAGTTTATGATTGATGTAGTTACTCTAGTAACGATCCTAGCATTAGGTGACTCAAATCCGGTGATCGGGTCAAGTAAGGGTCAAGCAAGGGCTGTTACAAAATCATTTAGAAAAATTGGAATGACAATATTTTGAGGATGTAAACAACCACCATTACAGGCTCTTGCCTAGATTCATACAATGGTGGCAAAGATATGGAAAGCTTTTCCAACTCACTTTAGAGGTAGTGAGGGAAGATCTATCCATCAAGAAGAAATTATGAAGATCCAAGTTCATTATGAATTTGCCACCAATTGAAATACAAGGATGCATAGTGTTGTTGCTATTGCGCAAGTTACTAAGGAGAACCAGTTCATATTCTGGAGAACGGTGAAAGGAGCAACAAAATTATACTGTAGGATTCTCTTTCTCGAATTGGTTTTGATTAGGCATAGGAATGTGCAGGTGAGAGGCAATATTTCCAAGGATGCCTCACGAAAGTGGATCAACATCGTATCAAACCGATACAAAGGGACATAGAGTCACTCCTTTAAGAAGTTCATATAGCGAGCGTGCACAATAGCAATACGACACAATCACGATTGAACAAGATGACAACCATGGAATCTCATTATAGAGTATCTTATAGTTGGCCATAGAGTTTGTTCACCACCAAAAAAAAAAAAAAAACATATATCAATGCCATAACAAATTAAAAAATCCATGTATCAAATAAAGCGAGAAGTACTTGGGAAAGGGGATTAAGATTTCTTTTCGTTCTTTACTGTTTTTGGTATAGCTCACTTCAAAGAGAATGGAATATACTAAATATGATATAGTTAACCGAACCTAATTATTGTGTTAAGCATGATAATAATAATTAATTGCCGGTCTTAGAAATGGATAAGTTCGAGGAGAGGGAGAGGGGGAGGGAGAGGGAGAGGGACCACAAGAAATTGTTAAAGCAAGCAAAGGGGGAGATAGAGCGGAAACTCGAAGTGGACTTTTTCCTCTACTGAGTGAGTTGCTTCTAAGTCGCAAAAAGCGTCTGTCATCATCTTTTACTATTGTAGGATTGCTAGAAGAGGCGGACATGACAAAGGCTGGAACTTTCAAAGTGTAAATTACATTTTTTTGCTGTCGTGAAAGCAAGGCAACCCGCATACCGAACCGTGGAAGCAAAACACTTGTCCTGTCTTTTCCGCTAACAATTTACTGTCCTCGCGTCAGCTCCGTTGGAGGTAGATCTTTTTCTTCCTCAATACTCTTACTCTCTATTCTATCACTGATTCTGAAATCTTATTGGATCATTTGTTTTGATTTCTTCACTATAAAACTCTGATTGATTCATCCCATCACTCCCAATACTTTCATCTTATCTGGGTTTCACTTCTTTTTCTTTTTCATTCTCAATCTGTCTGTGCAGTTTCTAAGGTTTGCCCAATTATGGGTTTTCGATATTAGGCATAATAACAGACTGTTTTTATTCTCTTCTTTTTGTTTTTGTTGCCCTGTTCATTGTTTTGACCTAAGAGTTTAATTGAATCAAGTGCAGTTTTTGTTTTGCTTTGACCATATCTCTTTTCGACGGTCAATCGTGTTCCCTGTAAGCAAGTATAGTGTCTGATATTAGTGAATCTTTACCTCGGATTTTAATCGAATAGCTGTCAATCAATCATGGGAATTAGCTACATTTTTCATGATTGCTGAGCTGATATTTTTATTTTACTTGTTCTCGTTTTACTTCCAATTATCGTCATATGATTTAATATTCCCCTTTATACCGATTTATGTTCTTTTTCTATTTATACCAAAATCCTCTATACAAACAAGTGTTTGAGTCACGCATTGTATTTTTATATCAGCGCTCTGAATGCTGTTTCCTCATGCTGGATGTGGTGTAGGCAATGGGTTATTGCAAGGTTCCTTGTGTGTTTTTACTATGCCTCTTCATCAGTTTCTGCCTTCCCTGTCAATTGTTGGCTGATGAGGTTGACAAAAACCTGACAGCTCAGCTGTTTATAGATGCTTCCGAACGGTCAAGCAGTCCAATACCTCAAACACTGTTTGGAATATTCTTTGAGGTTAGTTCAATTAATATTTGACTAAAATTACAGACTGTTACATAAATCACTTGATTGTTCTTGAATGTTTTCTTCTTAAAAGGAAAAAGCCTTCAACATGTCAATCCATGAGGTACTAAGATGTCATCTAATGATACATAGTTTTACTTACCAAAAAGATGCCATTAATGAGAAAGCTAACAATTTGAATTACTTTCAGTTTACAGCTTTCTGAATTTCTTCAGTGCTTGATTACTTACCTCATTTAGCGATGTTGTAACATTTTCATTTATTGCTGAGCAAATGATCCTTTTTGAATTCCTTGCCCTACAGGAGATCAACCATGCTGGTGCTGGTGGGCTGTGGGCGGAGCTTGTAAGCAACAGAGGTTTGTTTGAGAACCTTATAATCATAAGAAGTAGAGATAACTAATATAAGAGGATATTCTTTCTTTCTGTGTTTAAATTACATAATTGGTGGAAACCCTACTATTGAAGAAAAGTATGAGGTTTAGAATCTTTAGATTGCAAAATTTTCAAGGATATATTTGGTTTTTTTGTCTTGTCTAAAGTACTTTTTCTGACTAATAAATTTAGGGTCCAAATGTGTGCCCTTTGGGAGGGGATTAGACATTGGAGGGTGTGTAGGAGATTGTGAGCAAATAAAAAATTTTAATCACTTGATGGGTCATACTCCATTTTCATGGAAGAAATATTTACCTTTTGGGTGGATTTTGTCTAGAAATTATTTACTTTTCCCCATTTAGGCTGTTTGATTTTTCTATTGCGTTGTCTTTAATCTCTCCTACGCAATAAAGTTCTCCGCTCTTGTTATTGATGTGACTTCTCTGAACTTGTTGGTTTGATTGACTTTTAAGGTACCTGATCTGTTCAGTCATTTGGGAGAACTCAATTCATAACTAGATGCCTAGTGCAATTCCTATTAGGCTGAAGTTTCAATATGATATGCACGTTTGTCTTTTTGTTCACGTTCTTGCTCAAGTTCTTGTTTTTTTGGTATTCTGCTCAACTTGTTTTTTTTTCTCCTTCAAGTTTGATTGCTTGGTGGCCATTAGCTGGCTCGCTTTAACAGATTTGGTTGACTACAAACGATCGAGTCACAGAAAAGAACTTCTGGGATAGGCCCTTATAGTCCCACTCTAAAAATATAAATTATCAGTAAACCATCTGCAGTTGCTAATGCTTAGAATTATCATAATGATATCTTTCTCCTGTTTTTTTCTTCCTCCAGGATTTGAAGCTGGGGGTGCTAATATTCCTTCAAACATTGACCCATGGTCCATAATTGGGGACGAGACATCTATAATTGTGTCAACAGACCGGTCGTCATGTTTTGAACGTAACAAGGTGGCTCTCAAAATGGAGGTGCTCTGTAATAGTGAGGGCACTCATATCTGTCCATCTGGAGGAGTTGGTATCTATAACCCAGGGTTCTGGGGCATGGTGAGGATAAACTGGCATTATATCAAATACATTATGTAGTGTGTGTGTTTCCCCTCTCTCTCTCTCTCCCTCTTGCTGAAGAAACTTTTCTCTGCCAAATGCTTTCTTAGTCGATACTCTATTTTTCCCTAGTTGTTTAGACAACAAGATTGCAAAATCTCAAGCAGCTTATCTGCAAATTTTAGTCTTTTACATTGTCTGCTGTTCTACAATTTATATAGTATCTACCTTGTTTCTCATGCAGAATATTGAGCAAGGGAAGAGCTACAAGATCGTATTTTATGTTCGCTCAACAGGAGCAATTGACATTTCTGTATCTTTTACGAGCTCAGATGGCTTGCAAACACTATCCTCCACCAACATAAAGTAAGAACCTAATTAATACTCTCATACTCTGAAAGATATTGTCCACTTAATGATTCCTTCATACAAGAATTATCGTTTTAGATGCCGTGGAGTTCATCTTCTTGTTCTCGCAGAGCTTCTGCTTCTGATGTTTCAAACTGGACAAAGATGGAGGTTCTGTTGGAAGCCAAGGAAACAAATCACAATTCAAGGCTGCAACTAACAACATCGAAAAATGGTGTGGTATGGTTTGATCAAGTTTCAGCTATGCCTTTGGACACTTACAAGGTTTGTGTTTCTTTCTTAATCGTGACATACTGAAAAGTGACTAATTTTTGTTTTTGATTAGTTAAACTGCCAACATTCCTTGATTATATAGAAACTGATTATTATGAGATTTAGAATATGACAATTGCTTTGCATGTTTAAATTGGCTGTCCTGTCAGGCATATGTTTGTATATGTCTTCTAAAATGATGATGAGGATTTCTAAATGAAAATATGTAGTTGATGGCTTCAAAACTCTATAAATATAATTGAAGAAGCATGTACATTTAATGAAAATCCATGTCTAAAATAATTTTGATGAGCAAGCAACTTGTACATACCAATCAAAGCCTAAAATGATCAGAATAGTTCTTCAAAGTTTTAGATGCCATTTCTCAACTTGTCATACATTTGAGTAAATAAGTGGCACTTCTCATGTGTAGGCACTGTTCACCTGCATGTTAACAATACCAAAAGCACCTTTTGGATTTTTTTTCAGAAAAAATATAGTCATTACCGAACAATTTTTTAGTTTCAAAAATAGAAACAGAAGTGGGAAACTACTCTAACTTGATGGAATACTAGCTTCTCTATTTTCTTCGATTACAGCGAGTGATTTGCAAAAACGTTAGTTTATATTTTTGCGGGTTTGCTATTTCATGAGCTTGTTTCACAATTTCAAACTGCAATACATATATTATATAATCTAATTTTTTGTGTTGTAATGATTTTGCAACAGGGGCATGGTTTCCGAAATGAGCTTGTTGAAATGCTTGCAGATATCAAACCTCGCTTTATTAGATTTCCAGGTGTGTGCTATATTGTGTACCTTGACAGCTTAGGTCAAATTGTTTTGTATATAGTCACTATGCTGAGGTGTTTTTTTTTTTTGGGGGGGGGGGGGCGCAGTTGTTTTATTTTTCAATCTGGTGATGATTTCTAAACTTCAATGTCTTGGTTGTCTAATTTTGTTATACTAAGACTGCTCCATCTGTGACAATTTTCTTTTGGTTAGACCTTCCTTAATAGCCGCTACCTCCTAGAGGTGGCAATTGGGTGGGTGGGTTCAGGTTAGTTCCATTTTGGGTTTGAGTAATTTTTCAAACCATTTTTGGTCAAAGTTATTGAATTTTAAAAGGCATATTCAGTTGGATTAGGCAAGTCATTGAAGTTGAGTTAGAGTTTACCAACTTTAATTAAGCTGGCGGTTTTGTTTTCAATTGGTAGCAGTCCTTCAACACTTTTTTTTTCCTATTTTAATATCAGAAGATAAGTTCTTTTAAAATATCATTAGATCATATCAAAGAACAAAAAGCAGTAACTTGAAAGCCGTTTACTAATTTAGAGTTATATTACGTTGGATATTAACAGATTTCTCCTAAAAATCATTAATTATTTATTGATTTTTAATATTCATCTTTGATGCATTGGTTTATATGATTTTGTTTACTAATCTTGCTAAAAGTTTGTTAAATTTATTAGTTGTAACCAAATTAATGTTTGAAAGGGAAATGGAATAAGGTTGGGTTTAGGTGGGTTCAAGTTGATTTCTTTTCTAAAGCAGGTTGGCTCAAGGTAAGGTTTGGGTGTTTCTTTTCGAGTTCATTTAGCTTTGCTAGCTCTATATCCATCTCATTATTTTTCCCCTCTATGCCTTCTAGCTACAAGGACTTTGGATAGGTTGAGAAGGGTATGTCTTTGAGATGGCAGACCATGTTCTTAGCAATTTATGCACTGAGCTTGATGGTTTAAGTGCAATATCCATAGAGTAGTTTACTGTCCATGAAGTGTCAGACAGCTCTACCAGGGTAAAGTGATAATACATGTAACATAGAGTGCACTATTTATTTGAGCCAAGTTAGCAAGTAATAGTTTTTTAATATTGATTTGGTGATTTTCTTTGGTTTTTCCACTTTGATGAAGGTAACAAATGCACATTCTAGTACCTTTCTAGGGCAAACACCTATCGGTTTGTTAGGTCTGTGACACCTATCGTTTTGATTGTTAGTGAAGAGAAGGAATAATGGTGTGGTAGTGTTCGATTTATTTAATAAAATTTCCTTTGACTACATTGATGATCGATGGATGTATGAGCGTCAGGAAAGTGTCGATTACTATTGAGGAAGGTATCTTTTGCCGAGTTTATTCTAACTCTGAGCTTGATGACAATCTCTTTTTCCAGGAGGAGAGTATTCTTGTGGATGCTTAGTAGTTGTTAGGTAGGACTCTCAGATGAAGTTGTTTTAGGACTCTTAAAATAGAATACGTTTGGTAGGACTTCATTTAGTTTGATATACTTCCTTTAATTATTGTAATCTCTATTTAAAGGGACAATGAATAAAACAAAGGCAAGTCGAATTTTATCAAAAACCTAAAAGGATATCTAGGTTTGTCTCTAACAGGTCCTAAAGGTTTCAGGCTCCCTAACTTGAGTGATTTTCTGTCCATTGCTCGGAACTCAGTCCCAAACTCACGGATTTAACAATATATAATGAATCATATTTGTGGATGCTTAGAATCATGGAGAATGATTGAGTTCAACCACTAGCCTAATTCCCTAATACATTATCTGTCTTGTTACTTTTTATCTGTACTTGCTATTTTTTTTTTTACTTTTTCTGCACTGTTTGCTTAAATGTTTCACTTGGTCTTGATGTAAAATTTTATTAGATGGCTGTTTAGAATCTCAGAATGCCTGTTTAAAATCTCAGAAACCTTTGCTGAGATTCATCCTCTGATCTATTTCAGTTTGGAACTCTCTCAATAACATTTTATATGCAGTATCTCTTGTACCAGGTTACCTTACAAAATTTGTTTTTGTATGTTAGTAGATCATTGAATTATACTCTGCTGATTGTTTGTCTTGTAAGTTTTATCTGACACTTGCTGTCCTGGTTATGTTTTTAAGCACTAGCGTTATATATACACACATATATACATATATATCATGAGTTATAAACATAAAAATGACGTATTTTTCTAATTGTACTGTATTAGGTGGCTGTTTTGTGGAAGGTGAATGGTTAAGAAATGCTTTTCGCTGGAAAGCAAGTGTTGGACCTTGGGAAGAAAGACCAGGGCACTTTGGTGACGTTTGGATGTACTGGACTGATGATGGACTTGGTTACTTTGAGTTTCTTCAAGTGGGTATCTTATTCATTTGTAGGGTTTTATAGATTTCTCCTGAACATGGAGTACTTCAATTTATGCTGTTTAACTCTTGGCATTCTAAATTAGTACTATCTTCTTGCAGTTAGCAGAGGATCTTGGTGCATTGCCAATATGGGTGTTCAACAATGGTACTGTGCATGTAGACCATTCTGTTCATGATTTAATTTTTATTTTTTTAAAGTTATAACTAATATACTAGTGGCTAATGCCTCCGGTCACTTTACCTTTTGCCTTGGGCTTTATCAAATTTTACAGGAATTAGTCATAATGATCAAGTTGACACATCCAGTGTTCTGCCTTTTGTGCAAGTATGTCTATGCAATTCTTCCTTTTGCCAATGATATTGGTTAATAAATGTTGTCTGATAATATGACTGAAGTTGGTTTAATCCTACATGGGTTTAGTGTTTGTTTAAGATAACCTGAATCTATTTTGTTTCTAAAACTTGATATCTAGAGATACCTTAGCTTAAGCTTAACTGGAAAAGGGTGAGGATCTGTACTTGATTTGCTGGAAATTTAAGGTATCTAAATCTATTTGGTGGGGAGAGGTAGCTGGGTTGGGATTTTAGAGTTTTCAAATAGCTCAAAAAATTTCTTTTTTTCCCTTCTTTTCCTAGAAACTAAATTTTATATGCTTCATATACATTTAAAAAATAATAATTAATTATGTATTTTGAGAACTTTCCGATGAGAGCTTTAATTAGATTATAAGAAAAGAATAAATTTTGATCTTATTATATGTGAATACTTTGGTTTTTTACTGAGTCATTCTTTAGTTTTGTTTTTTATGATATTCTTTATAATGTGCTGATTGCAGGAGGCCCTTGATGGCATTGAGTTTGCTAGAGGTGATGCTAGTTCTACATGGGGTGCTGTTCGAGCTGCAATGGGACACCCTGAACCTTTCGATTTGAAATATGTTGCTATTGGGAATGAGGATTGTGGGAAGAAGAATTATCGAGGTCAGCAAAATCATGCTTGCACATGCATATTCATATGAATTTGGTAGTGACATGGCAGTTATAAATGGGAATCTTTTATAGCTTCTGTAACATTTTAATGCATTTCATTAATATCCTTTCTGTCAAAAGTTATTTAGTTATTGAAGGCAAATTCTCTTTGTATTGTCCATAAGAAGGTGGATTTAGAGTCCAGCCCTTGAGTTTTTTTGTTGCGAAATTTTGGAAAAAGAGTCCTCAAGTTTTTTGGTTGCAAAATTTTGGAAAAAGAGCTTTTCTGGGAGACGTGGAAAAGTTTTATCCTTCGCTCAAGGATTGCTGGTCATATCACTCTACCACTGTTTTTATTTGATTAGTTACCAGAGTTCATTATTAGTGAATTGTTATTTCATTTAGAAATATCAGAGTATGGAGACACTTTTTTTTGTTTAATTTTCATTTCCTATTTTGGATTGAACAGGAAATTACCTCAAGTTCTATGATGCTATAAAGCGGGCCTACCCAGATATCAAAATCATTACAAACTGTGATGGATCTTCTCGCCCGCTTGACCACCCAACTGATCTTTATGATTTTCATGTAAAATTCTTGACAGCTAGCATAATGACACTAGAATGGCTTTTTAGTTTATCTCCTTGTTTCTTTTGTTTTCTCATTTTCATTTTCTGTTAAGAATATGGATGGCAGGATGAATTTTTTTCCTTGATCTCTTAATAGGTTTATACATCTGCCAACAACTTGTTTTCCATGTCCCATCAATTTGATCGTACAACACGACAGGGTCCAAAGGTATGTGAAGGTGGTTATGAGTGATATTTGGATTTGTTTGTTTTCTTATTTTTTTTCTCTTCAACACATTCCAGGCCTTTGTTAGTGAATATGCTGTGACTGGGAAAGATGCTGGCACTGGAAGTCTTTTAGCAGCACTTGCTGAGGCTGCATTCCTTATTGGTCTGGAAAAGAACAGGTTTTTTTTTTTAATTTTTTTTACTTCTTTGTTAATCTTCCTCTTCAACATATTCTATTTGCTCTCTTTCATTTAATTCTTCAGAATAGGCTTAGCCCTATTGGCTGGCTCATTATTAATTGTTTTTAAGTGTTTGTTTTACTAATCTTGGATCCTTTTCATTAACTTTGAAGTTTTAAAACATCTGACTCTTCACCGAGGACTCTTTAAATTTGTTCATTGAAATGGGAAATTGGCAAAAAATTGCTGTGCAGTGATTTTGATGGTTTTTGTATAACTATTAGAAGTGATTCTGACTCACAATTGTTTATATACCTAAACTATGCTTAAATATCATTATATAATCTTCCTCTGTGTAAGCTACTGAATCTATGTTTGTTATACTGCAGCGATGTTGTGCATATGGCTAGCTATGCACCACTTTTTGTGAATTCCAATGACAGACGGTATTTTTCTCACTGTTTTTTAAAAATGTACTCTCTCTCTTAAATATGTTGTAAATCTGATTTTGATAAAAATTTGTTATTAAGGTGGAACCCAGATGCAATCGTCTTCAACTCCTTTCAGGCGTATGGAACTCCTAGCTACTGGGTGCAACGTTTTTTCACAGAATCAAGTGGAGCAACTCTTCTTAATGCAACACTGCAAAAAGATTCCTCTAATTCCCTTGTTGCATCTGCAATTACTTGGAAAAATTCAGAGGATGGTCAAACCTACATAAGGATAAAGGTCTGTAACACGGAGATCATGACTTTTTTCTCCAACTGTTTTCCCATGGCTACTTTTTGTTAGTTTTTCCTTTTGCCTAACAAGAAGTCCATGTTCTTCAAGAACTCATTAGTTATCTAGGGCCTGTGATGCTTATCAATCAACCCACAGCATAGGTATCGATATAGATACATTTAAACATATTTAAAAAAAGGATTATTGCTTGATTTCCCTGAATGTGCAGGACCTAGAAGAACCTTGTTGGTTATATATATATATATGGCCTCTTGGTAAATAGGCATGCATTAAATGACTGCATTGTTTGCATGAATTTTCACATACATGTGTTTGCATATATATTGACCCTTTGTTTCTTATGGCTATTTGGCTCTCAGATGGAATCGATAATAATGGTTTAACAGATGATTTCTCATTATCAAAAGATTTTAAGTAAAGTTGATAGCTTAAATTTTGAACTTGGCTACATCAAAATATCCTTAGAGAACACAAAAAGCTACTTCTCAAGTTAAAAAAGAATGCAAGTTAGGCATTCTTGGATCAAATCTAACATAAATTAAAATCCTTAAATCTAAGAAGTCTCTGCCACTTGCTTAATTCTACCATCATCTTATTAATTGAAAAGATACTGATTGCCTTTTATCTTTTGGCATATATTCCTCTTACATTCAAATATATATATAATGAATCCAGGTTGTAAACTTTGGGAGCAATTCAGTCAACCTCCAAATTTCTGTTGATGGATTGGATCCAAATTCTGTAAAGCTGTCTGGATCAACAAAGACCACTCTCACATCTGCTAATCTGATGGATGAGAATTCCTTCAAGGAGCCAAAGAAGGTTAAACAGCCATTTTCTTCTCTACTTTTCATCTTCTGTTTTTGCAAAAAGGTCCTTAAAGTCTTTGCATATGTTCATATTAATGCAACCTGACTGCTTGGTTTGCATATGTTCTGGTCCTCATTCTCGCCTTTGTTGATACTTAAAATTTAGACCATAAAAACATTACGACTAAATTTTCATGGTTGATACATGCAGGTCGCACCTATTCAAACACTGCTGGAAGATGCGCACAAGGATATGAGTGTGCTACTGCTACCACATTCTTTCACTTCATTTGATTTGTTAAAAGAGTCTGTGAGTCTTAGAATTACAGAAGATGATTCTTCTCTCGTATCTTCCATCTGAAATAAATTAATGGGAAGTAGTAATATGCAAAACGTAAAAGATGCGTGGGTCTATATATATTAAAATAATGATAGTTCACCGGCGGTCTGGTGGATATCAAGTCTTTGCATTCAATCAGCTATGTATATAAAGTCTCCTCTGCCATTTGGTTTTCATTTTAGGGTTCATCAAATATAACATTACATTCCGTAATCTCACATCCCTGAATAAAATTATGTGTATGGGTTTTAACATTTTGATCACCTTTATAATCTCATATTTCCAATTACTATATTGCTAAGCATCAAAACCTTAAGAGCGAGTAAGCAATGTGGACAGACAAAACACGAGAAATGGATGAACCACAACCATTACCATCAAGAATTTTACCTGATCCCGTGTATGAAGAGGAAAAACTGAAACAGCCGAGGCATTGTTGGTCAAGTGATGTGTAGCACCGGATCTGGGCACCAAGATGCGTCAGCTCCAACAGCAGCAATGTTTACTAATGGTAAATTCTTAGTATGCCCTTGTATTGTTGAAGGTGACTCAACAGTTGGCAGGTGGGCCTCCTTGGCCAGCTGAATAACTACCTAAGATTAGTTGAATCCATAAATCACCAAATAATGAACATCTCCTTCCAGTGCCCCGCCCACCCTTTTTTCATCAGTCGAGAGAATATCGTTAAAATCTCCAATTGCTAACCAAGTGATCTTCTCACTCTATATGGTTAACCTCAGCGCTTTCCAAAGAAATCTTCGCTTTTGTTTATCAGGACTACTATAAAAAAAGGCAACTAAATTAAGATGAACTGGGGTTGACTTTTAATAACCTCTACACAAACAGAATCCTTCCAACCAATCCAAATTCCTCCTGAAAAACCAATAGATTCAACCCAATGTGAAAACTCAAAACCAAGTTTTTGTATGATTAAATCTGCTTTACACCAACTCTCATTTCTTAAAGTCCAACAATGTTCGGCTTAAACTCTCGCTTATATTCACGAAAAATACACGGGAATTTACGACTTACACGCCCTTGACAATTTCATGCATAAATAGAGAAACTCATAATAATAGATAGACAAAGAAAAATGGAACTAACCTCTATTGGCCAGTCGATGCCCTTGCGGCATGATGGTCACCATTCGTGGTCTTTTCACCTTTATCCGCTTCAGTCTGTATCTGTGAATTAGTACGCTTGGCCATCGAGTTCATCGTTTTCGACAATGGAGCCCTAGAGTTACTTGCATGTTTAAAACGACCTCCACGCCCCCTTAAAGTCTTGTTGAAAGTCCTACCATTACGATTAATATTGCTTTTGTTTCCAACCCTGCGTCTTTTTTGTACCCCCTGGTATCTTCGAGTCTCTCATCCTTCAAGGAGTCACTGACCCTCGGAACCAAATTCTCCTTAAAGGAAATGGTCGAGTTTTTTGGGTCTAAAACCCTAGTAGAGAATTCCACAACCGACTCCATTGGTCCTTCAAATGTGGGATTAAAATGTGAGTTAGTTTTGGATTGATGGACGTCAGGATTAAAAGAAAAGTTAACACATTCAACAATGGTCGTGGGATTATTTGGCACCGCAATCAAATTAACAGTGCCTCTTGCATCTGGGTTCATCACACCATTTTGAATTTGTTGGGCGAATTTCTTGCTCGAGTGGTTCTCACCTTTGCTGGAAAAATTGCCTAGACTCGTGCTGGCAACCTATTAGTAGGGGTGAGAATTTAGTCTAGTCGAGTCGAATCGAGTAAAAATAACTCTGAATAGTGTAATTCATATTCAAGTTAAATCGAAAAACTTAATTTTTTATTCAAATTAGATACGAAATAACTTGACTAACTCAAATAACTTGAAGTATTTAATTTAAAATTTAAATTTTTTATCTAATTTTTCGAATTGAATCAGATCGAATTTTACTCACCTCTACCTATTATTGTCATTATTAATCCCGCTTGTTCCCTTGGGCTCTACATCAGTTGCATTTTCAAGCCCAAACTTCAACCTATGATCAGCCGTTCAGCCCATTTTCCTTCATATTTTATTTTAACCTACCTCGTGAGATATTCTCCAAGAATTCTCCTCTTTGAAAAGTAACTGAAAGCTTTCCTTTTTTGGCCAATTCACTCACAGCCCCTCCATCATCATCGAATAATGCATAAAATCTAGATCCCACCAAATCGCCCCCTGATTATTAGGCACTTGATTACTGCTCTCCCTTAGATTTCGCCGGTTTTTTCGTTCGACCAGCATCCACGGCCCGAAAGCCTCCGCCCCTTCCCCCTTCGCCTCATCCGCAACTCTCGTCTCCGATGATGTTTCCTTCTCACATGACCCTCTCCGATCATCAACAGAACCCGAGCATGAATCTTTCATATGTCCATATCAGCCGCATGAAAAACAAACCGTTGGTAACGGTTCAAATTCCACTCGCTACAATATACCATTAACCAAAATTTGTGAGACTAGAGGTGGATCCAGATTCACATACACTGCCATTCTGGCAAATCTTCCCCATAAAGTCTAGCTTTGCTACCTTGCCCACCAGCCCTCCTATTTCCTCTAAAATTTTCCTTTTATAGAAGATACCTGGCAAGTCAGGAAGACTAATCCGGGCCATCATCACACTTGGAAACGGCTGCATCGGGTTAAAATCCAGTGTCCACGACTGGACCGTGAGATTCTGACCAAACATAATCCAAGGTCCTTGGTAAACCTTCTCATAATTTTTTGCGTTTTGAAATTTGACCAAAAAGTAATCATTTTCAACGTCCATAAGTTGAAACAGCGAAGATGGTTTCCATAGGCTAGATATTCAATTGTATAAGGCAGCATAGCCTATGTTCCGTCCGAGAAGTTTCACCACCACCGTGGTAGCCATGTCCATAACCAATATCTGTTGCACCGTGGTGTCAGGTCCATCACCATCTCAATATCATCCCCATCATTCTGACCATTAGACCAACACATGGGTTCAACTTGTTGCATATATTAATTATATGAAATGTTCATATAATATATTTAATATGTATTCGACATTAACATTAATGTCTATTTGACACATAAATGAATACGGATTTACTTAACTGTAAAAACGATTTTACTAAATTTAATTAAATGAGTTCAAATTAAATTTGTTAAAGCTTTTAAATGAATTTTATTTAATATATTTAAATATTATATATTCGTTTTGAAACCCAGCTTTAAATGTGGATATTATTATCCAAGTCAAGTAAGATCTGAATCTGCTAGTTAAAATATTAAAAATTAAAAATTATTTATCCAAACCAAAAAAAAATTCACAAATAAGATGACTAACAATAAAACTGGATTTTATAATCTTTCCACCATAGTAACTGAACACCAAATAATACATTGATAGCTCTGTGAAGGATAACATGAATATTATATAATAACATTTCTACTTTTCTGTAAATTTTTATAGTGAACATTTTTTCTTTTTTGAAGAAAATAATTTTTCTTAACACAAATCTGTCAAAATCCTACTTTCACCAAGAACATGAAAACTCAAATTCTCACTTCTCAAGAAACAAAATAGTTTATATAGCTATATAATCGATAATGCATTTGAGATTACGGATCCTAACATATAATTTGGTAGAAAACTTGTATTCTCATATTTTCCAAATCAAATATGCATTGAGATCAAGTACCCATGAACCAGAAGTACACTCTTAACTTGTTCAGAAAAAAAAAAAAAAAAAAAGTAGGCTCTTACTGCTGGAAAGGCTTAACAAGCTTTTGAGAACTAACTGCTACAATCATATATCGACTTTAGTGAAGTGAGCACGAATAAAAGAAAATTTAATAACATATTTCTCAAAAGCTTAGGACGGCTTGAAGTTTAAACAGAACAGAATGTCTAGAAGTAGACAACCAATATTTCACCACATGAAACAGATAAGAACTGTGCATAGAAATAGAGGTTGCCATTAAAATGGATACCTGAAGTAACCATTGAAATCCTTAGTCGAGCAAATCAGACACTGAAGTCCTCCTGAATGCATCAACTTGAGGCAACAGAGCAGCTAAGGACTTATTTGGGAATATGTTATCTGCTTTCATTCTCTCCCTGATCCCATAAGCTGGAGCTTTGGCATTTATATACGCTCTGACTAGAGTCTGGAACTGACTAACTCGAGCTACATATCCGGCCTGTCTCATTCTATGTAACATTTTTTCTGCGTTATGGATATCACCCCTCCTAGCATACTGCTCCATCACAACCATGAAAGTAGTAAACATGGGCTTAATTTCATTTTGCTGGCATGCCTTCTGCAAGATTGAGTCAGCCTTCTCCACATCCCCTGCTTCCACATGAAGCTTCACAAGAGCATCCCAAGTGAATGGGCCAATCTGGCAACCATTACCAGCCATTCGCTTAACAAGATCCTTCCCTTTTTCCAACATCTTATGGTTTGAGTATACCTTCAAGAGATGGGTATAATACCTTGCAGGTAGCTTTTTTGATGTTTTTAACAGCCTTTCGAAAATTTCCTCTGATTTTTCAATTTTACCCAACTTTCCCCAAGCTTCAATACCAGCCAGATACTCTTCAAAGCGGGGTTTTGAATCACAGATCTTCCAAATTCTTTCTACTTCATCAGCCTTTCCAAGACCAGCATACAGAGGAAGCAAAAACCTGTAAACCCAACGATTCTCTTTTATGTTGTCCCCTTCCATTGTCTTCAGAACTTCCTCAGCTTTTTCCATTAGGCCTGCTGAGGCATAGTGCTTAGCCAGGACAGATTGTATCTGGATGTCTGGTTCAATACCTTCAGCCTTCATTGTCTCAACAATTTGATCCATCCCAGATATGTCATTACACAAACCTTTCGTGTCAATTAAGATTCTATAAGTAAAGAGCGTAGGTTTGACATTTTCTTTCTCCATTAACAACAGCACATCAGCTATTTTTTTCTTGTCAAGCCTCTTATAGAGAAGCAACAGCTGGTTGCAAGCAAAAGCAGTACTTGGGAATTCTAGGTCCTTCATTTTGTTAAAGACCACTTCTGCTTTCTTCAGATTGTTAGATACAACACAGTTAGCCAGCAGGGTTCTGTAGATTATCTCTCCTCTAAAAGATTTTGGGATAGTCTGAATGTAGTCTTCTGCCTTCTCGAGACCTCGTATTTTGGCAATCAAATCAAGACGAGAAGCATAATCTTTCTCATTAAATTCAAGCTGCTGCTTCATCTCCAGCCACTCAGAGAGCTGCAAACAATCAAATCCATAAGCAAACAGAAAGGAAAGAACAGAATGCAATTAAGTAAAAACCTATAACTTCCATGACTAAAGTCATACACAATAGAATATCATTTCAATTTAGGCATTTATATATATCAAGTAGTTTAGCAAAATGGATTAAGGAAAAAAGTGCCTAAACAGGGTATTGGTAATATTCTAATATTAGAAATCATTTTATCAACCGACCTAGAAAATCCACACCATTTCTGCAGTTGACATTGTGTGAGAATGCTAAACATGCAGTGTAAAAACTAGAAGCCAAAGAAAGCTAAAGGAAGCTGCAATCAAATCTTTGAGCCTTCAGGTAATAGCAAGCACGGCACAAAAAGGAAAAAATGACTTTTTTCGCAAGATGGTATCCAAATGTCTCCCAACTAAAGGAAAATGAAAGGTGAGCCAATTCCAAGGAGAAATAACATTAAACTAAAGGAAGAAATTTTAGAACTTTTTTGGTGCCAAATTTGTGAGATCAAATTTCTAATTACAAAAACTACCAGATTATCATGGGATGTCAGATTATCGCAAGGACATCTCCAACTAGACAACTAGATGAGCATCTAAAGATTCGAAGGATCAGTTATATTTTTTAATTGAGAGCAAAAGATTGACAAATGCACAAACAAACAATGCATCCTGCAGGCATGATTGATGAAAGCACAATGAGTACTCCTTTGACAAAGATATATACTAATACATCAGGTAAAATAAACGATAGAAAGAAACCAAAGTTGTGATACACTCCTGCGACATGCATTAAAAAATGAGGTGGGTACTTATCAAATATTTTATTTGAAATGGTTTGTAATTGAGTTAAAATCCAAACAAGAAGTTCTAAACATATGCTTACAAAATCCAGTGATTGATTGCTTGCACATTTATGACATACTATCAGCACAAAGTTGATTTCTTGTTTAGCTCATTTTTTTGACAGAAAACTCAATTTGTATACTTTACTATTTAACTTAATACCAAGGAACTTTAAACAATCAAGTACTGTTTGGTTTTACAGTGACAAATAAGAGACACAATTAGAAGAAAATAAGAAAAGTTCTCTTCCTTGCTATATTGAAGAAAAGGAAAAACAGACAGAACCAGAAAATCTTATATTTCCCAGTTACCCTATGATGGAATGATATTGGAAGTTCCAATCTGCAGCTACTAGTACTACTTACCAAAAAATCAAAAGCCCTTCCTAAAATAGAAAATTTTAAAACAAAACATTAGAGGAAAAACGAGAAACAGATTTGCCTAAATCATGTGTAATTTTATCCTCATGCGCTTACAAACAATACAAGAATAGTGCTTACAATTTATTTAATATTTTTATAAGAAATTATTTAAATAATTTTTTAATGGATAAAATTACTTGAATCATGAAATCGCATTGCATATACACTTATATGCAGAGAAGGTAATTTCATACCCAATAAGTTGACCTTAGTTTAATCAACATAAATTCTCAAAATAGATACAATGATAATTCAAATCACCTGCAATGCCCTCCCATACATTCGGCGCTTGCGAAGATTGAGCGTTGCTGATGAAATCTCAGCTCTGCTTAGATTTTTTCCTTCCTCAAGCCACTTATCAAGAACCTTATGAATAGAATGACCTGGAGCAGAGATAAGAGCTTTGAATAATTCTGAGGTAGTCCTCCTTCCAGATGACTTTTTATCACTGACATCAGTCTCAGCCCCAAACAATTCTAGTTCATTTGAGGCAGTTCCTTCGACATCAACAGAAAATTCTTGATCAGAATCCAGTCCATCTTCAGTTTCATCCTTAACAATATGATCTCTTTTGTTCTCAGAATTACCAGCTGTTTCAAGTTCAGAAAAACCATCTTCCAAGTCATCTTCCTCCCCACTGCTTTCAGCACCAGCTTGGGAAGAAAGGCCACATCTCCAAACAGAGAAATTAGAGGAAGCATGTGTTGAGCAGTAAAACCTCACTAAAGATGGACATGTATCAGAAACCAGTTGAGAAGAACCAGAAAAAATAGCATTTTCTTCAATGAAGGTATTTGAAGTTTGTAATCTGGCAGAAGCAGCAAAAGAAGCTCCAGTTCTGATACTTGTATCTCTGGAAACCAGGCAAAAAACATTCATGGATCACTATCTCAAACCAAAAAAGATGAAAAAGAAAATTAATTTTCTAATTTCAAAAAGCTAAATGTAAAGCTAACAAAGAGAGACAAGAGAAATGACTATTGATGAACTTTTTATTGATATTTTGTAAATGCACGGTTAAATAAAATCGAGAGCACAATCAACAATAGCAAAGACACCTATTTGGCTTCCAGGGTATTTTAGAATTCAATATAGTAACAAAATTATATATGAAAAAGGGATTGTTATAATTGTTTGATAGTTACGTGTGAAAACAAATGCAGAGTCTTCAACTGGTAATAAGGGAATTGAACAACGTAGGATCAACTCAACTAAATGATATCAAGCAATTTTCAGCGGATTTGTAATACTTGAAAGTAAACATTTTTTTCAAGTCAAACTGTAGCACAGGCTGTTTAGCCATGGAAGAAATAGTCAGGAAAGTAGGGGCAGGGCTTGTTGGATTCAGCTTAAGTTAATTAATCTCTACCAAATAAAACAGATACATACATAACGACCCAACAACATTTTGCCTTTCCTTCTTTTTCTCCTTGCAGGTTTTCTCGGTAAACAAACAGAGACGAAAAAGAGAAATACAAGTAAAATGCAGAGTATAAAAGGAGAGAAAGAAAAAGGTACCTGAGCGGCTTAGGAACTCGGCGTAGTGCCCACATGATGAAGATACGAAGCAGAAAATGCCGACAGCAAACACTCTTCAGTCTTAGAAACGCCCAAAACCCTCAGCAGCCAGGACTTGTCAGCCTTAAACCCTAAAAACCCAAGGCCGAAATTTTCGGTTGGCGTTGCTCTGTTTCTCCCATATATATATTACTAAGCTTTATTAGCAAGTGGACCTAAAACTATACCCAATTTCTAGTTTAGCCTTAAAGTGTTTTTTATTTCTATCATAATTATCAATTTTATCTTATTTTTTTAAAAAATACTACCAAATAAATACATCACTAAAGGTAATCATCTAAAGGTAATCATTGGTCTAGCCGAATTTGGGTTTAGTTTCAATATAATTTTAGATCTATTCTTCAGGTTAAGGACCAAGTCAACCCAAAAAATAGATTATAAATTTTGTCTCAAGTTCAGCCTGATTTGCTCGTATTAAATTTTTTTATGTTATTATTTTTATATAAAAATAAATTTAAAAGTATACTAAAAACATCAAATAAAAAAGTTTCCTAATAAATTGAAAATAAATTAAAAAAGTATTTAATATTTATGCTTAAATAACACTAAGATAAGTGTAACTTAGCAAGCAAATGTCTCTAAAATAATAGTAAAATTAACAACAAAACAATAGTTATATAATATCCAAACAATAATAACAGTATAGTAACAATATTATAACGAAATGACAGCAACAAAACAGTGGAAACAACAATATAAATTTTTTTTTGCAAATTCGAACCAGGCCTAAATTAAAAAAACTTACCTAAGACCCGGCCCGTTTAGAAAATAGTCCCTTTTTTTTTCCAAACATTTTTTTCAAAATATTTTTATTCAAATCCTTGTATTTTTAGTTTAAACATGACATCATATATTTTTGGACAAAAAGAATAAAATGATAGTTTAAATATATTTTTGAAAAAAAAAACCATAAATACCAAATTGAGATATAATTTAAGGATGGATTTACTGTTAATGCTACCTATAATATTTACAACAATGGTAGACGTGTATGGTGTTAGAAGTTTGGGTTGTTGAGTTTAATTAATTTAACCATAAATTTAGGCCTAAGAATAAAAATAAATACTCAGTAAAAGATTCAAAAAGAAAATCAATTGTGTGATAAAAGAAAATTAATTCGCCTTTCCATAGCTAGCATGACAGACGGAAGCAATGAAATGATATATGTAGAGTACCACGTTATGTATATTTAAAAAATAAAAAATTACAAGTTCAGGGTGAACCTCGACATATGAACATCGTCCAAGTTCATCTGTATTTTTGGACATGTTACCCTTGAGCACCCAGCTAGCACATCGTTGATTCCATTAGTGGCTATTCTATTTCATGACAATACTCTTTTATACCCTAATTTATATTCATCATCTCAGTATTCAAAAATACGGTAGAAAGGCACCAAAACTAAACGACCATATATATAGGATTTTGTGGTGGTGAGGTTCTCACGTAGCTCCTGGCAATCACGTAAGCAAAAAGCACCAAGGGACCCTTACTCGACCATACCAGATAGCTTTTGGCTGACTTCTTTTTAGATGGCCTTACCTTGGCGTGGAGTATAGGGGTGGAATTGAAAGACTTGAGGTTGAATGTGATAATGTTGATTACTTTGGTGGCAAGTTTGAACACCAACAGTTATGTAAGAAATCATGGCTTTTTAGTTTTAAGCATGTGTTTCGAGAAGCAAACTCGGCAGCAGACTTCATGGCAAGGCTTCAATCTGGCAACTGCACTGGCTGAATATTCCTTACTCTCCTCCACAGGACATGGAGTCGTTACTGTTAAAAGACAAGCAAGGGAGCTGCCCCGCTTCTCAAAATATAAGGCTGTCAAGAGGGGGAAAGGCCAAACGGGTCACTAAACCGCTGCTTATTAATCAGAAATATGAAAGATATTAACGAGTTGAGGCGACCAGATCTTGACAGGGATTAAATTAAAGTATAAAAAATTGTGAGAAATAGAAGTATAGCGAAGTGAATATATGAAGTAGAGAGATTGGCTGATCTATATCAACCTGCTTCAACTGACATCCTATTATTTCCTATGTACACATCAACTCATTCTAGTAGTCAACTTGTTCTAGCCGTTTTTATAAATGTCAGCAACTCAATATTGCTTCAAGTCAAGGCATCAATGGAGCCTAGCATTCAACCATTACAAAGATTACAACCACCGCTTTGTTGTCTTTGCTGATGATGGGTGGACAGGAGGCGGTGTCCTGGCATTCCTGTTATTGCTCATAGGTGTACCTACACAAGAAAATACCAAAACAAATTTCCATCATCATCACACAAAAAATGTGTTGGGAACACAAAAACAGACCAGAATGATGCCAACACTTGTACTTACTCAACTCGATTGGCTTCCCTCCAAGGGAAGATCTGCGGGACCTGTTTGACCCTGATGTTTGGACACCGGTAAGTGATTCCCTACGTGCTGCTTTTGCATGAGCCGTGACCGTTGGTGACTTGAGATCATTCACATTGCCCACCCCCCTGACAGGTGACTTTAGTTCTAATGTCTTCTGTAGGTTCCTGTAATTTTTATGCAGAGATGTTCATATTGAATTACAGTCAAGAAGGCTTACCCTATTAAGGTTTTTCACACCTTGACACAACTGCATACAATATTAGACATTTCTAAAAGAATGTATATGTCAGTATTCTTCATTATGATCCATGTTGCATGGGCCACCAACTATAGTCCAAGTTAAATAAAAAGTTAATAAGAACTGAGTTTTGCCTACCTTTTCTCAGAGCCACTAATCAGTTTCCCGATGGTTGATCGCAGCGATTTTCTTACTTGAGATCCTTTACCATTTGCCGTTTTGGACTCCGTAGAAATTACTGTTTGCATGAGATTCTGTATGTCATTTCTAGTGTATGCTTTAGGCTCAGGTGTACTTGGTAGCTCAAGTCTAGGAATTTGTGTTCGACAATCAGTCTTTAGTGCTTGCTTTTGGAAGGATGAACTAGTAGGACTTCGAGGAGGCTTAGAATGATAAGCCTCCATCACTGAGCTGCCGTTGCTAAGAATCCCAAACTGTTTTGTAACTGCTTCTTCATCTTGAAACTGACTGTATTTCTGTACGGATACTGTGCTAGCATGTAAAGACCTACTAGCATCTGCTGATAATTTTATCTGACTATTATCCTCATTTCTTGAGCCTTCCGAGCTCAACCTCCTTGCCCGAGTTATAGAAGATGGAATTTTTGGTCCTCTCCTGTCTTCTGCATTCATTGCCTTCTCAGACTTCATGGTGCTACCATTCTCAATGCTTAACCTTCGAGTACGTGGGGGAGTTTTCTCAATCGCTGCCATTTGTTTCTCAAATGGAGATTTAGGTTCTTTCATTTTGTATGAAGGTGTGCTCGGTGCTTCCTTATTTGCCAATGCCTTCTTGAGGTTCTCAATCTACAAGAATTTATTCAATAGTTACAAAAGCAGGGTCAATTGAATATCATTTACATGCAGGCAGAGCAGTAGATTTGAGTAACCCAAACCAAAACGTCCAGTGTTGAATCGCTCAAGTAAATGACACAATTAATTATATGCTTACCTGCTCTTTGAGCTGCATAACCTCACTGCTCTCTTTATTTAAACGAGCAGCACCAAGTTCCACTGTTGAAACTCTCCTAGCAAACTTCAAGGTACTTAATGTTTCTCCAAAAGAGTCTTCTTCCGGACTCACATGAGCAAACATCAATGTCTTAGCATGTCCACCTAGACATTTTCCATATAAAAAATATCAGTAGAAAAGAAAAACAAAAAAAATAATCTAAAGGAAGAACAATGTGTGCCATTCTGAAACTAATAAACTGGAGGTTTTGGTAACAACCTAATGAGTCTTGCAAGAGAAGCGTGAGTTTGCTGTTTCTGTAGGGTATGTGAGAGTTCTTCTGAGCCAAAGCGGTGACCACATCTCCAAGACAAGAAAGAGACTTATTAATATGTTGAGCCTCCTTTAGCCTATCTCCAGTAACTTCCGATTTGTCCACCCTTTCACTTCCCGCAAGGTCAACCAAATGCAAGCAACTACGAAGCATGTTTCCAGATGTATATTTCCCATGCACGTGTACTGTTAGGATACTGCAAAGTGAAACACACAATCCTTGTGATATCTGTCTTGGATACATGCTCATTATCTGACACTCTCAAGTCCAGGTAACATTGCTATAACTTAGAAAATATAAGGTAATTTTTTATATAAAGAAATTGAACCTTTGAAACTGACCTGTGGGAGCGGCTACTTCTGTTGTTGATTGCAGTGGAACAGACAACACGATTCACCTCTCCATATTTCATTAGATTTAGCACATCACTTGTGGACTTCACTGTATGCAATGTAGCATCTGGAAGGCTTAAGCCATTATCATTACTGCAGCTACGAATCTCTAACTTGTGCACATTAAGGATACCATTTACATGAATGCTTTAGAAATTGCAAGAATAAACAAATTATCATTTTCCAAGACAGAATTCAGTAAGAAAGGATATTTGGTGGATGATGAATCTTCTGAAAGAAGGTCTCTGATTTGTTCATTATATATCTCCACCATTTGAACTTGAATCTCGTAACTTATGATATCTTTCCTTTGATTAGAAATTTCAAAGAGATCATTGAGAGCTAGATAATTAATCCCCAAATCCTTGGTTGATCCACCTGATGGACCACTCTGTCACCATATGAATATGAACCAAACTAAGTCTAACTCAGATAAATAGACCAAGATGATACGAAGCAAATCAAAGGTCTTACCATAGTATAAGTTTTGCCTGATCCAGTTTGGCCATATGCAAAGATACAAACATTATAACCATCCATGACAGATCGAATCAAAGGTTGAGTGTCATTAAACACATCATCTGAAATAAAATTGTGTAAAGAAATCAAATCCATGTACAAGACAAGACATCACAACCAACACACACTAGACTGAACTTTGTTACAATTACCTTGTGTTGCACTTGGACCAAAAACACGATTAAACTGAAAGACTTTTCTTCCATCCTTTTTGGGTTTCAATGGGTCCGAAATCACAAGTGAACCATCCTCTCCAATAAAATCTATTACATTTCTAGTTCCAGCACAGAAAGCAGGTCTAATTCTGCAGAAAACCCGGATATTTCCTAGAAGGTAAAACTTTTTATCAGGACATGATGATTGTGCAGCTCCAAATTAAAACAAAACTATGATGAACATTGAACTTGTACCTTTCAAATCTTGTACCATATTGTATAACTTTCTGTTCTCTTCCACCACCTTGTGATACTGAACTGCAGCAGTGGACATCTCTTCTACTTGACTTCCTGAGACCGTGCAAGTAATGATGGGAAAAAACTCTCAGAAGAAGAATTCATGCATTTACCCCGGTAAGCTCCATGTGTAAAATTGGGAAGTACAATTTATGATACAACTATTTTTTGCATTTATACAGTTTAGCTGAATTCATCATGAGAAAAATATGACTATGGAGAAGCCATAAAATCTAAGAACAAGCTAAAACATATGCATTTGAAGTTAAAAAGTTTAGGAAGAAAAATCTAAATGACAAAGCATGTAGGAAATGGAGCAAATAATCTCAATAAGGGTTACTCAATTTAGCTACAAGATGATTGCTAACGTAATATACCTATATTTTTCAAATCTATTTGCAGTTGTGATTGTAAGTCTTCAAACTCTCTTTTTGCTGTTAACAACAAATCCTTGAGGTCCTGACAATTAAATTTTAAAAAAAATATATGATTAACAACAATATGAGCATTTCTTGTTATCAGGTTGGTTAAAGATTCCAGACCTGATCTTTCAGCTAAAACAGAGAAATGATTCAATATATTTGGATTACTCCACACTGTTAGACACCTCGTATGTTAGAATAGTCTAAAAATGAGAAGGAATCCTTGCACTTTTTGCTGTCTGGAATATCCAAGTGGTAGAATGCAACACAGACGGACTCTTCATTTTTCCTAGCGAACCCATAACCCAAAATTGTGTCCACAAGACATGTTTGGACGTAAATATGGATATGATCCTCCCAAATAAACGATATTTTAAAAAGTTGAGCATACCCGTATTTGACACATGCATGTATTAGACTCAGCCAGCAGGTAACATAGTTTTCCATAATATTTTTGCAACTAATACGGGATAGGTGAAGAAAACGAAATACATACTGAAAGTTCCTTTTCCTGCATTTTCAATAAATTTATGTGGTTTTGATTAGCCTTCTTCGTGCAAGCCCTTGATCCCTGTAAAAACGATGAAGGTCTCATCAGATTTTGCTACATCAGACATCGTAATCGATGCCAAAGCAACAGAAAAAGTTGTTATACAGACTGACACAAATCATATGGAGACCTAAATATCTCCATATTATGATACTGAAGCAAAACTACCGACAGTCTTTTAATGAATAATTTCAGATTCTCTAGTGTTCATTATTTTACAAACATTGTTTAACTTAGAAGCTGCAGTATTTGCCAGATACTTAAATGATGGGTTTTAGAAATTACTATTTATCCCTAGGATTTTGCATTGTATTGCTGAAATTGATAGCTAAGTTGAGGTTAATGCTATTTAAGGTAATTACTAACTTATGCAAAGACAAAATCTATATCATCCTATTCATCATTTTTCCTAAAACACAGTCTCCAACATCTATGTCTAACACATATTCAGATATGGATATGGGTACGATCCTCGAAATACACTGAAAAACTCTGGAAATGTTGAGTGTACACATTGAGGCACATACCTATATCCTAACATAGGTCAAAATGTTAATTTTCTGGCAGACTGACATTTAAATTTTTAGGCCTCATCAATTCTTTATAAATTATATACAGGCCTCACCAATTCTTTAAACATGGATTTCAGCTGTTTTGGAACATAAACGGCATGACTACACTCACTTAAACACTTCACTAATAAAGCAAGAGGGTGTAAAACAGAAAGGAACCAGCTGGTACTCTATAATAAGTTTAAATCCATAATTTCAGAATTTAGTCCACATAAAGCACTCTTATAGGTGTTCTTTCAGAAATATAGATTATATTGAATTTTCATTTGGAGAAGATAAGAATTTTTTCTTGGCTGCTCTGAGCTCACCTCTGGGATCTTATTTACAAGTTGCTCCTCCAGGCAACTTGAAATCATCTTGCTCAATACTTTGACTGAATCCTGTATCAGAGGAGAATTAAATACAGAAACTGAAGTCTATACATTCAATTTGTTGAATAAGAACAAGGTCCATATACAAAACATATATATCTGTATATTACCGGATTTCTACTATGGAAAGAACCCAAAAAGTTGTCATCAAAGTTTTCCTTTGTGTCAACCATGTAGTCGGCTAGTAACTTCACAATTGTATCTACAAGCACGTGCATCACATAAACGCCAATTAATAAGGAACTTGATTAACATTCTCTCTAAGACAACAATGTTTGCTTCGGATAATACATATGTTAAGGTAAAAAGACAACAAAAAAAAAACAAGTAGCTAGAAATAAATGTGCCTCCCTTTTATTTAGCGTTTAGACTACAAGACCAATAACTTTTATTAAGAGGATTCCTATATTGACCGCGTCAAATGCACTATTTGGCAACAGCTTGAACAAACAATGTTGCTGTAGAAAGTTTAAAAGTTTTTAAGGGCAAATCAAACAAAATGAATCAGAACCTTCAAGTTTATAGACTTCGCCATTGGCAGGCGATCGTTTATCACAAGCAGCAGGCATGTCCAAGCGCCTACAAGATTCTGATGAGGCTCGCGAGTTGATCTTAGTGGAAGAATGCATTATAATGGGGGACCTTGTAAGCTTATAATATCCATTTGCAGTTCCGCAATTAATCTGCTTACATTCATGATATGACTTGAGGGCTAATATGCAGTCTACAACCTTAGCTGAAGACCCTGCGTCCAAGTTATCCTGTTCCAAAGTTTCAACATAAATTTGCAACCAGAAACTACAACAGTTATTCAATGTGGAAACCGAATTTACCCTTTCGAGATCACAAGCTCCAAAGGCTGGCAATTTAAGGTCTTCAATGGCAACAAGAAAATTCCTAACATTTTCAAAGTATTGATAGGCTGCTGGAGGCTGAAACTCCCGATTGAGTGATTGTGCATGTGAATTACTCTCCACGACCTTGAAATTCATGGGAAGAGTGCAATTTAAAAGATAAGGATGAGGCTTAGCTTAACTTAACTTTACGTTAAACAAAAGATAGTAAATCTGGTGATACCTTGGGTACTGCACCAGGATGGATCTTGTTAATTACATTGCAAAGAATCAAACCATTTCTCAAGCAAGAAATGAACTCTTTTTCTGATGGCTGGCTTGATATCCCCAGTGGACCAACTAAGGTTTCTAACCAAGCAACAGCCACATATCTTCTCAAAGCTACGAAAACCAGTAAACAAAATGGTAATGTTCATCAACTTCTTTGATTAAAATAATAAAAGAACTAAAGGGTTGAATAGTATCAAACTTTTTTCTTAACAAAAAGGAAACTTTATTTGCAATGAAAAAATATAGATATGAAAACTTCACTTTCTTGTTTCTTTTCAATCTCTTTGCTAACGTAGAAAGAAATGAGTAAAGGAAACCAACCAGCTTCTTCAGCCTTTCTTGAAGCCAAATTGAGGTCATGGAACCCAGTTCTTGTAACATACTCCATTTCAAATCCCTTTTTTCTATTCTTCCTTTCACATATCAAATCAAACTCATCAGGACAAGTTGAAAATAAAGAAAAAAGTATATCCCAAACTTTAAATCATATCAGATAAAAACCAATAAATACCCATTAATTCATTTATCTCCCTATATATTAAAAACTATAACTTGGACCAAAAAATTGAGGAAAAGGAACATACTTTGATAATCTTTTTTGGGTATCCTTTTTTAACCAAAACCAAAAACGAAAAACAAAAGTTAACCCAGAAAAAAGAAAAGGAACTTAAGGAGCAAAAATGGTGTAGTCGCAGTCAAATGAGGATAAAAAATCAAAGGATGTTTAATTCTTTTTTGTGGGATCCCTCTCTTCTTTGTGTCTGCTTTGATATTTTGCAATCTTGTAATTTTGTTTCTTCCAATGGCCTTGGCTTCGGTATTTGGCTTGGATCCGAAGCTCAGGCCTTCAAAATCGTAACGTTAACTTTTTTGAGCAGAAATTTGAATTCAAATACGTAGGTCCACGCGGGGGATAATCCTATCCGTTGTTTATGCCACGTGGAATACCTGAACCTATGGATGAGATTTATCGTTGAAGAAATGTTTTGGCGATGATTTGAATAGGGCGTGGTGGGCACATCCTTGAGAATTAATGTAAGTGCATAGCACGTACAACATATGCGCGTGAGATTTGTGGTATGTGCATTCTTACCAAGATAAGTAAAAAAAATAGGATTTTACTCTCTCCAGTACAATCATTGGTGTTGCACTAATTTTCACGGAATTTAAAAAATATTTATTAAAAATTGTATAAATATATAAAAATTCACAAAAAAATTTAATTGATGTTTTAAATATAAGGATAAAGTTAATTATTTATTTCAAATTCGATCTATTTTTTATTGATTTATTATAAAAATAAATAAAAGTTTCTTCGTAGAAAAATATAATTTAATTTGTATATAAAAACATTTTTAATAATTTTTTAATTGACTGCCTGTTCAGTTAACAATATTAACAATTTAGTAAAACACTTAAAAAATATAGATAATATTAATATTTTTATTAATTTTAAAATATAAAAGATAAAATGTTAAAAAAATAAATTTAAAATATTAAAACTTTAAAATATAAATAATATCATTTATAGATTAAATTTTAACTCAATTAATATTATTACTATTACAATAACAATAATAATGTGGGTTTAAATATGCATAAAACATGTATTAAGGGTTTGTAAATAATGGGTAGAAGTAAGTAACATTTGATTTATTTTTTTTTTAATTCATAAGCAGAATTCAAATATGGCTGTATGTGCTTTTTATTAATTTTTGAATTTTTTTACCATACCTTAAATGAGACATGTGTTACCCTTAAAAATCTGAAGTTTAATTTTTTTTTTTTGACAAATTTCTAAATAATTTTCATTTTTATATCCAAAAAAAACATATGATTATTTTTACTAAAATGCCTTATGCTTTGCCATGTGGCAGCCCCTATTAGACATCAGACTTTTTTTTGTGTGTGTGTGTTTTTGTATTGAAAAAATTAATTATAAAGCGTCTTGTGTCAAATATAAATTATTATGTATTAAAAAATGATAACATTGCATGTCACGTTATTATTATTTTTCTTTAAATAATTTAAATTAATCAATAGATAAATAATAAAAATATATATTATTAGTAATCTATAGACTATATATAAAAGGAAGCCTTTTTCTTGTAACACAAGTTCTTTTTCTTCTTTTTTTTCATTTCAATTACAATGGTAAAATTTCAGTTTTGATAGTTAAACTCAAATATAATATTTAATTTTTACATTTTTATGCTTTTTTTTTTTTCATATCAATCATAATGGTAAAATTTTAGTTTTGATCCCTCTATTAAACTCAAATTTAAGATTTAATCTTTATACTTTTTACATCTTTTTGTTTGCCATTTCAATTATAATGGTAAAATAATTTAAGATTTAAGATTTAAGATTTATATTTTTATTTGACATAATTTAGTTCTTTGTTTTTACAATGATATTAGGTAGTTCAAATAATTAACATATTTAGCTATTTTGATTAAATTTTTCTATCCATTTAAAAAATACAATTCAATCAAAAAAATTTATTTTGGCATAATGAATTGGAACAAGTGTTATTTAGCTACTGAAAATATTAAGGGTGCTAATTATTTGGATTAACTAATAACATGACTCTTTTTTTTATATTTTAATGATTATTATATAATGATAAATTTTTAGTTTTGATCTCTATTATGCTCACATTTGAGATTTAGTCTTTATATTTTAATTTGACATAATTTAATCATCTATTTTTATGATGACATTAGTTAGTCCAAAAAATTAACATCCTTAACTATATTGATTAAAATAATTACGTGAATTTATTTTAAAAATACCTTTTTAACACAATATATATTTCTATGTGAAGTTGGATTGGGTATTTTAAAAAAAATTTGACATCAACATTTTAACTAAAATAATTAAGGGTATCAACTATTTCAACTAACTAATTATATTATGTAGAAGAACCAAATTATATAAAATTAAAGAATAGATACTAAATTCTAAATTTTAATATAGTAGAGAGACCATAACCATAATTTGATCTAAAACAATCTATGTTTAACACAATTATTAGTTTTTTGTTTAATAAAAGAGTAATTATTTAGAAGTTAAAAAAATTTAACTATAAAAGTAGGATTAAAATTTTGCCACATATCCATTAATATTTAAATAAGAATTTAATTTAATTGGTATAAGTAATTATATATTTATCTGAAATAAATGGGAGATAACAAACTAATATTTACTAATATATATATATGCCTTACAAGTAATAAAAAAGTATGCTTTCGTTCACATCATTTATCATTTATAGAAATTTGGTTAAAATATCTCATAATTTCTTATACTCTTCATAAATTTAGAATTTGGTTTATATACTTTTATTTTTAGGAATTTCATCCTTCTATATTCAAATTTCAAAATTTAGGTCCATTGTTAATATTTTTTTTAGTTAAATTTGTTGATGTGAAATTTTAAAATAAAAAAAAAATACTCATTTGGTAGTAATGTAAATAAAAGAAATGACTTTGTAATGAATTTAAGTTTAACAAAATAAGTTTAATAATATTAAGAGTTTGACCTAAAATTTGAAATTTAAAAAACAAATGAATTAAATTTATAAAAATAAAAGTACAATAACTAAATTTCAATTTTGAGTTTTCTAAGCGAAGCTGGGGCACTATATTAATTAAATTAAATTAAGTGATAAATAATTTTAGAAGTTTTGATGCGGTAGTTGAAAGCACCAAAAATATCATATTCCCCTACAAAATAATGAAAAGAACAGTACAGGGGAAGTAGGGTCAAATCCTCAGGGATCGGTTTATACGAATGCTTGTTTCTCGAAATCTTGGACAGGATCGTGCCCAAGAAAACCTGAAAATAACAGAATTAAAAGTTTTGATCTGGAAACGAAAATAAAATAAAAATAGAATTAAGAAGTCGATTTGAAATTGTGAAAATTAAAAATAGGAAATAGAGTTTATGATAAAGAAATTCTTATGAGAGATTCCGACCTCCAGTTGTCTTAATCCAGATTGAGTTCAATCCTCGGCTTTTAGATGATCATTCTCAAACCAAATAAGCCAGTTATAGTGGAAGAGGACGCCTACGACCACCAACTCCAAGGATTTAAACTTACGATTTAGTGGAACCTAACTCTAGCCAACAATCGCTCCTGTGGGATCATCTTATGCTAGATCAACGTTTCTCAATGGCAAATCTCACGCCATTTTGTCTCTTGGACTCGCTAGCCTCTGACACAGTAAGCTAACGAACCGACTGTGCAATCTTCTCAAAATATACAGAACGACTGTTCCTTGCATACGGTGAAAATATCACTTTTTAAGGGATATGGATAGAAACGTCAGCCCCGTAATGCGGAGAAACGATGAATATTCATTGAGAGGGCTAAGTACGGATTCTATTTATAGTGCTAAGAAAGATAGTCTAGTCCTACTCAAATTACTAAAGATAATTATAAATAATTAAAGATAAATAAAATAAATCCTAAAATTAAATAATTCTAAATAATTCTGAATAATTATCCTAATTTAATTGAAATTAAAATAGAGTCTTATGATTCAAAATCTCTTCTTTTTGCACTTTAATCATTGTGTCTTCCATGCTTGCATTTTTGGCACCACATTTTTCCCTATGCTGCATCTTGGCCCATTTTATCACCAAATTCATGCTTTTCGCCCTTAATTTTACTTCTGCCTCCAATTTAGTCCTTATAAGATAAAAAACCATAAATAACTCAAATTAGTAGGATTATACTCAGAATAAATACATAATTAATACATAAAAATATGTCATTCTAGAGTATTATCAAGTTTAGAAGTGCAAAATTCAAAAACTCTAGGATAAATTTGAAAGAATTAGAAGAACTCTACGTTTGCTTGATCAAGAAATTATCAAAAACTACTTCTTGATCTTAATTCTTCAAAGAAGGAAGATAAAATCTTGTCTAATATTGTAGACTCTTTATGTAGATCCTGTTAACTCAAGATAAAACTTTAAATCAATCTCAACCCTTTAAACCCATTTTTACTATTAAATTTCGATCACTTTTAAAGCTACCTACTTTAATGTAATATTAAATTTAAATCATCATTGGATTAAAGCTTCGCTAAAGAAAAGAAGCAAAAGAATTATCCAAATATTTTAACTTCTAAAGTTGATAACTAAAATTTGTCTTCAAATTTTCAAGTAATTATTCGACTTGAAATTTGTTTATATAAATTTATGGCATACCCAATGGGATAATCTTTATCTACTTAAGACCACATTCAAAGTTGCAACGGCTTCTTAAAAAAGTTATCATCAACAAATCGACTCTTAAACTTGCTTAAGTTAATTCTACAGTTTATCAAGCCTCATTTTCAATTGTCAATATCTTAGCTAGTTCTTATGGCACTAGTAGACTTATTTTGTAAAATTCTTAATGAAAATTTATTTTATGATACACTTTCAGCTATGCATGACTTAGAAGTTTTTGTTAGAAGATTGTTTATGAAACATGTCCTCTGAAATCTCAACCTGAAGCCAGATTTCATTGAAAAAAATTCCTTAATAAAATAGTTACAACTTTGCAAGTGTTAGCAACATTTTATAAAAGTAACATAAAAGCTATTGCACTACAAAGGATATTATGGACAGTTGAGAATTTATGTTTGAACATTAAGCTATTCTTCAAACAAACTATCCTGGCTCAGCAGTAAGTAATTACCAACTTAATGAACTTTAAGTAAAAGCTTAAAACTCTGATCAAATAATATATGCTTATATTTATGAGATTTTTTTCTAGAAGCGTAGGCATTGTATTTTAATAACAATGCGACCATAACTAGTACTAAAGAAATAAAAGAACGCACATAAATTGCAAATATCATATCATACCAAAGGCGATGGGTGATGGAATGGTAAAATGTAATCAAAATCGCATTTGAAAACAATCATGTGGATGTGTTTACATTGAATCTTGTGGCTAGTAGTTTTAAGAAACATGAAAATATGGAAATGCAAAATATAACTCAATTACTTCAATCAAGCAAGTGAGATTGTTACCCTTAGTGTAATGTTTTTGTCATAGCCTACTTTTAATTGTCTAAATTGATTGAATAAATTATAAAATCACCACGTGATTATTTAATATTCTTTGTATGACTGTCCTCAATGATTTTTTTTTTTTTTGCATATAAACGAAAAGAATAAACAAATATTGATTTAGTGATTACACATGGTTTAACTCATATTAAGTTGTGTTATATAATCGAGTTATAATGCAATAAGATAACTTATATTAGTAAGTAATTTAAATTATCTGTGGTCAATGAAATTAGTTTGAGCAAATTATTCATGTTAGGATTATTACATTGTCTATAAGTTTAATTGGGGAGATAACTTGCATGGGTGTCAAGCTCGATTGACTCCCAAAAATAAAGACAAATGTAATTGTTTAAATTAAGAATACATTAGACAGTACCTAATTTTAATTTATCTTATATTCGTTTGTCGATTTATCTGTTTGTGGTGTTAATGATGTGACTTACTTAAATTCTGAATAAGTGAATGACCATATGAGTATAACTCACATGCTTTGATATATTGAAAACGTGTACTCTTAAGGCAGTGAGTCAAAAGTTGGTACAGTAGGTACATGACTCATAAATGACATAACTTTATTCACAATAGCGAAATCAAAAGTTGCATAAAAAAGTAAATGATATCCTTTCATTAGCATTATAATTAATAGACAAATACATAAATTAATCCCAAATAATCTTAATTCTAGTTATATATCTGTAATCAATTTTAATTAATTAAGTACTTCAAATACGCATGCATTTATTTAATCAGAGTAACTGCAATTTTTTCTGTACCAATTCTCCCATTTTTTTAATGAATAAATTAAAAATTTTTAAAAAATTGCAACTATTTAATTTTAATTAATTAAAAAAATTAAAAAAACTAATCACTAGTTCAAATTATACCTAATTTTGATTTATTAATAACAAACGCAGCAGCTGCCTAAAATGGTGTGGAGTATTTCTGGGCTTAATATTAGATAAAATGGGCTTAGACCCAATTCATTTAGGGTCAAACTTGGGCTCAACATCTAAAATAGAATCAATTAAAACCATTATTAAAGAAAAAAAGTAGTGTTTCGTTTTTCTCATTTCACTTGCAGTTCGCTGGTGATGATCTCTGTCGAAATTCGAAAAGAGCAGAGAAGAAGAAAAAGAGAGGGACAAGTTTGAGGAAATAAATGGGAAAAAAAGGAATAATAAAGAAAGCAATGGAGGTGGGAAAAATTGGATTCAGCAAAGATGGTGGAGCCATTAACTGGTTCCCAGGCCACATGGCCGCCGCCACTCGCGCCATCCGTAGCCGCCTCAAGCTCTCCGACCTCGTTATCGAAGTTCGTGATGCCCGTGTTAGTCCTTTCTCTTTATTCATTCTGCTTCAATTACTTCTCCTCAAGTTTTCAAAAATTCTTTCTACTGTTTTTTTTAGTTAAAAAGAAATAGTTATTTGCAGATTCCATTTTCGTCTGCTAATCAAGACTTGCAGCCTCAGCTCTCAGCTAAAAGACGTGTCATTGCTCTCAACAAGAAAGATTTAGCCAACTCCAATGTCCTCAATGTACGTACATATTTGCATTCAATTCTTTCCTTTATTTCTTTTCCCTTAGTCTTTGGCTGTGTCTGATTGTTACTTTTGCTGATATGCCTTTTGTTTTTACAAGAAAGAACCCCCCCTTAAGATACAAAAGCATTCATTTAATTACTCGAATTTTGTTTTGCTATTTAGCTACCAGTGAGAAAGTTGTAGCAGAAGTAATACCCCAACATAGTTTTTGCTAATTCTTTGTATTTCTATTTCGAATGAAAACTTCAGTATTGAGATTATGTGGTGTTTTGTGTCAATGAACTCAGTTAGCTTATGTCTTTGGAATATGATGCGAATATGATGCTTACTGGGTTATAATTATTTTCTGCAGAAATGGGTCCGTTATTTTGATTCGTGTAAGCAAGATTGCCTTCCTATAAGTGCACATAGCAGAAGTTCTGTCAGAAAGGTTAGTTAATTTGATTCCTTTCCCTTGTGGATGATATGGGCATGATATGGGCCATCTGAGGTTAGGCTGACCAACAGAGAAGAAAAGAAAGAGAAAGAAGGGAAGAAGGAGAGAAGAGAAGAATTTGTTAGGGAGTTTTCAGGAAAGAGGAATATTTTGTGTACGACCCTTCCAAAGTTACATGCCTTGAATGGCATTTTGCAATTGCTAAGTTGTAACTAATTACAAGCTAACAACTAATTAAAAGAAACTAATGCAGTGTTAGACTAAAACGATGACCATAAACTAAAAACAGCACAATAGAATATTAGGCACGTATCAGTAGCCTCCCCTTAACAACATCCTTGTCCTCAAGGATGTAACTAAAGACATTACTCCTCTGGCTTCTTGAAAAGATCATCACTTGAGAGGCATTGACACCTACAAACATCTTAAATGAGCTACAAACTTGAAGTGAAGATGAATGAGTGAGTATGCTATTTCAATTTGTTTAGCACATCAGTTGAATGAAACTCAGCATTGTTAGTCACCTGTTGTGTGAAAGCCTCAATAACTTTGCCATAAAAACTAATAAAAAGTTTACACTTCCCATCTATTGCACATTCATGCTACCTCTAGTATTATTACCTCACCACTTCTAGTAACACCGGTAGACTTTTCTAAAGCTCTTTTTACAATCATAATTCCATCATGTAAGCTTCTCTTAGCCTTTTAAATTAGCTAATCAGCTCCACTATGAACTATAGCGGCTCTGTATCCTTATAGGCAATTTTGGAATGCACTAAACATCTCATTTACAACCTTTACGTACTAAACATGTGCTGAGAACCTCATCAATTATCCCAAAGAAGCATCCAGAGACCATAATTAAGGGCGGGCCATGGGTGAATAAGATTATTAAAGAACTTTGGTCACCCTTTACAAGAATCCTAGTATCACTTGGACTGTTCTAGAAACTACTATTTCTAACCAGCCATGACATGGATGAGTACTAATTACATCAAAACTTTAATAAAATGTTAACTCTTTCAAATAATAGAATCGTAATTTAACTAGAAGTCCTAGAGTTCTACTCAAACTAAAACTCTTCTAAACTCGGTTTAAGAATATATTTTATTCATGTCAACCGAATTTTACATCCTTCCTAAATTAAAAAACTTCTAAAACTACTAAAACTCTAAAAATGAAGAGCCCTACTTCAACTGAAACTCTCCTACTCCAATTGGGACCTTCAGAAATCCTACTTCAGTTGGGTCTCTTCTCCAAATTTTGATAAGTAATCCAATGCTTGTCTTTGATGTCTCTTGAAGTTTCACAAGCTTCTTCAAGTTGTTTAAAGAGAAATTCTTGCACGAAAGTTTGTAACTTCATCTTCAATTGCTTTGCTTTAGACCTTGTAATGGGACCATTCGGAAAAGTTAATTCTTGATGCACATCCTTGCCCTTGGATTTTGTATCAAATTCCCATGTAAATTGTTCAAATTGATATAGAAGAGAACAAATTCAATTTCTTTTCTTGAAATCTTCACTTTGAAGTTAGTCTTTGGGTAGGGTCGTATAAGTACATGATTGTCAACGTCCATGGCTTTTCTGAAGGTTGTTTCTTTTCCGACATGATTATAATTTATAAAATGATTTTTTCTATTGGATCTTTTAGACTTGAAATTTATATAATAATGGAAAAAAGATGTAGATAATGATGTCAAGATGCATGCCTAGGCGCAGTGAAAAAAACAAAAAATCTCTTCAGACAATCAAATTAAAACAATATATATTCTAGGAAAAGCCTTCTTAATCTCTTTCTTCAATCTAGGAAACTAGAGAAGCTAAGCCCTAAAGTGCAGGGATTATCCTTTTCATTCTACATTGGATAATGGGGAATATCTCTGCATGCTTAGAAAATTTCCCCTCAATTTGTGGGAGCTGGGGAAGGAGACATTAGGACGAAGAGATTTCCAAGGGAAGAAGTATTATAAAATAAACTATGAAATGCGTGTACCTTGATTTTAAGTTACAAATATTTCTTCTTCTTTGTTAGAATTAAAAGAGAACTAAAAATGTAAACCTAATTTCTGGGGCATTCATAACTTAAGCTGATGTCTGGTTGAAGTCTATACTGGAAAGATCAGGTTCTATGCACATTGTCTCCATTGGATAATGCCATTTCAGGTAAATGTAGTATGCTATTATTCAAGAACTGTATCTGATTAGATTAGACAAGATAAAAGCTGTGGTTTTACGTTCTCACTTCTACTATTCCACCCTATGATATTGATTGTTCAATATGGTTTTTTTCTTTTCCCATAGGTTTATTAAATAGATACGAGTACTTTATTTTTCTAGACTTTCTATTAATGTTGATTTAGAATTATCTGAATCATGAGCTAAATATATTTGACTATGCTTGTCAGTCAATAAACCTTGCTATATTGTATCTCCTTATGATTGGTTGCTTATGGACTTATTCATACTGTATTTGCATGATCTTGAAATATTTTTTCTTCACATTGCTCTCCAGCTTCATCCATTACTTACGTTATTCTTTATCATTTTCCTTTTTTCCCCTTTGATGGTTCATGTGCTCTAGCTTCTTGATCTTGTGGAGTTCAAATTGAAGGAAGTGATTTCGAGAGAGCCTACCCTTCTTGTTATGGTAGTTGGCGTTCCTAATGTGGGGAAATCAGCTTTGATAAATTCAATCCATCAAATTGCATCAACTCGCTTTCCTTGTAAGAAGTTATTTTTTAGATCTGATATTAAGACAGAATATCTTTGAGCATGGAAATTGATTAATCCAGATACATTGACTTGATTAATAATAGTATAGAGTTTTATGCATAGTGCAGGAGAAGATGAAACGAGCCACTGTTGGTCCATTGCCAGGTGTTACTCAAGATATTGCTGGTTACAAGGTCAAGTGTTCTACTTCCCTCTCTCTTTTGTACATACATGTGCCTGATGAATCCAGATACAAGCTGGACTTAGCTATTTTACAGCATCCAAGCCATGGCTAAGATTTGTCATCTTAGTGAACTTCATTTCGTCGTGTTCTTTTTAATCTGGTTGTAACTAGTAAGTCTAGCCTTTGAACCGTAGTGCCCAACATGGGCTGCAAACATGACTCCCAGTTGAGATACCTTGTGAGTTTTGGCGCATTTAGTAAAATTAAGTCACTGTTCCAGACAATTAATGAACTTGTCATATTGGGCCCAGTTAATGTGAAATTGGCTCCATCTTGAAACTAATGAAGGATAATGGCTGGTTCACTTGTTTAGATACATATCTATTTATGATCCACTTAACTACCAAGTAAAGCAGAAATATAAGATATTTTTAATTATATTATGAAGTTTTACTAAATCTTCAATCTTTATCTTTTGTTTTTAAAACATATTGATACAAAGTCAATTGTGAAAATATTTTTAATTATTTTTTAAGTTATAACAATTGTTGTCGTTATGTTGAATAAAATAGATTTCCTATAACAATGGCATTGTTTGATTGAGCATGTTAATCTTAAATTCTGTGCGTATCAACTTATTATGACTTGTTTAAATGGATATATCAGCCACGTTAACCTTTGTAATATGTGTTGTTTTTTTATGTAGAGGATTAATATGATTAATGACTAAATCCTTTTTTTCTCAATTTCATTTTTGGTCACTGGCATGATGCAATCATGTCCTTCCAACAGAAATTGTCACCTTTCTCTAGCTATTGGTTTGATTTTGTGATGTCTTGAGCATTAAAGTTGGACAAATATAATTTTTTTGGTCATTTAGAAAATTTCTAGGTTTTTATTTTTGATTTATGTACAGTTAATAATGATATATCCATTCATTTTCCTGTGTTTCTCTATTACTTCTGCTACAATCATTTCCATCTTTTTTTCCCTTTCCATTTTCTCTCTTTTCAGTCATTTGCATTTAAAGTACTTTGTCTTCCATTCTTATTCATGAATAGTAACTTCAACTAATATTAAGGACTTATGTTTTAATATACCTTGTCCTCACAAACTTACAGATTGCTCATCAACCAAGCATTTATGTGCTTGATACACCAGGGGTACTAGTCCCAAACATCCCAAACATAGAGATAGGGTTAAAGCTAGCTCTGGCAGGTACATTTTTGTACTCTCCTTTATCGCACTGTATGGATCATATAAGCATGTGCTCCTTTGTAATAGATCTATACTCAAATGGGGGTTCCGCTACGTGGATTCAAAATATGGAGTGTTTCTGCTGTTTCTTGAATGTTTATCTTGTTTTAGACTTCATTTTGCAAAAGGAATTTGAACAGTTGCTGCATTTATGCAAGTGGGAAGTTTTTATGAAATTGTTTTCTGCACCATTTTTTTTCTGAATATTGTTGATTCAAAATTTTCTTAAGAGATAGGATCAATGTTGTCAAGGGCGCCAGGTGCACTCGTGGCATTAGGACTTCTATATAGCCTGATGTGCAAGGCGCAAAAAAGGCGCTCGCCCGAGTAAACCGAGGTGCAAGCATATAAATATAAATATATATGTAAAATGTATTTGAAAACATATGTAACTAATACATATAATTAATAAGTATTAATTAATTAGTAAAAGAAAGATAAATTTTAATATAGTTCAATTTATAAATTTGAAACATTGTTCAATAGTTTAATTTTAATAAGTTAATATATTGTAAAATAAACACCATAAGAACAAAATTAAATATCATCGTCAGAAACCATCTCTAAATTTTCTTCATCTTCTCTTAAAAAGTTTGAACTTTTAAGAGTTAACTAGGTTTTTATATAATAAAATTAGGTCAATAATTAATTAAAAAATCATTTATTATATTATATTATATTTTTCTTTTAAAAGTCAAAATAAAATAAATAGGAGAATAGAATGGCAATTTAGTGAGGCGGGCTTTTTTTGCGCCTGGCTTTGCAACAAAGGTGCCTGAAAAGCGCACCAAGCACTCGCCTGATTGAAGTCACCTTGCCTTGAGGTGGCTGAGGCGGTAATGGCCATTTTTGCTGCGCCTTGACATCACTGGATAGGATGTGTCTAAATCCTTTTGGCAAATATAAAAGTGGTAAGTTCAGTTTTCTGCATTTCACCCTAGCTATTGAAAGAACTTCAACTACCTCGATTCACTTGCAGGGTCTGTAAAGGATTCAGTAGTTGGTGAGGATCGCATTGTACAATATCTACTGACTGTGCTGAATACTCGAGGCACTCCACTTCACTGGAAGCATTTAGCTAACCCAATAGAAGAGACCACCCAAATTTCTGAGGACAAACCAGATTACAATCCAAAAGATCTACGGCCCAAAATGAAGAAGCTGCCCGATGCATCTGATCTGCTGTATGTCAAGGTAGTAAGGGTCAGCACTCTCTCCTCTCTTATTCAGGATGTTCAAGTCTGAGAGAAGCTTTTTACAGTTTTGTCGTCAAGTCTAATTGTAGTCCACGGTGCTTAGATATGATGCTGTTTTTTGTTTTTGTTAGATATTTCACTGTTTTGAGTTTTAATGTTTGGTCAGCATTAGGTTTCATTAAGATCTTTCAAATTTAGCAAATCCTTATGTGAGCATTACTAGTTTGACTAATCTTAAGACAAAATTATAGATAGGTTGAAATCTGATAATAAGGCTAAGTGGAATTGCATGGTTACTCTTATGAATCTGGATGTTCAAATCTGTGATTGTTCTGGGCTCAATAGCCACTATGCTTGAATCCTTCACACAAATATCTCTTAGAATGTGACTTTCCGAGAAAGGATTATACTCAAGGCTTATAGTCGCAGGCAGTAACCCGTGACAATAGATAACAATAAGTGTTGACTCCGTAAGAGATCATCTGGTCTATAACTCAAATAAAAGTACGTTTGAATTCAGCTGTACACTTGAAGTCTCAAGTTATAGTAATAGCATTTGAAAAAATAATTAAAAATAAAAGAAACACTTCGATTCGACTAGGATCTTCTGGATGCACTCATTATAGCATCTAAAAAATTCTAGAGTAGTGTAGCTGAAATTATCCTTTAAAAATTGCTTTGAAATGAAAGGGTAAATATAAGGCTTTATCTCTATTGGATTCCACAATGGGTTAGACATATGTCCTAAAAGAATGTGATTTATACATTGACCAGGAAAATGGTGTGATTTATATATGTAATATATTGATTGCATAAGTATCAGTCTTAGTATAATGCAATAGACGGAGGCTGTAAGAGGTAGTTTGTCTTTAATGGAAACTGCTCCTGTCCTTTTCTGTCTGTATTTAAAACATGGGGAAAGTTTGAACTAGTTTCTTTCAGGAGTTGCTGGTATCTTGCATGTGAAGCAAAGTCTGGACCATATTTTTAGGTCGAGTTTCTTAGTCTCCAGTATGCAGAGTTGCAAAGTTCGAACTAGAATATTTTGTGAGTTGCCTGTCTCTTCCATGCCATGTAAAGTTCGAATTATATTCTTAGGTTGAGTTGCTTAGTCTCTTATTTGCGTAGCAAAAGATTTACAGAGTTGTTCCAGCTATGTTTATGAAGATTGTGCGAAGTTTAGAGAAAATGTCATGGAGCTTCCATCTCGTGCAGTCCAATTGCTTACGAATATACACGCATAGGGTAAAAAAGTTGAGAGTCGGATAGGTTTTATAAGTTTGGAGACTACAGAAGGTTTCATTTAATCAGAATCCTGTTTGTGTGTGCATATATTCGTCATTATTATGAAAAAGATATTACCTGTAATTATGTTTTTTCATAAATTTACAAGGGTTAAAGAACGTTCTTGAGAAAATAGTTGAACATTATGTATGATTTATAAATTTATGTCGGCAGATTGGGTTTAATTCTGTCTGCTTGCCATAATTGAATCCTCATTCTTTTTACTCAAGTCCTATTTGATATTATAAGTTCTACGACTTGCAGATTTCAGAGAAAAGGATCAACTAGAAAACCGTATTCATTTATCATTATTTCAATGTTCTCACTCTTTGTTGTTTCTCAATTTCAGGATCTTGTAGCAGAAGTTCGACATGCACTCTATGTAACTGTGTCCGAATTTGGTGGTAATATCGAAGATGAGAATGACATGGAGTGCCTTGTTGAACATCAATTTGAAGTGCTCCAGAAAGTATTGAGGATACCTCAGAAGTCATCTGAGGCTCGTTTGATGGTATCAAAGAAGTTTCTTACTTTATTTAGGTCAGGTAAACTTGGTTCTTTTGTCCTTGATGATGTCCCTGAATCATAAAATAACTTTCCCCCTTTTATTTTAGTCCTTAATTTTCACAAATGGGAGGAAATGAATCACTGGTATATTTGTATCCCTTCAACGGTTTTTAGTAGCTTATTATCCTCTATTTATTCTTATTTTGGGTCTTTTAAAAACATCACTGGAATCTATTCAAGTAGAGTTATTAAAAACAAAGTTAAAAATAGTAGATTAAAAAAAAAAAGATTAAGTGCATTTAAGAGATTTTCACATTTTCGGTTTTCCATTAAAAAAAAAACTCACATTATTTATTTAATTTTTTTAATTTTAAGTGCATTTAAAAGCTTTCCGTGATAAATATATGGTTGTACATTATATCTAGATTCAACGTAAGTCATGGAACAATCACATTTGGCTAGTCCAATATATTATATATTAAATTTTGAATAGATTAAAATATATCGACTAATTTAGAATTCTATCATAGGGTTATCAGTCACTCAAGTCCCATTACATAATTTATGGTATATTCAACAAGTACATTCAGTAACGAAAGACTTTTCACTGTGTCAAAATATACTGCTCTTAATGTTTAGAATTATAGTGTCCTCAAGTTGAAGAATCATTTACATTATTATCACTATAAAAATTGTTATGGTTAACATTCTTATAATGTATTAGTGCATTACATTGTTTTACTAATAATGTACCCATATATTGACTTATATTTTTCATACTCATGACAATATCTTTTTATCAATCAATTATGTATTATTATTGTTGCGAAGAGGATAATTCAAAATAATTATATTATTTTAAAAATTTTATTATTAATACAAAAACAAGGTAACTGCATTAGAACATAGCTTACCACATTCTTCACCCAAATCCTAATAACAAAGAATGAATCAACTTCCTTCATTTTCTTTTGTCTCATAAAATAGTTTCAGGGTAGTGAAATGGAATGACAGGATTATCATATATATGCTTCGGAATCAGATGTTTTCAAGAATCAAAGGAACGTATAGCTAGCATAATTTCGCATAAGAGATGCCAAAATCAGGCAAGCACTATAGGCATTTATCTTTCAGTTTTCATAATGAAATTGAATAACAGCAGATTCAGCACCGCATAACAGTATATAAGATCTACAAAGTAGGAAGAAGAAAGTTGAAACGAGTAAGCAAAAGGTCATACATTCTTCAATTTTTTCATCTTAGAAGGCGGCCATCGTCCCTTCTTCCTCAACTTTCTCTTGCGGACAAGTCGCTTTCTACGAAGCCTTATCTTCTTCGCCATCTTCATCTTCATCTTCTGCTCCGCCATCTGCTGCATCTTTGATTCTAAAGGAAGTTGTCCTACTGGTAAATCTTCCTTCTTGCTTTCCGCCGGAACCTGTTCCTCGCCATCAGTACTTGCAGAAGATGCTTTCACAGTCATCACCAATCTGTTCTTGCTGGGGACAAACTGTGTACCAGTTGAACATTTTGAACAATGGTCATCGATTCCATTCACCCGCAACCTGGAAACTGACGATGAATACAAAACATTTCAAACAGGATAAAGAATGTTTACATCAATGACAACAAAGTGTTCGATGAAAAACCACACAGAAGACGACGTTAAATGAAAAGCGAACTTACTTGGTAAAACAACGATGGGCAACGACGTTGAGCAAGAACGAACCGGAGAAGAAGAGAGACAGGTAAGTGGATTAAAGGTGAGGAGAGCCATTTCTTTGTACTTTCGATTTGGATAAGCTAGATAAATGGTCCTTTTTTCTACCCCGTCCTCATACCTTCGAAACAGTAGATAAAATTAAACAGCAAATAAATAAATAAAGCTTCGATGGGCCTATGCATCTGCCCGGCCTACTGCCCACTAAGTCATGGACATGGCAACAGCCTAAAACTATATATATATATATATAAGGCTGCTTAAGAAACCTAACTATAGTTGACATTTTAATGAAAAGTATTTTTTGAGAAATAAAAAATGAAAATTTATAGTTGAAAATTTTTTCAATAAAAAAATGCGACAATTTTATTGACTATATGTTGATTAAAAAAATCAAAAGGAATAAGGAAAAGAAAAGGGAAGGAAAGGGAAGAAGAAAAAAAAAAGTCTTGTATTTTTATGTTTTTTTTTTTTTGTGTAATTATCATATTCAAGGCATTATAAGATCATTATCTATATTTTACATATTCATATATTTCTGTCATATTTTAATAATTTTTCTTATGTTATGTTTAATTTTCTTTCATGTTTTGCATAAATTATTATAATAATTCAATTTTAACTATATATCATTGACTTAAAAAGTTAAATCATTGTAATACTACATATAAATATAAATATAAATATAAATATAAATATGATGTTCAAATCTTTAGACATTTGAGTTAAGGAAGGTGTGATTACTTCTAGTAACAGGATTATTCTTTATTTATATTACTTAAAATGTTATTGGTAGAATTTAGAAAAGAAAAACAAATATTATTGACACTATTTAGAAAAGAATAACAAATATTATTGACACTATTAAATTTTATTGTTTGGTTGATTAGAATGTAGAATTATATTTTTAGGTTGAGAGAATAGAAGATAATTTAGTAACACTTTTTTATTAAATTATCCTTAAAACATGTATAATAACAGAAAAAGACATTAAATTATGCATAAAATGTGTTGGAGCAATTATAGTTCAAATTACAAGAGCAGATGCAATTTCTGATGGGTTAAAATCATAATTTGTCATTTTTAGAGTTGATTATCTTTTAAATAAAATTTGTTTGGATCTTGAACTTGTAATCTGATGAAAGTGTTCTCAACTTATATTTGAAGATTAATCTAATGGAGAGCAAATCACAAATGATTGGATCCAACTAGATCATATAAATCGAAATCCTTGTTTTATGAAGATTGGATCCGGTGACATAAAAGAATATCTTGAAGATATTTTTTTTTCATCTTAGTCTTTATTTGGATAATTGTAGTATAGTTTTGCAGGCTACTTTAGTGGGAATTGATATAGTAATTGATCTATATTTTAGCAAGCCTTAAACTTACACATAGCTTAAGCTTGTTTAGGTAAAAAGTATGAGAGAATTAACAATTTATACTATTCTATTGGAACCATTTTGTGAGTGCATTTTGTAAGTAAAACTCAAATGAGTCTCTTGGTTTTACAACTAAGTTTTCAAGGGAAAAACTTAGTGGAGAGTGATTTAGATCTTTGTATGAGTGTGAGGTTACTACATCTTACACAGTGAGTGGCAGAACCTAAATCATCACTTGTACTTTTTTGAACATAGTGGATTAGCTTTCTAGGTAAGGCCCGCAAACAAGTGAAAATCAAACTGTGTAACTGTTGGATTTAGTGCCTTAAGTGTAGTATTTTCGTCTAAGTACACTTGTAATTTTTTGAAAAGATTGGTTAATAAAATTATTTATGAATTACATTAATACTTTGTATATTGTCTTCACATGATTTTTGCACGAAAAACAAAATAGAAGTAAATGTTGCTCATTGTTGGTATAATGTTTAAATTAATACTAAGCGGTATTACGTGATTGGATCATAATACGAAAAGACAGTTCTATTAATAGACGAACCTAAACATGTCATTAGTCTAATCAGAAATGAGAAAACCGATTGAAAGACTAATATGTTGTCTATGAAATCCAATTGAGGAGATGCCTTGTTTTTGGCATCTGAGTGGATGACTCTCAGAAGATAGAGACTTAAATGTGACTAACTGGACTGATAGTACATCGGACTGGACCTAAGAAGAATAGATCCTGAATCCGTTTATAGATTTATTCACTTGTTATGTTCATAGTGTGACATACTTAAATCTTGAGTAGATGATGGACTATATATGCGTGATTCATACACTTTGATGTAAGTAAAAGCCTGAGTTCGAATAGATAAGGAATCGAAAGCTGGTGCATTGGGTGTATGACTTCTGTAGCATGCAGCGTCATTAACAACAATGAAATTCATAGCTTGAGACATGAGAAAATGATATCCTCTCATTGGCATTACATGATTGATGAAAACAAAACGTGACCACGGGTTGTTCATTTTTGTGATGAATGACTTGATCACTATTTGATGATGATTGACTTTTCATGAAGAAAGATGTAATGATTACCATGAGATAAAATAGGATCATATTGAGAGAACGAATATTATCCCAAAGAGATTAATGATATTCTATGAGGGTAACACATTTATGACAAAGTCATTAGACAAGCACTGATTAAGTTGTTTTCGTAATGGTATGCCATTGAGGAGAGCTCAGTCATAATACTATAGTGGAATTACTTTATGACTAAATGAGTTTATAATTGATAGGCGAAAAGCTGAAACTTAATTATAAATTATTTGAGCCTCAATTGCATATTTCCAGTCGGTCCCTTCGCTAGCTGGTTGAAATTAGAAATGAGTTGCATGTTAAATCAAATGAGCAAAAATGAATAGAAATGGTGAAATGTAAAAATATGAAACATTTAGAAATTATTAAGGTTTTCTCCAAAATGAAAATGAAAATAGAGAAATGAAATCATTTAGAAATTAATGTGGTTTTCTCCAAAATGAAAATGGAAATGAAAATGAAAATAAGAAATGAATTCATTTAGAAATGAATAAGGATTTCTCAAAATTGATCGTAAGATTAAATTTATATATTTGAGCTATTTTAAAGCTCGAAAGTGAAAACAAACCATACGATTATAGTGAACAAGTTGAATGGTGAAATATTAAATATATTTTCTTGGAACTTTTATCAGGGGTAAAATCATCATATTTACGGGGGATAAAATTGGGATGAGAAAATTATTTAATATAAATATTGAAGTTTATTTTGAGAAATAGAAAAACAAATATTGGGTTGAATCAAATTATAAAGTATTGTGTTAAAAGCTCAAAATGTACTTATAATTAGACTCGATATAAAAGAGGCCTAAAAGCCCCTTATGTAATAAAGGGAGAAGACAAACCCTAATTAATTAACTAGGGTTGCCACCCCCTACATCTTAGTTGAATTAGGATTTTGTTTTTCTAGTTGAATTAAAATTCTATAATTCAATAAGGGTTCTACCTTCTCTCCCTATAAATATATGACACTAGTAGTGCTATTTACACAACTTTCGGACTGCTCGAAAATAGAGAGAATTTTATTCTCTAAGTATTAAATATATTTTTTGGAATAACGACTTTGCCAGTTTCTATTCGAGAAGAGAAAATTTCCATTTTCACCCTAAAAGAAAAGAAAATTATTTCTAATTTATGTGTTTGATTTGATTTGATTTGATCGCGTCCACACTCAAGGCAATTCATGGTATAAGAATAGAAGAGAAAATCGTTGGTTAAAAGTCGGTGATGGCATGTTTATTTTGCATATTTTACATGTTCAAATCAATTAATTCTCAAAATAATTCTTGCTAAATTGGTGATTTTATGTTTAAATTTTATCAAGAACGAAATTCGGATGCTTTAATTCAAAGGCAAGCAAAAAAGGATTAAATTGGAGCATGAGCAATAGAAGAGGGGCCGAATTAAAAATTATAGACATTTAAAGGTTGATCAGATTTTCAAATTTGTAAAAGCAATATTTAGAAAAGAAAATTTGATATTTTATTTCATGTAATTAGTGGGTAGGTGGGTTAGCCTAATTTTAGTATATGATTTGTGTATAAATAGGGTGTATGGTGGCCTTTGAAAGACACATACTTGAACTCACTTGGAAATTGAATGAATAAAATTTATTCCTTTCTTTTCTTTCAATGTCAGAACCAATTGCAGACATTCTGCCAACTTTTTCCATTTTAGTCATTTTTGGCTTAATTGTTTTCCAAGTCCCTTCCCTTTCCATCTTCCACCATTCCATTAAATCCACTTTCATAAACTGACTAAGTATGACCAATTTCATGCTTAGTTAAACTTCTAACTTAGCTTTAGGCCAATATTCTTTCCGATCAAGAATCCTGAGAAATGAATCCAGACTAAAAATCTTTCATAACAATATTTCCATCTCTTCGAAATATGGAATAGTATAAATTCGTCCCTTAAAGTAAATTCAATTTCAATTCAAAAAGCCCACGTTGGGTTGGAGTTGTTTGGCATATAGTTGGGAAGTCGACTCGGCTGTGCTGTATTTGGATTCCCTCAAACAGATTAGCGTATCTTGAAGGGGTCATACTAGTGGGATTTTCGTCAAGGGAGATAATGATCGGATTTAAATGTCCCGCGTGGTTGAGGCTGTTAATCCAAGTTGGCTTGTTTAGAACAAAAGGCTGTCGGGGTCTTGAATTGCGAACGCGTGTATCACGGCTAGACAATTGGTAAGAGTTGATTTGTAGGTCGTACCTAAATTAGTTACGAAAGGAAGAATTGGCGATTAGGATGTTTTTTATTGTTATAACAAACTTATGGCTTAGAAGAGAGAATCTATTTTCGAGGACCGATTCAAAAACCTAAATTCACCAAGTCTAAGACTAAGGCTTTATATTTCTATTTACAAAATTCAAATCACTTTCTTATTTTATATTATTTTTGAATTAATATAACTGTTTATTTCTGCTATCTCACTTATTTAATTTTTAAACATTTTCAACTCCCCTAATTTATTTTTTTGTTTATTTTTCAGCGAGTTCATTTTGAGTCGCGGGCAGGACTATTGCCACAACAGAAATCCTGTTCAAAAGAAAAAAAATGAAATTGGATAACAATAACTAATCCTTGTGGATTCGACTCTCCTACTCTTTACTACTATCTAGAGTTAATTTGTCGTAAGAATTTTTATTTGGTAGTTTCGACGTCCATCAGTCGGGAACAAAAAGGATCCGTTTATCCGAAAACACGGGTACGATTTTGGTCTAAGGTTTATTACTATAAATATCACAAATCAGGTCAGTTTTCAAAATTTTTATTTTCCGCTATACAAGAAAACCATTTTCGAACTAGATTTTTTCCAACAGTAGCCAAACTTTTGGTATTCCTATTATGCACTTGTTAGTTGTGTTAATTATCATTGCTTGTATATCTACTCACATACCAAATGTTACTTCAAATTGGAATAAAAGAAAAACACTTTATGGCGCCCTAAACTCATTCGGGATGGTCTGACCCGAATCCAGAACATCACATTAGTCATTTACGTGACCACACCACAACATTATCATGCATAACTATCAATCAAACAATTAAGATTAATCATACGAACCACAATAGCATGTTTTTCTAACAAAATCATTCAAACGACATTCAAGGGCAAAATCATTATTTCACTATCAACATACGAAAAGATCCATAAAACAAAAAATTAGATATTAATTTTAGTTCTAAGGTTTTGTTAAAATCATAATTTGATGATCCGATCAAAACTAATTAATATTTCATATCAAATGTTAAAACAAGGATCTTAAAGACTAAATTGAAAGAAAGTTATAATATAAAAAATAACCATTTTTGAAATTACTTATGGTTTTATGAGATTAGACATCTAAAACTCTTTCATGCAAATTTTCAAAATGTTTTATGGCATTTCAGACCTTTAATTACATTACATAAAAATTAGGACTAAATTGCAAATCTAGCGAAACACTCCAAAAATAAATAGTGTGTCACGTCTTGACGGTGTAGTCCCTACATCATGACGTGAACTGGAGGAGGCACCTCATCATGATGACACAATAAAGGGTGTCCCGACGTCGGTTCCTCAACGTGACATCATTCGAACGTTGTCGCAACGTCGGCTGCATTTTTTACAATAGCAGCCTAGAAATCTGCAATTTCATGTTTTGGCCACTACCAAACATACCAACTTGTGCATTTAAGCTTGTTTCACAATTCTAACAAGTCATATTACATACATACATCATTTAAAACATGCTCAAATACACTATAACATCCAATAGCAAAATTTGAGCCTTAAAGTAGATGATCATGCTATCATACAAGTGATCACTTCTAAGTCATTTACTCAACATATCAAATTAGCCTATCATGTATTTCTAAAGGTCCTATATGTTCACATTGAACCATTTGGTCATTCTAAGCATTCCACAAGTTCCAAAATACAGTTTAAACATTCATAACACTTAGATATCAAGCTTCATGTAATTCTAACACTTAGGATTTACCAAGACATGTCATGCATCAATATCATTATTCACAATCATCAAAACATCACAAACCAATGTTCAAAGTCTTTAACAACAGTCCATAGAGTCCATTTTACAATACCATAATGAATAGTCTAGTCCTATAAAACTAGTCCACATTACCTTTACCAAAAGAGTTCAAAAACCTCAACACATACTCAAATACAATACCTTATATAAATCACCCTTATTGCCCACTCCCCTCACCTCGGGATCTTATTCCTCTAAAAAATATTGAAACACGAGTATGAACTTTACAAAGTTCAGTGAGTACTCAAGGATGCCACGATAAAACACAATATCTGAGATTAAACGAAATTATACTAAGACAAATAATCATAGCACTCTTAAGCATAATTCAATCAACTCACAATTGATATAGTGGCTACTTGTGATTTGAAAAACATATATGCAAACATATCTCATTGGATAAACGAGTCTCTAACACACCAAAGACTCAAAGAGTCTAACATGCCCCAGGTAAGTGCAGCATAAAGCTAACACTCTCCAACACATTAACATGTCCAATTGAATGGAGTCAAAACTCAACATTCTTTTATCTTTCCAATATATCTTGGGGCCTCAACGCCCATAATCAAAACACGTGTGAGTATTCAAATCTTATGGCATGCCAACTATATCCAATGATTTCAATAGATCACAAGGCCAACATATCCACTTATACACACTTATTTATTGTTTTGTGCACACTTTCACTTGTCATGTTCACAACACTATCACATTCACTTTTAATGCACTTTCAAGAGCCAACAAATGCTCAATGAGCCACAATTAGTATAGATCTCATATGTGTGCATAAACCAACCAATCTTATATCACATTCTGACATAAACACATCTCACTTTGCTATAATAGCTCATCATGTATCACATATCACATCATATATGCATTATTGGCAAAATATGATAAGATTGAGTAGGAAAGCTTACACTCAAAACTTATGATAGGATTTTAGGCTAACCTAAGCCCCCAATTAACTCAAGTAATTATGCTATAAGCAACATTCTAGTCCACTCACTGCTTAACTTTCGCTTGATTGCGAAAAGCTTAAACAATCTTCTCTTTGCCGTTCGTCTTACTCATACAAGGCTTCGATGGATCCAGAACTTTGCAAACACATTAAACGAAAATTCATTTGACCACTAACAGTCACAAACACATCTAAACATCAACAAAAACATAGATCCATCCACTCCCCTCTTAAATAGAAAATTTGACTAGTTTATCGAAATAATCAATTTTATTAATCAATTCTTGTTTCGATTTACTTAAAAATTATTCTAAATATCTTATATATAAATTTAGCATAGATCTAAATCAATTTAAATACCTACAAACTCAAATATCAATTTTACGAAAAATTATCGTGCATGGGCATTCAAGTGGGAAAAATCATCAATTCTTTAAAATCCTTCAATGGTTTATTACATTGAGTTTAAAAACCTTTTAATCATGTCAAAACAAGTTTAAAATCATTTAGAAACAGTGATTTACTTTAGAAATCCAAATTTTACCATTTTCAAGCTCAATTTTGGCTTAAAATTTTAGATCCATAGGAAATTCATTATAAGTGATCAAATCTTGATTTGAAAAATCAACAAGCATCAAAACATCATCAATAATTAGATTATAACCTTGACTGAAGAAGAAAAATGAGTTAAAGCTTGAATTCCTTGAAAATCCTTTGAAGAAGAATGAGAAAATTGATGAAGAAATTGAGAGAAAATTGAGTGTTTGGGAGGTGAGAAAATCAAAATGGTTTAGTTGTTTAGAGAGAAAATTGTGTGATTTGTGTTTGGCAAAAATTTCAAATGAGAAGGATGAAGGAGGGAAGAAACTTGGAAGGGGATTTTTATAGTTGAATAACAAAAAAAATTGATTTTAAAACTTGGATTAATTGCTTTTGGACAACTCTCAAGTTTGACCATTTTACAGATTAGTCCCCTTTCAATTAAAAACACTTTCCTTTAATTTTTTTAAAATCTGATTTTGTTTTTTAAAAAGCGTTTTAAGGCAATTGATTTCTGAACTCTTAATTTTAATTTCCCTAACCTAAATTTAGGCCACTATTATTATTTTATCCTTATTATTTACTTTGAATTTAATTTCGGGACCCAAATCGGCTACCCGAACCACTAACCCAAAACTACTAAACCGAATTTTGGGATGTGACACACTTGGAATAGTAAGTGGTGATCATAGTGTTGACTTTTTCTCATTATGAAAGCTCTTTAGTTTAATGACCCCTCGTGTTGGACAAATTTAATTACACATACTAGAAATCAAGGATAAACCCATTTATAAATTCTATGGATAAAAAGGCTGGTGTGTAATTTTCACTAGATGGGAACCACCTTGTAGTTGATGTCTTTGGAGTTAAAACTCCCAAATCTGGACTCACTTGGTCATTGAGGAAGAGAAGTTGACCAATCTAAATTTCAAGGCCTTGAATGCTATTTTCTGTAGAATTGATAATCAAGAATTCAAAAGGATTTCTAAGTGTAAAAAACAAAAGAGGTCCGAGATATTCTTGAAATTGCCCATAAACAAACCAAAACAGTGAAGCAATTGAAGCTACTGATGCTGGCCACCAAATTTGAAACACTCAAAATGCAGAAAAGTGACTTATTGAGTTTTATGCCAAGTTATGTAATCTATGAAATCAATCATTTTGCATTTGGTAATGAATACTCAAGCCTAAAGTTGGTTAAAAAAGTCCTTAGATCACTAGCAAAGAGATTTGCCATCAAAGTGGCTACAATTGAAAAGGCTAAAAATATAGATAGTATGTGCATTGATGAACACGTAGGGTCATTACAAATATTTGAAATGAACCTTGATGAATCTGGGAAGAACATAAGAACATATATAAAGGTGAGAATAGTATAGCATTTCAAGTTGCAACTTTAGTTGTAACTGGTGATAATGCTACTATTGTAGAACTCTGAAAGTAGATGGCTTTGCTTACACATATCTAGAAGGAACAAGAAGTCTGATGTTGCAAAAAACTTCTCTAAAAACAAAAGCAAAGTTGTAGTTGTAAGCACCTAATTTTGCCCGGGCAACTAAAGGCCCAAAACAAAATAAAAGCAGAAAACCAAAATAAATAAATAAAAGTCCATTTTTTTAGTCCTTTTTACACTGCCCAAATACTCAGCCCAAATACACCTTAAATCTTAACTAAATTAAACCTTTTTACAAAACACCCATACCAGACCCAAATACCCCTAGCCCAAATTCCTAAAACACTACCCAAACCCAAATCAACCAGGCCCGCGAGGCCCAATCCCCTAATTTGTTTTCAGAAACCTTAAGGGTTCCCGAAGGCCCCCTTGCGCCGCACCCGCTCATCAACGCCACAATCAGCGCCATCATCGAACCTGGATCATCGCCGAGACTTTCTTTTTCAACCTGCAAACAAGGGAAGAAACAGATAGCAGAAACAGAGAAAAATAACAAGAAAATCAAAAGCATTTGTACTTTCCTTTTTTGATTTTTGCTATAAAATCAGACCCAAACGATTGTAAATGGGGATTTTACACGAGTATAACGAGAGATAACAAGTGAAAATACAAGCAATAAGAAGCAGATTTCAAAGTTTTTTGATTTCTTGGTCTAAATTTTTGTTTTAGTTCTATTTTATTTTTGTTATTTTACAAGTTATTGCAAGTTTATTTTAAATAATAAAGCGAAAACAAATAAAGAAAGGGAGATCGGATATTCACCGTAGTCTTCTCGTCGTGGAAAGAGCTCGTTTGGCGCGACGTCAGCCTCCATCCATGGAGGTATGGTGAGCTGCAGTATTGGAGGCAAACTTGGAAGGGAAGGGTTGAAAAGAGGACTTTTTTTTTTTGGGTTTTCTTCTAATGTAAAAGGGATAAAAGGTGGGCATAACAGGGGTTCTTTAACCCAGAAGAAGTGCCGCCGTTTTACCCAATTCGTGGGCTGAACTGCGCATTTTTACCTTAGATGGATAAATTTCGCGTTTGGTCCTCCCTCCTTGCGTCACTATTCAATTGCACCCTATGTTTTAAATTATAATTTTTCCCTGAATTTCACGTGCCATTTCAATTTAACCCATATGCAGGTATTACGTTTAAGCACTTGGAATATTTTCGTTTTTGGTCCCTATTTATTAACGCGCCATGCAATTCAGTCCCTTCTCCTTCTTCTTTATTTAAAATTTGTCCCAAAGGTTTCTGTTTTGGTTCTGATTCAGTCCTTTTCCGTTATTTTTGCTATTTATTTTCAAAAATTTATTTATATTATTATTATTTATTTATATTAGTTTTATATTATATTATTTATATTTTTATATATTATATATTATTTCATTTTACTATATTATTTATTATATTATTTATTATCTGTTATATTAGGTATCATTATATTCTGTAAATTTTTATTATATATTATATTATTTTCATTATATATTACTTATTATATTATTTTATTATATATTATATATCTATTATATCACACATAATTTTAAAATGGTATTATGTACCTTTTATATATTATATGATATCTTAAAGTGTTAATATAGAGTTTTTTTTATTACTTTGTAAATATGTTTTTATAAACGTATATATTGATTTGTTATATTATACTTTATTTTAAAATCTATGTTTTATGTAATATTTAGATGTTTTTTTAAAAGATTCTTTTTATATCATATTATATTATTATGTATATATATATTTTATCTGAAACCTTTTTTATATATTAAATTATTTTAATAATATTGCTTCATTCATTATTTTTCGTATATATTATTTATTTTATTCTAATTTTTTTAAAATATAAAAATTGTCTTATTTTTTTTATATATATTATTTTCATATATTACTCTATGTAGTATAAGTATTATTTTAAAATTTGTATATTATCATCATATATTATTTTAAATTTCTTTTTTATCAAGATTTTTGTATTATTTTACATTTATGTATATATTATGTGATATTTCAAATTTTTTTTTATAAAGTTTTGTTTCATTACTTATATATATTATTTTATTATATTTTATGAATTATTTTTTCTTTATCTATTGACAAAATATTAATTAATTTTTAATCATTTTTTATCTATATTATTTTAATACCCATGTTTTAAATACCGCATTTATTTCAATCATTATTTAAACATTTTATTTCTTAACTTATTTTATATATATTTTTAAATTTTGCTAGTCTCTTTTCGTTTTTTTTTTATATTTACTTATCATTGTTTTAGTATGTTAATTTTATCACATCAATTATCCATCATTCTACGTTGTTTTTTTATCAACTATATTTGCATGAAGTATTGGTATGTATTATGTGATTTATATTGTTTTAATTCTGGTATCTTGTAATATATTCTACTTGCATCATTGTTTTGAAAAATGTATTTCATTTAATCCAAAAGTATTTTTAAAAATGAGGCAATGTTTTCGTATCTAGAAATTCAAGAAATAGTGCCCTAACATGCTGGGTTGCGATTTCTCGTTTGTCTAAATACCTAAAATACCCTTTTAAATGAATTTTCCAAATCACAAGATGATCTTAGTTACGAGAGTTTAGAAATATCGTGTCCTATCATGCTGGACGTGATATTTATATTCTTTCGTGACTAAAGAACCTTGATTTTCAACTCAAGTCATTCCGGTTTTAAAAAGGGATCCTACTTCCAAATCTTTTCAAATTTTTGACATAAAGACAGAAATTACTCAATTTGGTACCAATTTTGGCGTTGCAAGGGTGCTAATCCTTCCTCGCACGTAACCGACTCCCGAACCCGTTTCTTTGATTTTGTAGACCAAAACAAATGATTTCAAGCAAAAATGGTTTGAAGGTGGTTCAATCACACTTAAACTGATTGGTGACGACTCCCATTTTATTTATTTTTAGTCGACCTCGTTTTTCCAAACCTCGCATCAAAAAATGGTTTCGACAGTAGTGATCAATGATAAATCCACCGGAGAAAAGAAGAAAGGTGTACAATGTCATGTATGTCATGGTTTTAGACACATTCAAGTAGAGTGTGTTAATACACTCAAGAAAAAAAAAATCTTTTTGTGTTACTTAAAGTGATGAAGACTCTTCTAGTAGTTCAAATAAGGACGATGAGCATGTTAGCTGTAAGAGCCCAATTTCGCCCGGGCCATACACAACCAAAAATAAATAAAATAAACAAGAAACCAATAAAAGTCCACATTGACAAAGTCCATTTAAAAGTAACAAGCCCAATACCAATTAAACCCCAAATAAAAACCTAAGCCCGTGCAAAACCCAAAGACAGATTTTTCAAAAAAACCAAAATAGGCCTTAGGCCTGACAACCCAAAAGCCTGATTACACCTAAACCTAACCCAATAGCAGCCCCAAGCCCAAAAGGCCCAATTAGTTAAACAGTTTTAGTAAGCCTAGGGTTTCTGAAACCCTAGGTGCCGCAAACGACCAACGCAGCCTCCTCGTCGCGCCACAATCAGCGCGCAAATCGCGCTCCCATCGCCAGATCTCTCGCCGTCACCTGCAAAAAGGGAAACAAGACGACAGAAACCCAAAATATAGCAAAAAAGAATCCGTGTATTTATTTTAGAATAATTTATTTAGGCTATAAAAAGCCGAATACAGAATGTAAAAGGTGATTTCCGATTTGATATCTCATTTAATCATCATTGTTGTTTTCATTTTTTTTACATGCAAAATACGATACACAAACAGATCTAAAAATCGAAGGGAAACAATTCACAGATTTTTTTTAAAACCCCATTTTTAGACAAAGTATTATTAACAAATGATAAGGGATGTTTTTACCTTTGATTTGGCCTGAGAAAGGAAAGATTCGACTTTCCGGCCACCGTGTGTGGTGGCGCGTGTGACGGCGCGTGCAACGATCCGACGTCGGAGTTTTAGTCGGATTCTGTGCATTCTAGGCCTAGGAGAGAGCTTCCGTTTCTTTTTTTTTTAAGGGTGGTTAAAATGATTTTTTTGGGGGGCCAATTTTGGTTTATATAATGCATCCATACGACGTCGTTTTGGGGGTTATTCTTAAGGACCAAAACGATGTTGTTTCAAGGCTATCGAGCGTTGACCCGACTCGGGGAGGATCCGCATGTTTTTGTAAAAGGGGCAATTTGCCTCTTAAGTCCTTCCGCACAAATTCATTTATTCAATTTCATCCCTTTATATTTTTCTTAATTTTTAATTCAGCCCTAAATAATGACATTTGTTTCAATTCGGTCCTCAAGACCATTTTAGGGCAGATGTTGGAATGACGCCGTTTTAGGGATAAGGCATAATTGCCCAATAGATCCCTGCAGTATGGCGCGCGCTCCAATCTAGCCCTTTTTGTATTTTTACTTCAGATTTTATTTTTACTCTAATTTAATCCATGTTTCCTATATATTTAATCTTCTTTATATTTTTATTTTATTTTTAAATTATTTTAGTATCATATAATTATCTCATTTTCTTATATTTCATTAAATCCTATATTGTTCATATATGACTTATTATTTTAAAATCTATATATACTGTATAATTTTAAATGGTTTTATCATTAATCTAAAATATCCTTTATATTGTTTAATTTTAAGTAGGCAGTTTTTATGCATATATGTATTAAAATATTATGTTATAAATATATTTTTACTTAAAGTTATATATTATTTATTTATTTAAAAAATATATATTACTTATTTTCACATAAATATATATATATTATTTTCTTAGTATTTGCCATATTGTTTTTTATAGTATTTATTTATTATTTCATATACATTATTCACCTTATTTTTATATGTGCATTTAATCATGTGTAAAATTTTCATGTTTATTCCTTAATTTCTTTTTAAAAAATAGACTTTTTGTTGTCTGGTTTCTATCTTTTATTCGATCATTCATATTTTTAGATTTATAATCTTTATTTATCTTAGTATAATTGTTATATTGCTTGCATCATTTGTTATGTTATGTTATTATTTTTTTACTTCATTGCCATGGTAGTACTATTTGTTGATATGCCTTGTAATCTTAGTAAATGCTCTTTGAAATTTATGTTTTTGTAATGTACCAATACCACATTTCATTCAAATCATTGTTTTAGAAAATGTATTTTATTTTTAATTGTAACCATTTATCCAAAAAATGCTTTCTTAAATAAAATAATATTTGGCATTTGGAAGTCTCGAGGAAAATTGTGCCCTAACTCACTGGGTTTCAATTTTCTTCGTTGAATTTACATAGCCAAGTATCATTTTTTGAAATCAAAAATTACAAATTAAAAAAAACTTATTCTCGAGAAGTTAAGAGGTTGTGTCCTAACTCATTGGATGCAACGTTTTGTCATCTCGAGAAAGGATTTCCGAAACGAAAAGGATATTTGTTGTTTGGAAATTTGAAAGATCGTACTCTAACTTACTGAGTTTCGATGTTTCTTTTAAAATTCAAAGAATCAAATGTCCTTTAAAAGATGTTAAGTTGTAAAAAGGATTTTGTGTTTTTAAAAAAAATCTTTTCGAGGTATTCGACATTAGGACATTAATCAATCAACTAGGTACCAATTTTTGGGCGTTACGATGGTGCTAACCTTTCTCGTACGTAACCGACTCCCGAACCCGTTTTCTCAAATTTCGCTGGCCAAAATTTATATTTTAATAAAACAAAATGTTTTATAAGGTGATCCGATCACACCTAAGCAAAGATGACTAGTGGCGACTCCATTTTTCGTTTTTTTAGTCTACTCCAGTTTTTCAAAATTAAAAAATGGTTTCGACATTAGCAACTATATTGCTATCACCACTTTTTTCAATAATCCAACTGTAATTGATTCAGAAGCTGATAGTGACTCTGATATAGAATCAAATAGAGAGTTCTTGGAGACTTACAATACGATGTTGGAAAAATGAGAGCATACATGCATTATAAATAATGATAGTTAATAATGATGTAATCTTGACGAAATCAAGTTGTATTAGTAATAGTCTTAACAATTTAATAGTGACAATTTACAAGACTTACAATCGGCAATAACATTGTAAAAATAGAACGTTGGTAATGACAATTTATCGCAAAGAAAAAAGAGAGAGAAAAATAAAGAACACATGTTTTATGTGGAAATTCTTTTGGGAAAAAAATCACGAGCAGAGGAGAAGATAATTCACTATATCGAATTCGAATGATTACAAGATGAGTAGCCTATATATATTTATAGGCTTGTAAAACTATATTCTAATAGGAGTGTAGTAAAATTGAAACACCTTATTCTAATCAATATCAAATAGATGGATTTAATAAGGTTTAAAAAACCTTATTCTAAAATAAAATAAAAAAAGTATAGTTCTATATGAATTTTATTTTTATTTATTTTACCACTATATTTTATTTAAATAAAGATTCGAGTCACTTAATTCTAACAAACATCATTCATTCAATGTGATCTTGATGAAATCGAGTCTTATTAATAGTGATGCAATTTTAGACATTGCAACATCAACATGGTTGTCATATCTTCAACGGCTGTGGTGTATAATCGTTCTTCTCTTTCCACTATAGCACCATCCACTTGAAATCTCGAAGGATTAGTGGCTATTTTGAAGGATGACAAAAAAAATAGGACAAGAAATAAGAAACAACTTTATAGCAAAGAATAAAGGAGAAGAAGAAGAAGAAGGAAGAGGAGGAAGGTTGGAAAACCAACTATCAACAGTTGGATCTCATAAGACATATTCTGCGTTGGGTTACAGTAAAGGTTGCCACTTGTTGACAATGTCACATTATAATCATTAGGACCACCAAGTCAATATTCAGATCAAAGTCATACCTGTATGCAGATGGTCGTCTAGGCACAAACAATCTTGGTACATCAAAGTACGTTTAGCTTGAATTCGATTATGTGAATTTATTGAGGTAACATCTTGAACAACATATGTTGATGAAGACGGTAGAATAGGTGTCTTGGTTCTAGGATGACCATATAACTTTGCATACAACTCCGCGACATAAAGGTACTCATGAAGTTATATATACGAGGATTGAATGGCATTGGAAATTTTTAAAATAGTTTTGATAACACCCTCCCGAAATGTTGAGCTATTTTGGACCCAATCTTTCTTTTTATTTCTTCAATTTTAGCACTCGTACTAAACCTTACACCAACCTGATGACTTAATTCAAAAACATAACCAACATCGAACTAACGAATTTGGTCATTATGCAGTAAACTAATTACTCATCTTCTTTATTGAAGCTGCACAATTAAATTACTCGAATGGTATAGTCATAGATCAATTTCAATTAAAATATTGCACACATTTTCAACTATTGCTTAAGGTTATATTATTTTCAATTTCTAACAATATATTATGCTACTTTCAATGTCTAAAAATGGAAATCCTAACAATGCACCAATCAAATTAATATAACAATTACTTTCAAAAGATTATATTCATTGTATCATCTAATTAAATTAAACATCTAAAACTTGCAACGTAATACTGTGTCATTGCAGCCTTGACCCTGGGATAGTTTGGGAGTACGACGGCTTAGGGCCCAAGGTTGGAAGGGGCCCAAAAACATTCTTCAGCTTTAATATGGAAATTTTTTTTCAATATTTTAAGTCTTCTGATCGACACTTCATTATAGGCAAAAAAATAATAAAATAAAAGAGGCCCCAATTTTTTTATTTTATTAGTAGTATATGTTTTTATTTTATTGTATTACATTTTATAATTTTTTTTAAAAAGAGGTCCCAATTTATTGTTTCGCTTAGGGTCCTAAAAATGTTAAGGACGAATTTGTTTGTCATTTACCATGACTAAATAAATACAAAATCATGCTAATATATACAAAAACTTATATAACACACTTTACGCTTATTTTTAAATATTTATTTATCGTTCTAGGTGTGGTCTGAATTCGAATGGCATTAATCAAGTTGTTATTAAAGATTTGCCCTCTTGAAATTCAAAAAAAAAATATTTATTCATTAAATTTAAACCAAATAAAAATATGTGATAATTTTATTTACATAGTTTTGCAAATCTTTCTCTTTAATCTTTCAACTTTGAAAATGTAACACCCCAAACCCGGCCTAGGCGTTATGGCCGAATCTGGCAACGTCACATGATAGTGTTTTTGAGAATCCCTCGACGAGTTAAAAATCATTCCAGTTATTATCTTTACTTAGGTCTTAAAATTGCGAACTAACTTATTTGCTTAAACCCTTTTCTTTTATGCGAAAGCTCTTAATTAATTTTGGAAAATAATGTTTCGTGGTGTTGCAGTTTATAAACCATAAAATAATTCAAAATCCCAAGTTAAACAAAACAATCCCAAAGTCCATATTACATAAAAACTCCCACAAATAAATCAATAATAAATAAAGCAGAATGTAAACTGCAAAATCGTGAAATCAAACTGTATCTAGTAATGATCACCATCAAACCCTCCGCTGCACCGATCCATCTACTGTTGGGGATTACCTGACAGATAAAACAAATAAAGGGGGTGAGTTTTCGTGAACTCAGTGTGTACATCCCCACAGTAAAGCATGCATACAAATCGGATATCAAAAAACAGTTGTACTTCAGGCTTGAGCCCTTAACAGAATCGGTGTGAGCCTTGGCCCACTCAAAACAGAATCAGATATAATCGGGCCTTAGCCCATACAGATATCACATGCATATCAGATCAGATATAGAAACATGCCCACCAACCCTACACACCATCTCCGTCCAACCCTACATACCGTGTGGGAATAAAATTGACCCACCCAGCCCTACACACCAAATATGGGGATAAAATAAACTCATCCAACCCTACACACCATAAAGTACCGTGTAACGACACATAACAGATATATGCAGCATAGCTGCCAAATTAAGCTAGAAGCCTTTTAAATACTTCATTCTTTTCAACAATAAACCCATTCCAATGCAATGCATCATAATATCATGGCATGCTAAAATGCAGATAACAGATTATACAGTCATGTCCAGAACAGAATCAATACACATGCTAAATATAACATGCTAACACATACGTCTCAGTATCAAATCATAGGATAGGGGTCTAGTAACACTTATCGACCCTACAATCAAGTCACAGTCGACTTGGGCGACCCATACAACCTTATAGTTCATATAAGAAAAATTGGCTCACATGCCCATGTGGCCTGCCCGTGTGGGCCCACATGCCTGTGTGGCCCACACGGCCCAAATTGACCTTGGTCGTGTAGATCACACGGCCTGGCCCAAAATCTCACACGTCCGTTTGGTTCACCCGTGTGGGCCCACTTGCCCGTATGACCCACACGGCCCAATTAATCGAACCTGTGTCTTGCACACGGCCTCGCCAATCTCATACGATTGTGTCTGTTGGGCCCCTGTCGAGCATGCACGGCCTACTTTGTCAATCATAAGGCAGTGTCTAGCCACACGGCCTCCACACGGGCAGTCTACATGCTTGTGTGGCGTCTTCAGCATGCCTTTCGTCTTTCGCTGAAACCCGTTTTCTGTGCAATCGGAGTACACACCTGGACTGTTTTCGATGCCTAAGCACTCTTGAGCAATTCCAAACCTAAAATCGACAATTCAAAGTCCAATTTTAGTAACTTAATCTGATTTGTTAAGAACAACTAAATCTTGAAACCTACGACAACTTTACCTCTAATGAACGAAGGCGATCCATTGCTGTTTAGAACGCTAGTTAGTAATCCACAGGACCTCGCTAGTTAGTGATCCACAAGACCTCGATTGACTCCTAAACAGAAAGCAGTCACTCTTTAATCCTCAATTTCATAATCTAAAAGCCATAAATGTATCAAAATATACCTCCAAACTTACCGCTAACACACGCTAAGTACGAAGTCAATGAAATTAAGGTTAGGTTAGCAGAAAGTAAGCAAAAAGGAGAAAAAAGTCGAGAGAATGAGGAAAGCAAGAGAATTCAGCAGTGGAGAAGAATGGGACGGCAAAACAGTAGAGAAAATAAAATATTTTCGAAAAAAAGGATTATGGTCAACTTTTGGATATTTTCCCCACATCCCTTGATTCACTCCACCACTCCATTACTCAATATCATATTAAAACTCAAACTCTTTCACGCCATTAGCAGCAAAAATTAAACTCCTTAATGGGTATGCAAGGATTCGAACCCCAGCCCTCAAATAACACTGACACTTCACTTATCTACCAGACCAGTAAGCCCATTCTGATAAGCTTGTATAAATAAATTCTTATAAGTCTATTGTCCAAAGATTAAGCCTTATTTAAAAAAAACCAAAATTTAGCCCAAGTCTTAACTTGAACTTGGGACCTCCCCAACACATCCAGAGCATTTAACCACTAAAGCAGACAGATAATTGTGTCAAAATAATGCAGAACATATATTTATGAATTTTTTTTACACTACAAATTCACAAAAAGCAAAAATTAAGGGAATTTTAGGGCGTTACAGAAAAACAACATATCATTAATATATATTTGTCATTCTAATTACTACAAAATAATACTTTTCACAAAACTCAATAAACATGTCAAACAATTATATTCATAAAAAAAATCATATCACTTCAAAAAAATTAATCAAAACATAATGGCTAATTTACCAAAAAAGGCCAATTTCCAAAATTAATTATGAAAATCAGCCAATTCCCTAATTATTTACCGGAATAGGTCGTTTACTGAGAAAACGAGCCTAAGTTAGCGCGATGTCAGTGTATGTGGCAGGAAAACGCTTCCCTGTGCGAGCGGTTTGTCCACGTCAGCAGAAAACGCTTCCTTGAGGGCGCGCTTTGCTGACGTAGACAAAACGCTCCCTAGGGAAGTGTTTTGCCCGCTTATCTGCTAGGTTTTAGAGTTAGTATTTTTAGGGTTAGGGTTAGGGTTTTCAATGTTTTTAAGGTTTAAGGTTAGGTTTTTAGTATTTTTAGGGTAGTGGTTCGGGTTTTTAAAGGAAAAAAGTAATTAAATTAGGGTTTAAGGTTAATTAATTAAATTATAGATTTAGGGTTTTTAATAATTTTGTGTCTAGGGTATTAGAAAAAATATATTAGCAATATAATTTTTTTTTGGATTTTTCTACAGTAGTTTCTGCAAGAATAATTTTGAGAAGACGTTTCTGATTAATAGTGTCAAAAATGCTTCAAGCAGGATGCATTGTCAGCTAAAATACTGAAAAAGGCTCCTACGTGGATGCTTTTTTTCTACAGTAGTTTATGCAAGAATAATTTTGAGAAGACATTTCTGAATAAATAGTGTTAAAAACGCTTCAAGTAGGATGCACTGTCAGCTAAAATACTAAAAAAAGCTATTTGGCCTGAAACTATAAATGAGCCAAATTTCATTTTGAGGTTGTATAAGTTACAGCAAGAGAAATTGAGGCTAAAGTAAAATAGAAATTGAAGATGAGTGAACGTATTAGTGTTGTTATTTACTATGATGGTGAGGTCCGTGACACCGAGAATGCTGTTGTTTTTTTATAGAAGAACACAGCATGACTGGCTTTTAGCCAGAATATAGATTTGACAGAATTTCATAAAAGAATTAGGCGTAAAATATTCAGAATGACGCCAATGAAATTTGTCTATTAAGTATCGATTTTGTGCTTCGGTTGATCCCGTGACATATGACTCATTCAACATCAAATGTGTTCGTAGCTTAGAGGCAATGGTGCAGACTCATCTCACTAATGGATCACCTTATCTTGAATTATATGTGCAATTTTCATTGCCAAATGATGCATTTACGACTTCAATATCTACTACTGTTTGAGAGGAATACACGATGCCTGCCCGACACTCTGTTAGTGGATGGCAAAATACGAAAGCGCTCGTGTTTGGTAGCAGTACTGAATACACAACCCCTGCACGACACTCCATTAGCGGATGAGACATGGACTTTGGTGGGTCAACGTTTGATGATGGAAATACGTTCTGGAGAATGACATCAACTTCTGGTGGTTAGCAATCCACATCTGATTGGGGGCGTTATGAAACGTCCACAAGAAGGAATGATGTACTCCCTACGACATCCACCGGCGAGGGGACCTCGCATGTTACAGATGATGGTGGGTCGAATGATGAGTCTGATGTGGATCCATCTTAACAGCCCAGCCCCTTTGGTGTAGAAGTTGTATTATTTTCTAAACCAGAGCCTATTCTAACCGAACCTGAAGACGTTGAAGAAGGTTTAGATGATAAAGAAGAAAATCCCGATTCAGGGCGTACTCGCCTCTAGTCCACATGCATAATGTCGATCTATCTGTAGATGATGTGTTGGAGTTTCCAGATCTACCACATAGAAGGTGTGACCATACAAGTTCATCATTAGATTCGGGTGAATTGGAAGTTGGTAAGGAGTTTTCCAATAATGATAGTTTTCTTGGTGCATTGAAACAATATAGCATCATAAACGGGTTAACTACAACGTGGTTAAATCTAGATCCGATAAGTTTGAGGCCAAATGTGCAGTGTAAGATGGTACATGATCATGAAAATCATAGAATCAGTGAGGAAAATGACAAGCTTGTGAGAGATAAAAAATTACAAAGGTCCACGTACATGTGTTGCCGGTACAGTATTTAGGGTTTTTAAATAATACTATTATTAATTAATGTTGCATTGTATTTTACAATATCATCCCAAGATGGGTTCTGATATGTTAGCTAGCTTAATACTGCTGACGGTGAAAGTGGATCCCAAGACTTCAGTGCTGGTCTTAATTGCCAATATTCGTAGTTAATTGAGGTACACACCCTCTTACCGCAAAGCTTGGATAGCTAAGCACAAGGCGTTGAAAAATATGCATATTAGGTGGGACGCTTCATATAATGAACTGTGGCAATTATGTTAGGTGCTGGAGAGATACGTCCCAGGTTACACAACAGACATTGAAACTGCACTTGCGTACTACAACGATTGATTGTTCCGTGGATGCCAAGTGTTCAAGTGACTGTTCTGGAGCTTTAAGCAATGTTGAGATGCATTTCATTACTGCAAGCCTTTGGTACAAATTGACAGTACCTTTATGTATGGTAGATATACCCACTGGCTATTGCTAGCTGTGGCACAGGATGGTGGTGGGAGAATTATTCCAATTGCATTTGTAATAACACCGGGGGAGTCAGCCGGCGACTAGAATTTTTTTTTTCTAGGTTAAGGAGGCATATCTGTCCCCAACCTGATATGTAAGTTATATCAGATCGGGGCACTGGAATATTAGCCATAATTGAGTGACAGGGAAGTCTATGGCATCACACACACAATCAGTATTGCCTAAGACATGTTGCTTTCAACTACTACGGGAAATATCCATCTAAAAGTGAACGATGGCAAGTGAACAATATGGGTATTTAATCTCTATTAATATAATTCCATTTCTAATATTCAATTTATTCTGAATGGAAGAGTGGTATGTAATTTTACTATCAACTAATATTGGCAGGGTATGAGATAAGTAAGGATCGTTTATGAGATGTTAGTTGTTTTATGTTCAGTTAACGAAAAAGGCGCAGACTACCTCTGTAACATACCTTTCAAACAGTGGACACAAGCATATGACGATGGCCTATGATATGGTCATATGACTTCAAACATGGCTGAATGCATAAATTCTATTCTAAAAGGAATGTGTCATTTACCGATAACCTCAGTTGTGCGAGAGACATATTTTCGTTTAGCAACACTATTTCCAAAGCGAGCAGCGAGTTATAAAGGCCCATTGCAGGGAGGCCATGTATGGTGCTGGAAGATATTGCAAGAAATTAACAAAGCGGAGGCACGGGCCAACGCCATGCACACAGTGTGTCATGATTGAGACAACCTATAGTTTCAGGTGACGGAGTTTGACAGACCGAACCAAGGTATTACTGGCGGGCAATATCGTATACACTTGAGAAATAGGACTTGCAACTGTGGGACGTTTGACGCACTTCGTTATCCATGCACTCATGTAATTGCAGCTTGTTAGAATCTCCATCTAGATCCTATAAGCTACGTTGATGAAGTGTAAAAATTAGAAACCATGTACAACGTGTGGAGACACGTATTCCCACCTGTCCCAGATGAACGTAAGTGGCTACCTATATTGCTTGCTTTGTTTAAATTGTTACCGGATAGAGAATTGGGCTGTAAACCAAAGGGTCAACCTTACTCGACTAGAATACGTAACAATATGGATATCTGAGAAAGAACCAACCAAGAGAAGTTGTGCGGATGGTGTAGGAACCCAGGCCATACAACTTGATCATGTTCAAATCGGAATAGTTGATATTTGTTGTAAAAAAACAATGTTGCATTATTTATATTTTATTAAAAAATTTTGTCTTATTCAAAAGAACTTCTATTTTATTAAAAATATAAAAGTAAATTACAATTAAAATATTATAATCAATGTTAAAAATATTTTAATGTAAAAAATATATTTAAAGTATTAAAATTAAAATAAATATATGTTAAAAATATAAAAGTAATCAATATATGTTAAAAATATTATAATGTTAAATGAAACAATATAAACAAGTTTGTACAAATATATTAAAAAAAATCAATATTGGTGTTGGTCGGAATCAATGCCACATGGGGGTCGTTGACAGTTACGCGCTGGATTTCTCCTTGGTTCAGCTTCTAGCGGGTGTTGTGGTTCCTCGGGCGAGGATTGTGGTTCCTCAGGCGAGGATTGTGGTTCCTCCAGCAGGGGATCTGGTTGTGCGTGTTGAGAGGATGACCCACCTTGATAAAATAATGAACCTCAAGGTGTTTGCATCGTCCATGGAGAAAGTGTTTGAATCCCATAAAGTGATGGGGATTGATAAAAAGAAGAGCTTCCTGACAGCGCCTCGTGCGATCCCTCATGGGACGATGGCCTATATATCAGCGGTTGACTCGGAGTAATCGGGAAATGAGATGAACCGGGCTATGCATTCCAACCTGCCATAGGATTGGGAAAAGGAAACATATAAGGGTTAAGATATATAACAGGGCTAGGATACACACTTGGCATAATCTGAAAAGGATGTGATGTGGGTGTCGTCGATTGAAACGTTGGGCCCGGTGATTGTGTGGGCCCAGTTGATGGGCCGGGTACTTGTGTGGGCTTTGTTGATCGGCCGAGTGATTGTCAAGGGCTGTTGATGGGCCTACGCCGTCGTCCCTTCTTTTTGGATTTAGAGGGCCATGTCGTTCCCTTTGGACATGAATTTACCATCGCCTCTCCTCTTCCGACAGTAAATATGGCTTGCCATGGATCCTAAACCATGACATGTATTCTGGTACTACGCTAACTTTGGAACGATGATCGGTTCCCGAGTAGGTATATAATCATATCGATCTTTTCACATTTCAATATAGTGTGACTAGAATCTCGACCAATCTGTATACAATTACCGTAAGTCGATTTTGTGCTCATCATCGAACACCTCAAGTACCACGGGAATCGGTTGTAGGAATCTAAATTGTCGCAATACTCAATCTGACTGGTGCATCTCTACGGTAGCATAGTTGACCAACAGGACCTTCAAATGCCAAATGTTCGAATTTTGAAAGAATTCATTTGGAATTACCGCTCGAATTGCCGGATCCTCGTATGGTGTCCATTGAAGCTATATGAACATGATAAAAATATTAGTTATATACATAATACTAAATACTAAATACTAAATATTAAATCCTAAATACTAAATACGAAACGACTATTTTATTATGTATATATATTTTATTTAATACTTACTTGTGCTTCCGACCGTTGGTCTAATAGAAGCCGTATATCTTCAAGAGAGGTAGGTATTCCGACATAACTCACCGAATGGTTCCACCTAATTAAATAAAATTTTAGCATACAATTATATTTTAAATTTACGTAATAATTGTAAAATCTAATATAAAATTTACTCGTTATGAGTGGGAATGTATATGGGTGGTCCACTCGAAGATGTAAAAAATGGAAAGCGAAACCGTGCCCATGATTGCAGTAGTAATAGGCAACCTCCTATTTTGTCTTTGTTCGGTTGCATCGCCCCGCACATTTCCTAGTACAATGTTGCCAACACGTCAAACCCCTAACTCAATTCACCAACTGTTCTAAAATCAACGAGTTTCAGCAGCCATCTCAGATGTACGAGGTTTCGTGACAAGTCCGGCATCAGATAACCTCTAATCATTTCAAGAATGTATGCCTGAGCATATCATATTCTTTTTAGTTAAATCTAATCATTATCAGGCTCCGAGAATATGTCTCGTAACTAGCCTATCTCAATCCGACCTCTATTAATATTATCCGGAATATCACCCAAAAGCTCGTAGCATACGGCTTCCCAATTAGCAGATGATGCAGACCCAGTGACTATGTACCCATCCACCGACAATCCCAATTGCAACTGCACATCTTCCAGAGTGATAGTACACTCTCCGCATGGAAGATAGAAAGTGTGCGTCTCGGGTCTCCACCTCTCTTTCAACGCACTGATTAGTTTCGGGTCCAACTTGCACCCCTGGCCTATCGTAGCCACGTGCCAAAAACCTGCTTCCCGCAGGTAATTTTCTATCAACAACGATGGAGGACCAGACGTATTATGGATATAACATTGCAAAACTCGATCTACAGACTGTTATAAAAATTATAAAATAAAAATTAATTAAATTTGCATAAATGAAAAAATATTAAACAGTATTGAAAAATTAAAATTATCACTTACCATTGTCATTTGAGAGACGAAGATGTGTTTATTATCGAGACGAATTAATTCTCTGACCATTCTAACATGATCGAATATTTTTTTAATTTTAAAAAAACTAATTTAGAATAATTTTAAATAGAGCTTTTTTGCAAAAATTAAAGAGGGCTTTGAGAAAATTTGAGAGAAATTTGAGAGAATTTGGAGAGAATTTGGAGAGGATTGTTTTGTGAAAAAAATGAAAGAGGGTTTTATAGTTTTTTTTTGCCTGTTGGAGCTCCAACGGCAAAAAAAAAAAAACCGTTGGGGGGTTGAAACGGGCAAAAGACTTCCCTGGGGAGCGTTTTGTCCACGTTAGCAAAGCGCGCCCTCAAGGAAGCGTTTTCTGCTGACATGGACAAAACGCTGCCCCAGGAAAGCGTTTTCTTGCTACGTACACTAACATCGCGCTGATATGGGCGCGTTTTCTCGGTAAACGGCCTATTCCGATAAATAATTAGGGAATTGGCCCATTTTCCTAATTAATTTTGGGGATGGGCCTTTTTGAGTAAATTAGCCAAACATAATACTCTTAAAAATATAATAAAAAGTACTTAATATTTTAAAAATAAACATATCATAATATACCATACATAAAAATTCAAAAAATTAATAATACAATAATTAATTTCTTATTTAAGTGGTTTTTGCTAGAATGGTAAGTAGTTTTAGATTTTTGAAGTTTAAAAATTATTTATGATTTTTTGTAGGCGTAGTTTAAAGTTTTAAAGAGGTTTTTGAGGGCTCCAATTTTTGTTGAATTATTATTATCATTTTACATTTATGCTATTTAAACATCCACATAAATTTTTTTGTTCAAAAGGAAAAATTAAAGCAAAACAAAATTTGTTTGTCATATCTTGTCATTAGATTGGGAGTCTCAACTTCTATAATATCATGCAACATCCAATAAAATTTGCCAAAGACTTTTCATTTCACATTCATTCTCATATCAAGTTTGGCCATACCTTTGCTACTCTGTTTTTCGGTCTTGATATATGTTCTAATCTCAAGTATTAAGTTTCGCTTTAATAAATCCCTTACTCTTCCTCCTAACAAATTTTAATCTCAAATCTGACTAATTAACAGATTAATTGTCTTTATCTAATTCATCTCTAAGACAATTTTCTTAACTCCTTTCTCTCGAACTAGTTTAACTTTCTCAAATGTCCCTCATAACTTAGCTTTCAGCATTGAACAAATCCCCAACTTACAGGAAAACCACCCAAGCCAACGTTCTCCATTATCCCTAGCCAATCCTCCCACCACAACAACAAATGAGCCAACTCCCATAATTGCATCAATATTCACCTTTATCCATTCCTCTTTTGACACCTCTCACCTTATCCCTCAACATCGATATAATCTTTCATCACAAAAATAAACTAATATTACTTTTTTAAAATCTTCATATTAACTGACAATTTGATGATTAAAATTTTAAAATTGTCATTTCATTTGATGATTTAGGTGTTAAAAAAATCAAATACTATAGCATTCATTTTATTTTAATAAAAATATATTATAAAAGTAAAAAATATTATTTTTATTTTATTTAAATAAAAAGAGCTAATTTTTTTCCAAAATAATTTTTTTGACCTAATATTTTTTTCTATCGCTTTTGACTATACTTCGAACTAAAAAAAAAAAAAACCATAAGACAAATCTATCATAAATAAATAAATAATAAAAAAGTGGAGTTTACGCGTAAGAGTGGACGCCGAAAGACGCAGCCTTGACAGTCAAAACTGCAGAATAAGTAGATGAAAGCCATTGCACTCGTTGAGTCAAACTCAAAACTCAAAAAAAAAAAATGTAATAATAATAAACCATGGTTAGATTAGATTAGCTAAGTAGTACGTTCGGTCGATTCCCGTACGAGAAAAGATGACGCCTGTCCCTCTGTCATTACGACGCGGTTTCTTCCCCCCTACCCCCCACCGCCCTATTTAAAGGTTCCTTAAAAGTCTCCTCTTTCTCCCCCATTTCCACCTCTCTTCCTCTCTTTTCTTTCTTATGCTCTTCCCAATCGCTTTGTCTCTTTTTTTGGTCTCACCTAAATTAAAATATAATTCCATAACATGACCAATCACAACTACTGGATGGTTCCTTTCTTTTGATTTTCTTTCTTTCGTTCTTTCTTTTTCTTTCTTTCGTTCTTTCTTTCTTTTACAATTTTCCATCTGGACATAGCAAAAAACAGAGAGATCTATAGTTTCACTGAGCTTGCAGCAGATGGCATCATCATCATCGGAAAACTTGGCCAACATTGAATCGTGGGCGTTTCGTCCCAGCTTTGCTGATTCTTGGCTCTCCGAAGCCGAAGCTCTTACCAGGGCACTCCAAGACTCCATCTCTACTTCCTTCTCTAACTCTGATTCGCATTCTCTTTCCCCGCTCTTCAGCCTTGTCAACTCTAACCCCTTACCGACGCCTACTCCTACCCCCAGCGGGTCAAACGTTTCAGGCTCTGACCCTGAAACCACTGTTAAACGTCAGCGGACACTACTCAAGCCCCTTCCGACTGGAAAAGTCTCCAAGTCCAAACGCAAGTCCCGTGCCTCCAAGTTCTCTCAAACCACTTTCATAAAGGCGGATCCGGCCAATTTCAGGCAGATGGTGCAACAGGTGACTGGAGTCCGCTTTTGTAACGCGCAGATGTCTTTGAGTCCGATCCTGAAGCCCGAGCCCCAAAGACCCGGATGCCTGCCTACGCTCGACACCTCAGCCTTTTTGTTGGATCAGCATCAGCCATCTTCAGGAGCTGTTTCTGGGTCCAGCTTAGTTCCATTACGGTCTTCAGACGGTATAGCTTCTGCTGAAGCTGCCTTAGATCCCCACAGTTTTCCCTGCTTTCCCACTCTAGAATCCTGGAAAGCCTAGTTTTTCATTTTTGCTAGTTATTTAAATTATCAGTTGTACCCTGCTTTTTTGCTAGTAATTTATCATTTTCGGAGCAGAATATGGGTGGAGCTGTTAATATAGTTTCTTTTTCCCCCATCTTTTTGACTCCATGATGTTCTTGTAGATTAGTATGGTTCATGAATGATATTATAATGGCTTGATGAATGAATCATACTACTTGAAACTTCAAAACTTCCAACACACATATATACCAAAAAGAAAACCACCTTTAAAACTTCGAAAGAAAGAATCCATTAACATTGCAATTTAAAATATTTTTTCATAATTTTACGGGAAAGTGTCTGTAAAATTAAATTAATTTTTACACTTTTTTACTAGGGAAAAAAATGAGGTAATAGACCGATGAGGTATATTATTATTTATTAAATAATTAATCTATTACAAGATTGCAAATAATGGTAAAGGAAAAAAATTTAGAGAACTTCCATAACTAAATTTTCTACCCATTTAAACTTCGAACAACTGCAACTCGAATCTTTGCTACAATTGTACGTGACAACAATAACTATGCGTCGAGCTTTAAGAGCTCATACTGCCCACATGAACCATGAAGCAATTTTTCTCGAGTCCAATTGAAATATTTAGAACTCATACTAAACTTTTATCAAATTGGCTCCGAACTATATTTATTTTTTATTTTGGTACTTAATTTTTTTTTTCGTTATCCGATTTAGTCTTTTTTTTGTAATGACGTTAAAAAATCGTTCACCATGGTACATCTAATAAATTACAATGTACAATGCGGCAATAAAATTTTTTTTTAACACCGTTACAAAAGAAATAGTTAAATCGAATAACGAAATGATAATTTAAGTATGAATTTGAGAAAAAAATCATATACCAAAATAAAAAAAAAAAAACATGCATAGCTCGAAGGTTAAATTGAGCATTAAGATAAATTTTTATTGCACTAATTGTACGTACTCTTACAATCTCTTTTCTCTTTTAAGTTTTTGCCAAAATTTACCATATATTACAATAACCTTTTCAACACATCTCCATGGTATCAATTTAAGCCAATAGACAATTAGTAACTAAGACTCAATCCATTTCACAACTTATGTCTTTACACTTTACTAATTTAACTTTATATTCATTTAATAAACATCTTTATAAAATTGTACTCTTTTAACTATAAGTTGCTTGCTTAAACTCTAATTATCTTGACATCCCTTTAAACATATCTCTTTAAACATATCTTACTACTTTAAATTTATCATTAGCTATACAAGGAAGCATATTGGAACTTTTACTATCTTTACTCACCCTCTTTATGCTATATAAATACATTATATGACTTTAGGTCTTTCATAACTATACTCTTTTGTTTAATTTTCTTTTTAAGTTATCAATTACCGGTTTAAACATCTTTATTAATTTTGTTTATACTTTCATCCAAATAAAAATTGATGAAAACCAATATTGGATAGTGTTGGGATAAACCTGGTTAAGCAACAAACAAATAAAATTACAAAGAAATTGTAACGATCGAACAAAAATATTTTATGTGGAAAAATCCCTTCGAAAAGGATAATAAACCACGAGCAAAGATAATTTCACTAAAACGATGAAAACGAAGAGTAAAAAAGATAGAGATAAAACTAAACCTCAAAACCTAAAATAAGAACCCTCAAAACATAAACACAAAATTCTTTGAAAGCTTATAAAAGCTAATACCTAAATGTATAATGTGTTATTTTTCTAAAGTGGAAAAATGGTCTATTTATAGGCTAAATTTGTAGGTCAAATAATATTAAAATAACCTACACTAATCAGAGTTTAAGTAGGAAACTAAAAACATAATTTAATTGGGAGAAGAAAAGTCAAAAAATACGAGGCCTAACTTCACAAACCTTGACTTGTATTTTCACAACGCCTTCTTTGTCAAAGCCTACCACGGGCTTATCTTGAACTATGTAAGATATTAATTGAGTCGAAACTGTGCTTAAAAGCTGGAAGTCTTCTAGTCTTCGACTTGTGCACTGCCAAACCAAAATTGACTCAGGTCTAATTTCCACGAATGCGATGCCTTTTCTTTTCAAAACCTGCATCCAAAAGTGAACCTCTTTTATACGAACCGTCATACCTTTTTCCCTCCTATGACCAAATTGTCTCCACTTCAAACGAGTCGACTTCGACTCCTTAACAGACGATGGATGTCCTATTTCACCAGTCATCTTTGATCCTTCCAGAATATAAAGACTAACAATCTTTTTCGTTTTAATCAAAACAAGAGCCTCACGGGATACCTTAATGCTGTTTGACTTGATATTAATTCTACAACCTTTCGAGTTCAAAATTCCCAAGGAGATGAGATTTTTCTTTGAGTCAGGCACATGCTTGACATCTGACAATACCCTAATTGTCTATCGTACATCCTAATCTGAACAGTACCAATACCAGTTACCTTATTGGGTGAACCATTCCCCATATGCACAACTCCACCTTCAATTGAACTGTATATGGAGAACTAGTCCCTGTTGGGATACATGTAGAAAGAACACCCTAAATCTAGAATCCACTCGGACGTAAGCTCGGAGCTTTCACTTGTTGACATCAATAAGAAATCATCACCCTTGTCATTGGCCAAATTAGCACCAGCTAAATCTTCCTTGTTGCTTTCAGCAGCCTTTTTATTACGTTTGTAACAATCTACCTTGACGTGACCTAACTTCTTATAATAGCAACATCTCCTGTTTCGCTTCCTTGATGCTACCAAAATCGAGGCTTGCCTATCTAACTTACTATTCGAACCAAACTCATTGTCAAGTTTGTCTTTACTCAATAGGTTACCCTTCATATCTTCAAATGAGAGATTATCTCTGCCATAAATTAGGGTTTCCTTGAAAGACTTATATGAAGGGGGTAAAGAGCACAATAATAGTATAGTCTGATCTTCATCGTCAATCTGAACCTCAAAATTTTTTAAACCATTCAAAAGAGTAATAAATTGACTGATGTGACCTCTAAAGTGCTCACTTTTGTCCATGCGGAATGTGTATAGACATTGTTTCAACACCAATCGGTTAGCTAGAGACTTTGTCACGTAAAGTGTTTCTAACATTTTCCATAAGGTGAATGATGTTTTCTTCAATTAAAACCTTCTGCAACACATTATTTGTTAGACATAATTGAATCGTGGAGAGAGCTTTTTTTATCTAACCTATCATGTTCTAATTTATCCATGTTTGCAGGCTTCGTCTTCGTAAGGATCTTTTTAAGATCACTTTGAATCAAAATTGCCGTCATCCAAACTTGCCACAGATTGAAATTTGTGATATCATCGAACTTATCAATATCAAACCTTATTACTGACATCTCTGAACGAGTTGATTGTAGAAATTGAACTAGATCTTAATACCAGTTTATTGAGGATAATCCTGGTTAACCAACGAATAAGTAAAATAACGAAAAAATTGAAAAAATTGAACACAAATATTTTATGTGGAAAAACCCATTCGAAGAGGATAAAAAATTATGAGCAAAGATAATTTCACTAAAACGAAAAAAAAAAACAAAGAGCACAAAAGATGGAGATAAACTAAACCCCAAAACCCAAAATAAGAACCCTCAAAACGTAAACACAAAATTCTCTGAAAGCTTGTAAAAGCTAATACCTAAATGTGTAATGATTTATTTTTCTAAGGTGGAAAAATGGCTAATTTATAAGCTAAATTTGTAGGTTAAATAATATTAAAATAACCTACACTAATCAGAGTTTAAGTGAGAAACTAAAAATAGAATTTAATTGGAAGAAGACAAGCCAAAAAATACGAGGCATAACTCCATAGATATTCAAATAAGTATTCATTCTACTTTTTGAATTGGAATAAAATATATAATATTTATCTATCTCTCCAAGTAAGGTATCAAGTGCGTATGTTATTGTTTAGTTCCTTATTATGACATATATAATGCAAGTATTTATCCACTCAACCACACCCTGTACAAACATAACCCGTACTATATGACACTATTACTACGATATCCTATGGCATGCCATATCTATCTAATTAGTTTCCCACCTAGCTTACAAGGGTTTTCTCAATTCATAAAATAGTTTCGTCACTTTGATTATTCAAAGTAATTACTATCATATAAGAATGTAATTTCAATAATACAAAAAACAAATATTTAGCATACAATTCACGAAATTAATCATTCAATTAAGCTTATATTAAAGTATCACAATTCATTCTTATACAATAATTTTTTAAAAAAAAATTATCTCATTATAGATTCTTATCAGATCTGTGACAACTCGAAAGTCAATGGTGTCGAAAAATGTGGTTTTAGATTCTCGTTTTCGTAAACCAAACTGTAAATATATTTATTAAATATTTGTGAAATTATATTATAAGTTAATTGAATTTTGACCAAGTAATTTTGTTGAATTAGTGCTTAATTAAAGTTAAGAGACTAAATCGCATAAGCGATAAAAGTATAAATTACTTAAGGATTTATAATTAGAATTTAAAATAAGGGGCTTATATAGTAATTATACCTTTGAACTTTAGTGGCTGATTTCTAATTATGTTTTTAATAAAATTTTAGTTTAATTAAAGTATAAAATAATGATTAAATTAAAATAAACTAAAACATTAAGTAAAAGTGGGTGGAAGAAAAGAAAGATATTGTTATCTTTCTTCATGCAAAACTGAAACCAAAGAAATAAAGGAGAAGGGCAAACTGCTTGGGGTTTTGTAGTTTCAAATCTAAAATTGGTTAGTTTAATTTAGTCATTTCCTTGTAATTTTTATGTTTTTGGAATCCTCGGAGCTTAAGTTAATTAACCCATGTAGTATTTTTCGGTGCTGTTAAAGATTTTGGAGGTTGCTGTTATTGAATAGTTGGAGTTTTAAGTATTAATTTGATAGGTTTTAAGTTTAGAATTGAAAAAGGACTAAATTGTAAAGTCAATTGATAGTTTTGTTCAATAGGGACTAAAATGCAAAAATTTTAAAATTTGTGATGGAAATGAAAAATAGGAGGTACAATAAGGACTATAGTGAAACCGACATGAAAAATTGAGGTTAGAATTGAAAGTTATGTTAGTCTTGGTTTTAAGGGCTAAATTGAATTAAATGCAAAAGTTGCTTAAACTAGCAATTTAATGTGAAATTGTTTGCACATTGATAATTTTGTATGTTTGTCTTAATTTGTAGCTAACGTCGACCGAAGTTCCTCGAACAAGAAAGGAAAAGACAAAAGCGTCGACGAATAGCTCGTAGTTTACGATTTGTGTTTCTATAATCCAAACTACTTTGTAATTGCAGCATATTGAATTGTTTGGGCATGGTAAGTACTTAAGGTGAGACACTTTGTTATAATGAGTTATTTTGGATTGATTTGAATTGGATAATGTTAGGGAGGACTAAATTGAATGTATGTGAAAAATGTGTATGTTTATATAAATGTGTAATTGAATACATATTAAGATGATTTATGCTGTTTATATAAATGTGTAATTGAATACATATTAAGATGATTTATGCTGCCATATGAATAGATAAGTAAATTCATGATGAAAATACATGTGAATTGAGATTATTGATTGATAATGAAATGAGTAATGAATACCTTATTAATTGTTCGAGCAGAGTCAAATGTAGTTGGCATGCCTTAGGATAGGAAGAGTTCATGGTTACTTCGACTACGAGTCAATGAGGCACGAGATACCGAATTACTTCAGTTATACCGATGAGACACTGGGTGTCAAACTTATTGATGATCGTTGGACGCAAACTATTTATTTCAGATTTATCCAATGAGGCACTGGGTGCTAAGCTGGTGTGTTGGTTGGATCCGTGTATCCGTCCGAGTTGAGTTGAGTTAATAAGGAGATAAATGGTAAAAAATAAATATTCATAATTGAAATGATGGTGATGAATAAGTTCTCGAATCCATGAGATTAAAAAATCTAATATGAGATTTGGTATTTGATATTGAGATTGCAAATGGATATGAAGTGGAAGTAAAAATGTATTTTTATAAAGTCATTTTTTTTAATTACATGGCTACTAAATGAGTATTTTTTTATTTAAAAAATGTCACAACGATGAATTTAATGAAAAAAAAACTTAACAATGTTAATAGTTGGATTTGAATTTTGAAACCAAAAATATAAAGATACTAAATTCCATAAAATATAAGTTAACGACTAAATTCCTAATTTTCGAAAAGCATAGTAACTTGCTACATATATTAACGTAATTACAATTAAAAAGCTTAGTGATGATCGTTAAATACAGATTGATTTGTTTTACAAGTAACTTAATACCTCTAAATATTGAGGTCATTAAATTTGTACGAAATGCACATTTTGAATATAAAAATCTTGGACTCGAAAAAAATGGTAGTTGTATTACCATTACGGCTCAACACCTATAGGTGTTAAGCTATTCCTAAAAAAATATATTTTAAGATATAACTTTTAACATGCTTATTTAGTAATTATTCTTTTCACTATATTCAAATGAAAACCTACAAACAAGTATCACAATAGTGGATGAAAATTAAAAAGGTCTTGAGTACGAAGTTGGAAAAAAAAATAAATGTACTAAGTTGAAAAGAGGAGTCAAATTCAGGACCAAATGAGCACTTAAACCATTATGATTTAATGACGTTTATAAGGATGAATCTCATAAGTTCATTTTAGTGAAAGTTCAAAAATTATGCAAACATTTAGTTTTATCATTTTATATCTAAAACTAAGAAACATTTTCATTTGTTATGTGTGTTTTTTTTTTTTAAATAAAATGTTTTAGATTTTTTATTCATGAATCACTTTTGTTTCCTTCATTGTTTTATAATTTATATTTGAAGTTGGTAATTGTATTTTTCAACAATGTCATCTCCAAAAGTGTTTATGAATATTTTTAATTATTCATTAGCATATTCAATTATACATTGATGAACATGTTCCTTTAATATTCGTGAACAAATTCATTTGCTTTAAAATGAATATGAATACACATAATTTTAAATAAATTGAGCTTTGAACTCAAATTCAAATTTTTAAAAAGTACAAACAAAACACAAACAAACTCAAAAATAAATAAATGAACAAGCACGAACGGAATACGGTTCATTGAAACTTGGTTCATTTACAATCTAATTGGTTTGCTGATTGTAATAATTAAGCTATACCAAATTTAGTTTGATCATGAAAATCTTGGTTCTTGGAATTCGAAGGCTTATTATCGAAACCATCAAGGTCAATCTTCTGCAAAAGCTTGGGAACTCCCATTTCTACGTTAAAATTTTTGGAACCAGTCTCGCTGTCTCCATTGTCATCTATAACTGAAAGCCCGGTGTCATCTTCTGATGTCCATGCTCTGAGATTGATCAACGAAGGTGAGATTTTTGAAAACAGTACTTGTCTGAAGTTGCTCAATATGCCTTTGTTGAATGGGTTTTCCTTCCTATCGTACCGATACCGGAAGCTCTCATACGTTGTCTGAAATCAACCAATTATTTATTTATTTAACCTTTTACCGGTAAAAATATTATGATAAATTAGTCTCTATGAATATGAAAGAGTAAATTTGTTCTTTCTGTTAAAAATTTTATCAATTTGTATTATTAAAAACTGTTGTTGCTGACGAATAACTAAACAGTGAAGGTAACATGCCACATGCACTTTATGTCGATATAAATGATCAGTTTTTAACAGCTAAAATGGATGAAAATTTTAACAAAAAAATTAATTTGTATTTTTTTTAATCAAAGTACAAAGATTAGTTTATCCATACAAAGACCTTTACTATACTTTACCGCATTTAACATTGAGAGAGGAGGGAGGGGATTAAGGGAAAAAAGAAGACCTGATTAGTGGAAATGAGGTAGAAATGGAAAACTGTAAGGCCACCAACAAACCAGACGACAATGAAGCAATAGAGTATAAGAATAACTGATAGTATATCACGAGATATGGCAGTCCAGAAGCTCGTGCGTTGTCGAAGAATATTCACCCAAGAGCACGTGAAGACGTATATGCACAAGGCAGTGGATGATGATATGAAACAAATGAAGAATGAGTAGTTGCGCTGCAAATCATTCATTAATTTGGTTTTAAACAAATGAAGAAAGGGTAAATGAAGAATGAATCATTATAAAGGAACTTACAGCTCCGATGCATTGACCGACCCATGGACAATGGTGGTCAAACCTCTGGACGCAATTGTTGCAAATGGAGCAGTGAGAGGCACGGGGGGATCGATATAACAAGCAAGTTTCACAAAACTTCACTTGAACCGTTTCACCCGTCTCCAATTTCACTTCCTTAATCCTCGGTAGTCTCAGGGTTCCAGTCTTACCATTCGCCCAATCAAATGACGTTGACTTGCACAGATCATCATCATCTGATGATGATTCTGGTGGTTTTGTATTTCTGGGTATTATTCCAGGATCTCCAAAGCTTGTCAGAAATAAAAAACCTAAGTCCTGCAAAAACAACAATCTTTTCAAATTTACTAAACAATCAAGGACCAGAGAAGATATAATATTAACCCAAACTTAATTTTTTACTACTACTACTACTACTAATAAAGCTGTATAAAATCTTTTTACCAACCAAAACAGTGAGGATGAGTCCCCCAAGCAATATTTGATGGTTAAAAATTGTATCTTGGGGCTTGATATGCAACGCCATCTTTATACAGAAGGCAATTGCAGGGCATCCAATCAAAAACGACGTTAAGAAAAGTGATGAAGCATCGGGGCCAAGTATAATTCTTCCTCCACAACAAAATTTCTGAAATTGAAAAATGTATTCTTTCATTAGCACATAAAAATGCCGAATTTATAGTTGTATCATATAAGCTTCTATACTCAAAATAGTCAATTTTTTCAACCCTAAAACCATTTAGATAGTATCTAAAGCATAAATGTTTAGGTACCAACCCCTCAAGGGATTTAACCAGATTTTGCAAAATGATGCTATGGGGTACCTCGTTATCTTTTCAGCCCTCTTTTATTTCGCACCATGCATACATACTTATATGAAAAATAGGAAAATGGCATGAACAACGTTAAAAGTTCATTAATCAAAAGGAAAAAAAAAAAACCTTTAAATATGCATAAATAAGAAGAATATGATTGAAAAAAAGAAAGAAAGAAAGAAAGGAAGGGAAGTTGAAGAAGGATGAAAAAGAATACATTATTTCCTTTCCAAACTTGATAAGTCCTTTTAGGAGTGGAATTGGGAGGGGAGGGGTCGATTTCAATGGAAGAAGAATCGTAAATTTGGCTTTTGCTGGTTCTCATGCTTCTCTTTGTACGGTCTTTCAATTCTGTTGGATGCATGACCCAAGGTACGTGGTAATGGGAGACAAACACCCACAAAGAGGAAAAAAAAATGAACCTTAATTACAAAAACCAAACAAAATTGAAAAGGGTCAAAATGGCTTTCATTGTTTTCCTAACATAAGAAAGCCAAAGGACAAAGGATACCAAACGCTTCGTTAGCGTTTGCTTTTCTTCTCTCTTTCAACTTCCCTTATCAACAGTTGTTGGTTTACCAGATCGGTCCTCACAACTTTTTCCTAACGAACTTTTTCATGGGTCCTCAAGATTTCTAAATTCAAGCGAGCTTTCCGCAGCCGAAACTAATTTCTTTTTTATATTCCTTACCCTTACTTTTTATTGTTTTCAACCCTCTATGCGCCTCAACTAACTCATCACTATTTTTTATTGGTTAACTCTCATTATCAATCCTTCTATTTCTCTCCAAATTTTTTTTATTAATAATAATGTTTTTTATTTGCAAAAGATAAACGCGAATTTTGGAGTATTATTACATGTGAAAAACCATTAGCAACTCAGAATGTACGTCGAAAAGGTGGTGTGTGTATATATATATATATCTCTAAAAATAAATCCCTTAGATTTATAACGACAAACTAGTTATGGTATATATTGAATATCTAAAAATAAATCCATGCACAAGCTAGTTAATACAAATAATTTATAATAGTTATCTTTTAAGTAAATTTATATTCAAAACAAAAAATAAGTAGACAAAATTCAACGACTATTATCTAATATCCCCATAAGATGAAACAAGAAGATTATTATTATTTAAAACATCTAAAAATGAAGGCGGTAAAATAAACTATTCTATGTGATTAATATGTAATAAGGTTACTTGAGAAAGTGAATAAACTACCATTTAGCCGACATACCCAATTAAATGATAAGTACTTAAAGAAAACACTCAACATAAACAATCCAAAATTAAATAGTCGAACTCTGAGTTGTCAACAATGCATTGATTCAATGCATGCACCGCTGACGCACAATCCAACTCAACAATGATGTGATCATAATGATTAGGTTTCAACCATGACAAGGCCTCTCGGATGGTGAAGGCCTAGCTAACCGAGGGCTAAATGTTACCCTTTTAAATGTCGACAACCCTTTTTTATCAAAACATCATGACTATCTCGAAGAACTAGTCCAACCTTGATAGTCGGTTCATCTACAAAAACAGGGGCATTGACATTACATTTGAATGGCTGGGAAGGAGTTGGTTGACACGTCCTTGGAGACTCTGGCAGTCCTTCTCTCATCCCGACCTCGCTCCCATCCTCTATCTTCGAGGTCGACTGGGACTCAGCTTCCGGATAAACAACATTTGCAACCATCCACTCTTGAACGAAACAATATACATTATAAAGAACCTAAAATGGTCGAAGCTCACGATGTTGCCATAAAGATAAGTTTTTAGCTGACCATATTTACCACAACAACACAAGACACCGTCTCTAAACCTCACTGTTTGACATAGTCAACAATCCCGACAAGAAATCCAACCAAGTAACCTTACCTGTAGGTACCATTGCTATAGTCCAAACAGCTTGTGCCTTATAGTAGCACAATAACGCATGCTCAATGTCCTCATTCCCATCACCTTCCCTACACACTTGCGTAACAAAAATACCCCTTTTAAGAAGTCGACTTTTAACTGGAAGAAAGGTATGCAAAAAACGCCAAAGAAACTCCTTCACACGTGGAGGGATACACAAATGTCATATCTATTGCCAAGGCTTGTCCTGAATTGAAAAAATTCATATTCGAATACAAGTTCATCACCAATTTATAACTCAACTTTACACTATACCTTCCATCAAGAGTAAAGTGCCATATAATTTTATTTAGGCGACGATTGAAACTAACTGGGATTCGTCATATCCGTTCACAATCACTTGGCGAAAACACACCTTCAACCTATGGCTTATTCCAAAAACACCCATCCACATTAAGCAAATCAGAAACTCAAAGATTCTCCATACCAGGTAACGAAAGTGAATCAACATAAAAATTATCATCAATAAGCCATGGATCTTGATAAACTCCAATGTCACACCCATTACCAACTCTCCATCGAGTTCTGCTGCGCACAAGATGTCATGCAACCATTAAACTTTGCCAAATAAAAGGCTGATTGGCAGCCTCATCAGCTTTAAAAAGACTACAACTTGGAAAATATTTATCCTTAAAGAAATGACTAACTAAGTTGTCTAGATTCGAAACCAATCTCACAACCTGCTTTCCAATAATGCCAAGTCAAAATAATGAAATTCCCTAAAGCCCATGTTGCCCCACTTGTAACAGTCTGATTTTTAGTGGTACCGGAAAAGGCAGTTTCAGAACCCCATTTTGTAAACCAAGTCCATATGGAGTTGGTATAATATAATATTAAAGTTTGGTCCTTCAATATTTTCAATTAATTATTTAATTAAGGTACTAGGACTCAATTGTAAAAGTCTTATCGCTATAAGTTTTTAATTGACCAAAGACCAAGCGACATATATTGCAATTAGCCTAAAGTTTGAAATGGTAATTAAACCAATTTTCTATTATGAATAGTGGATGGTGATGATTTCTTCATTAACTAAGTTTAATTATTAGTTTTTTGTTAATTAAGTATAATTAAGTTAATTAGACCTATTAACTAACCCCTAATCCAACTATGTAAGATAAATTAAAGAATTAAAAGGTCAATTTCTATTCATCTTCTTCTCCACCAAACAAACAAAGAAAGAAAATCCTTAAGGAAACTTCAAATGTTCGACCTTTAATTTGTAAGTTCAATTAAGTATTTTTTTTCTTATAATTTTTGTGTTTTTGAGGTCATGGGAGCTTGATTTGGCTAGCTCATGTACCAATTTATAAAATTGTTAGATTTTTTGAAAGTTACCATTGTTGATATCTTGAAAAAAATTGGTGTTAAATTGATAGATTTTAAACTTAGATGTGAAAATGACTAGATTATAAAATTTAATTGTTAGTTTTATTTATAAGGACTAAAGTGAATAAAATGTGAAATTTCAGTAATAATAGATAGAAAAGGGTACCTAAAGGATGTAATTGAAATTGATTTTAAAACCGAAGCTCAAAATTGAAAATTATGGCTATTTGGATTTTAGAGACTAAATTCAATAAAATGAAAAACTTAATGGGAATTAATTGGAATTAAATAGGTTTATGCATATCATGGAATGATATAAAAATGTTTGGTTTTGATGAATTGTCTAAAATAATTGTTTAGATAAAAAATTGAATCAAACTAGAGATAATCGGGAAAAAGCCAAAATTATTGAATAGTCCTTGAGAATTCAATTTGCTTGTTGTTTTGACCAGGTAAGTTCATATATAACTTACTATTTTAGTTGATGTTATGTTGAATTGTGTTTATGTAATTTATATGTTTATATTAAAGTTAAATTGGTGAAATTGACATATTTAGCTCCAAATGAATTGAGTTGAAAAGCATGAAAATATTGGTTATTACAAAGAGGTACGAAGTACTAAATATGATTGTTGAATGTTTACCGGACTTGTATGAAATATGTAAAATGGTACTAGGTTTGTTAACGACACAAATATGAGAATCATGCCCATGTGAACTTAGTAAAAGATTAGGATACATATGGCATGTCATTAAGGTTATTTACGTAATTGATCAAAGATTTACATGATGATACGAGATCTTGCATTTATTGTAGATTCTCGAGTTATACATATCATTGGTTTAGCTTGGACTGGTAACCTTGATATGATGTTAGCTTGTCTGAGCAAAATACTGTTAAAATGTTAGTTTGTGTGAGCAACCCTGATCTATGTCAGCTTGTCTGAGCAAAACATTCTTGTGTATTTGGGTTCATTTTACTATAGTTCCCTCGGGCAAAACTTATGTAATACCCCTTAACCCTAAACCGTCGCCGGAACAGGGTTACAAGGCATTACCAGACAATTCAGACAATTTACAGATAATTCTTAATAAATAAATAAACAAGAAAATTATTATTTAACAAATAAATTATAGTTTTATCATAAATGTATATAAATTATATTTTACTTTACTAATTGATTTCATTCTTTCATTCATTCATTCATACATTTTTTTTTATAAAAATTTCAACAGCATTTCTGCTTATTCTTACATAAACCCCCTACAAGTTCAAACCAGAAATAAACCAATCCAAACCAATGGCACAATCAAAAACAATTTAAACTTAAATACACCTAAATCATAACTCACTAATTAACATAGTAATTAAATAACCAAGCATTCATAATGTTAATCAAAATTAACTAATAACTTCATTTGTTTTTAATTCTAACTTAAGTCAAACTAGTAACAAAATATGGTATACCATTTTTACAACCAACATTACAAGCATATCTAAATAACCTATACAACACTTAGTACATGCCACTTCCATTTAAGAAAAGAAAACATCACCAAAATCTTTTTGCTGGAGTCGGGATCGTTCGGATGCTAGACCAAGAAATTAGACTCCTATTAACCTGCGCACGGAAACAACCGTACGCTGAGTATTCCATACTCAGTGGTATTACCATAATTCAAATTATAATAGCAATAATAAAATAAAATAAAATAAAATATACCACTAAGCATCAAATAACAATTCATTTTTAAACTTCCATTAAATAACAATAATAATACAACATTTAGCTATTCTTCAATTCTAGTCATAATTCGCATTTATCAAATTTTAATCACCACATTCATTTTAAAATTCCTGCATTTCATTTCCAATATAAATTTTCAGTCCACAATTTCAATTTCCCTCATATTCACTAGTACAGTCGATTAAATTCATTTGATCTTCTCATTTCAATTATTCACCCTATTAACAATTCGGACTTTAACGGATACACAGATTCCAACCCAAACACACCAGTACGGCACATTGTGCCTAAAACGGTACATAGTACCTGATCAGTATACGGCACATAAAGTGCCTGAAATGACACACGAGGTGCTTTAAATACGACACATAAAGTGCCTGATATACAACACATAAAGTGCCTGATCGGTAAAGCCGGCAAATCCCGTACATTTCCAGATTCTAAGGCATGCCACTTATATCCGACTTAGCCCGACTAGTTAATAGGGTATTTCAGTTCTCAATTTACTTTCATTTCCAATCCAAGAACACTTTTCAATTACAATTTCACATTCCAATCAATTTACAATACAATTATACATACACATTCACCATTCAATTCAATTCTCATGCAACTCAAATATCAATACTTACCTTATATCTCACTTATTAAATATAGAATTTATATAAAACATTTAATAAAAAGTAATTTGAATTATAGTAATACAAACCGTGAATTTTTCGTTTTAATCCTCGATAGCTTTCTCCTTTCCTTTGTGCGCCGATATCTCGGGTTCTTTGTTAACTACGAAAATAATAATAATTTATAATCATTAATACAACACAATTCAATTTAAATTCATGAGCCTAAACATGCAAATTTAACCATTTTTAATGTGTATATATAATTTCACCATTAAGCTGTCTACTTGAGTCATTGTTACTAAATCATTTATATCTTGAGCTACGAAACTCCAAATTAATATCCGTAAATTTTCCTTAAAACTAGACTCATATATCTTATTACCATAAAATTTTCAGAATTTTTGGTTTAGCCAATTAGTACAGTTTATTCATTAAATATTCCCCTATTACTCCATTCGACAGTTCTGACCTCTCTCTACTAAAAATCAATTATCTCATTGTACAGAACTCAAATAAGGTTTTTGTTTGTTTCTTTTGAAGCTAGATTCATTAAGGAGTTCACAAATATAAATTACACTTCATAATAATTTTTATACAATTTTTAATGAATTTTCAAATTCAAAACAGGGGAATCCGAATTCATTCTGACCTAGTCTCACAAAACTTATTATATCTCATGATCTACAATTTATTTGCTTACACCGCTTCTTCTATGAGAAACTAGACTCAATAAGCTTTAATTTCATATTTTTTTCATCCTCTAGTTCAATTTCTACAATTTTTAGTGAATTTTCAAAGTCAAACCATTGCTACTGCCCAAAGCTGTTTTGGTGTAAAATGTTAATAACCAAATTTATAACACCATTTCACATCTTATTTCTATTCAAATTTCATTCAAACTCAAATTTAACTATTAAATTTTCAACATATTTTTCTAATTTCGAATTTCCCTCAATTTAGTCCCTAAAACACAAAACTTATAACTTACTTTACAATTTAATCCTTTTATTAATTCTAACTTAAATTTCATTTAATTTAATCCCTAATTCATCTTTTTCTTCAACATCAACTATACTTGAAAACCTATAAGCTCTCAAAATATCAACTTAGTTTTATCAAAATCTTGTTTTAAAGCTTCTAAAACATCAAAATTAAGAGAAAAGGACTTGATTGACTTACCTTTTAAAATCTTAAGCTTCAAATCCTTAGTTTCTCCCTTTTATTTTCTTTCTTTCTTTCTTCCCGGTTGTTTCGAATGCTTCTCTGTTTTGTTTTTCCTTTTGTTCCTTTTATCTTTCTTTTTATGTTTTAATTTAAGTTATTTCCTAATTAATTAATTAATAAATATAAAATATCTATTTAATAACAAATATAATTAATACCTTTGTACAACATCATAACCATACATTTGTCTTAATCTAATTAATTTATTAAATAAAAATCTTATAATATAATAATTTAATTAATAAATATCTTTTACTTATTATTTAAGAAAATATAAATATATTTTACAATTGTATAAATATAAGCATTACACATGTATTTTATCATATCCATACAATTGGCATAAATAAATTTATTTAATAATATAATATCATTATTGATTATCATAAATTCATAATGTATAAATTATATTTATATATCATTAATTATTTATATAATTTAAAACAAATAAAATCTTAGCTTTTATTCTCTTTATGCCGCCTCAACTTAGTAAATTGGCTTAATCTTTAGCCCTTTTTACTTTCTATTGTTCTATAATTCAACTTTTATCCTTAATTCAATTTAATCCTTTTTCCTATTTTCTCCTAATTAGGCTAATTTCATCTAATTTAAAACTTAATTAGACATATAACTAGACTCATAATTATTCCTAATAATTATTTAAGGATTTATTTTATTAAGACGGAGGCCTGATAATGCACTTTTCCGGTGCCCGTGAATTTTGGGTCATTACAACTTTAACCTAATGGAGGTGGAAATATTGAAATGGTTTGGATATAGTTTGCATATGCACTCAATTTGAGATGTGGTATGTGATTTCTTATTTATTGATCTTGATATGCAAATTGACTAACTTATTTGGTTGCATATGATTATATGTATTAGTTGCATCAAAGCATGTCAATGTATGCCATATTGAATGCCAATGTAATTCATAATTTAGCTTGTTGAATTGATTAAGGTAAGTAATGTAATTTTCATATGAACTTACTAAGCATTTTATATGCTTATCTCGTTGTTTTCATTTTTCTTATAGATCTTTACTTTGTGGAACTCGTCAAGCCAGATAGTTCAAAGCTCACACAATCCTATCACCGAATTGGTAGGTGTTTGATCATTTTGAACCTAGAATTGTGGAATGTATATAGGTATTTTGATGTATATAAGTCTTAATTAGTTGAACATGATACTGAAGTTTTTATATGTGTGATCTAGATGTTGGTTTTATATATGGCTTAAAAATGCATGATTTGGTATTTGTGATGCCTAGTTTGAATAGGTACACTTTGAATTATATGTTTAAGGTATGTATAACTTATGAAATTGCATATTCTAAAGTGGATTGGCATAGGTAAAGTTGCTATGAAATGACTTGGTGAATTTGTGGTAATTGACATTGATTTGTTAAAGTTTAAATGATGTTCATGTAATGAATGTTTTGATGAAACCTTAAACATAGTCATTTGAACGATTTGGTATGTTTGGTAAGTCTTGAGAAAATTGGGAATGCTAGTTTGATGCATCTTTGGATGGTTGAAATGGAATCTTTAAAATAGGCACAAAAAAGTGTATTTTGCCAAAAACAAAGACTTAGTGGTCTGTTTTCTTTATTAGAATACCGTACATATTGACCCTATTTTATTTTGAAAACTTTGCAAGTTGGTCCTCAGGTTGGGAAGTTTAGTAACTGTCTGCGAGATCACGATACCAAGCCCTAGATATCGTGATACCCACCTAGCATATTTTGAAAATTTTTAGTTTGTTCATGGTTCGACCCCGGGATGGCATTGAGCTCTTGTAAGCTCAACTAAGACCTTGAAATGATTGTTTATCATATTTTGAGCTTGATTAAAAATTGATTACATGTATAAATGCTTGTTTGTTTACTAATTGACTATAGTTGCTCTGACAATAAATATAGAAGCCTGTATCTTGGACCTGACGATCGGATCAGGCGAGGGGTGTTACACCACTTCTTAGGGACGTAAAAATAATCGCACTGTTCCCAGTGAACTCCTTTACGAATGCCTTGACCAAGACCCCACCAGAACGAGCTCGACATTCTATGCAACTTAACACATAAAAATCATAGGCAATAAAAATACACTCATACAATATACGAGAACAAATTAAGCAACATTCTTTATCAATACCTCTTTACCTGCCTGAGATAGTATCTTATTTTACCAATGAAAACTGTGTTTACTAAGATGTTCCTTGATAAAACCAAAGGCTTGCTGCTTGTTACGACCCACCAATGAAGGAAGCCTGAGATAACACTCATGATCAAGAGGGCTATTAACGCCCAACATCGATTTAACTGAATCCTGAATAGCGCCACTAGTGTTTGAATTAAACATGATTCTTGACTTCACAAAGTAAATTGCTTGACTGATGCTGCCTCATACCATCAGAGTATCTCTTTGACCACTTTACATCTAGAATCAGTTGCCGAAAACAACAGAAAATTGTCGTCTACAAAGAAAAGGTGAGAAATACTTGGACCTCGCCTACATACTAATATGCCATGCAATTCACCCCGTGATTCCATCGTACTAATCAAGTAACTTAGTCCCTCAGTGTATAATAAGAACAAGTATGAAGATAACGAATCTCTTTGAAAGAGACCCATAATAGGACCAACCTCACGCCCATTTAAAAAAAATAAAATATCGAACTGATGTGCCAACTAGTATAATCCAATGAATCCATTTGGCATCGAATGTAATAAGAAACAATCACTATTTACAAAGAGAAAGAAAAGCTTTTAGAATCTCCTTTAGCTAAAAGTTGAGTCTTGTGATTTAAGTCCTAGCTTTGACAAATTATGGTAACATGATTCATATTCCCTTCCACATGCAAGAAGGAAATATCCTTAAAATAGGTTCATCAATTCAATCAATTTGATTGGTTCAATTGGTCAATTTGGTTCAATTAAATAAAAATATTAAAAAATAAAAATTTGATTCAACTTCCCTGTTTAACGTGTTTTTTGCCTGGACCGATTGGTCTATACCAATTTTCGGGTCAACCGATCTAATGGCTTTCTTTAGACCAGTACACAGGTTGATTCTCGGTCTAACCAATCTGACCGACCGATCTAGTCTAGGTTAAATATTGTAACACCCTAAACCTGGCCTAGACGATATGGCCGAATTTGGTGATGTCACATGATAGGGTGTTTGAAAAACTAAGTTGTCACGATAAAACTATTTCCGTTTAATTACTATTCTTTAGCTTTTATTTATTCTGAAATCGCTTACTCATTTAATCGTTTGTTTTCAAAAAATCGTGTTTTCCTACATCTAGCAGTTATGAATCCATAAATCAAATCAGATAAAAACCAAATCAAAATAAAAGCTCGTAAGTCCAAATTACATAAAAATTAACCAGTCAAAACTATAAAAATATTATCATAATAAGAAGTTCTAATAACCGTGGTCACTGCGAGTCCTCCATCGCACCGATTCATCTAAGTCTGGGGATTACCTGTACATATAAGACAGAATGAGTGAGTTTACATAAACTCAGTGTGTAATCCCCATAGAAAACAAACATATAGTCAATCACAGTAAACAATCAAATGTAGTCTAAGCATAAACCCATTTCAGTTTTAGTAGCAGTTTGGGCTTAGCCCATTTCAGTTTCAGTATCAGATATTAGCCCATCACAGTAACTGTTATGTATGCAGAGATCAGAAAATAGAGTCCTACCCACTAGCCTCTAATACACCATCTACGTCCATCCCTACACTTCCTGTGAAGTTTAAAACACCCACCCAGCCCTACACTCTGAGCTGTACCGAACGTTGCACATATCAGTATAATGCAGCTGAGTTGCCAGTCAATAAGCTTAAGAGCCTTTCAGTAAATATATTGTAGTAGAGCTGCCAGTCAATAGGCTTAACACCTTTTAGTACACTTCCTCCAAATTTCATCATCCTAACCTAATTCATTACAAACGTACAATAAATAACATGTTATTACGTGGTTATTAGTACATATATTCAGATCAGTATACATGCATAATATTAACATGCTCAGTACATAAATCATACAATCAGTTTACACATTTAAGGGTCTACGTAGTGCTTACCGACCCTACAGTAGGTTCACAGTCGACTTGGGTGACCCGTGCAACCTTGGAAAACATTTTTGTCAAATGGGCTCACACGCCCGTGTGGCCCACACGGCCCAATTTGGCCTTAGCCGTGTGGATAACACGGCTTGGCCTAGATTCCTACACGCCTGTATGGACTACTCATGTGAACCCACACACCCATATGGCCCATTCGACCTAAATCAGTCTAGCCCGTGTGTCACACACGACTTACCTAGCCATCAAACGACCGTGTCTTACACACACAGCCTAGCCTCGTCGACCACACGCCCGTGTGGCATCGACAGTGGGGTTTTTGGCTTTTGCTAAAACCCTATTTTCTACCTTTTTGGGTACACACCTATATCATTTTTTTATGCCTAAACACTCCTGAGCACTCTAGTACCTATAATTGACCATCCAAAACCCAATTTCAGTCACTTAAATCGTTATTCAATCAAAAACTTGATGAGATATTCCATCCTATAACCATTAAATCCCTTACCTTCTATCAGACACTTGCATTTCCTCACAACTACAGTACTGTTGAGAACCACTTCAGTCCCTTAATCCTCTCCTAGCGCCAACAAACTCCCTGCAATAACAATTTACAAAAAGCTTAAAATAGAGAACAAGTTAACCATACTTACCGGAATGTGATTGGTGATCCCAAAACTAACTATGATCACGATAAAGGCAAGCACACCTATCAAATAGTAGTATAGGTATGGCAAAACTAGAATATCGTATCCACGAGGACTAAAAGTACTAGTATTAACTATCTTTTTATTATCTAGCCTAGAAATAAAGGGGATTTATTTTAATTAAGCTAATTAACTAACTAAGAATGCACAGAGAGCGAATTTGGAGAAAGACTTTTATAAAACGATTGAGATAGACAATACTCAAGGAAGAATCCACCTAGACTTCACTTATTATTCAACTCTGAATTAGACGATTTATTCACTTGATTTGATCCGTAGAAATCCCTAATTTATGTTATTATCTCTTTCGAGACTAAAAATAACTAACTCTAGGCTGATTAACTGAAATTTCTTTCCAATTAAAATCCCTATTGTTATATTAACTCTATCTATGGATTTTCCTATTAGATTTAACTCTAATTCAGCATATTTATGTCGCCGTATCTCTAGGGTTGCAACCAACTCTGCTTAATTATGTTGGATCTACTCTTAAACAAGGACTTTTACTCCATTGAATAAGCACATTCAACTTGAATTAATATCCTGAAATATTAAAATAAGAATTAATAAACATAATTAAGAACAAATCAAGTATTTATCATATAATTCAGAAAGTAATAAGATTCGTCTTAGGTTTCATCCCCCTTAGGTATCTAGGGGATTTAGTTTATGCTTATAAAGAATTTCATCTCAAAAATTAAAAAACAACAAAACATAAAGAACCCAAAAACTTCGAGGGAAATTGAAGGGAGATTGATAAACCATAATATATACATATTTTTATGCCACATTTGGCACATTTATGGATGAATTATCATTGAATTTGTGGAATTTGATGCTCTTAATACCTTAATTTCATGTTTTATACTTAGGTAGGCATAGAAAAGTAAAAAGAACGAGAAACGGGCCAAAAATAGAGAAAATGGGCCAAGGCTAGAAATCAACACGGCCTAGACTTCCTCACACAGGAGCACCATACGCCCGTGTGAATTTAGCAGACCTGAACACGGCCTGAACCCGAATAACACAGGCGTGTCACACGGGCGTGTCCCTATCGTGACGTGTTCTAATTTCACGCGGAAAAGGCTACTTAGAGGCTAAGAAAGGTATTCTAGAGTTTATATAAACACCCCAAGAGAGGGCTAAAGGGGACACACAAAGTAGAAAGCAAGGAATTACTCAAAGGAAGTCGATTGATCCATCTCAGAAGCCGGAATCTCCTTCAAGACTGAAGATTTTCCTTCAATTTCTTTTAGGGGTTTTAGGGTTTCTTTATGTTTTGTTATTTTCCTTATTTTGAGATGTTCTTCTTTATAAACATGAACTAAATCCCCTAAATACCTGAGGAGGATAAAACCTAAGACGGATCTTGTTATTGTTATCTGAACTATATGATAAATATTCAATTTGTTCTTAATTGTGTTTTTAATTCTTGAGTTAATATTTCAGAATATTAATTCAAGTCGAATGTGCTTATTCAGTGGAGCAAAAGTCCCTGTTTAAGAGTAGATCCAATGCAATTAAGCGGAGTTGATCGCAATCCTAGACATAGGATGACAAAAATCTACCGGATTAGAGTTAAATCTAATAGGGGGATCCATAGATTGAGTTAATGCAACACTAGGGGTTTTAATTAGAAAGAAATTTCAATTAATCAACCTAGGGTTAGTTGTTCTTAGTCTGGAGAGAGATATTAACATAATTTAGGGATCTCTACGGATCAAGTCAAATGAATAAATTGTCTAGTTCAGAGTTAAATAACAAGTGAAGTCTAGGTGGATTCTTTATTGGGTATTGCCTTAATCAATTAGTTTTCCCAAAGTATTTCCCCAATTTATTCTTTGTCGTGTCTTTAATTTAGTTAAATTTTAGTTTAAACCAACTCTCCTTTATTTTCTAGGCTAGATAATAATGAGAAAGTTATTATTAGTACTTTTAGTTTCTTTGGGTTTGATAGGTGTGCTTGCCTTTATCGTGATAATTGTTAGTGTCTAGGTATGATCATAAAATTTAAAACTTATTACGTATATCAGAGACCTTCAGTATTGATGGAGATCCTGCTTCTGAGATGAATCAATCAGCTTTCTTAGAGTAATTCTCTGCTTTTTCTGTTGTGTGTCTTTAATCCTCTCCTAGTGTGTTTAAATAGACTTTGGAATGCCCAAAATACCTAAAAATTTTCCTTTTTCGAGTAGAATTAAAATAGGGCTCGACAGGGACACAGACGTATGATCTGCCTGTGTGCGAACATTCAGGCCATATGCAATACTGGCATGGTTTTAAGTCGATACAGCCTTGACACACGGGAGTGTGGCCTACCCATATGTCTCACACGGGCGTGTAATCTGCCCGTGTGTCTCATATGGGCATGTGATAGGCCTGTGTGGAAGTACCTAGGTCGTGTAAAACACTGAAATTAGCCTATTTTGTCTGTTTTTGGCTCGTTTCTTGCTCCATTCACTTTCCTATGCTCACCTAAGTATAAAACATGAAATTAAAGGGTTAGGAACATCAAATTCATTAAATAATAAGGTAAATCATCCAAAAATATACCAAGCATGAGTTAAAAATATGTCACTTTTACGGTTCATCAGATTGCAACAAGGCTACGATGATGTCGGACTTTTGGGGTTGGCAACAGAAAGCAAAAGAAAATAGAAGATGGGGCGGCTGCAAAAGAGAAAACAGTGTAGGAGAAGGGAGAGGGAAAAAAATGATGGTAGGAGTGAATTTTGGGGAAAAAGAACTAGTGAAATCAGAATTCTGGTTACCCTCTAACTTTGCTTCCACTAACCCACTAACTCACAATCACTTCTGTGTTTTTAGTCTATCGAAACTCTGTCCCATGACCAAGTAAAAATAAGTATCCATGCTTGCGTAAGGACTCGAATACAGAACCTCTAACATTCCAACACTCCACTTAACCACCAGACCAGCAGGCCCATTCTGATATATTTCACAAACAATCAAATAAAAGGCTATTGATCAAGGATAATGCCTTATTCATAAAAATATTGAACTTTACCCAATGTAAGGCTTGAACTTGGGACCTCTCGCACAAACCCAAAACACATAACCACTTAAGCAGACAGATATTTATGTCATATTAAACGAAACATGAATAAAACTTTTTGGGGCATCACAAATATCATTGGCCTATAGGAGAGGAATCAAGTGTTAGTCATTTGATTTTCTTAATGACACTAAATCTACCATTTCAACTTGAATCCAATGAAAATCCAAATCTAAAGCGTACTCCATTACTCGAAGACAAGCTTTAGCCTTTGCTTCAAACATCGATGCTATCATCACAAAAGGTATTGAACATTTCATACATTCATCTTTATAAGTTTTTTATAATTACCCCTCTTGCTTCCTTTTTATCTAACCATTTGTAACAACCCGTTTTTCAGTAGCGTCAAAAATGACGATTTTGGAACCCATTTTAATGTTCGAGTCTATAAATATTATTATTTAATATTTAGTAGGTTATTAATTTTTTCAATTGGATGGTTAATTAATGTATAAGGATTAAATTGTAAAAGTAGTAAAAGTTCATTGATATGAATTTTTATTAATTGAAGGACCAATTTAGCAATTGGACTATTAGTAAATGGCTAAACGATGATGGATGACAATTGTACTCCATAATATTTTGTTAATTATGCTTATGTTTAATAATTAATGGTTAATTAGGTTAATTATTATTATTAATTATATATAAACCTAAGTATAAATAATAAAAGAAAAGAAAAGAAAGACATTTTTCATCCATCTTATTCAACATTACGAAATGAAACGAAAAAAATAGGGTTTCATGCTTCAATTTTTTAGTCATCCAATTGGTATGTTGAATTTAGTCATTTTCTTGTAATTTTTATGTTATTGACGTCGTAAGAGCTTGATTTAGCTAGCCCATATATCAATTTGCAAAACTATTAAAGTTTCTAAAAGTTTCCATTGCTGAGTTCTTGAAGTAATTGGTGTTAAATTGATAGATTTTAAGCTTAGATATAAAAAAAGACAAAATTGTAAAGTATAATTGCTAGTTTTTAAACATACAGACTAAAGTTTGTAAATTTTGAAATTGATGTTAAATTTCTATAATTATTGATAATAGAGGGTTATAGAAGGATGTAATTGAGGTAAGTTTTGAAATCGAAGATCAAATTTGAAAGTTATGACAATTTTGATTTTAGGAAGTAAATTGAATAAAATGCAAAACTTCAAGAGGCATTCAGAAAATGAAATTGAACTAATATATATAATATAAAAAATATAATATGCTTGAAATTGATAAATTGAATTGAATTATTATATAGATCAGAAATTGGACCCAATCAGAAATAATCGGGGAAAAGGCAATTATGAATTGTCCTTGAAGTTCAACTTACTTGTTGATTTAACTAGGTAAGTTCATATGGTATGATTGTATTTCAATTATTGTATGTTTGATTTATGAATTTGTGTATGTTTAGTATTAGTTTGAAATGTTTGCAACTTGGTACAAAAGATGAGGTATAGACTAAATCGTAATGAACTAATAAATTAAATATGATGAATTGTAATTTGAGATATTAGATCAATTGATGGCTGATTATGATTGATTGAATCATATTAGTATGGATTTGATTGGTTTTTGAGATAGATGATTAAATTGAATAAAATTAAAAACAGTGTCACTTAGTGAAATTGGCTTAAAACTAATATAATTCATGCTATGTTATGTATGAATTGATATCTCGATTGATGAATTGATGATATTGAGATCTATAATATGAGAAGTCAAACTTATAATGAAAGTGGGTTATTGGATACCTGATAAGCCATAAAAGTAACATATTTTTAATCTCATTCTTGAAGCATTTTTGGATGAATAATTATGTAAATTAGTGAATTTAATGCTCCTAATCCTTTAAATTCATGTCTTCATATTTCGGAGAGCATTTGGGAGCAAAAAGGAGCGAAAAACAAGCCAAAATCAGACAAATAGAGCTGCTCTCAAGATCCACACGGCCTGGGCATTTCTACATAGCCTAGCCACACGCCCATGTGCCAGCCAGTGTCAATATCGCACCCTGCTTTGTAAATACGTGGAAAAACCTAATTTTTAGGCTTTCTGAGCATTCTAAAGCCTATAAATACCAATTAGAAGAAGACCTAAAGGGGCACGCAGAGAAGATCAATGAAAAGACTTGAAGAACGCCATCGGAATCCACTCAGAAGCGGATCTCCTTCAAGAATGAAGATCTCCATTTAATTTCCTTTGAAGTTTTATTTTCTTTATGTCTTGTTGTTATCCTAGCTTTGAGATGTTTCTATTCAGGATTATGAACTAAATTCCCTAAACACCTAGGGAAGATGAAACCTATGATGAATCTTATTATTTGATTTCTGATTTACATGATAAATACTTTATTCTTGTTCTCAATTATGTATGCTTATTTTGTGTTTTGATATTTTCAGGATATTAATTCATATTTAATGTGCTTATTTCAGTGGAGCAAAAATCCATGTTTAAGAGTAGATCTAGCATAATTGAGTGGAGTTGCATGCAATCCTAAAAATAAGACGACCTAAATCTACCGGATTAAAGTTAAATCTAATAGGGGAATCCATAAATCAAGTTAATGCGACAATATGGGTTTTAATTAGAAAGAGATTTCAATTAATCAAACTAGAGTCAGTTGTTCTTACTCTCGAAAGAGATATTAATATAATTTAGGGATTTCTACAGATCAAAACACAAGTGGATAAATCGTTTAATTCAGATTCATAATAATAGGAGAAGTCTAGGTGTATTCTTTCGTGGGTATTGTCTATTTCATTGGTTATCTTCGATTATTTTCCTATTTCATTCTCTATTTTGTTCTTAGTTAAATTAGTTCAGTAATTAGATTAAAAACAATCACTCTAATTTGTCAGCTAAATAATAGAAAAATGGTAATTATTAGTACTTTTAGTCCTTGTCGATACGATATTCCCTACTCACCATAACTACACTATTGTTCGATAGGTGCGCTTGCCTTAGTTGCATTTATAGTTAGTTTAGTGGCCATCAAGTTTTTGACACCATTGCCGGGGACTAAAATATTAGGAACATGATTTTTATTAATTTAGCCATTTATATTTATTTTTAGTTTAATTTTTGTTTTCTAATTTTTTTTATTTGCTTTTGGCACGTTCCTTTAGCTTGTGACTAGAAGAAACTCGTCGGGACCATTATTATTTGACAGTGAGATTGAAAGTATAACTCGCAGAAATCGTAGAGAAGCAAGGCAGAGTCGACAGAGTATAGTAGACTAGCAAGAGTACGATATTATTATTACGGAAGAGATGGGTGATAATCAGAATTATTAGCTACCCCTGCGGTTATTGTAAATCCAACAAATCCGAATGCTGCTCATCGTATTATGTATGATTATACTAAGCCCACTTTAAATGGGGTTGAATCAAGTATTGTGAGACCCACCATTGCTGTGAAAAATTTTGAACTGAAGCCGAACACTATTGAGATGATACAATAATTCGCTCAGTTCGATGGTTTGCAAGATAAAGATCCAAATACTCATTTAGCTAATTTTCTGGAAGTCTATGATACTTTCAAGATTAATGGCATTTCTGACAATGTCATTCGCCTACGGTTGTTCCCTTTCTCATTGAGGAACAAAGCTAAACAGTGATTGAATTCCTTACCATAAGGTTCTATCACTACATGGGATCAAACAACCGATAAATTCCTACTGAAGTATTTTCCACCGGCTAAGACAGCTAAGTTGAGGAATGATATCTCTTTAATCGTTACGGTTAACTTAGAGACATTATATGATGCATCAGAGAGGTATAAGGACTTATTGAAACGATGCTCTCTCCATGGGTTACCTCTATGGTTACAGGTTTAGACCTTCTACAGTGGTTTGAACTGCTCAACTAGGTAGTTGCTCGATGCAACAACCAGTGGAACACTTAACAATAAAATAGTCGAAATGGCTTATGAGTTTATAGAGGAGATGGCACTAAATAATTATCAGTGGCAAGCCATGGGGACGAAGTCGATTAAAGTAGCCGATATTTTCAACTTAGATGCGGTCACCATGTTATCGAATCAGGTAGAACTTTTAAATAAGAAAATTGATGGTTTATGTGTTTCTACGCAGGTATATCCGGTGATTCAGTACAATACGAATGGAGGAGGAATGAACAATCCAAAATATTTACCTTAGGGTCCTAGCACAAAGAATGAACAAATTAACTATATGGGTAATTGATCATGATTGTGATGGAGTAATAATAAAGATCGTACCTAGAAACTAACTATTACCACGAATAAGGCAGCGCACCTATCGAACAGTCGTATAGTTTAGTGGCAAGAATGGAATGTCGAACCCAAAGGAACTAAAAGTAATAGTTATAACTTTCTTCCTATTATCTAGCCTAAAAATAATTGGGAGTTGTTTTTATTCTAAAATCTAACTAAACTAAAGACTTGACAAAGAATAGATTGGGGAAAAACTTTGAGAAAACTAATCGACTAAGGCAACACCTAAGGAAGAATCCACCTAGACTTCACTTGTTATTTAACTCTGAACTAGACGATTTATTCATTCGACTTGATCTGTAGAGATCCCTAAATTATGTTAATATCTCTGTCGAGACTAAGAACAACTAACCCTAGGTTGATTAATTGAAATCTCTTTCTAATTAAAACCCCTAGTTTTGCATTAACTCGATCTATGGATCCCCCTATTAGATTTGACTCTAATCCAACAGATTTGAGTCGTCCTGTTTCTAGGATTGCGGTCAACTCCGCTTAATTGCATTAGATCTACTCTTAAATAGGGACTTTTGCTCCACTGAATAAGTACATTCGACTTGAATTAATATCCTGAAATATTAACTCAAGAATTTAAAACACAATTAAGAACAATTCGAATATTTATCATATAGTTCAGATAACAATAAAAAGATCCGTCATAGGTTTCATCCCCCTCAGGTATTTGAGGGATTTTAGTTCATGTTTATAAAGAAGAACATCTCAAAATAAGGAAAATAACAAAACATAAATAAAACCCAAAACCCCTGACAGAATTGAAGGGAAATCTTTAGTCTTGATGTAGATCCTTACTTCCGAGATGGATCAATTGGCTTTCCTTGAGTAATTCCTTGCTCTCTACTCTGTCTATCCTTTTAGTCCTCTCCTAGGGTGTTTATATAGACTTTGGAATACCTTTTTTATCCCCTAAGTAGCTTTTTCCACGTGAAATAAAAATGAGTCATGACAGGGACACGCCTGTGTGAATCGAACCCAGGCCGTGTTCAAGTCTACTAATTTGGCACGGGCATGTGGTATACCCATGTGATGAACTCCAGGCCATATTGATTTCTCACTTTGGCCCATTTTCTCCATTTTGGCCCGTTCCTTGCTTTTTTCACTTTTTTATGCTCACCTATGTATAAAACATGAAATTGAAGGATTAAGGGCATCAAATTCCACAAATTCAATGATAATTCATCCATAAATGTACCAGATGTGGGATAAAAATATGTATATATTAGAGTTTATCAAATACCCCTACACTTAAGCATTTGCTTATCCTCAAGCAAAATCCTTAACTCACAATTAAAATTCATTTTTCTCAACTTACAATTTCTATTAATAATGTTTCAAAATAATCCACAAGTAATCATACCTTGAGAGTTCAACTAAAAGAACATCAAAGTTTCAAACAATCCAAGTTGAGTATTTTAGCATGAAAACATAGATATCTCCCCTTATCTAAGTGATCACCTTTTGATTCAAAATATCATAGAGTTAACATCCTCAATAAGGATTCACTCAAATCACTCAAGGTGTTTAAGGACAACAAATTAAGCACTCAATAGTCAATATGAAAAGTTATTACCATAGGCTTGCATGAAAATCAAATATCCACCACTGTATATTGAAATGATACATCAATCAAAAGGTCTTTGAAGGGTTGTAAAGTGTCTTTGGTTGGGGGGTGTGGTCACAAGCTAAAAGAGGAGGTTAGAATCGAGACTGAATTAAAAAATTACCTAACTAGAAAAATACTAATACTGAGTAAGTATGTTCCTGGATAAATAATCCTAGAATTGAACTTTCCTTCATGAATAACGTCGTTTACATTCAAGCATTATTTCATAATAAAATGCTAATGATAACAACTGAACAACTTCATTTTTTTAAGAACAAATCGAATATGAAACTTTATTGAAAAACGGAAAACATAGCTAAGCAATTTATTCAAATCAAGTCTCAACAAAAATTTGGGGATCAAATTAATTAAGAGGATTTCAATAATAATGGTTATCGGTTAATATTGTGGGTAAATCAATAAATGGGTTATCAGGCTTAAGGGGGTTCACTAATGGTTAATTGTGAAGGTAGGCTTTTATGGAGTAAGTGGGTTAAACCTAAGTGCCTTTATCATCTCGGTATATCATATCAATAGTGTGGTCTCGACATGCATAATCGAAGCAAGTTCTAGAATAACAAATCAATATTGACACACTCATAACAATAAAAGTGAGCAAGAAAGGATATATGCTCTAAAGGCTCAAAATCTAACAAAAATTATGGGTTTTGATGTCAATCCTGTGAATTTCAAACTTCCAGATAATACCTAAACTTGGGGAGATAACCTAGAAAAAATTTTAATTCTCGAAAATCAACTTATCATGCTTGATTCTCTAATGACTTAAAGTTCAAACAATCAAAGTATAACTCCCTATGTTTTAATTCAAGACATATCAATAAAAATCATAAATCAATCCAAATTCATTCTAATAGTGAAGGCCAAGATTCAGGGATTTGAGAACAATGCAAAAAGAGATTTTCTGATAATAATGTAATGTATCCCCCCACACTTAAGATGTACATTGCCCTTAATGTACAAGGATAATTTTACTAAAAATATAAATATAAAATCATAAGATAGGGAGAGAAGTGAAACTCCCTAAAAATTGGATCGAATCCTTGAGTTGGAAGTGTGGAAACTTGATTCGGACATGTGTTTGGTGTTTCGGTGACTATGGTCATGGTCGAGCAGGACATGGCAGTCGTGGAGTACCTTTCCCATTAGAGTTCGATTTGGGATGTTAGTTTCTTTAGACTGAGATAAAAAATTGTATTCAAATAGAAAGAAACATAAAAATTAAATGGAAAAGTAAAAGTAAAAGTAAAAATAACAAATAACAAATAAAAATAAAAATAAAAATAAAAAAGGGCTTAAAAGTTCTCATCGCCTGATGGTTCGCAAGGTTGGGGTGGCGATGAAATGTGAAGATGCTGACAAATCTGATGGAGAGTAGCGTCAATGTGATCAAAGCGCTGAAAATACGACTACTCAAATCGTGTCAAGCGCTCAGAGATGTTAGAAAGTGAAGCTGCCGCATGAACTGGGAGATGGATCGGTGGTGGCTAAGACAATGGCTCCTCCAGAGGTGGAGGGACATCATTAGTAATTTCCTCTGGGTCTTCCTACTCGGCGGACTAGACTAGGCGATACTAAGGAGGATCGGTCTCACGTTGTCGCTCGATCATCCTCATGTGTAGCATACTCGAGATGCCTTGTGGGGACATTTGACCAATGAGAGTGAGGGAGGATGATTGTGCCACTGTGTTGAGGAGACTGAAATATCTCGCGAGGTGTGTCACATATGGGCCATAGAAATTACCCCCTTCCTATGTCACTATGTCTGATGTTGAATGGCGAGGGCGATGAAAGAAGTAAGGTCGAACACATGCCAATGTGCCATACTCCATAGAAAATAGGCTTCCTAGGTGTTGACGACGCCAGTGCTCTCTCGTCGTCCCGTCAAAGTGTGTGCGAGGATGGAGTGGAGGTACCTCAATGATGGAGAGTGAGCGGTCGCCTTGGAGCGACTAGGATCGTAGGTGGCTGAAACAAGGACCAGGGCCCTCCAACATTTGGATGGAGAGTAGTAAATATGGCGATGATGTTTAGATAAGTCTTCTTCCTCTATGAAGTCTTTGGTATATTGGCCCAGAGCTACACCGAACTCAGGTACATTAAGTTGTCGAACTAAGCCTCTAAGACGGAACGCCTATAAGACGGAACTAAACTGTGCCAAGATCGTCACACTGTAACATAACCATCTGATATGCATGATATGAAGTAATAAAATTTATAATAAATGATCACACCAGAAACAAACTATTACCACGAATTAAGGCAAGCGCACCTATCGAACAGTAGTATAGCTTAGTGGCAAGACCGAGATATCATACCCAAGAGAACCAAAAGTACTAGTACTAACTTTCTTTCTATTATTTAACCTAGAAATAAAAATGGATTTTTCTAAAACTAAACTAATTATAAAACTAAACTAAGAATGCACAAAAAGTGACTTGGGGAAAAACTCTTAGGAAAACTGATTGAATTGGGCAATACTCAAGGGAGAATCCGCCTAGAATTCACTTGTTATAAACTCTTGAATCAGACAATTTATTCACTTGACTTGATCCGTAGAAATCCCTAACTTATGTTAATATCTTTCTTGAGACTAAAAACAACTAACCCTAGGTTGATTAATTGAAATCTCTTTCTAATTAAAACCCCTAGTGTTGCATTAACTTGATCTATGGATTCCCTTATTAGGTTTGACCCTAATCTGATAGATTTTCGTCGTCCTATCCCTAGGATTGTAATAAACTCTGCTAAATTGTGTTGGATCTACTCCTATGCAGGGACTTTTTCTCCTCTACATAAGCACATTCGACTTAAATCAATATCCTGGAAATATCAATTTAAGAGTTAAAAACATAATTAAGAACAAATCAAATATTTATCATATAATTCAAGAGAGAATAATAACAAGATCTGCTTTAGGTTTCATCTCCCTCAAGTATTTAGGGGATTTAGTTCATGATTATAAAAGAAAACATCTCACAAGAAATAAAATAACAAAACATAAAGAACCCAAAAACCCCTGAAGGTAATTGAAGGGAGATCTTCAGTCTTGAGGGAGAATTCAGCTTCTGAGATGGATCAATCGGCTTCCCTTGGAGTAATTCCTTGCTTCTACCCTCTGTGTTGGTAGGAAAATAAGCTCCTTCTTGAGGGAAGAAAAGCGTGTCTTTGTAGTTGCCCCTTAGGGTCTTTATATAGAGTTTTTGATTGTCTTTCTTAGCCCCTAAGCATCCTTTTCTGAGTGAAATTAAACTTCCTCACGACAGGGACATGCTCGTGTGCCACGCTCGTGTGGATTGAGGCCCAGGCCGTGTTCGGGTCTGTTGATGGTGGCACGGCCGTGTGGTCTGGCCGTGCTTATGGGGGTTGGGCCGTGTTTGAGCTTAACGTGGCACGGCTGTGGCGAACCTCCGGGCCATGCTGATTATTGAATTAGGCCTAATTTGCCCATTTTTGGCACGTTCCTTGCTATTTTCTCTTCCTTAAGCTCACCTGAGTATAAAACATGAAATAGAGGGATTAAGAGCACAAATTTCCACAAATTTAATGATAATTCATCCAGAATATAGGCTAAGCATGAGGTAAAAACATGTATAATTTATCGTTTATCACCATCTGAAGGTGAAATGTGGAGCAAAGCTCTAGTGTGAGCTCTAGGTACGTCGGTTCGATGATCTAAAAGAAAAGCCCCATATGGATCTATGGTCAATAGGGCCCGAACTATGTCAGCTAGTTGGACCTGCTCTAGGGTGGCCCAGTGAATACACCGCCCTACACCGAGGGGCTTTGCCCTAAGTATCTGAAATAGTTCCTCTTGGGGACCTTGTGGGAACTAGAGGAATGGGTGTCGAATCTCAGTGGTGGCACTAGAGGAGGTTGAACTAGACCCCTTTTGCTTCTTAGAAACGGGGACAACAATCTTTTTCCCACGTGGATGGGTCATTGTGTTCCTGAAAAAGCAAAGGATTAACAATTGTTAATGAATGGGAAAAATGGACATAGACTATCAATATTCATAAATGAGTCAACTAAGTAACGCATAAAGCTAACAAAACTTAATTTCCTATTTTAGTAGCATGTTCAATCAAGAACTAACAAATACTCAATGCAGGAGTTAATTTCAAGAAATAAATTACGTGTTCAAATTATCGTAGGCATAGAACTAACAAAACAATGAATATGATGGCTGTTATAGTAAGATTTGACAGCAATTGCACAAGAATATCGTGTCTAAGAATAAACTTCTTATGAGATAGCTAAAAATGGCAGTAAAAGAAGAGTGCAAAATTGCATGACAAGTAATCTAGATCATGAGAAACATATGAGAGGTATATAAGTAATGAAAAATAAGAGAATAAATAGCTAATTAAATAAATAAGATAAAAATAAAAGTAACAATTAAAAGAAAGAGGAGAAAGGGAAACCAATAGGGCAAGTGATGGTGGCCGGAGGTAGTGTTGTGGGCGGCGACGGTGGTGGCGGCGTGATGGGGAGAAGAAGTGTGACTTGATGGCTAAATGGTGTGGTGGTGAGGAAAGGAAGTGGTTGTGGTTGGGGTGGATAGGGGAAAAAGAGAGGAATGAAGGAGGTGGAGAGGTTGGATTTCTATGGGTGGTGGCCGGTGGTGCTCAGAGAGCGGTGGCTAGGGTTTTGGTTTGGGGAAGGAGATGATGAATAGTGAAATTTTGGGGGGTTTATATAGAAATTAGGGCACACACCCGTGTGTCTCGCGTTCAGCCCATATGGTTCGTGGATTTTGAATTTTGGCGCGCCTGATTATTGGCCCACGTCCATATTCTTTGGGCATGTTAGGGCACACGACCGTGTTGCACGACCGTGTCCTGCTTTTTTTGCTTCTCTCACACCTGTGTATGAGGTCACACGCCGTGTTTAATTAGCAGGTTTGACCACGAGCCTCAGGCACGGGCATGTCAAATGTCCGTGCTAGTTTCTCAGCTTTAACCATGGCTTGAGGACATGGGCGTGTCACGCGCCCGTGTCGATTTAGCAGGTTCGCCCACGGCCACGTTACACGACCGTGGCAATTTGTCAAAAGCCGTGTCTTGGGAAAAAATTGCCCTATTTTCTCACGGCCGTGTCTCCACCCGTGGTGTGTCCACGGCCTTAGGCACGCCCGTGTGCCTGGCCGTGTAGTGCTGAAAAACCTACATTCGAGGACTCTATTAATGATGTTGAAGTTAAAAACTAAAATTAAGGAGATTAACAATGTTAGTGCTCGGGTTGCCTCCCGAGAAGTGCTTATTTAAAGTTTAAGCTCGACTTACTTCCCTTTCGCATGGTCACAGTGGTTCGAGGAGTTGAAACTCCTCTCTCCTGCTATCAATCTTATCAAAGTGACGTTTTAGTCAAGTATTATTTACCTTGAAGGTGCCGAATGTAGGATGTGTTATCGTAACTGTACCGTAGGGGAAGGTTTTCATTACCGTGAAGGGAGGTGTATTATCTGTTTTGAGGTTTGAGGTAGTAATCTAAGGGTCCTTTTCGTCTAGCAATACCTTATCCCCAATCTTAAATTGCTTCGGTTTATCTATAGGCTTATCATGGAGATGTGTTTGTTCCTCTTTTCCTCTCGGCTTAACTTGTGTTAGCCATTCATCTAGTTCCTCGATCTGTAGCATTCATTCTTCATGGATTACTCCCTTGTTGTCATATGAACTCGAACGTGGCTCAATTGTACTTTCGTGAAGAGTATCCTGCAAAGAAGGTTGGATAGTGAGATTACTCTTATTAAAAGAACTTGTAATATCATCTTTATCATTAAAAGCCCTAGTAGAATTATGAGCTTGAAGAGTAATCATATCATTGCCTACACGAAGTGTGAGTTCACCTGTGCCCACATCAATGATAGTCCTAACGGTTGCTAAAAAGGGGCGTCCTAAAATTAAAAGCACATTGCTATCCTCATCCATGTCTAGAACAACAAAATCCACTGGGTATATGAATTTATCAATTTTATCAAGTACATATTCAATTATAACCCTAGGAAATCTAATGGTTTTATCAGCCAATTGAATGCTCATCTTAGTTTGTTTGGGTTTCCCAAGACCTAGTTGTTTAAACATTTTATAAGGCATTACATTTATGCTAGTCCCTAAATTAGCCAAGGCATTTTTGACGTCTAGACTACCTATTAAACAAGGTATCATAAAACTCCCTAGATTTTTAGTTTGTTGGGTAGCTTGTTTTGCAAAATGGCTAAGCAAACTGCATTTAGCTCCACATGCGACAATTCATCCAACTTTCGTTTGTTTGCTAGAAGTTCATTTAAAAATTTATCTACGTTTGGCATCGGCGAAAGAGCTTCAATAAACGGTAAGTTAATATGTAATTTCTTTAAGAGTTTAAGGAATTTACCGAATTGTTCATCTGTACGATCTTTTTTTGTCACATTCGGGTATGACACATGAGGCTTATACTCTTTATCTACTGGTTCTTTATGGCTTACCTCAACCTTACCTTTACTTACCATATTTTCTTGCCTCTTTTCAAATTTACGTTCAGCTAACCCTTCTTCGTCGTACACAGTGATAGCATGGAGTTGCTCCCATGGGTTAGTTTCTGTGTTACTTGGCAAACCACCTTGTGGTCGTTCAGATATCATCTTGGTAAGTTGACCAATTTGATTTTCAAGTCCTTAAATGGAAGCCATTTGGTTCTTAAGTGTTGTTTCGGTGTTTTGAAAACGAGTTTCTGATACTGAAATAAATTTTTCCCCATGAGAAGTTTGGGTGGTTCCTCCAACCTGCATTGTAAGTGTTACTATAAGGATTATTTTGAGGTCTAGAATTGTTACCCATATAGTTGGCTTGCTCGTTTTCTGTGCTAGTATTGTATGATGAATAGTCTGTGTTGTACATTCCTTCTCCATTTGAATCGCACCTCATCACTGGATGTACCTAAGTAGAACCAACTAAACCATCAATCTTTTTATTTAACAGTTCTACTTGATTAGATAACATAGTGACTGCGTCAATATTGAAAACACTGGTGGCTTTTTGTGGCTTTGCTCTCATGACTTGCCACTGATAATTATTTAGTGACATCTCCTCTATAAACTCATATGCCTCTTCAGGTGTTTTGTTATTTATGGTTCACCGGCAGCTGTATCGATCATCTGTCTTGTTGAGGGATTCAAATCGTTATGAAAAGTTTAAACCTGTAACCATAAAGGTAGCCTATGGAAATGGCACATTCTCAATAAATCCATTTGCACAAAAGAAGAGATATCATTCCTCAACTTTTCTGTTTTAGCCGGTAGAAAATATTTAAGTAAAAACTTTTCGGTCATTTGCTCCCAAGTAGTGATTGACCCTTGTGGTAGGGAATTCAACCACTGTTTAGCTTTATTCCTCAAAGAGCAGGGGAATAACCGAAGGCGAATGGCATCATCAGAAACGCTATTAATTTTAAATATGTCGCAGAATTCCAAAAAGTTAGCTAAATGTGCGTTAGGATCCTCATCCTGCAAACCATCAAACTGAACAAACTATTGTATCATTTGAATGGTGTTAGGTTTCAGTTCAAAATTATTTGCAGCAATAGCAGGCCTAACAATACTAGATTCAGTACCAGCTAAATTAGGTTTAGCATAATCATACAAGGAGCAAGATTTTGATTAACAGTATCGGCGACTATCGCAGGAGGTGGTAGATTATCCTGATTTACTTCCACCTCTTCAGTAGATTCGGGTTCTTCCTCTTATCCTTGCTCTATGTACTGTAAGCTTCGCCTTATTTCTCTTCGGTTTCTGCGAGCTGTGGCTTCTAAATCGCTATCAAACAATAGTGGTCCTGACGGGTTTCTTCTAGTCATAAACTAGAGACATGATATCACGTGATATGAAGTAATAAAATTTATAAAGAACTTGATCAAACCCAAACTAACTAATATCACGACGTTTTAAGGCAAGCGCACCTGTCGACAGTAGTATAGTCTAGTGATAAGATCGAGTATCGTACCCAAGGGAACCAAAAGTACTATTACTCACCTTCTTTCTATTATTTAACCTAAAAATTAAATGAGGGTTTTGTTTAAAACTAATTGCTAAAATCTAAACTAAGAAAAATAGGAAAAGTAAATTGGGAAGACTTTTTAGGGGAAAGCTAACTGATATGATCAATACTTAAGGGAGAATCCACATAAACTTCACTTGTTATTATCTTCTTGAATTATAAGAGTTATTTGCTTGACTTGATCCGTAGAGATCTCTAATCTATGCTAATCTCTCCGTCAAGGTGAAGAGCAACTAGGCCTAAGTTGTTAATTAAAATTCCCTTATTAATTAACTCCTTAGGTTGCATTAATTCGATCTATGGTTCCCCATATTAGGTTTGACCCTAATCCGACAGATTTATGTCGCCCTATGTCTAGGGTTGCATGCAACTCCGCTTAATTATGGTAGATCTACTCTTATCACAGGGACTTTTGCTCCTCTGCTCAAAGCACATCTAATTCTTGAATTAATACCTAGGACTATTAAAACAAGAAGGAAGAACACATAATTAAGAACAATTCAAGTAATTATCATATAAATCAAGAATAAATAACAAGATCTGTCTTAGGTTTCATCCCCCTCAAGTAGTTGAGGGGTTTAGTTCATAATGATAAAAGAAAATATCCCAGAAGATATAAAATAACAAAACATAAAAGAAACCAAAAACCCCTGAAGGGATTTAGGGAAATCCTCTATGTTGATGCAGAACTTCGGCTTCTGAGATGAACTGATTGGCTTCTCCCTTCGAGTAATCCCTTGCTTCTATCTGTGGTGTGGCAGAAAGACGAGAGGAAAAGAATATAGAACGTGTGTAAAAGTGGAAGAAGGCCCCCTTCAATGTTGCCTTATGGGATCTTTATATAGAGAACTTTTGGGGACTCTTTCTTAGCCACTAAGCATCCCAATTTGAGTGAAATTCATCTTTCTCACGACTAGAACACACCCGTGTGCCACGTCCGTGTGGGTTCGATAGAGGCCGTGTGATTTAGCACGCCCGTGTGTAGTGGCCGTGCTTGTCAGGGCTTTGACCGTGTGATCTTCATGAAGCACGCCCGTGTGGCACGGCCGTATGGCACCTCTTGGCCCGTGTGGTTCGTGCTTTTTGATCCATTTTTCACTGTTTTTGGCCCGTTTTCTGTTCTTTTCTCTTTCCTATGCTCTTCTGAGTATAAGATAAGAAAAAGAGGGTTTAAGAGCACCAGTTCTCACAAAATTGATAAGAAACCATCCAAAATGTAGGCTAAATGTGAGGTAAAAATATGTATAATTCGGTGTTTATCAAATACCCTCACACTTAAACCTTTGCTTGTCCTCAAGCAAAATCTCAGTCCCTAAAAGAAACCATTCTTCTTAACCTATGAATTTTATTAATACTATTTTGAATTATTCCACAGGTAATCATACAATGAAAGATTCAATCAGAAGAATATTAAAGACTCAATTATTCTAAGTTGAGAATTTTATCATTGAAAACATAAGTTTCTTCCTTCCTTCTAAGTAGTTATCTCTCCATCTTAATTGACAGGAGTTGACATCCTCACTAAAGGTTCACTCTATCCACTCGAAGTGTTTAGGGTTCAAAATTTAAGCACTCCTTAGTCAACTTGAAAAATTATTACCATAGGCTTGCAAGAAAATCAAATCTCCACCACTAAAGTTTGACATGATACATTGATCAAAAGGTCTTTCAATGGTTGTAACGGGGCTTGGTGAGGGGTGTTGTCACAAGCTGAAAAGAAGGAGGTTAGAATCGAGATTGAACTGAACAATTATCTAGCTAGAAAAATCTCTATCACTGGAACATATCTCTTGGCTAGTTCTTATGATACTATTATTTCTATAGTGTTAGCCTCAATATGCAAAAACTTGTTCGACTATTACAAGGTACAATTGAATTTCACTGTATGTAAACTTTTTTTTTAAGAACAATTCAAGTACTGCAAATAATTTGAAGATAACTTTACGGTCTGGAACAGAGGAAAAAGCTAGATAAAGAATTCAACTCAAATCTCGACAAAAATAGGGGTCAAAATAATTGGATGAAATTCAACAAAAATGGGTTATTGGTTAATGATTAGAGGGTGAGTCAAGGAAAAGGTTGTTAGGCTCAATGGGGTTTACTAGGAGTTAATTCATGAAGGTAGGCTTTTTGTGGAGTAAGTGAGTTAAAACCTAGGTGCCTTTATCATTTCGATATATCAAATCAATGATGTGGTCTCAACATGTATAATCGAAGCAAGTTCTAGAATAATAATTCAATGTTGACTCACTCAAAGCAATAAAATTAGTGAGCACGAAAGAATGTATGCTCAAAAAGGCTCAAGATCTCACAAAATATTACGACTTTTGATGTTAATCCTGCAAATTTCAAATCTCAAGATAGTACCTAAAGTTAGGGAAGATAACTTTATGCAAAAAATGGAGTTCTCAAAAATTTCAACTTATCATTCTTGATTCCTTAATGTTTTTAAGTTTGAATATTTAAAATACAATCACCTATTTCTTAATTCTTAACATATCAAAAAAATCATACATCAATCAGAAATAGTTCCTAATAGGAGACTGAAGATAGTGCTATTGAGACAATTAGTTAAAATCATTTCAGGGGTTTCAAAGATGTAAAAAATTAAATGTGCTATACCCCACCACACTTAAGATGTACATTGCTCTCAATGTACAAAGAAATCATTAATAGCAATAGAAGCACAAGATCAAAAGTTAGGGAAAGGTATGAAACTCCCTGAAAGATGGATGGATTTGTGAGATGGAAGTTGTGGCACGATGTTCCCTTTTTCGTAGAGATTTGAGCTGTAGAGCTCCTTTGAAACTGCGAAGGGATTTATTAGTCGTTGAGGGGTTAAGAAGAAGAGGGATTACTTTGTTAGGAGGTAGTCGTTATGAAAAATAAGAAAAATAATAAAGTTCAAATAATTGAAAAGCTAAAAATAAAAGTAATTAAATCTGAAAAAGAAAAGGAAAAGAAAGTTTAAAGAAAAATGTTAAAATTAAGATTAGTGTTTACTAGTTAGAAATAAAGTAAAAATAAAAGATAAAAGATAAAAATAAAAATAAAACAAAAAAGATAAAAGAGGATCTAATCCTCTGATGGGTCTCGTGGTGGTGGGGCGATGCTCAGGTGCTGACATATCTGCGCTAAAGTTGCATCGATATAATCGAAGCGCTGGAAACATTGCTGCTCAAATCGGTCTAAGTGCTCATGAATGTCAGCGTAAGGGGCTGCCGTCTGGGTGGGTCGTCTGGGTTGTAATGGCTCGACAGGTGCATCCTCTGCTAGTGGTGGCGATGGGACATCATCAGGAATGTCCTCTGAGTTGTCGCCCTCTTGGATAAGGCGGAAGTGATAGTGGTCGCCACCTAGACGTCGTTCGACCATCCTGATAGAAAGCATGCTCTGGATGCCCTGGGAGGACATCTGGTCGAGTAAGTGTAGGAGGAGGTCTGGGCTGTAGTGTTGAACAGGCCGAAGTAACAGACTAATCGTGTGATGTATGGGCCCATGGATACGACTCCCTTGCGGTGCCTCTTTGTCTGATGTTGCATGGCAAGTGCGATGAAATATGTAAGGTCAATGGGGCGGCCATTCGCCATGCACCACAGGTAGTAGACGTCGTGCGTGTTTACGACACCTGTGCTCTCTCGGTGACCTGTAATAGTATGAGCGAGGAGTGCGTGGATATACCTGAGAGAGGGAGGAAGAGCGGAGGCCTTGTTGACGCTGGGGTTGTATAGTTGTCTTCCTGGGGCAATCTCTTGCCAGCAATTAAGGGGTCGGATATGGATGCGCCTGGAAAGGGTAGGGAAGCTCTCCTCTGCCATGAACTGCTCAGTGTAAAGCCCGAGTGCTACACCGAATTCTGGAACGCTAAGTTGTCATACGAGCCCTTCCAAGTGAAATTGAACTGTCCCTGGGTCATCGAACCTGGTCATCACCATCTGGAGGTGGAATGTAGCACAGAACTCGAGAGTGAGTTAAGATATGTGGGCTCCACGATCTGAAAGAACTGATCCCAAGAGTCGGTGGCGAGCAGGGCTCGGACATCGTCTACCAGGCGTACTTGTTCGAGGGCCCTCCAGTCAATACATCGGCCCATCATGATAGTGCAAGCGCGTAGCAACTGGTAGCGCTCCTCTTGGGAGTCTTGTGAGAATGTAAGAAACGGGTGACGCATCTCGGCAGTGGGCCTAGTCGAAGAACTCCCTGGCCCCTTTCGTTTTTTGGAGACGGGGACGGCAGCTTTCCTGGCTCGGGAGGATGACATGGGATCTACAATGACACAAGAATATTAGAAAAGAAAGAAAATGAATTAAAAATTGTAAATGCAAATATTTAAAAATAAAAAGGACTGAATAATAATAGAAAATATTCCTAACATGAATGGGAATTAACCTTGGTAGTAGAATCTAATCATTTTTAAGAATGTGTATAAGAATTTTTCATGAATGTGTGTATATATACTGAACTAAATAATAAATAGCATGCTAGTGTGTGTTTAAGTGGCATATGTACAATGTGTATTAGGTGGCAACTAACTATGGGTTTAAATGGCACAAAATTGGTATATGGAATCAAAAATGGCTATCAAAATCACAATTTCATATTATTCTAGGTTGTTCTCTATTTCCTAGTTCTATAATTACCTAAATCAATAATACTAATAAAAGAAATGCAAGAAATGCAATAAAAATAAAATAAATGAGAAAAAGGGAAAAAATAGAACCAAATTCGTTGATACACGGTCGTGGGCACTGTTGCACGGGCGTGGGAATCGAGAAATCTGGTATGGTGACGTTTAGAGGACTGTGGTGGTGTTTGTGGAGGCTTGGGGAGATTTTGGGGGTGAAATCTTAGGGTTTTGGATGAAAGGGGAAATGAAAAATGGCCCCATATTTATACATTTTGGGTCACACGGGCATGTCGCATGCCCGTGTGAGTCGTGTTTAGCCCGTGTTTTTCAAAAATCAGAGGTTTTAACGTGCCACGTTCGATGAGCACGCCCGTGTGCCTGGCCGTGTGGTTCAAAATTTTCTGCAGAAAAATGTTAGTTTATGCAATAAAACAAGAAAAATTTAAAAAGAGAAGAAAGTTACTATGTTAGTGCTTGGGTTGCCTCCCGAGAAGCGCTTATTTAGAGTCTAAGCTCGACTCTTCCTAGAGGTGTCAAGAAGAAACGGGGTGGAGCCTAAGCTCCTCCTTGTTTTCTGTGAAATTCTCAGTTTTATAATGTTTTAGCCTATGACCATTTACCTTGAAAGTACCGTGGTTGGGGTGAGTTACCTTGATAGTGCGGAATGGAAAGACATTTAGAACGGTGAACGGACCTGACCACCTTGATTTAAGTTTTCCAGGGAATAATTTCAACCTTGAGTTGTAGAGTAGGACGAGATCACCTGTTTTGAACTGCTTGGGTTGTTTCAGCCTTTTGTCATGACGTTGCTTTATGGCTTCTTTATACAGTCTTGAATTTTCGTATGCGTTGTAGCGCCATTCATCTAGTTCATTCAACTGCATGAGCCTTTTTTCACCTGCACTTTTAAGATCAAGGTTTAGAAATTTTATAGCCTAGAATGCTTTGTGTTCAAGTTCAAATGGTAGATGACAGTTTTTCCCATAAATGAGTTTATATGGAGATGTTCCTATGGGTGTTTTAAAAGCAGTTCTATAAGCCCATAGTGCATCATCTAATTTTCTAGACCAGTCTTTCCTATTTGATTCTATTGTCTTTTCTAGGATGCGCTTCAGTTCTCTGTTTGTTACTTCGACTTGGTCGCTAGTTTGTGGGTGGTAAGGGGTAGCTGTTCTGTGGTTTACTCCATACCTTCTTAAGATCTTTTCAAATTGGGTATTGCAAAAATGTGTGCCCCTATCACTTATGATAATCCTAGGTGTTCCAAATCGAGAAAAAATTTTCTTCAAAAAGCGTCCTACCATTCTAGTATCGTTCGTGGGTAAGGCTTGACCTTCTACCCATTTTGACATGTAATCTACTGCTACTAGTATATACTTATTCCCAAATGAATTAGGGAATGGTCCCATGAAATCTATACCTCATACATCAAATATTTCACATGAAAGTATATAGTTTTGAGGCATTTCATTAAGCTGGGAGATATTACCTGTTCGTTGGCATTTATCACAAGTGGTCACATACCTGTTGGCATCTCTGAAAAGTGTAGGCCAGTAAAAACTTGATTCAAGTACTTTATGAGAGGTTCTGGTTCCGCTGTGATGTCCTCCTGTGGGGCCTGAGTGGCAATGTTCCAAAATTTGATATGCTTCTATGTCATCAACGCATTTTTGTATAACCTGATCTGCGTAAATTCAAAAAAGAAAAGGGTCTTCCCAAAAGTAGTTTTTTACATTAGCAAAGAATCGCTTCTTTTGCTGATGGGTTAGCCCTTTTGGGGTTATGTTGGCTGCTAAATAATTTACAAAATCAGCAAACCAAGGAAGTGTCGTACCTGCTAAGATTAGGAGTTGTTCCTCAGGGAACTTATCGGCTATCTTCTCGAGGTACTTGGGCTGTGTATTTTCTAGTCTCGAGAGGTGATCTGCTGCTAAATTTTCAGCTCCTTTCTTGTCTTTAATTTCCAAGTCAAATTCCTGTAAAAGTAAAATCCATCTTATTAACTGAGGTTTTGCGTCAGGTTTGGCTAAGAGATAACGAAGAGCTGAATGATCAGTGAAAACGATGACTTTTGACAAAATTAAATAAGATCTGAATTTATCAAAAGCAAAGATAACAGCTAATAATTCTTTCTCTGTGGTGGTGTAGCTGGCTTGAGCAGCTATCAATGTTCTGCTAGCGTAGTAGATCGGTTGGAAGTGCTTGTCCCTTCGCTGTCCTAAAACTGCACCTACGGCAAAATCACTTGCATCGCACATTAGTTCAAAAGGTAAATTCCAATCAGGTGAAATCATAATTGGGGCGTTGACTAACTTGTCTTTAAGGGTGCTAAAGGATTCTAGGCATTCTTGTTCAAAGTTGAAAGGTATGTCTTTTTCTAGCAATTTAGTTAAAGGCTTAGCTATCTTAGAAAAGTCCTTAATGAATCTACGATAAAAACCGGCGTGTCCTAAAAAACTTCTTATAGTCTTAACTGAACTAGGAAGGGGTAGTTTTTCAATGGTTTCAACTTTTGCTTTGTCTACCTCTATTCCTCTATTAGAAATCTTATGTCCTGGTACAATACCTTCCTGGACCATGAAATGACATTTTTCCCAATTTAGTACTAGATTTGTCTCTTCACATCTCATCAGAACAAGTTTTAAATTATTAAGACAGTGTTGGAAGGAATTACCGAAAACGAAAAAATCATCCATGAATACCTCCATGATATCTTCCACAAATTCGTTAAAAATGGCTAGCCTGCATCGCTGAAAAGTAGCAGGAGCGTTACATAAACCAAAAGGCATTCTTCGATATATGAATGTACCGTATGGGCATGTGAACGTCGTTTTTTCCTGATCTTCTGGAGCTATTGGAATTTGGAAGTAACCTTAGAGGCCATCTAGGAAGCAATAATACATGTGACCGGCTAATCTTTCTAACATTTGATCGATAAAGGGCAAAGGAAAATGATCTTTTCGAGTGGCGTCATTCAGCTTTCGGTAATCTATGCATACTCTCCATCCTGTGACTGTTCGTGTTGGTACGAGCTCTTCTTTGTCATTGGTAACCACGGTTAGCCCACCTTTCTTAGGAACAACCTACACAGGGCTTACCTAAGAATTGTCAGAAATAGGATAAATGATACCAGCATCAAGGAGTTTAATTACCTCGGCTTTCACGACTTCTTTCATGTTAGGATTTAATCGTCTCTGGGCTTGTACTGCTGGTTTATATTCGTCTTCCATCAAAATCTTGTGAGTACAAAAAGAGGGATTAATTCCCTTGATATCCAAAATTTTCCAAGCTATGGCCTGCCTATGTTTTCTTAGTACCGGGAGCAGTTCTTCCTTTTCTTTAGAGCTTAAATTTGATGCAATAATGACCGGCAAAGTTGAGTTCTCCCCTAAAAAGGCATATTCTAAGTGTTCTGGCAGTTGTTTTAATTCCAATTTAGGGGGTTCCTCAATGGAAGGTTTCTGTCTTAGCTTATCCTTCATCTTTAAATTCTCATAGCTTATATGTCTAATGATCGTTTCGCTAGAATCTAATTCTTTTCTTACCTTCTCAATTTCTAAGGTGGTTTCACCTTTCCCCTGAACAAGGCACAGTTCCAGTGTGTCGGTGCTAGAAATTTCCTGAAACTTATCTTGAACAAAGTGATCAATCATATCGACAAAATAACACGAATCATCTTGCTCTCTAGAAAATTTCATAGCATCATAGATTTTAAAAATGACTTCCTCTTCACCAACTCTAAGAACTAATTTACCATCCCCTACATTGATAATAGCTCTGGCAGTAGCTAAAAATGGGCGACCTAAAATCAAGGGTACGTCAATGTCTTCATCCATGTCAAGCACAACAAAATCCACAGGGAATATAAATTTATCGACTTTTACTAGCACATCTTTAATGATTCCCCTAGGGTACTTAACAGATCTATCGGCTAGTTGAATACTCATCCTAGTGGGTTTAGGCTCCCCTAGACCTAGTTGCTTGAACATTTTATAAGGCATGAGATTAATACTTGCACCTAAATCAGCCAATGCCTTATTAATAATTAAGCTACCAATCAAACAAGGAATAGTGAAACTCCCTGGATCTTTTAGCTTTGTTGGCAGTTTATTCTGGAGAATGGCTGAACACTCTTCGTTGAGTTCCACTGTAGCTAATTCTTCCAGCTTCCTTTTGTTTGTCAAGAGTTCTTTCAGGAATTTTGCGTATTTCGGCATCTGTGAAATTGCTTCAACAAAGGGTAAGTTAATATGTAATTGTTTGAAAAGTTCAAGAAACTTACCGAATTGGGCGTCTGTTTGGTCCTTTTTTAACCTTACTGGGTATGGGATGCGAGGTTTGTATTCTTTGAGTGTTGGAATAGCGTCGTCCTTGGATTCCTCTATTTTGTCTTTCAGCAGTTCGTGTGCATGCTTCTTTTATGGTTCTGCTAGCACTTTACCATCTCTTAGAGTGATTGCTTTAACATGTTCTTTAGGATTTGGTTCGGTGTTGCTTGAAAGTCCGCCCTGAGGCCTTTCTAAGATTAATTTTGCCAGTTGACCAATTTGGTTCTCGAGTCATTGAATCGAGGCCTGTTGATTCTTCAATGCTGTTTCAGTGCTTTGAAAACAAGTTTCTGAAGCGGCCATGAATTTGGTGAACATATCTTCAGGATTTGGCTTCTTTTCCTGTTGTGGTGGTGGCTGCTGAAATACCGGAGGCTGTTGTCTTTGATTTCCTTGTCCTCCCCATGAAAAATTTGGGTGATTTCTCCAACCTGCATTATAAGTGTTACTATACGGATTATTTTGAGGCCGAGAATTATTACCCATATAATTTGGCATGTTCGGCTTCCATGTTGTGTAGATGGTCTGAATTAAACATATTTCCTAGAGCTGCATCACATTGCATCACTGGTTGAGCCTGCGTAGAACCAACAAAATTATCGAATTTCTTATTTAAAAGTTCTACTTGGTTAGTGAGCATAGTAACAGCATCAATATTATAAACTCCTGCGGCTTTCGTCGGCTTTGTCCTCATGACTTGCCACTGATAGTTATTCAGTGACATCTCCTCAATAAATTCGTAAGCTACGTCAGGTGTTTTATTATTGATGGTTCCGCTTGCGGCTGCATCGATCATCTGCCTAGTTGATGGGTTTAACCCATTATGGAAAGTTTGAACCTGTAGCCATAAAGGTAATCCGTGATGAGGGCATCTTCTCAAAAGATCTTTGTACCTTTCCCAGGCATCATAGAGTGTTTCTAAATCCATCTGCATAAAAGAAGAAATATCATTTCGTAATTTAGTAGTTTTAGCAGGGGAAAATATTTAAGCAAAAATTTTTCGGACATCTGGTCCCATGTAGTAATTGAGCCTCGTGGTAAAGAATTTAACCACTGTTTTGCGTTATTTTTTAAAGAAAAAAGAAATAGCCTTAGACGAATAGCGTCATCAGTAACGCCATTGATTTTAAAGGTGTCACATAATTCTAAAAAATTGGCTAGATGTGAGTTGGGATCTTCATCCTGTAAATCGTCAAACTGCACAAATTGCTGAATCATCTGAATAGTACTAGGTTTTAGTTCAAAATTGTTAGCAGCAATAGCAGGTCTAACAATACTAGTTTGAGTACCAATCACACTAGGTTTAGCATAATCATACATAGTACGCGGAGCTTCTTCTGGTTCGGCGGGTAGTGCTGGAGGTTAGTGAATATTTTGATTTGCGGCCATCTCTTCAGTAGGTTCTGGCTCTTGCTCAAGTCCTTGTTCTGGATAATGTAGACTTCGTCTGATCTCTCTACGGTTTCTGCGGACTGTAGCTTCTAAATCTTCGTCAAAAAGTAGTGGTCCAGTCGGGTTGTTTCTAGTCATAAACTAGAAAAGCCTAAAAAGAGAAGAAAATAAATTTAAAAATAAAAATAAAAACAAAGTAAAAATATAAATATTATAAATAGTAATGGCTAAAGTAATAGAAATCGAGCTTTCGTAATATTTCAGTTTAGTTCCCCGGCAACGGCGCCAAAAACTTGATCTCGCGTGATATGAAGTAATAAAATTTATAAAGAACTTGATCAAACCCAAACTAACTAATATCACGACGTTTTAAGGCAAGCGCACCTGTCGACAGCAGTATAGTCTAGTGATAAGATCGAGTATCGTACCCAAGGGAACCGAAAGTACTATTACTCACCTTCTTTCTATTATTTAACCTAAAAATTAAATGAGGGTTTTGTTTAAAACTAATTGCTAAAATCTAAACTAAGAAAAATAGGAAAAGTAAATTGGGAAGACTTTTTAGGGGAAAGCTAATTGGTATGATCAATACTTAAGGGAGAATCCACCTAGACTTCACTTGTTATTATCTTCTTGAATTATATGAGTTATTTGCTTGACTTGATCCGTAGAGATCCCTAATCTATGCTAAACCCTCCGTCGAGGTGAAGAGCAACTAGGCCTAAGTTGTTAATTAAAATTCCCTTATTAATTAACTCCCTAGGTTGCATTAATTCGATCTATAGTTCCCCATATTAGGTTTGACCCTAATTCGGCAGATTTATGTCGCCCTATGTCTAGGGTTGCATGCAACTCCGCTTAATTATGGTAGATCTACTCTTATCACAGGGACTTTTGCTCCTCTGCTCAAAGCACATCTAATTCTTGAATTAATACCTAGGACTATTAAAACAAGAATGAAGAACACATAATTAAGAACAATTCAAGTAATTATCATATAAATCAAGAATAAATAACAAGATCTGTCTTAGGTTTCATCCCTCTCAAGTATTTGAGGGGTTTAGTTCATAATGATAAAAGAAAACATCCCAGAAGATATAAAATAACAAAACATAAAAGAAACCAAAAACCCCTGAAAGAATTTAGGGAAATCCTCTATATTGATGCAGAACTTCGGCTTCTGAGATGAACTGATTGGCTTCTCCCTTCGAGTAATCCCTTGCTTCTACCTGTGGTGTGGCAGAAAGACGAGAGGAAAAGAATATAGAAATTGTGTAAAAGTAGAAGAAGGCCCCCTTCAATGTTGCCTTATGGGATCTTTATATAGAGAACTTTTGGGGACTCTTTCTTAGCCTCTAAGCGTCCCAATTTGAGTGAAATTCGTCTTTCTCACGACTAGAACACGCCCGTGTGCCACGCCCGTTTGGGTTCGATAGAGGTCGTGTGATTTAGCACGCCCGTGTGTAGTGGCCGTGCTTGTCGGGGCTTTGACCGTATGATCTTCATGAAGCACGCCCGTGTGGCACGGCCGTGTGGCACCTCTTGGCCCGTGTGGTTCGTGCTTTTTGATCCATTTTTCACCGTTTTTGGCCTGTTTTCTGTTCTTTTCTCTTCCCTATGCTCTCCTGAGTATAAGATAAGAAAAAGAGGGGTTAAGAGCACCAGTTCTCACAAAATTGATAAGAAACCATCCAAAATGTAGGCTAAATGTGAGGTAAAAATATGTATAATTCGGTGTTTATCAAGACACCTGTCAGTGAAGAATAAAAAGAAAATTTTAGTAAATAAAACCTAAAATAAAAATAGAAAATAAATTGCAATAAAAGTGAAACTGGCTAAAGTAATAGAAATCGAGTGTTCCTAATATCTTAGTTCCCCGGCAACGGTGCCAAAAACTTGATCGTGATTGTGATGAAGTAATAATAAAGATCGTACCTAGAAACTAACTATTACCACGATAAAGGCAAGCGCACCTATCAAACAGTAGTATAGTTTAGTGGCAAGACCGGAATGTCAAACCCAAAGGAACTAAAAGTACTAGTAATAACTTTCTTCCTATTATCTAGCCTAAAAATAATTAGGAGTTGTTTTTATTCTAAAATCTAACTAAACTAAAGACTTGACAAAGAATAGATTGGGGAAAAACTTTGAGAAAACTAATCAATTAAGGCAACACTAGAGGAAGAATCCACCTAGACTTCACTTATTATTTAACTCTGAACTAGACGATTTATTCATTCGACTTGATCCGTAGAAATCCCTAAATTATGTTAATATCTCCATCGAGACTAAGAACAACTAACCCTAGGTTGATTAATTGAAATCTCTTTCTAATTAAAACCCTTAGTTTTGCATTAACTCGATCTATGGATCCCCCTATTAAATTTGACTCTAATCCGGCAGATTTTCGTCGTCCTATGTCTAGGATTGCGATCAACTCCGCTTAATTACATTGGATCTACTTTTAAACAGGGACTTTTGCTCCACTGAATAAGCACATTCGACTTAAATCAATATCCTGAAATATTAACTCAAGAATTAAAAATACAATTAAGAACAATTCAAATATTTATCATATAATTCAGATAACAATAACAAGATCCGTCTTAGTTTCATCCCCCTCAGGTATTTGAGGGATTTCGTTCATGTTTATAAAGAAGAACATCTCAAAATAAGGAAAATAACAAAACATAAAGAAAACCGAAAACCGAAAACCCCTGAAAGAATTGAAGGGAAATCTTCAGTCTTAATGTAGATCCTTGCTTCTGAAAATGATCAATTGGCTTTCCTTGAGTAATTCCTTGCTCTCTACTCCGTGTGTCCTTTTATTCCTCTCCTAGGGTGTTTATATAGACTTTGGAATACCTTTCTTAACCCCTAAGTAGCTTTTTTCGCGTGAAATAAAAACGAGCCACGGGGACCTGCCCATGTGGCACACCCATGTGAATCGAGCCCAGGCCGTGTTCAAGTCTGCTAATTTGGCACAGGCATGTGGTATACCCATGTGATGAACTCCAGGCCGTGTTGATTTCTCACTTTGGCCCATTTTCTCCATTTTTGGCCCATTCCTTGCTCTTTTCTCTGCCTTATGCTCACCTAAGTATAAAACAAGAAATTAAAGGATTAAGGGCATCAAATTCCACAAATTCAATGATAATTCATCCATAAATGTGCCAAATGTGGGATAAAAATATTTATAAATTATAGTCTATCAGTAATAATTCTATACCTTAAAATAATCCTTACAATAACACCTATAATGCGGGTTGGAGGAACCATCCCAATTTCTCTTGGGATGGTCAAGGAAATCAAAGAGCACAACCTCTTCCAAGCTTCCAACAACAACCTTACCAATAGGATAAGAAGTCAAACATTGAGGAGATGTTGACGAAGTTTATCTCAGAGTCAGAAACCCACTTTCAAAATATTGAAACAACACTTAAAAATCAGCAAGCATGAATTCAGGGGCTCAAGAACAAAATAGGTCATCTTACTAAGCTAATCTCAGAAAGACCACAAGGTAGCTTGCCCAGCAACACCGAAACTAACCCAAGAGAGCAGCTTCATACAATTACTGTTTGAAATGAAGAAAGGTTAGTTGAATCTGAATTAGAACTGAGGCAAGAAATTGTGGTAAGCAACGATAAGATTGAGGTAACCAGAATGAACAAAACTAGTCGGTATGGAATATAAACCTCGAGTGCCATATCCTAGTGTGACGAAGAAAGACCACACGAACGAACAATTTGGTAAATTTCTTAAACTTCTAAAAAAGTTACATATTAACTTACCGTTTATTGAAGCTCTGTCGCAGATGCCCAATTCTATTAAATTTTTAAAGAAGTTTTTAGCGAACAAGAGGAAGTTAGATGATTCGTCGCAGATGGAGCTAAATGCAATTTGCTCAACCATTTTGCAAAATAAATTGCCCAACAAATTGAAAGATCTAGTGAGTTTTACTATTCCTTGTTTAATTGGTAGTTTAAATATTAATAATGCTTTGGCTGATTTAGGGGTGAGTATTAATGTCATGCCCTATAAAATGTTTAAACAATTAGGTCTTGGGAACCCAAACAAACTAGGATGACTATTCAATTAGTAGATAGAACCATTAGATTTCCTAGGGTTATTATTGAAGATGTTCTTGTAAAAATTGATATGTTCCTATTTCCAGTTGATTTTGTTGTTTTAGAAATTGAAAAGGTAATGAAGTACCTTTAATTTTAGGAAAACCCTTTTTAGTAACTACTAGAACTACTATTGATGTTGGTACATATGAGTTAGTACTTCGTGTAGGTGACAAAATGATTACTCTCCAAGCTCGTGATTCTGTTAAGACATCTAATGATCGAGATGATTTTATAAGTTCTGTTAATATGAGTAACCATGTGGCTTAAACTTCTTAGTAGGAAACCCCTCAGAAAAACGTGATGGAGCCACATTCTAGTTCATGCGATAGAAATAGAACGACTCATGATGAACGAATATTACAAATCGATGAACGAGATGAATGGTGAACACATGTTAAGGAGAAACCAAAAAAGCACGATGAAGAGTTAAAGAGACGCCATGATAATCATGTGAATGGAATGAAACAATTTAAGGTTGGGGACAGATAGAACGGACCCTCAAATTGCCACTTTGGAACTTGAGGCGAACGGATCAAATTTCCTTTACGGTACTGAATGTGTTTCCATCCGGTACAGTCGAAGTAACTCATTCTGAATTTGGCACATTTAAGGTAAATAGTACTCGACTTAAACCTTATTTTGATAATAGAATTGATAATAAGAAAGAGGAGTTTCGACTCCGCAAACCACCGTGACTATGCGAATACGAGGTAAGTCGAGCTTAGACTTTAAATATGCGTTTCTCGAGAGGCAACCCGAGTGTTAACACTGCTAATTCTTTTCATTTTATTTCATGTTATCTTTAAAACTAATTAATTTTAAAATTTTAAAATTTTTTTTAAAAGAAGTGTTTTTGACCCACACAGCCTGGACACACGGGCGTGTCCCAGGTCGTGTGCACTATAAGGGGTTCGATAGTAAGTTACATGGCCTGACGACATGGTCGTGTGACCAACACGACATGGACACACGAGCGTGTCCTTGGCCGTGTGGATACTGGGACTTAAATTTTCAAAAATTCGATGGTTACACAGCCTAAAATGACACACAAGGCCTTGTACATAGCCATGTAACCTACACGGCCTGGACACACGGGCATGTCCTAGGCCGTGTGAAACCTGGAGCTAATTTTTTCAAAGTTAGAGAGTTACACGGGTAGGACACATGACCGTGTGAGAGACACGGTCAAGCCACACGGGATTGTGGGATCTCACATGGGCATAGGAGAAGCGAAGGAAAACACACATGGCTTGGCACATGGTTGAGTCTAGCACACGGCCTGGACACACGAGCGTGTCCATGGCCATGTGAAAACTGGGCTAATTTTTAATTACACACTGACTGAAAATACTCCACATGGCCGTGTGACACGACCATGTGGCCCCAACCATATAATTCCTTTCTCAATTTGTCTTTTTCTTCTTCTCCAACCAAGCTACCCCTTATATTTTATTTATTTATTTATTACTTTTTATATTATTTTTATTTTCCTAATTTTTTTATTTTTTTATTTATCATTCTTATACTTAGATTTAAATTTTATTTTATTTTTTTTGCTATTTTTATTATTTTTAGTATTTTTTTACTATTATTATTACAATTACCTTTAAGTTTATTGGTATCATTGAGTTTATTTTTTTTTGTTTTTCTTTTATTTTTTATTTTTCTTTCTTTTTAATTTTGTTTTAGTTGCTTTATTTTTTATTTATTTTTTAAACTTATTTTAATTATTATTTTTTTGAAATATATTTTTATAGTTGTTCCTAATTGAGTTATAACCCCTTAATCTTCACTATTTGTGTTTATTTTCTTATTAGTTTGCTCGGAATCATACACTACATCTAGATTTGTCTACAATTCCGTTTTTCATCATTTTGGCAATTTCATCCAATATTCTGGGCAGTTTCAGTTTTTTCCCTCTCTTGTGATATTCTGTTTATACTGTGATTATCTATGTTTGTACATTAAGGACAATGCACATCTTAAGTGTGGGGAGGTTATTTATATAATTATTCGAAAATCCCTGAATTATGTCTCGTGTTTAAGTAATTTTCTCATACTTTTATTAGAATGAATTTTTATCAATTTGTGATTTTTATTGATATATTTTGGATTAAATTCATAGATATTTGTGCATTGGTTGTTTTAAACTTTAAGACATGAGAGAATCAAACATGATAATTTTATTTCAGAATTAAAAATTTTAGGTTGTTTCCCTGAATTGAGGTATTACCTTGAAGTTTTAAATATACAAGTTTGACATCAAAAACTATAATTTTTTGTGAGATTTTGAGCCTTTAGAGTATACATTTTTCTTGCTTATTTTTATTGTTGGTTATGAGTGTTTCAATTTGATTTGTTGTTCTAGAACTTGCTTCGATTATGCATGTCGAGACCACACATTTTGATGTGATATACTGAGATGATAAAGACACTTAGGTTTTAACCGACTTATCCCATAAAAAGCTTACCTTCATAATTAACCCTTAGTGAACCCCGTTGAGTCTAACACACCCTTTCTTGATTTACCTATTAATGTTAACCCATAACTCTTTTTTTTGTTGAAACTTTTTCCCATTTTATTGACTCCCTTTTTGTAGAGATTTGATTTTGTTAGTTGCCTAATTGGGCTATTTTTTGATTTGTTGAATTAGTTATTATTGTTCTAAAAAAATAGAAAAAATATAATAAAAAATTTGATCATTATTCAGTTCTATGTTGATTGAGCTTGAACAGTTAAATTCATATTTTGAGAAGAAGCTCGTTTTTATTCTTGAATAGTTTTCGATTGATGTAATTTTTTTTAATTTAGCATTTGTTTATTTTTCTAGTTTGGTAATGTATCAATTAATTCTCAATTTTAACCAACTTTTTTAACTTTTCTCCACACCCTTAACCTGAGCCCCATTACAACCTCTAAAAGACCTTTTGATTTGTGTATCATATCATCTTATAGTGGTAGGGATTTGATTTTCATGCAAGCCTATGGTAATGACTTTTCATATTTGACTATTGAGTACTTATTATTGAATGTTAAACACTTTGAGTGATTTGAGTGAATCTTTAGTGAGTATGCCGATTCTTGTCGGTTTTGAATTAAAGGTAATTACTTAGATAATGGGAAATACCTATATTTTCATGCTTTAAAAATGTTTGACTTGGATTGTTTGAATCTTTAGTGCTCATTTAGTTGAATTATCAATGTATGATTATTTGTGAATGATGACAAAACATTATTGATGAGAATTATAAGTTGAGACAGATTAATTTTAATTGTGAGTTGAGGATTTTGCTTGAGGACAAGCAAAAGCTTAAATGTGGGGATATTTGATAAGCCATAAAAGTAACATATTTTTAATCTCATTCTTGTTGCGTTTTTGGATGATTAATTATGTAAAGTAGTGAATTTGATGCTCCTAATCCTTTAAATTCATGTCTTTATACTTAGGAGAGCATTTGAGAGCAAAAATAAGCAAAAAACGAGCCAAAATCGGACAAATAGAGCTATTCCCAAGATCCACACGACCTGGGTATTTCCACACGAGCTGGCCACACGCCCATGTGTCAGCCCATGTCGATATCATACCTTACTTCCCAAATACACGTAAAAACCCAATTTTTAGGCCTTTTAAGGATTCTAAAGTCTATAAATACCAATTAGACGAAGATATAAGGGGCCACACAAAGAAGATCGAAGAAAAGACTCAAAGAACGCCATTAGAATCAACTCAAAATTGGATCTCCTTCAAGATTGAAGATCTCCATTTAATTTCCTTCGAAGTTTTATTGAGTTTCTTTATGTCTTGTTGTTATCCTAACTTTGAGATGTTTCTATTTAGTATTATGAACTAAATTCCCTAGATACCTAAGGAAGATGAAACCTGTGATGAATCTTATTTTTTTATTTCTGATTTACATGATAAATACTAGATACCTAGGGAAGATGAAACCTATGATGAACTAAATTCATGTTTAATGTACTTATTTCAATGGAGCAAAAGTCCCTGCTTAAGAGTAGATCTAGCATAATTGAATGGAGCTACATGCAATTCTAAAAATAAGATGACATAAATCTACCGAACTAGAGTCAAATCTAGTAGAGGAATCCATAGATCAAGTTAATGCGACAATAGGGGTTTTAATTAGAAAGATATTTCAATTAATCAACCTAGAGTCAGTTGTTCTTACTCTCGAAAGAGATATTAACATGATTTAGAGATTTCTACAGATCAAGACACAAGTGAATAAATTGTTTAATTCAAATTCATAATAATAGGTGAAGTCTAGGTGGATTCTTTCGTGGGTATTATCTCTTTCATTGGTTATCTTCAATTATTTTCTTATTTCATTCTCTGTTGTGTTCTTAGTTAGATTAGTTTAGTAATTTTAGATTAAAAATAATCACTCCAATTTGTTGGCTAAATAATAGAAAAATGGTAATTACTAGTACTTTTAGTCCTCTTGGATACGATATTCCTTACTCACCATAACTATACTATAGTTCGATAGGTGCGCTTGCCTTAGTCGTATTTATAGTTAGTTTAGTGACCATCAATTCCCTATTTACTATTTGGGCAAAGTGATAAAATTGACATGCCATAAGATAGATAGTGTAGAGGTTACTTCAACTACATGTCAATGAGTACTAGGTACAACTTTTACTTCGGTTATACCGATGAGCGCGGGACATAAACTATTTACTTCAAAATTGTCTGATGAGGCATTGGGTGCCAAATTGGTGTGTTAGTTGAATCCGTGTATCCGTTCCAGTCCAAGTCAGGTTAATAAAGGTATAAAATGTAATACTTGATAAATGATATATAAATTAGATTGATAATGTAACTTGGTAATACAAAGCTGATGTACGATATATGAATATCGATAGCATAGGAAACATCATGTGAACCGGATATACAAGCCCATAGGGTCGATATGAAAATATAGTGAATTTAAATTCGATTCGAAATTCAAAAAATGAAACAAAATAATGGTTGTCATTAAATTGAACTAGGGTGTATTATTGATAAATGAATGAAATGTATGAAATTACTATAAAATTGATTAAATGTTTATTGATTAAGTGAATGGCATTGAAATGTAATTATAAGTGGACTGAAACATTATATGTTTGAATCACTATATGATATGATATATGTTGAACTCACTTTGTTGAATTGTGGTTGCCATGTTTAGGCAATTTTTGTCAAGCTAGTAGCTTATCGCATTAAATTTTAAATTAAGTTAACGTGTAATGCCTATGAACTTACTAAGCATTTGATATGCTTGCCCCAATGTTTTCCTTCTCCTTGTAGATCACCAACTTGCGGTATATGTCACGTGGATCGTTGAAAAGCTCACACTATCCTGATATTGATTTGGTAGTCTTTTGATCATTTTAAAGCTTATTTTGTGGCATGTATATAGGTGTTATGCTTTTGCTAACTTAGAAGTTGATATGGTTGAACCTTATCTAATATTTGATATTTGGGAAGGTTAATGCCAACATGTATATGTATGCTTTGGTTACTTGATGTGACATTGTGGATGGCTTTAAAGTAGTATATTTGAGAATGAAATGGTATAGGTAAAATGATTGTAACACCTTAAACCGGACCTAGACGTTATGGTTGAATCTGGGAGTGTTACAATGAAGGATTTTAAACACATCCTTTACGTATTATTTGTTACCAAAAAGAGTCCACATTTTTGAAAAAGCTCATTTTTATATTCCTTATTAAAACCGTTATTGTTGATAAAAAATTTTGCAGCGGAAGTTTGAAAATAGTTTTAGTTGAAACCATGCTCATGTTTTCAAAAAATATTTGTTTGCGTAAAACTAGAATTTTGTCAAACCATCGCAGATTAGAAATCACAAAAGTATCCAAACCAAAAATTCAAAACAAACAATCCAAAAGTCTAGAGAGTCCAAAAATTCCAAAACTTTCTTGAAAACTAGAAATTTAAGTAAAACCATTAGATAATAAATAATAAAATAATAGTTTTCCGACTAGTGGTCACCGCTGAGCCTCCATCGCACTGACCCGTATATGACTGAGGATTACCTGAACAAAACAGACAAACAGATGTGAGTTTTCATAAACTTAGCATGTAACCTAACAGAGATAGTCATGCAAATAAACACAGAATTCTCGTATGTAGAACAGATACAAATTTGGACTTAAGTCCTTATAGAAACAAATGTCAGAATCAAATAATCAGAACAGATATACAAAATCTTACCCCTATTCTTTATACACCATCTTTGACCATCCCATCACACCATGTGGGGTATAAAACACCCACCCATCCCTACACACCATATAGTGTCTATACGATACATAATAGAGTAGTCTGCAGCCAAGCTACTAGAAAATAAGCGAAAGGTCATCATACAAAACACTTCCTCCACATATACCAATCCTACCCCATATGTAGATACAAAAATCAAATAACAGATAAACATAAATAACATGCCTCGCATGCTCATGTACAAATATCCTACTTGCTTATATAGTAAAATTAGACATACATATCAATTTTACTACTCAGATTAGTCTATCAAAATTATAGATCTCATACAATAGGGTTTGGCTAGCCCTTACCGACCCTACGGAAGGCCCACAATCGATTGGAACGACTCATGTGATATAACAGCCTGGTTTTCAGTGGTGACAAAAACATTGGTTTTGAGACCACAAATTTCATCTTGCCGACTCGTAAATATTATTTTTAGAATATTTATTTAGTCTTTATAGTCATATTAAAATTTGCTTAAGAAATATTAATGTTTAGTTAGTTAATTAAGAGAAAATGACCAAATTGAAAAAGGTGAAAAACTTGTTAATTAATACATTTAGGTGATTAGATGGTTTAATTAATAAATGAGGAAGGGCTTAAGTGATAATTAAGCCATAAATAATGAGTGGGACGACAATTAGAGTTAAAAATGAAAGAAAATTTAATGATAATGGCATAATTATAATTTTATTGAAATTAAAACAAAATTAAAAGAAGAAAAAGACATTTTCTCTTCATCTTTCTATTTTTCATTGCTGAAACACCATGGGAGCTTAACTTGGAGGTTCAGCTTTATACTCTTGCATGTGAGTTCAATTCTTATCCGTTTCTTGTACTTTTTATGTTTTTGAGATCGTTACAACTAGGTCTAGCTAACCCGTACCTTTGATTTTGAAACTGCTAAAGATTTTGAATGTTGTCATTGATGAATCTAGTTATTTTTTATGTTAAATTATGAATTTGAAATGTTGGTTGGTATTTAAAAGTATTTTATTAAGGGATTTTGATGAATTTTTTATTAGGGACTAAATTGTTGAAATAGTAAAAATATAAGGTTTTTTGTGAAATTATTGATGTAATGAATTCCATGAATATTTGGCTAGCATGGGTTTGCATTAAAAATGGTTAATTTTCATGTTTCAGTCTTAGGGACTAAACTAAATAAAAGTAAAATGTTAGGGGTAATTTTATAAAAATAATTTCATAAAATAAATTGTTTTATTGTTTGAGTTAATAAATTGAATGAAATTATTAATTTAGATCAAGGTCAAGTGGAAAATCGAGGAGAATAAAAAATTACCAAAATGCCCATGTACTTTGACATTTTTGCAATTTAGCCAGGTAAGTTCGTACGGTTAAAATTTAACATTTGTACAAATTGATGATTGGTATTATATATATGTTCTATTGTTGGAATTGAATTATTCTTGAAAATATATTATCCAATTTAATACTCAGTTTGGATTGAACGCGAGATTTGAGTACATTCGTGATTTGGTGTATGACAAGGGTTTGGAGTGGAGATGGTACTGGAGGGAGATATCGGCATTTTACCCAAGTAAATTGGAGTTCAGCATTTTTTGCAAACGCTCGCATTTTACAGCATTTTTTGCGAACTCTCACGTTTTACTTTCTGTTTAGCGTGATTCAAGTGGATCTATTTTTACGAGCTTCTATTCAGCTTTTATGAGCTTTTGTTGGCGTGTTTGGGAGGACCAGCTCTTATGAGCTTCTGTTGACTATGTACTCCTACCCGTAAGTTGTTCTTCGTATGGAAAATTTCAGTAAGGTAATTTGTTTAATGAATTTGAAAGTTTTGTTATTTATTGAATATTGACTTGAACATAAATGAATTTATTAGTTAAGATTGTGGATAATGCCTAGGTTTGTGCTAAGCTTTTGGTTGCATTATATCATGTTGAATATTAATGATATTCATTGACATGGTAGTTGGTTAAATGGAAATATGCTTATGTTCATGAAAAGGTGGTAAGATTCAAAAGGTGTAATTTCTTATAAAATAGTTTATCATGTGATTGACCCCAAATGAGTTATATACATAAATGTACTAACTTGTGTATTGATGATGGTGATTATGCTTATGTCAAGCTTGAGATTATAATTGAAACGGTAAGTTCATAATTGAAATGTGATATGATGAAAAAAGGATTGATGAGTTGAATAATGTACTTATATATGAGAAATTACGTATGTTATGGTTGAACTTACCTATGTTATGAATAAATATATTAATTAGTTAATTGATGTTGTTATTTAAGTTTATGTTTAGTAAATGGAATGGAAAGTAAGTAAAGGAAGTTATTCGTAGTTTTGTGAAAATGTTAATGATGGTGTAAAATATTTTATAAAAGCTTATTATGTTAGGAATGAATATATATATATATGATATGAATATATATATATATATATGATGTTGATAGACTTACTCATTTATGAGTTGGTGGTTATGTAGTTGATAAATCTTGAGGCATCAGTATAGCTTTATATTTATCATATAAAGTTTATTATTGAATTGGAATATTACGTTTAAAGTTTGTACGAGCTTAATAAGCATTCATTGCTTACATAGTTGTTTATCCCTTACTTTACAAATTATCGGAAGCTCGATCAGGTTGGAAGCTTATTGGAGATCTATCACACTATCCAACGATTATATCGGTAGATTTGATGTCTTGGTTAAGGTTATAATGGCATGTATAGGTGGATTATGTCTAATGTTTAATTGATGAGTTTGGTATATATATGTCATTTTGGTTGATAATTATGGCATGAAATGTTGCCTTGAATTTGAGGTACTTAAGGTACTATTGATATCTTGTTGGTTATGGTTAATATGGTCAATTTGATGCATGTTTAGAAATAACCAAATTTGGTATATGTTGTACCAATCTCAATATGACCAAGACATGGTATGTTTTGGAAAAGTCTTGAATAGATGTGCATGATTGAAATATGCTATGCCTAATATGGTAAGGTTGGTATGTGTCAATTGTGTTATGTATTGGTATGGAAACAAGTTAGTTGGTAAATGGTATAAATGTAGTGAGATTATTTTTGATATAGCATGGAAATAGTATTGAGATTAATTAGGTATGTATGGTTAAGGTTTGAACAAATATGCTCATGTATATATATAAGTTTGATGCTTGATGATTGAGGTGCGTTTTGGCATATTGGTTGTTTGAACATTTGGTATGGAGATTAGTAATTCTTTACATAATTTGAGTATGTTTAAAGGCCTAAGACACGGGGTGAAAAAAATGGCTTGGAAGTGGTCATTTTCTTATCCACACGGCCTAAGACACTGGCGTGTGTCTCAGCCGTGTGTGACACACAGCCATGTGACACGGTCGTGTGTCCCCAGTAATTTTTAAAGGTTTCAAGTAAGCTAGTTACACAGCCTAGCACACGACCTGACACACGGACGTGTGGCTTGGCCATGTGGGACAAGTCAATAAGTTACATGGGCACGGACATGGGCTGGGACACGACCATGTGTCCCTATTTCAAATGTTACACGGCCTGAGACACGGGTGTGTGTCTCAGCCGTGTGAGTCACACGACCGTGTGAACCTTATAGTTTGAAGAAAATTCTATCTTTTTCTTTGAAATTATAAATGTTTCTGATTTAGTCTCGAATTATTTCTAAAGTGATTCTAAGGCCCTGATGGCTCGAATAAGGGATGTTATGCATGTGTTTGAATTAATTATGCTATGATATATGAAATTTTTAAGAATGAAAGTTTTTAAGTTATGGTTCCCCTATTCTAACGACAGATACGGGTTAAGGGTGTTACTTGCAAACCTAAGGAAAACTCTAGAATTTTGGGCCCACACGCTCGTGTGGCCCACATGGCCATACACTTGATTATTATACGATCGTGTCTTGCACACGGCCAGCCACACGGTCGAGCACACGCCCGTGTGGCATCGATAGGCTATTTTTTCAGCTTTAGCTGAAACTCAATTTCTCATGTTTTCATTACACAGCTGATTCATCTTTTATGTGAAGACAATCCTGAGACCACCAGAACCTAAAAATCAACAATACACGCCTCAAAATCAGTCTAAATCCTCATCTAAACCAAATCACCGAAACTAACAACAGTGAAATTCAAGGGTTCATCACTTACCTAAATCCTCAAACGATTCTTACTACGATTCCGCAAGAGGTGAGTTTCGTTCCTCACGATTCACTGTTGCCAATAACCTAGAAACAACATTAACGAAAAGAACAACAAGTTAAGAACAACTTTGAAATTTACCCCTAAACCGCAAAACTTCACCACCTTTAACCGCAAAACTTCACCACCTTTACTTACCAAACCGCACGAAGAACACCAAGGTATAGTAATTTAAACAACGAAATTAGATAGAATCCAAAAAGGAAAAGAAAGAAATTTCTTCTTAAAGAACTGAAAAAGAACGTCAAACAAAGGGAATATTTTGGGAAAGAGAAAAATATAAAATATAAAAAAATAAAAATAAAAATTTAACTAACCTCACTCCATCCACTAACCACTTATCCCATAAAATCCTACATAATAACCACATTTAATTACCTTAGACTCCTAACTCCACCGTACCTCCATACCTCTTTTAGACAATTGAAACAAAAATTATCACTTACACTCATGCAAGGATTTGAACACAAGACCTCCAGTAAGCTAACTTCTTACCACTTGAACCAACAAGCTCATTTTGATATAAATTTACCAAAAATATAATATATGCTCACCCAACAAGGATAAGGCTAGGATAAAAAATTACAAAATTTGCCACAAATGGGACTTGAATCGAAGACCTCATACACACACCAAAATACTTAACCATTGAAGCAGAAACATATTTATATCAAAATTCACAGAAACAAAGTTAAATTATTCAGGGCGTTACAATTATGGTATTAAATGGCCAAAAAGCATGGTTGAATAGATTGAAATCGAATTAGTATATTTTGGTGTCAAATAGAAGTCATATTGGAATGAATGATTGGGGATGGTTAAAGACAAATTTTTGGCATGTAGTTGGTTTATTTTAGACAGGTTTAATTGTGCAATATTGCACCAAATTGAAGGTTTGATAGGTGGACATGAAATAGGTACCCAATGTCCTAATTTGTATTAAAATAGAGTCCATGTTGTCAAGAGCTTTGGACTTCAAGTCAGGACGTGATGAGGAACCCCATCATCACAACAAGACCAAGTCAATATGTCACGTCACGACAATGAATTCCCTCACGTTGCAACGTTGACCCAAAGCTTTGTAATCTTTACAATTGGTCCTATTTTGTGCTTGGGTCAACAATGAGCTTTTGTAAGTTCGATTAAGGCTCGAATCTAATTACGTATCATTTTGTAAATGTGTTTATGGCATGTTTGTATGTTTGAATGATCATTTTACTGCATAATTGATTGTATTTTCTCAGACAACGAATGTGGAATCCTGTTACTCGGATTTGTCGATCGAGTCGTGTAAGGGGTGTTACACCATCGATATGCTTCATCAAAGTTGACTTTTAATGTTGTTAGTGTCATCTTCAAGCTAGTATTAATCAGGCTTGTTGAGATGCTTTGTGGGGTTTAATTCGATTTGCAAAACTAAAGGATAAGCTAAGGGTGTCAAAGTTGGCACTTTGATTAGTCTTGAATGTTTAAGTTAGTCAAGGATCCATAGTTATGGAGATAGTAAAAATATACCAACTTAGCGAAGAAAATGAAGAAGATAAATATGACGAGAGACATAAAATCTCATGGTCTTATGCTTGGCCCTCCAAGCTTGCTTCTTATTGAATGTTGATGTAAGGAATGGTCTCACATTATACTAAGTAAAGTTTGTAGTGTTTGACAAAATATATCGATAAATGCGTTAATTGAAGATGCGGAAGATGTTAAAGGAAAAGATTTTTGCTCAACTAATTTTGTGGGAGCAAAACTTTTGTAATCAAGTCTTTGGAGAGCATCCAGGGGCGAAGCCAGGGGGGCTGGCATGGGCCCTAAGCCCCCCTAAAATGTAAAATTGCTTTTAAGGCCCTTAAATTTTTTTAAAAATTTTAAATTAGTAAAGGTAAAATTGCACTTTGGCCCCCCTAAAATTATAAAAATTCGATTTAATCATTTACAAATTATAAAGATATAAACTATAAAAAATTAAAATTTCATCCGGCCCCCCTAAAAAATTTTTCTGGCTTCGCCCCTGAGAGCGTCGATATTTAAATTCATTCCTTGAAGGATTTTGTATCCTTTGGGGGGATTTATGTGAAAGCCAAGTTTCTTAATGAAGACCTCACATAAATATTTATTGTTTGTAATTTCAAAAATGTCTCGTAGGTGTATCACTAACTTGAAGAAGATTTATAACTCTATAAAAGACTTGTGATAGTAAAATTGAGTTGTCTGAAGGTGACCTAAAGGTCTGAAGATGATCTGTGGGTCTTAAGACGGTTTGTGAGTATTGAAATAACTCGAGGGTTTATAGAGGATTTGTGGGTTTGAAGAGGATCAATGGATCCGGAAACACCTGAGAATCTAAAGATGACATGTGGGTATGAAGATGATCTATACGTCTTAAAACGACATGTTTGCAAACTTATGTAGTTAGAGAGTGTCTTTAATATTTCTGTGGCTATTGTGAGTATGTATCATAATACTCAAATGAAACTATTTGTAGAAACCTGTTGGGAGTCGGAGAAAATTCTGTAATTTTTTCTCGAAACGTTTTACGTACTCCGCCTTTTATTTCAAAGGGAGTGAGAAAATTTTGTGATTCTATAAGCAACTCTCTGTAAGCACTCTTTACACTAAACATTCCTTCATTATCAAACTTCTAAATACAAACATCAGGATAGTCAAACTTACTAATTGGAAAAGCAATAACCTGATCAGCATCATTAGGGATAAATAAGCTTTTTTTTTTCCTCAACAATAAAAAATTTATTAATAAACATGCAAAAGATAATAACAAGGACATCCGGTAGATTTAAAGTTCTCAAATGCAAATTGGGATGATTTTTTCTCATGACCTCCATTGGCTAAAGAGTATGATTTGCATGATAAATGAACAAGCCTCTGTTAAAACGCTTTCGCCTCTGTTGTGCAGTGAAAAGGTACCGCATCCTGAATTCAAGCTTGATCGTATCTGGAATCTAAAGATACCCCCGAAAATTTGAAGCTTCTTGTGAATTCTCATCATTGACAGAATTCCAACAATGTCATTCTTAATTAATAAAGGTGTTCATATTGATCAAGTGCAAAGCCTCTTCATCAACTGCTCATTTGTGGGAAAAAAAATCTTTTAGTGGTTGAAGTTGCCATAGGCACCTTTAGATAACATTTAGTTGTTCTTTGAGTCCTGTTTTTCTTGCAACTTTTCAAGCATTATCAAAAGTTGGTGGCTTATTAGTTGTGCAGCAGCGATATGGTCTTTGTGGCTAGCAAGAAATAGTGTTTGAAAGGAAAGTAACGAGGGACGAGGAAATTCTCTTCTTGGTAAAGCTTCGATCAATGATTTGGATTACAGCTACTTATGAGAATATTCCTATCATGGAGCCTTCATGGTGGGACAACCCAAGGCAATGCTTTTCGGGTAAAGTGGTCCTGATATGAGATGTAAGGTGCTCTGGGTGCCACCTGAAGCTGGTTTTACAAAATTTAACGTCAACGGGGCTACTAGAGGAAGACTGGGTCCAGGACCTGCTCGCATTGGAGGAGTCTTGAGGGATGAACATGGAGTGGTGGATGCATGTCTCTTTCCAGTTCATCAACCAACTAATACCCTTCTCTCATTTTGCTTCCGTCAGTAAGTACTGATTAATCTGCTAATGTCTACACAGAATGAACTAGAAAGCTAAAAGCAACTCATAGTCCTGTAAAATAGCCTTTACCACCGCTTGATAGGCATCTGATGCTCTGACTAAATTTTAGCTTTCATATTCACCATTTGCCCATAACAATTTGCATAGGACTGAATAATTTGTTTAATTTCCACTATCACCAGTGAAGACTCGATAGGTAACACGAGGGCGATTTCTGCTTGCCTTGTTACCCTTACTTTTGCTATTTGCCTTCGCCTTATTTAGAAGAGCTGAGAATCCTTCACTACAAGAAATAGAAACGGTGAAAGTGGATCCTTTGGTGGAGGCCTGTTTTAGGGAAAAAAGCTCTGTCCATACATTTCTCATTTAATAGAATAAGAAAAGATACCGACCGAGGTGCTTTATCAAACTAATCCCCTTATTCGCAATGTCTAGTTTTTTCATTATATTCTCCACAAAACCCCAATCAACTCGATTGTAGGTTTTAAGGTTTTACTCATCTATATAGACTTTCATATGTCTGCTATCCCTCATTTTATTTCTTGACTTCTCCAATGACGATAAGATTTTGTTGAAATCACCAATGTCCACCAAAAATTAGATTGTGTTCCTAATGACCTCAAAAGATCCTATGGCTGCTAACAATTATATATATATTTTTTAAAAACCTTATAATATGAGTGCATGTGATATAACATTTCATAAGAGAATAATTTCTTACAATTACGATGATTGTTAAAATATGAGGAAAGATAAACTCATACTAGTGTAAAATTAAATTCATTTTTTACACATTTATATTTTTTTTATGATTAATATTTTAACATTACAATTGTCATATTCATTTTTATTCATGTAGATCATAAATATCAAGTTAGGAGTAAATTGAAATTTTCTAACTATTTGTTTTATATAAAAAAATTCAACCATTACATATATTTTAATATAGACAGAATTTTAGATCAATATAAAAAAATTACAAGTATGACAAGTACAATTATTGTAACACCCAATTATCTTTATTGACTTGGAAATTCAAGGATAGTTAGGATTAAATTGAAAGGATTTGCAAATTTCTGGACTCCACCGAAAAATTCAAAAAAAATCAGAAGCTGAATTGTGAATAGTTAGATCTTAATTTTGATTCGGTTAGGATGGAACTAACTGGTTCCATAGTGAGAGACAAAATGATTAAGAATGAATGGTTGTGGCGATAAGTGAAGATCGTACCAAAGGAGTATATATATTTAGGGGTGTGTGTGTGTGTAGAGACATAATTTCTCAATTATGTTTACATGTTTTTCTTTCTGTAGCAACATCTTCTTCAGTTGCTCTAAAGAAGGAAAGGATTTAACTAAAGAAAGTTTTGCATGCTACAGTAGTGGTCTGAATTTTAAGTCTGGTAGTAAAGAAATTGCGGAATTGTTGCCAGGATAAAGTAGGCTCTAGCATTCAGACAAGCTAAACTGACTTATGTACTCCATTCTTGGAATGCTTAGTAGTTGGTTTAACTCGGTGATAAGTGTTGTGATGATGAATGAACCCTGTAGATTGTGAATAATAAGCCTGTATGAAATTTGACTGATGTATAATTATCCGTTAAAGTAGTTAAATATATGTATCATGTTTAAAAAGATAGCGTACTCTATGCTAGTATGTATGTGAAATGCATATATCGCATAATTATAACTATGGGAAAACAATTGACGAGATAGATGAAGTTAAGAAGGGAAAAATGGGTGATTTTGTTAGATATTGTCATATTGTGTTACTGAGTGCACCCATTATGAGCGAAGCTCTGGGCCTTGTCAATGGGACATTACATTGTTCAAGCATCAAGGTTGGGAAAAGTGAAATGGAGGAATGGGGGAAGGAATCGACAAATGGGAATTCCGTTATGATACCGCCATTCGAGATTGCTAAGAGCAAACCGCGATGTGTCAAGCTTCAGGCCTTGCAGAGAGGACACTTCAATGTTCGAGCATTAAGATAAAATGTAAAACAAGTCCTTCAGGATGACACCATGATGAAGGTTATTAGGTTTCATAGACCAACACCACGACGACGGTCATCATACTCTATAGGGAGACACCACCACCACGATAAGGTCTTGCGGTGCAACACCTTAAAAGAGGTCTAATGTGTAAAACCATAGCTTGGCTATGGCAACTAGAATAGTCTTTTGGGATAGTAAACACGGGGTAGTCTGTCGGGACAATAAACACTAGGTTACACTAGGGAAGTCTATAGTTAAGTATACCAGTAGAGAATTCACCAAAGGTGAAGATAAGAGTGGTAAAGGAAACGTCTCAAACCAAAAACTGTAAAAAGAGGAAGTGACTCCTTAGATAATGAGGTATACGTATTATGTTCACTTTGAGTCCGCCAAGGAAGATGTGGATCCCACCCTACTTGAGTGGATACAGAATTGGACTAAATAGTACTCTGACTTCAAAGGTAGGCCAACCAAGAAGTGGCCGTGAGTTTGGGAAAACCTACTGAAGGCTTTTGGGTAGAAAGTGCGAACCCAAGCTGAAGGACTAATAGAGTCCGCCAAGGCTAGTGAAGGCCGGAAGTCCGTTAAGACTATGAAAGGTAATAATGATCCAGTTAATCTTCCCTAAGTAGGAGTTGTAGATTCAATGAAACCCATTAAGTAGTGGACTGAAAGAGCCAGTACTGTGGAGGTTACTTTGTAAGCATCAATTTCCCTAGGAGAAAAGAATGTTAAGAAGATATCATGTTCTAGTAGGGACTCGTGTTACGATAGTTATTTAAAAATGCGGAGTATAACCAGTCTAGAGTAATAAATATGAGTATCAAAGGTCATGTTCACCGATGAATGGCTCAAAGGCACTAGTCTTTCTAATTAAGTTGGTAAAATTATCTTATGAAAATAAGGGAGTTTAATTTCTAAGCCAGAAACTTTAATTTCTTAATATTTATACAAATATATATAAAGCTATATATAGATTTCACCAAGTTCCTCTGAACTTATAAAATTATTGCTTGAATGCAAGATTAGGAATGATATAGGTATCAAGAGAGACCAAGCCGGTTTCTGTTGGAGTAAATGGGGTGTTGTAGCTATTCATATAAATAGAGGGACACCCATAGAGTTCTTGCCTCAAGGCTTAAGTCGATTATGTCTGTAATCAAGTACAAATTTAAATTTTGTAAATAAACATCAGAGTCAGGGTCATAGGAATTTCCCACTAGTGTGTATAAGTTTTCGTATTATATAGACTTTCAAAATTTTGAGTTATTAAAGTATGTAACTAAATCTGAGATAGACGTAACGTTTAATTTATTCAGGTAATTTGGCATTCAGATCGGGTATAGAGTGTCACAAATTAAGTGGTATCAGAGTTTCGATTTAGCCGATCCTCTAGACATATGAAGTTAAGGAGTAGCCCCTATATACGTGTTACGGTAGAATTCGATTAGCCTGTCAAGAGTTGTTAAATGTAATACCAAATAGTAAGGAAAAGATGAGAGTTTCCATTACTTCAGAAAGATTAAACCAAGTACAAAAGAGGATTAAGTAAAATCCTCGACCGACTGACCAACCATTTCCCTTGTGACTTCCTCCCTCTCAACATTAGCTTCCCTTTGGGCTGAAGAGGTGGAGGCATCATCGGAGATTTCATCCTCGGAGGCAGTACCACTCTAGGAATCCGAGTCAGATGTGTTTGGATCGTGGTCATAGAAGAGTTCGCTGGACTTCTTATATTTCTTTTGAAGTTTCATCCATACAACCCCTTTGGAATTTAGGACATTGAACCCAAGGTTGGTCTTGATGAGAGGCCGCAAGCATTTGAAGTTTATGTGACATAGTTTGAAGGGACCCATTGTAACACCCCTAACCCGTATCCATCGCCGGAATAGGGTTTCGAGGTATTATCGAAGTTTTATATAACATTTCTGGATAAATCAAATTAAACACTATTTATTTCCCGAGATTAATCATAACATCCCTTGAATGGACCCTCGAGGCCCAAAACATGCATTAGAATCAATACGGGACTAAATCAGGATCTCAGGGAATTTTTCACAAAATTCTAAAATTTTTCCCACTTATAAAAGTCACACGCCCGTGTGGTAAGGGACACGCCTGTGTAGTCAGGCCGTGTGAATTCACATGCTCGTGTCCCTAACCCGTGTAACTCTCTAACTTACAACCCATGAAGAAATTTAGATCACACGGCCAAGGTACACGCCCGTGTTGCTAGGCCGTGTGGTTAATTTAATTTTCGAAAATAGGTGTAGGTTTCACACGGCCAAGAGACATGCCCTTGTTTTAGGCTGTGTACTTTACACGGCTGAGATACACTGAACATCCCTAACCCGTATCCATCACGAAACAGGGTTACGAGGCATTACCAAAGTTTACGAAACATTTACCACTAAATCGAGTCAAATACTATTCAAATATACTAAAAATTCATCATAACATCCCTTAGATAGGTCCTCGAGGCCCAAAATATTTATTAGAAACGATTCGAGACTAAATCAGGATGATAGGGAATTTTTCACAAAATCTCAAAAATTTTCTCATTATTAAGGTCACACGCCCATGTACGAGACCGTGTGTCACACACGGCCTAGACCCATGCACGTATACCTACTCGTGTGGACAAAAACAAGGCTATATCCAAGCCTCATTTTTCACTCGTTTTCATTCAGTACCTGCACCAAACCGTTCCAATACCAACCAAGCAATTTCAATATAATTTCAAACCATTTTACACATTAAACATTTAGCTGACATTCATCAGTCCACTCAAACTTAACATTTTTCTACAGTAGACGAGTCATCGGAGAAGCTATCATCGAGAACCCCTGTACAAATCTCTGATAATATCCAGCTAATCCCAAAAAACTTCTGACTTCAGATACATTCTTCGGGGGATTCCAATTTACAATAGCTAAAATTTTACTCAAGTCTACTTTGATGCCTTTAGCAGATACAATATATCCGAGAAAACCAACTTCTCGAATTCAAATTTACTGAATTTAGCATATAACTGCTTTTCTTGCTGAATTCGTAACACAATTCTCAAATGATCTCCATGCTCCTTTTCATCTCTTGAATAGACCAGAATATCATCAATAAATACTACGACAAACCTGTCTAAATACAGTCTAAATATTCTGTTCATTAGGTCCATAAGCATTGCAGGTGCATTAGTCAGCCCAATGGCATCACAAGAAACTCATAATGCCCGTACCTGGTTTTGAAAGTTGTCTTCGGTACATCTAACTCTTTTACCCCTAACTGATAATAACCCGATCGAAAATCAATCTTTAAAAATACAATGGCACCTTTCAGCTGATCAAAAAAATCATCAATTTGAGGCAACGGGTACTTATTCTTTACTATGACTTTATTAAGTAGCCGGTAGTCAATACATAATCTCAAGGATCCGTCTTTCTTTTTTAGAAACAAAACCAGAGCACCTCAAGGTGAATGACTAGGCTGAACAAAACCCCTGTCAACAAGTTCTTGCAACTGTGTTTTCAACTCCTTTAATTCTGTAGGAGTCATCCTGTATGGAGCTATAGAGATCGGAGTAGTCCCCGGAACAGAATCTATAGAAAATTTCACTTCCCGTTCTGGTGGCAACCTTAGTAATCCCTCTGGAAACACATCAAGAAACCCACATACAACTGGTACTAATTGAATCTTTGACTCAGATACCTTGGTGTCCAACACATATGCAAGAAAAGCGTTACATCCCTTTCTAACATACCTCTGAGCTGTCATGACTGAAATCACATCAGATAACCCCTCTATCTGATCATATTTAACATGGAGTAACTCACCATTCTGACATCTTAGCATGATATATTTATGTTCGCAATTTACTACTGCATCATGCTAGGTTAATCAATCCATACCCAAAATTACATCAAACTCATCAAAAGGCAACAACATCAAGTCATCCGGGAAACAATCACCTTTTACCATCAATTGGCAATTTTTACAGATTTTATCCACCATTACACACTGGCCCAGGGGGTTCGAGACTTTAACCACAAATTTAGTAGATTCAACAGATAAATTTTTAACAAATTCAAACTTTGTACATACATATGAATGTGTAGAACTAGGATCAATCATTGTAGTAATATCAGTGTCAAGTAGAGAAAATGTACCAGTAATGACGTCTAGTGTCGAAGCATCCTCTCTAGCGTGAACAGCATACGTCCTGGCAGGTGCTCGTGCTTCAGATCTAACTATAGAATCTCTTGTAGCTCCTCCGCTACCACTAACATTTTTGGAAGGTCGAGGCAGTCTACCCTCACAACTGGATTACTCAGCTTTGCAGTCTGCTCAATATCATTTTCTACCCTCTCTGGACAATCTCTGAGAAAATGATCAAGTGAACCACATCTATAATAGGCCTCGCTTCTCAGTCGGCACTCTCCAAAATGAGATTTATTACAATATCTGCACCTCAGGTTAGGATTACCAACACTACCTACACTGGTCACAGATGGAGTGGGAGATCTCAGATTAGAGCATTGGGAGCCTCGTTCTTTTCCAAAATACCCCGTAGCTGAAGAATAACAGTCTTGATACTTCTTTGATTTCTTTGAAGTAGAGAACTGTGATTTCCCAAAAGTCTTTTACTAAGAACCCGAGCTTCTCTTTCAGCCTATTTCTTCTCTTTACTCAATTCATCAGCCTATTTTGTAATTCAAGGATTCCAATCAACAATTTGATGTCTTCATTCAGCCCCTCTTCAAATTGTTTATACATTTCAGCTTCGGTTTGAACTCATTCTCTGGCATATTTACTTAACTGGACAAATTCTCTTTCATACTCAGACACTGCCATATTTCCCTGTTTGAGCTCAAGAAATTCTTTCCATTTCTGAACAAGGAATCTCTGACTGATGTATTTCTTTCTAAACTCTGTTTGGAAGAATTCCCAAGTAACCTCTTCTTTCGGTACCACAGAAATTTTAGTGTTCCACCAATGGTAAGCTATATCTTTTAACAATGACACGGCACATTTCAAACATTCAACCGGTGTATAAAATAATTAATCTAAAACTCAAATAGTATTCTCTAGCCAGAAATCAGCTCGTTTGAGATCATCTTCAACTGATGCTCTGAATTTCTTTACCCTATATTTACGAATTTTTTCTACTGGAACTTTTTCTATTCTGACAGATTCAATACCTATACCCTGTGGTACCTCGAGAACCGATGGAGGAGCAAGAGGGGCAGCTTGTTGCACTACAGGGTTAGTTATCAGGTATTGATTAAACCATTCATTCATTATTTAAAAGAAGGCTATTTTTGCCTCCTCCCATTGTCCCTCTATCTCAGGCCTTCTACTGCTAGTTTCTTCTCTTTGTACTGAAGCCGAAGCATTACTCCTAGCTTTCTCATATTGAGCTCAACTGGATGATATTACTATAAGAAAAACACATTTCAAATGGTCAAGAGATATCACACTACCAAAAATAATTTAATGGCATTTATAGCTAATCTCATATTTTCAACGCAGTCTGAGAACCGACTAAATCGTAGCTCTGATACCAATAAATGTAACACCCTCAACTCGCATCCGTTGCTGAAACAGGGTTACGAGGCATTACCAGAGTTTACGAAACATTTACCACTAAATCAAGTCAAATATTATTCAAATATACTAAAAATTCATCATAACATCCCTTAGATGGGTCCTCAAGGCCCAAAATATATATTAGAAATGATTTGAGACTAAATCGGGATCATAGGGAATTTTTCACAAAATCCCAAAAATTTTCTCATTATTAAGGGTCATACGCCCATGTAACAGACTGTCTGTCACACAGGGCTTAGAACCACGCCCATGTGTCTATCCGTGTAGACAAAAACAAGGCTATATCCAAGCCTTGTTTCTCACCCGTTTTCATCTAGTACCTGCACCAAACCGTTCCAATACCAACCAAGCAACTTCAATATAATTTCAAACCATTTTAAACATTCAACAGTATGTGTTTATGCATAATCATAGTTCGATTTATCAACATTTCAAAACCAAGTTCATACTAGCCATACCTATAGCTAGGTTTACAACCATACACTTCAACATTAACAATAGTATGTTTTTGAAGCCTATACATGCCATTAACTCAAAATGAAACATTTTTGTATACCAAAATGTGGTGGTTGATAGTGTGATATGGCTCCGACTTATCTCCGACCTCCCGAGCTTCCGAATATTATAAAACAAGGAAAAATGAAATGGGGTAAGCATTTAGTGCTTAGTAAGTTCATGTAACAAGAATTAAACTTACCATATATTTCAATAAAAATTAAATCAAACATGCACATGTCCACAACAATAGAACATTTGCCTAACACATACAAACTCAACCTATGAATTAGTCAAATAACATTATATAATTTCAATACATAGATGAATGATGAGCTCATCAATTTCATAATTTCAAGTACTTGCCATTTTCTATATTTATCCCGTTGAATTTCTTGGAATTTCGATGGATTTCCAATAGTACACTTATAGTGTACAAGTTCAAGTCCGTCAATTCATATTTATTCTTTTTAGAGAGCACACTCCCAAATCTCATTTCACACAGCGGGATTACCAGTCCAGGCTAAATCCCCTGTAACATATGCTCGAAGAGTATTTGTCCAGATTACCAGTCCAGGCTAAATCCTTTCAGTGACAAATACTCTAGTAAGCTCGATCTGGATTACCCGTCCTGGCTAAATCCATTCAATGATACATATATTTTGGGAGGGTTATATTAGGATTACCTGTCCAGGCTAAATCCTTTTATTTTCCCACGTAACATCCTTTTTCAATGATCCATCGAACTTTTTTTTAACCGAGATTATTTTTCCTTTTCATCAAGTATGTTCAATCATTTCATTATTACCATACATTAAACATTCAAATCACATTCATGCCACATAAACATACAATTCAAGCATTAAAGAATTCAATTCAAGTTACACGAATTTACCTCGATGTTTGTTTGTTAATAAAGTCTACTAATCTGAGACTTTTTCCTTACCTCGATCTAACCTCGTATTTGAGTCGTCCGGATCTATATAAATAAATTTAATTATCAATTTCATTCAATTTATATTCTATTGAGTTCAATCTACACTTTAGGAAAAATTACCATTTTGCCCCTAAGCTTTTCATTAATTCCAATTTCGTCCCTAGGCTCGAAAAAAATGAAATTCATGCAATCTAATCCTTTACCGAATTCTAACTTGAAATTCTATCAATTCAACTCTTAATTCATCAATTAATTCAACATAAACCATGTCCAAAATTTTACTAACTTTTAAATTTTCAACATATACTAAGTAGTATTTTGTTCTAGGATCATAAAAACTCAAAAATTACAAGAAAATGACTTAAATTGACTTATCAATTGAACTTGAAGCCTTTAAAAACCCTAAATTCTCTTTTCTTTTTTCTTCTCCCCTATTTCGTTTTGCTCCTCTGTTCTTATTCTCTCTTTTTGTTTTTCTTTAATGTTATATATATATATATATATATATATTATAATAAAATAATATAATATAATTAATATGTTATTTACTTATTTATTAAGTAAATATAATAATATATATAATTTATACTTAGAAATCTCAAATTTTTTTAAAGGTTAAACCGTCTCAATTCATATTAATGGCATATTTGCCTATTTAGCCGCTTTGACTTTCTTTTAATCTATAATTAAGTTTTTACCTCTATTGCAATTTAATCCTTTTACTTAATTATTTTTAATTCAAGCAAATTCACTTAACTAAAACCTAGTTAACTACACAACTAACTTTGTAAATATTTATTTAAAATATTTATGAATCCGATTTATGAGAACGGAGTCCCGGGAATGCATTTTTTTTAGTCCTTTCTCTAATTAACCACATAATCAATAAAATTTTCTTATCGAAATTTTCATGCAACCTTCCTATCATAATATATACCATGCCATAATATTAAAATAAAATTTTCTTTTTAGCTCGGATTTATGGTTACGTAACCACTGTTCTGATTTCACTTAAATTAGGCCGCTACGCACACGCTCGTATCTCTGCCCATATGCTCAATTTTAGGCATTTTGTTTTTTAATTTTTTAGGATACAGGGGACACACAGCCAAGCCCTATATCTCACCCATTTTCATCCAACACCTGCACCAAACTTTGCCAATAGCAACCAACCAATTTAAACATGATTTTTCAAGCCAATTTCAATCATTTAACATGACACACACATATATATATAAATATGTACTGACAATCTTACTTCATACCATACCTTTCCATAGTATACATGCTTACTCTAAATAATTCAAAACTTACCAGGCATATATGTATAACCATAATTTACTTTCTAAACATACCAAAATCAAATTATTACTAGCCATTCCAACGGCTAATTTACATTTATCCATTTCAACACCAATATAGGTCTTAATAGCTTATACATGCCATTATACCAAAATAAAGTATCTTTGTATGCCAAAATATGCCGGTAGTTAGTGTGATGATACTCTAACCTATCTCCAACCTTTTTGAGCTTCCGAGCACTATAAAACAGAGAAATAAAACCTAGTAAGCATTTAATGCTTAGTAAGTTCATGTAACAAGAATTTAACTTACCATGTGTTTTTATGAATTTTAATCACATACTTAAACATCCATACAAAGAATATTAACCTATCACACAACTTGAAAAACTTAAGTTAGTCAAATAATTTCATATAATCTTCTTAACATGGATGAGCTCATCATGTCATGATTTCCATACACTTACAATTTCCACATTTCATGTTCATTTTCAAGAGAAATTTACTCAAGTTCCATTATCCATTTCCAAGTCTTTGCCCATTGAATTTATCAGAATATCGATGGATACTCTCATATAGTACACTTAAAGTGTACAAAACTCTTGAGCAACCTTTTCAAGTCATTTGGGTAAATCATATATCATGTATCACTAGGCTCATCCAGGCTAAACAAGTATGCTCATAAGAGCCACATAACATGTATAGTTTACAAAGAACTTCTAACCAAGAAAGTCATGTAATAGGAGCACCGAATAGCCAGATCTCATGTACTTCATGCAAGTCATATCTGAACACTCATACAAAGCCATGGTTGTGTCTGCAACATATGCAAAATCACAAATGGACAAATCGTATACCTCGATGCTCACACAGAGCTACGATAGTCCACAATTTATGCGAAATTACTACTAATCACTATACTCGTAGAACTTTACCTCATAATGCTCGAGTGACTTATCAGGATTACTCGTCTGAGCTAAATTCTGTCTGCAACACATATAGAATCACCTTTACACTAATCCATCGAATTTCTTTTATTCAACCGGAACTTATCCCGTTTCTCAAGTAATATCAAACATATTATTACCTTTTTATACATTTAACATTTACATAACATTCATAACAATTATCATATAATTCAAACTTTTCAATATTCATAAATAGGTTACATCTTACCTCGGTACTTGTTCCTTTATAAAATCTACTAATCCGGTATTTGTTGCTTTCCTCGATCCAATTTCGTATTTGGTCTCTCCGGATCTATATAAATGAATTTAATCATCAATTTATCACATTTCATATTCATTTGGACTCAATTTACACTCTAGGCAAATTACTATTTTGCCCTTAAACTTTTCATTAATTTCAATTTCGTCGCTAGGCTCGAAAAATGAAATTCATGCAATTCACTCTTCTTTTCAAGCCTAGCTGATTTTCGTATACATCATTTACAGCACTTATGCTTCACAAAAATTAAAATATTCCTTGAATTTCACAAGTTTACAATTTAGTCCCTAAATCATGTTTTTATCAAATTTCACTTTGTAAAAGTTGTTTATCTACTAACAACATTTCATTTTCTACCATAAATTTTCAATTTTTAGCATGTTCATCCATGGAACAAACTCTATACTTAAATTAATGCTCAATTTAGATAGATTTCACTATCACGGTTTCAAAAATATAAAAATTACTGAAAATGGGACTTGATTACTTACCAATTTAGGCTTGATTAGTTTTCTCCCTCTCTCCTAGGGTTTCCATCAAATTTGAGGAAGAAGATGATATAATATATGATATTTTCCATCTAATCTAATTATCATATTTTATTTTTTCCAAGTTCCAATTTAGTCCTTACTCTTTTCTAATTTTTCCATGGATGATTCATCTATAAATATCTACTAAATTTTGATTGATGGTCTAATTACCATATAAGGACTTCAAATTTTTAATTTCATTGCTATTTGAGCCTTCTGGCTTCTAGAATTCAACTTCTACATTTTATGAAATTTGGTCCTTTTTCTAATTAATCACTAAATGGATAAATTTTTCCTATCAGTATTTTCATTCGACTTTCCTATCATAATATAGACCATGTCATAATATTAAAATAATTATTTTTTTTAACTCGAATTTGTGGTTCCAAAACCATTGTTCTGATTTCACTGAAATTGGGTCGTTACACCCATAGCCACTTGTAAGGGTAATATCAAGTTGGATCTCAAAATCGACAAATGTGCCTTAATCCCTTTGTTGGTATCCACCATGAAATTTTCCAAAGTCGCGTTGCTCTCTTTTTGTATTTTCTCTTTATCAGCGAGGTGTTGCCTCTCCAAGGTCTTTAGATGACAGACCTTTTCTTCTAACTCTTTCTCTCGAGCTGCTGATGATTGATATTTAGCAAGTTCGTGGTTTTAGAGAATAAGAGCATCATTGGATTAGCGAAGTTGGGTGAGAGATTGTTCTCCCAAAATTATGGTTTTCTCAAAATTGACCTAATTGGCCTCGACCTCTCTACAAACCTATTGAAGAGCCCAACTCATTATGTCTCACTCTGCGGCTATTATCGAGAATAGCCTACTAGCTCAACAAAGGTGGGCTTATAATGCCCTCAGAAGAAGAAAAGGGGTAGGTGAATGCATTCAGTTCCAAAGATAAGACCCTATCCTATTTTTGATGAATTAGGAGTGGGAAAAAGGGATATTGATATTTACCAATGTTCATTCTCTAGGGGAAGAAGGTTTGTACCTCACCCGAGGAAAAGGTAAAATTGATAGCATCGATCGGGGAAGTAGGTGAAGTGGAGTTAGTAGTAACCTGAACTGGAGCCCCAGGTTGAGACACTGATAGGGGTGGAGAGAAAGCTGCATAAGTACCTAGCCTAGTGGGAAGGACGAAGACGATTAAGAGAGAGATGAATGACTCCCTCTCTAGGATTGAATGTTATTTACCAAATTTTTGGCAACCCAAACTAGCTTCGCTCTTTTCTTCGATGTTAGAGGACTCTTCTTTTAGCCTTTGCCTCTTACAGTGACTATTAACCTCTCGAATCTAAATATTAAGCACCATTATAACTTCTTGCGTACTTTCTTTATGTGCCTCCACATTCATGTGAGGAGGATGTTAGAAAGAGTTAAATGGACAGAGAAAACCTGTAATGAAAAATTAGGAGTTAGCATGTAGGATTAATATGGGCACATGAGAATGGACACTCTCAAGTTCAAGTGTCGGGGGGATAAGCATGAAAAAGGTATACTTTAGTGATGGAAAACTCTCTTCTTTTCCTCACTAATAATCGGGCTAGCTCCTCAGAAGCCCCACAAGGCCATGCTTTACTAATAAGTTTGACTCTTTGAGGGTCCGTTCTTGAGGCTAAGTCCGTCGATCTAAAGCCATTAGGGCTTTGCTCTTCTAAACAATAATGGAAAACGTTCCTTACTGTTAAGAGTTTGTCCAACTTTAGAAGATACCCCAACCTTAAACGGTCATATTGAGACCTAGCGAGGTCTGAGACAATTGGTTATTGTTGAAGACAAACAGATTCATTAGGGATAGACCACCTTGTAGGAAAGCCAAAGTTACCCTCAAACTTCCTTTTCACCCTTACGAACTTACGTCAGCCTAAATGGAAAATTAAGGAGGAACTTTGAATTATGTACTTATGGTCTACGCAAGTACAGGAGTCAATCGTCCCAACTGAGATCCCTTGGGTAATGACCTCCAGTTGGTGAAAATGTTGAAACACACCTAAGATTGGAAGCTCATAGTGTTTACTACACTCAATGAACTAAGCTATCAAGGTCCTTCAAGAAGGACCGCTAGGCTATCCAGGTGTAATTCTATATATATTTAACACCCTACAAAAGAAAAGTTGTAAAGGAAGATAGAAGCTTGCCTCCAATAAGTATAGCGGGATGATGAACTCATCATGGGAGCCACTCAATTGAAAAGCTCTTTCCATGGTTTCAAACTCATAAGTAAAATTGGGCAATCTAATTCCTCTAGATGACAAATATTTGAACATGTCCTCACGAATAGCCATACATTTTTAAAATGATGATTCAATGAGCATGTTAGATCTGTGGTCGGATGACCTACAGACATACATTAAAGAGTGTCTATTTCCGCAATGATCCCTCCAACTCTAGTCATAGTAGCCCATTTTTCTTCCTCTTGACAATGGCTTAAATCGGGACATAATAAGGTTTTCGTAGATTGTAGAAGAAAAAATAGATTGAGGATGAGTCACACAAAAGGTTGGTAATTCCTTAAAATGGTAAACTCAAGTAAGAAAATTGTAGAAGGGGAAGAAGAGGAAGGGATGAATGACAGTTAAAGGTTTTAAAGAAGAACTAAATCAACAAGAAAACTTGGAAGAGGAAACCTAAAATACAATGAAGGAAAGTTCATTTTTCTCTATATATATACCATGATTTTAAATGACCAAACATTTGTGGGAAGTTGAATTTCAAATTTCCAGAAATGGTTTCAATCTCCAAACCAAGATCTGACACCCGTTAGTTATCGGGAGGCGCTTTCTTAAACCCTTCGGTGCCAGAAACTAGGAATGTCCGCCAAATGATGTATGTCAAACTAGTAATCCACCAGAATAGTTGTGGAAGAATTCTTGAACGATTATCCACCTATATGGAGAAAGGATAAACCTTTCTTTTGAGTGGTAGTAGCTTAGAACGACTATAAAAATGTTAGAAAAATTCACAATAGGATAAACGTCAAGACCTTTAAGGACAATGAATGTGTTTGCCTCTAAGTATACAAGAAATTATTTAAGAGAAAAGGGAAATTAAGTTGGGTTCCATTTCAAATTTTATGTAGGAGAGGAAAATTTTGAGGATGAAATTTTTTTGAAGATAGGGAAGTTGTAACATTCAGTTATCTTTACTAAACCAAAAATTCAAGGATAGTTCAGATTAAATTGAAAGGATTTTCAAATTTCTAGATTTCATCAGGAAATTTAAAAAAATAAATTAGAGGCTGAATTGCAAATAGTTGGATCTCAATTTTGGTTCGGTTAGGATAAAACTAACTTATTCCATAGTGGGAGACAAAATAATTAAGAATGAATGATTGTGGCGACTGGTGAAGATAGTGCCAAATGAGTGTATATATTTAGGGGGTGTGTATGTGGAGACAGAATTTCTCACTTATGTTTACATATTTTTCTTCCCTTAGCATCATCTTCTTCAGTTGCTCTGAAGGAAAAGATGATTTAACTAAAGAAAGTTTTGCATGCAACTGTAGTCATGTGAATTGAAGTCTATTAGTAGAGAAATTAAGGAACTGCTGCCAGGACAATGTAGACTCTGGCGATTCAGACAAGCTAAACTGACAAGGATAAGGAAGCAAGGTGAATTTCTGTACTCCATTCTTGGAATGCTTAATAGCTGGTTTAACTCGATTACAAGTGTTTTGATGATGAATGACCCCTATTAATTATGAATGCTAAGCTTGTATGAAATTTGCTTTGTAATGACCCAAAATTCACGGGCATCAGAAAAATATATTATTAGGCCTCGGTCTTAGTGAAAAGGGTTTGTAAATATTATTAGAAATAATTATGAGCTTAGTAGTGTGTCTAATTAAGTTTTAATTAGGTGAATTTAACTTAATTATGAGTAAATAGGAAAAAGGACTAGATTGAATAAGGGTTAAAAGTTGAATTACAAATTAAAAGAAATTATAAAGGACTAAAATGGAAATTATGCCAATTAGTAAAGACGAGGTGGCATAAGTTGTTAATATCTAAAAATTTTCTTAGGAATTTGTCAATTAAATTAATTAGTTACTATTATTGATATTATTTTATTTTAGTTATAAATTATATTAATTAATTTAAGATGATTATATTAAATAGATTTTTATATGGTAAATAAAATAGGATTGTAACAAGTGTAAGGTGATACATATATAGATAAGTAATAATAACATTTATACAATTGTAATATTTTATTAAATTATTTCTTATTTAAGCAAATAGATATTTAATATATATTATTAAATTAAATAGATATTTATTAATTAAATAATTATTATATAAGATTTTTATGTGATAATTAAATAAAATTATGACAAGTGTGTAGAGATGATAAAGCCAAAAGTATTAATAGAAATAAATACAATTGTAATACATGTATTATACAAATATAAGATATTTATTAAATTATTATAGATATTATTATTAATATTATACTATTAAATAAAGTAAATAATGACATACGTATGCAGAGGCGAATACAGGGGGGCTGGCAGTGGCCCTGGCCCCCCTTAAATTGGAAAATTTATATTTATGCCCTTCAATTTTTTTAAAATTTAAATTAGTAAAGGTAAAATTATACTTTGACCCCCCTAAAATTATAAAAATTCTATTTAATCCTTTAAAAATTATAAATATATAGACTACAAAAAATCAAATTTTCATTCGCCCCCCCTAAAAATTTGTTCTGGCTTTGCCCCTGTACGTATGGTGATGAGACCATACATTTGTAATAAATATAAAACACTTGTTATATAATTATTAAATTGCTTAATATTAAAGTAAAAGATATTTTAAAATATGATATTAATATTATATTATGTTAATAAAATAATAAAGCATAAAAGAAATAAGAAACAAAAGATAGAAAGAAGAAACAGAATAGCCCATTTCGAAACAGAGCAGGGAAAGGAGAAAAAGAAAAGAAAAAAGGGAAAATAGGATTTTGAAGCTTGAAAGTTAATTTGGTAAGTCAATCAAGTCTTTTTTACTTAATTTTAACGTTTTAGAAGCTTTAAAGCAAAGTTTTGATGGAATTAACTTGAGGTTTTGGAAGTTTTTAGGTTTTTGAATAAAGTTCATGTTGAACAAATGATTGAATTAGAGGTTTATTTGATAGAAACTTTAATTGGAATTGATTAAGGGATTAAATTGTAAACTAGGTTATAAGTTTTGTATTGTAGGGACTAAATTGAGAGAAATTTGAAATTAGGGATTTATGCTGAAATTTTATTAGTTAAATTTGAGTTTAGTTGAAATTTGGGTAGAAATAAGATATGAATTGTAATGGAAAAGTAGATAAATTTAGTTAAGACTAAATTGGAAATTAAAGTATAAATTAAAAAGAAATTTAATTATTTATTATAAATTAGTGCTGTAATTAATAATGTAAATTATCTTAATTTTCGTAGCTAATAAAGAATCCGAGACGTCAACGCAAAAGGGGAAGGAAAAGATAGTCGAGGAGTAGCTCGAGAAAATTTACGGTTTGTATTACTATAACTCAAACTATTATTTATTAAATTTTATATTTAAATTTTTATGTAAGGTAAGTACATTATAAGGTAAGTATTAATATTTGAAATGAAGTATGGATAAGTATGAGTATTGAATTAAATGTGGATTGAGATTGGGAGTATATTGAATTGATTGTATATTGAAATGGAATTGAAATTGATATGGAAATGAAATTGAAATTGAAAAAGTGAAAGAATACCCTAGTAACTAGTCGGACTGTGTCAGATATAATTGGCATGCCATAGGATTTTGAGAAGGGATTTGGAGATGTGATTTGGAGATACTGATGTTTATCTCCTTCGAATTTATCCGAAGAGGCACTCTGTGCTATACTGGTGTGTTTTGGATGTATTATATTATTCTGGTGTGTTTGGGAGGACTATATGATACTGGTGTGTTTTGGAGGATTATATTGGTGTGTTTCGGTTGGACATTTCAGGTGTGTTTGGATGGAATCCGTGTATCTGTCAAAGTCTGAATTATGTTAATAGGGTAATAAATAAAATGAGCATATTGAATGAATAAGATGATTTGTATACTTGAAAGTTTGAGAAAGAAGTTGTGAAATGAATAATGAATTAAATTGGTATGTATAAACTGATAGTATGAATTTAAGTTTATGAATTTCGGTAAAAGGTTGAATTGTTATTATGTGACATTTATTGATAAATTATTATAGATATTATAAGACTTTGTTTATAATTTAGTTTATAATTATATTGTTATAATTTTAATTTTATAAATTCTCAAAGTTATATGGTTTGAGTTATGGTAATACCAGTGAGTATAAAATACTCAGCATACGGTTGTTTACGTGTGCAGGTTAATAGAAGATAAAGAGTCCCGGTTCAGCATCCTGATCAATCCCGACCTCGACACAACTTTGTTGAAGTAATCTTACTTTTTGTTAAATTGGCATGTACTTGGTCATGTAAAGGTTTTAAGAGTTTATATGTAAATACTGTTGAACTTAGTATGTATGCATTAAACTTGATCTAGGAAATGAATAAAAATTATTAGTTGAAATTTAAGTTAATGTTGTGATACTAATTGATTAAATTACTAGGATAATGATGTCGATATGATTTAGCTATGTTTAATTATATAAATATGTTGGCTGAAATATTGGAATTAGTATTGGTTGTTGTTTTAAAATTTGCAGGAGAGGTTAGATTTTTATAAAGGGGTTATATAAAAGTCAATTAGTAAAAATTTATATGAATGTATGATTATACTATAATATGTTTGTTATTTATTTAAGAATTATTTGTAAATTTTCTGATATGTCTGGTAATGCCTCGTAACCCTGTTCCAGTGACAGTTTGGGGTTAAGGGGTGTTACATGCTTGATGTATGTGTATCTATTAAAGTAGGTAAATATGCGTATCATGTTTAAAATTATAGCGTACTCTATGCTGGTATGCATGTGAAATTCATATATCGCATGATTATAACTGTGGGAAAACAATTGACGGGATAAATGTAGGAAGGGAAAAAGGGGTGGTTCTGTTAGATACCGTTATACAGTGTTGCTGAGTGCACCCGTGATGAGCGAAGCTCTGAGCCTTACGAATGGGGACACTATGGTGTTCAAACATCATGGTTTGGAAAGATGAAATGGAGGAATGGGCAGAGGAATTGGGAAATGGGAATTTTGTTATGATACCGCCATTCAAGATTGCTAGAAGCAAATCGCGATATGCGAAGCTTTGGGCCTTGTTTAAAGGAAACTTCAGTGTTCGAGCATCAAGATGAAATACGAAATAGGTCATTCAAAACGACATTGTGACGACAATTATTAGGTTCTATAGAGCAACACCATGGCAACAGTCAGCAGGCTCTACAGCACGACATTACAACGACGATAAAGGCATACAACGGAACACCTCAAAAGAGGTTTAATGTGTAACACTATAGCTTGGCTATGGAAACCAGAATAGTCCTTTAGGACAATAAAAATGGGGTAGTCCACCGGGACAATAAACACGGGTTTACACTGGGGAAGTCCGTATTTAAGTATACTAGTAGAGAATTCGCGAAATGCGATAATAAGAGTGGTCAAGGAAACGACTCAAACCAAAAAGTGTGAAATAAGGAAGTGAGTCCTTAGATAAGGAGGTATACGTATTATGTTCAGTTCGAGTCTGCCAAGGAAGGTGCGGATCCCAACCTACTTTAGTAGATACGAAATTGGACTAAACAGTACTCTAACTTCAAAGGTAGGCCAACCAAGAAGTAGCCGTGAGGTTGGAAAAACCTATTGGTGTTTTCTGAGAAGAAAGTGCTAGCCTAAGGCTTAATACTAATGGATTCCGCCAAGGTTAGTGAAGGGTAGAAGTTTGTTAGGACTATGAAAGGTAATAATGATTCGGTTAATCTACCCCAGGTAAGAGTCATAAATTCAATGGAACCCCTTAAGAGGTGGACTGAAAGAGTGAATGTTGTGGAGGTTACTCTATAAGCATCAGTTTCCCCAGGAGAAGAGAATGTTAAGAAGAGATTGTGTTTTGGTTAGGATTCGCATTACGACAGTTATTGAAAAGCGTGGAGTATCGCTAGTCCAGAGTAATAAATATGAGTATTAAGGGTCATGTCCACCAATGAATGGCTCAAAGTAATTAAGGCATTGATCCTTCTAATTGAGTTGGTAAAATTCTCTTATGAAAACCAGGGAGTTTAATTTCTAAGCCAGAAACTTTAATTTCTCAAGATTTATGCAAATATATAAAAAGTTATGTACAGATCTCCCTAAGTTCCTCTGAACTTATAAAAATTGTTACTTGAATGCAGGATTATGAAAGATATGGGTATCAAGAGGATCGAACTGATTTTCGTTGGAATAAATGGGGTGCTGTAGCTGTTCACATATATAGAGGGACAACCATAAAATTTTTGCCTCAAGGTTTAAGTTGATTATATCCGTAATCAAGTATAAATCCAAAGTTTGTAAATAAACATCAGAATTAAGGTCGTAGGAATTTCCCACTAATTATGTACGAGTTTTTGTGTAACACCCCTAACTCGCATCTGTCGTCGGAATAGGGTTACAAAGCATTATTGTCAAATCATAACATAAGAACATACATTTCCAAACATTAATATAATCATAGCATAAATCATTCATTCACATGTTAATTGCCCTTTAATCGAGCCCTTGAGGCCGTAATACTTAAGAAATGATTCGGGACTAAATCGGAAACATTTGAAACATTGAGGAAAAAAATTAGAAAAATTTAAAATGTAGGGGTCACATGGTTGAGACATACACCCGTGTCTCAGGCCATGTAACAATTGAAGTAGGGACACACGGTCGTGTTCTAGCCCATGTATGTGCCCGTGTAACTCTCTGACCTAGGTCACATGGCCAAGCCACAGCCCGTGTGCCAGGTTGTGTAACACTCAAAATGACCTCACACCTCTTGTATCAGGCCGTGTGCTAGGTCCTGTAACATTTGAAATGCAACTTTTAAAATCTACAGGGGACACACGGCTGTGTCACATGGCCATGTGTCACACACAGTTGAGACATACGCCCATGTCTGAGGCCGTGTGGACAAGATAGTGACCAAAATTAAACCATTTCTTTCACTCATTCAAGCATGAACCTACAAACAACTTGCACATTTAACCAATACCTTAAAACATACCCAAATCATACATAATAATACCAATTCAATAGGCTATTTAACCATCCAACCAATATGGCATATAGGCACCTCAAACACAAACAATCAAATCTACCTAACCATAAGCATAATCGACCATATTCATACCAATACACATAGCTCATAACCATCTTAAAGCATAACCTAACACGACCACAATATAAAAATATCATTATATACCAAATTGGTCATTCCATCATGCATCAACTTAGCTATAATAACACCAACCATCAAGGCACAAAGTACCAAAAATACCACAAATTCAAGGTAACCTTTACATACCATACACACCAACTAAATCTTATACATAAGTTCACATATACATGCCATTATAACCTTGACCAAGATATCAAAAACTACCAATATAATCGTTGGATAGTGTAATAGGTCTCGGACAAGCTTCCAAACCAATCGAGCTTTCGATAATCTGTAAAAGAAAATAAAATAACTACGTAAGCAATGAATGCTTAGTAAGCTCGTATGAATATTAAACATAAAATTTAATCATAAATATGAACTTTATATGACAAATGTAAAGCTTTACCAATGCCATAAGATTTATCAAACTATATAACCATCAACTCACATATACTTTCTAGTCATAACATAATAAGATCTTATAAGTTGTACTACATAATCATCAATCTTTTCTTAAAATGATGAACCATTCCATTTACTTACTTTCCGTTCCATTTACTTAGCATAAGTTTAATTACATTATCAATTCACAAATTATTGTGATTATTCATGACATAGGTAAATTCACCTTTAGCAGAAGTAAATTTCTCACATATAGGTAAGTCATTTAATTCATCAATCATTTTACCTTATCACATTACATCTCAATTGTGAACTTTCCATTTCATTACCTTTTCTCACCCGTTTCATTTGCATAACACAAGATATAAGCATAAACATCAACCATAACCACAAGCTTGATACAAACCTAATCGTCATCATCAATACACAAGTTAGTACATTTATACACAACTCTTTTTGGATCAACTACATGATAAATCATTTCATAAGAAATTACATCTTTTGATTTATACTACCTTTTCATGAACATAAGCATATTTCCATTTGAACACTTACCATTTCAATGTATATCATTAAGATTAAGCATAATATAATCCAATCTTAAGCTTGGAACAAGCCTAAGCATTATCCATAACACATGTTAGTGCATCAACTCGTAAGTCACTTGAAATAACATAAGGTAAGTCATATATATGAGCAACATCGTTTGAAATCATTAATTTCATGAACATAAACGTACTTTCATTGAACATTACCTTTTTATTCCTTTTCTTTACTCTTTTCATTTGCATAGTACAAAGTATAAACATAAAAATTAATCATATGTGTTCCTGTCATCCACAATCTCAACCGGTGAATTAAAACATTCAACTCAAACTCAAATATATGACAAGTCTATCAAAATCACTAAACAAGTTACCTTACCAAGATTTACAATCCGATGAACCAATTACGAATACGGGGACATCGATAATCCAACTAAAACACACTAGATACTCATAAGAGCTAATCCATCCGGAACACACCATGCTTATAAGAGTTAATCTATCCGAAACACACTAATGTTCATAAGAGCTATCCATCCAAAACATACTAAAATAAAGAGTATAACACGAGAGTTCGCAACAAATGCTAAACCTCGGTCCACTCTGGAAAACAGTCTCCACAACAATCTCCACTCTAATCCCCCATAACACACCATATCTCGATTGTACTCTACCCTACGTTCAATTTGATCCAAGTATTGAATTTCAACAAAATTTTCTCAAATAACTTACACATAAATATATCAACTATATTATTTCATATCATCCAATATATCATATAAATGCTACGCACTTACCTGGCTAAATAGCAGAAATGACAAAGTACAGGGGCTATTTGGTAATTTTCCCTTTTCCTCGATTTTTCACTCATTCCTGATCTAAATTAATAATTTCATTTAATTCGTTAATTTAGATAGTAAAACTAACTTATTTTTATACAATTTAGTCATTTTTGACATTTTTACAAAATTGTCCCCAATATTTTATTTTTATTCAATTTAATCCCTAAACGTAAAACATGCAAATTAACCATTTTTATTGAAAACTCATGCCAAAAGATTATTCATAGCTTCCATTTCAGCCCATTTTTGCAACAATTTCACATCAAATCCTTAAACTATTACTATTTCAACAATTTAGTTCCTAATCGACAAATTCATCAAAAATCACTTAACAAAATACTTTTAAATACCAATTAACACTTCAAATTCATCATTTAACATCTAAAATCACAAAGATTCATCAATGAAAACATTCAAAATCTTTAACAGTTTCAAAAAAAAAAAAGATACGTACTAGCTAGACCTAGTTGCAACGATTTTAGAAATATAAAAATTATTAAAAATGATGAAAAATGGCTTACCATTTAAGGATTTAACCATGGCCGAACCTTGAAACATTTTCACGGAGTATTCGGTTTGTTAAAGAAGAAATGAAGAAGACAATTGGAAATTTCCATCTTTTATTTTAATTATTTAGTTACTTTACTTACTTTTAATTATTTTACATTAATACATGAATAAAACAAAATCTTAAAGCTCTTTTGCCGTCCCACTATATAAAATGGTATATTTCCATTTTACTCCTTCCACTTATAATCCTTAATCCATTTAATCACTTAAATTTAATTAGTGATTAAATTTTACATCTTTTACGATTTAGTCGTTTTTAATTAATTAACTATCGAAACATTAAAATTTTTCAACGAAACTTTAATAGGGCCTTTATAACACTCCTCAAATATTTATAAAAATATTTAAGACTCAGTTTATAGAAATAAGGTCCCGATACCTCATTTCCTAAAATCACTTGACTAAGGGTTTTACCACTTGAACCTAATTGTTCTTTTATTTAACCAAAAATCATTAAATCAAATTTTATTATTACACCATATAATATTAGTAAATATTAAATAATAATATTTACGGACTCACACATCAGTTTTGTGGTCCCAAAACCACTATTCCGACACATCAAAAAAATGGGTTGTTACATTTTGTATTATATAGACTTTCAAATTTTTGAGTTATTAAAGCATGAAATTAAATCCGAGATAAAAGTACCGTTTAAGTTATTTGAGTTAGTGCAGCATCTAGTACCCAGATTTGGCATTCAAGTAGGGTATAAGATGTTACAATTATATCAATAAATTCAATAGTTGAATTATGAAAATATTAATCCTATAAAAAATATGAAAGTGTATAAAATTACTTTGATTTTACACTTGTGTACGTGGTTTCCTCCTCTTAAAATTTTATAAGAGGAAAATACGAAAATTATGTATTATATATGTTTCAGTAAAACAAAAAAAAAACAAATTATATAATTTTAGATTAAAAACATAAAAAATGTCTTTTTATTACCAATTAAATAATAAAAAGCATTGGTATATATTTTAAGTTAATATGTGTTAGAGTTGTGTAACTCGAATATCGTTTGATCTGGCCTGAAAAGTTTGAGGTGCAACTCACTTGTTAAATAAATAAAATAGAGAGGCAAATTTGGGGATTTTTTGAGGCGAAGGATTGAGGTCGTATCTCACCACAGATCCTCATCCACCACTAAACTTGACTCCCGCGGTACAGACCATGCCGCACAAGTTGAATCTGTATAGGTTTATACTTCTTCTATTAAACATTGATTATAACATAGTTGTTTAACCCTTAAAATATGTGTAGTTGAAATCCTCTTGTATTATTGTTTTTCAACATTAATGAATTTCTCTTATTTTGCCCGTGGTTTTTCTCGATAAGGATTTTCCACGTAAAATCTGTGTGTTATTATTTTTTTTCTTGTTGTTTTGCGATCATTCCTACTATCATTATCAACATATGATATAACAATACGATATTAATCTAGATCTTGAAAAAAAATGAAAAATATCAATTTTAATTGAATTACGTAATGAACAAAAAGAATAATAAAATAATGTAAAATAAATGAAATGATTAAATTAAATAAACAACAAACTTATAAAAGCAATATTAATGTTAAATAAATATTGAAAAAACATTATGTAACATTGTATACCTCAGTAGAGCAAGACATGTGATAAGCTATCCAACGGTTTGTGGATAATTCTTCGTGTACCCCTTAGTGAACCGGCCTATAGGCAGTTTGCAACTCACCCTTCACTAGTGCTACTTGGCACTTTGTATGATCTCGAGGATAGGTCTCAGACTAGTATAACTAATGACCTAGACAAAACAATCCAGAACACACCATGGCGACAATTGAGTTATAACGATGCTGACTCTTAGCCAAGTCGCACAACTATGCAGGACAACGTACAGACCATCACGTGACATTACGAAACAGAGGCTAGTCCACTATATAAACCTAATTGCACGAGGGAGCCGAGACCCTTCTCTCCATCATTACTATCACCTTCTTCTCCTTCTCCCTTCTCTTTATCCCAAAGAGTATCCTCTCCACCTATTAAACAAAAACTCAACATAGACTAAGACAAGTAAACTCTTACCCTCAAACAATAGTCAGATAGACTTTATAAACGCTCCAACCATCGAAGAACAACGAACAACAAGCAAAGAAAACTGAAAGATTAATATCAAAATTGCAATCGTAACAGAGCAAAAAAACTTAGAAAATTTTTAAAGTCGTATACCGAAACTGGTGTTCAAGTTTGGGGGTATTTAAAATTTTTTCCATAAAACAATACAATAGTTCACAATTCATTCCCAACTGGACACACGTCACACAGGACATAACGACAATCTAATTAGTTGCACTGCTTCCCAACAATGAGCTGTAACACTCTACTATTAATGCCCGAATCTAGAATGTTCGGTCTGTCTCCCTCACCCTTTAAATGTCTCCATCACGTGCACGAAGCAAACTCTTCAACTCCTCAACCCCTAGTAAGAGTACTCGAGCAGTGTTACCCATTTTGTTTCCGTTGACCCGTAAGAGGGTCTCGAGAAGTTCTTGTGATAGGTCACTTTATAATTTACTCCTTGATTAAGAGGAGCGGGTAATTTTTATACCCTAATAGAGTAGAACATGTGGAAAGCCATCCAACGGCCCACGATTGACCCTTCACGAACCCCCTGGGTGAATTGCCCTACAGAATGAACCGATACTCTTCTCTTCCATCATAACCTCCTTGTTTGTAACCTGTATTAACAAACACATTAATATTTATAAGCTTTCTTAATTTAGTTATTTGGTAAATAAATGGATATTAGGATTATTTTATGTTTTTATTTAGTTGATTTCGGTTTTTAATTTAAAACGAAATATTGGTGGGTGTCAAAATTAACAAATATAAATTTTTTATTCAAAAATATTATATTTGTATATAATAGTGAGCAATTTCTAATACTAGTAATAATTATAATTTTTTAGTAAAAAACAAATAATTAAAAATAAAGGAAGTTTTAAAATTGAAAATTAAAGTTAAAAACAAGTAATCTACTAAAAAAATTTAAAATATATTTTGGCAAATTAAAAAAAAGTCATTCACCTACAACTACTTCCCTCCTTACCTATACATTCCCCAGCTCTCATTTTTCTCGTTTGTTTGAAGATTGGATTTGATTTCCATTCCATTTCACAATAATTTGGCAAGGTTAGCCTTCATTTCAACTTTTGTTCATACCGATTAATTTTTTTAACCAAGCAGAGTTTTAACATTTCATTCAAATTCGTTTGCCTAAATTAATTAAACAACCAAGCCTAAAACAACAAAAGTGTGATCTCCTTATATATTGTTAAACCAATAATATTTAAAAATAAATTTTTTATATGATTCTTGGATGAAAAATGTCTCTGAAAATAATAATTAAAATGCTTTGTTAAAAAATAATTAAAATATTAGTATTTTGTGTGGAATTCAATTTTTTTTTTGAAAAATATGAATTTATTTGCTATTTAAAAAATAGATGTTGCTTTTTAAATTTTATAAGATTAAATATTTGAGTGTTTAGTAAAGAAATATTTGTAATTAACAAAACTATGGCAAGTGTAAAAATAAAAGATAAAAAAATCTTTGATATATTAGCCAACTATAAAAATAAAAGTTTCTAAAAAATATAATAAATAAAAATTAAAATAAAAAAATTACTAAAATAAAAAATTCTAAAATTTGAAAGTTATGAGATAATTTCCTAAAATGAAAAGTTTTGAAGAATAGTCAAATTTGTCTAATGAACTTCCTCCTTGCATATTTTGATCTCAGCAATGTAATGAGATAAATTAAAATGATTAGAAATAAAGTTTTGGACAAAAAAATTGAGCTTTCATTTTATTTGACACACCTTACTTTTAGTGATTGAACCATTAGGCGAAACAAATTCTTGTGAATTATTCGTTGATTTTCCATGGTTTGCATCACTAAGCTCCTCCAAATCTAGTACACATTTTTTTTCCATTTTTCCTTAAATCACTCCCCTTTTGTTATTTTCTTTTGGATTTTTAGTTTTTTAAATGATTATGCGAGGTTGCTTTGTAAACTCAAGAAAAGAAGAGACTAGAATTGGGTTTGGATTGGAGGGTTAAAAGTAAGGAATGAGATGTTCTTGCTGAAGAGAAGGTTGAGAAATTAGGTTTAGTAAGGTTGTTGTTTCTTGTTTAGGACTTTTTGTTTTTTGAATTGATATGTTTACCAAGTTGTATAATTTTCATGAAAAAATTTAAAAATATTTTAAATTATAGGTTTTAAAATTATTTATATCTATATTTTTTTAGTATAAGATCAAATTGACACAATATATAAATATTAAAAAGTTAAATTTGTTACTATGATAATTTTAGAACTTCATATCACCTTCTTGTTACCTTATTAACAGTTTTTATCATACTGATAACATAAATGAATCATAAAAGATAATCATAACTAATTAAATGAGTATTTATAACTTTTTTATGATTGATTGATAAAAAATGAAGTTAAGAATAATTGGGTAACCTATTATTAATTTACTTAATTTTCTTTTTGCTTGAATTATTAAACAAACATATCTTAGTTTCGTGTGACCTTGCAAATGTTAGGGCTTTAGAAGTTGTAGGAGACGAATAAGTCACCGAGAAATAATATAGGAGAGATTTATGTTCCTCTCTTTAACCTTTTTCGGGCAAGAAAAAATAGCTCATAGTAAAGAAGATGTCAATTAAAGACTAATACGGGTACCTCAACATGTAATTTTATCTTAAAGACTAATGCAAAGATCAATTGCCACTTCATCACTTTGTCAAAAATTTCATGCATGTTGATTATACGATTTATTTTGTGAGTGTTAATGACCCAGCCACAACATTTGCCCCAATAAAATTTCAAATAATTTTGTATTTGGAAAAAAAATGAATTTTATTCTGTAAAGGGCTAAGAAGAAAATGAATTTTTTTTTTTATTCAAACACATTTCACCTTGTTATATTAAGACAAGGGAGGAAGGTAGAAAAACATTGTAAGGCAAATACGATTTGTTCATTAAAGAGTTCTTTCCTCTTTTTTCTGGATAATTTATTCTTTGCACCATTGAACATCATTAGTATTATATTTTCTTTTCAAGTTAGTTATGGTTATCTTACATAAAAGTGTAATTAAATTTTAGAATTTTTATTATAACGTGTAGAAGGAGTTACACAAAATGAGCAAAGAGCACAGCGGTGTTCTACGAGCATGGGAGAGCACCATGCGTAAAACACAAGCAGCAAAAAAGCGTGCAAACAACATTTTTGGGATAACATCTATGGCAAATGTAACTAATAATGATCTAGAAGATGATACTGATAAAGGTGTTAGCATATCTGGGGAAGCGTACTTTGCAGAGAAAATTCTTTCAAATGGGGATTATTATACAGGGCAATGGTATGATAATTTTCCTGATGGACAAGGGAAATATTTGTGGACTGACGGGTGTATGTATTTAGGAGAGTGGCATAAAGGGAAAACTATGGGGAAGGGAAGGTTTAGTTGGCCCTCGGGTGCTAGTTATGAAGGGGAGTTTAAAGCTGGATATATGGATGGAAGTGGCACATATATTGGATCCAATGGAGATACCTATAAGGGAAAATGGGTGATGAACATGAAACATGGTCATGGCATCTTGAATTATTCAAATGGAGATTGTTATGATGGAGAATGGCGTCGCGGTTTACAGGAAGGGCATGGAAAGTATCAATGGCAGAATAAAAACTATTATATTGGAGAGTGGAAAAATGGTGTAATTTTCGGCAAGGGGACTTTTGTGTGGAGTAATGGGACTACGTATGATGGCTATTGGGAAGATGGAATGCCAAAAGGAAATGGAACTTATCAATGGCCAGATGGTAGTTTTTATGTAGGGAATTGGAGTAAAGATCCAGATGAACAAAATGGGACATATTACCCTTCAGAGTCTTCCTTAGCTGCAAATCTTGAATGGGATCCTACAACAGTGTATAACGAGTTAGCTGGTTGCAAGATTTGTGTAGGAGAAAGGGTTTCAATTATGCCATCCCAAAAGAGATTGGCAACATGGTATTCATCAAAGGGTGGGGATAAGCCTAGAAGAATGTCGGTTGATGGGAGGGTAAGTGTAGGTGTAGAAAGGCCATTAGATAAAATGAGCCTATGGGAGAATGATGGTAATAGCAATGGTCTGAGACAAGTTAGAAGAGATTTGGATTGTGAGTTAATAGGTATAAATGATGCAAATCCTAAGTTTAACCTTGGGTTGCCCTTGAAAGCACCCAAACTAGAAAAAAGACAAGGAGAAACAATATCTAAAGGTCACAGGAACTATGAACTTATGCTTAATTTGCAATTGGGAATCAGGTGATACTATTCTGCTATTTCTTTAACTTGTTTTTCCCCATTTAATATTTAAATGTTCATTAATTGTGCTAATACTTATTATTAATTCAATATACAATGTTATTCTATAAAATTCTCAACATTAAGTAATGGTTTTACTTTAATAAAAATGATAATTCATTAGAGTACAATTAATAACTATGTTTTGCCACATTTCATATCTAAACCTATGACCTAACTACATATGTGAATAGAGAAATTATAAATTCTATTAAAATAACATTTTTTTTTCTCTCATATTAATTTTTCATGAAATTACATTTTTTTTCCTTTTTAGCTTTTATCAAAATTTCCAAATTTAAACATGTGATAATCATTTATAGTGTGATGTGAAGTTTACTTACTACAAATATTTGGAGTGAGTACACAGGCATTCTGTAGGAAGACCCGCTCCAGCAACAAGTTTTGATCTTAAGGCATCAGCATTTGACCCCAAGGACAAAATTTGGACTAGATTTCCTCGAGAAGGCAGTAAATACACTCCGCCACATCAATCTTATGAGTTTAGATGGAAGGATTACTGTCCAGTAGTATTCAGGTTAGATAAATTACTTGCCATATAAATTAGAATTGAAATTTCTCTTCCAAATCCCTCAAGCACACTTTAAATATTGTAAACTATTTTATAATATGTAATCATAATACTTCCCACAAAAGAAAACCAAAATAGTTCTTTTTTTTATACATTAAAAAAGAAAGAAAAATACCTTGCTTGATTCTTTAGGTGTCGAGTTATCATCTAAGGATTCTCAAATCGTGCATACTAAGTAAATTCATATTATCATTTGGGTAAAGGACATTGAGAAAATTATTCAAGGTAGACCCTGCAGATTACATGATTTCTATTTGTGGGGACAATGCACTCAGGGAACTATCTTCCCCGGGTAAAAGTGGTAGCTTCTTTTATCTAACAGACGATGATCGGTACATGATAAAGACAATGAAGAAATCAGAAGTGAAAGTAAGTTTTATTTCCTCATATCTAATCTATAATATTTTAAAACCCATCTAAATTATTTCACATCTACTTGAATAACTTTATTAATTTGTTCTTCAGATGTTTTTAAGGATGCTTTCAGCCTATTATAACCATGTTCGATCTTTTGAGAATACTTTAGTGATAAAATATTATGGCTTGCATTGCGTAAAATTGCCTGGAACAACTCAAAAAAAGGTTAGTAACTATTTTTTTCCTAAAAATTCGATAATAATAATTTAGTACAAAAAAATTGCATTGACAGATCTTTTATAGGTTGTAGTAAAATCAATTTCATATAATTATAATAGTTCTAAAAGTACACAAATGATAGGTTGAACTATCCAGGTACGGTTCATTATCATGGGGAACCTCTTACGGTCAGACTATACAATTCATAGGCGATTTGATTTGAAAGGATCTTCTTTAGGGCGCATAACAGAGAAGAATGAATTTGAGACGGATAATACTACTATACTTAAGGATCTTGATTTGAATTTCATATTCAAATTACAAAAAGCTTGGTATCAAGAGTTTTGTTGGTAAATATAATTTCTCTTATATTTTTTTTTCTTTCTAGATACTTTCTTAGAGTAGCTTAATAATTAGAGGCACAGTTCGAATAGTTATCTTATCTCTATAGAGCTTAACTCAGAGAATGAATCCAGTAAACAATTAGCACACTATGCTTAATGATTACAACCCAAAACTACTCAAAAACTCAAGGTAAAAGCAACTTCACAATGTACAATTGTTTGCATTTACTTTTTTCCAAGATAACTTATATACAACTAAAAGTAACACTCTAGTAAAACCTATAAAATAAGAGATAAAATGTCCACAATATATTACCAAAGTGAATTTAGAGAAAAGACTCAAAGCACAAGCTAAACTAAGCCATTCAACACCCTTATATAGACAAAGTTCATCTTGTTCTTTGCTTAGATAACTATATCCCAACAGTTTGAAATTTGAATTGCTTTTAATTAATCATCAGATTACCTTTGATTTAAAAAATGTGATAAGACTTTTGAAACCTCCCTTTTTGGTCGCTTGATCTTTTTGAAATAAAAGAGTCTTTGTAAGACTCAAACTCTTCAAACTCTTTCAAATTTAACTATTAGTTTATCAAATACTTTGTATAGTTTTATCTAGTTCCTTCTTTACAATTATTTTCATATTTCTTATCTATCTTATATTTACAAAAATCAATTCTTAAAACATTACAAGTAAAATTGCAATTAAGTAATATATATATATATATATATATATATATATAAACTTTTACATTTTCTCTATTGAATCTCATGTTGTAACATTGAAAGCGATAGTTTTGCAATAGCCAATACTGCAACAATATCTTGATTTGGCATTTTGACAAAATTCTGCAATGAAAGATTTTTTTATAATACAACCATTAGTAAAATAAATAAGTAAAGAAACAATATAATTATATACCATGCTTCCCTTATCAATATGCTTTTGCAATTGTCAATCATAAGGCAAAAACATGCATTTCCAATGCATAAAAATATCATGCATTCCAAATGCACCAAAAGCATAAATATGCAGAATTTATCAAGCATCCTATTTATTACCAAATATAAGTTAAATTTTTTTCAAGAATTCACTAGAATAGCTGATATATTTGTTGCTAGTTGCAAAGCTTTCTCCCCCTTTTTGGCAATAATGCCAAAGAACTCACTAAGTGTTGTTTTGGAGATCAATAAAAGGCTAGTCATCCTTAAATTCTTCTAAAGTAACCTTTGAAGGTCTTGTCTAATAGAAACAATTTCTGCCCTAAGGAGACCAGTTACTTTATCCTTCTAAAAAGTTGTTAATGGTTGAATAGAAGGTGTTGTATATGCTTTTGTAACATTAGATGTGTCAAAAAATTTTGATTTCTCATTAGAAAAAAATATCATTAACATGTCTTCTATGAAGCAACTTATTGTCAATTCTGATTAGCTTAGGTTTGCTAGTAAAAGTCTCTTCCTCCTCCTCCTCCTTCTTCACTTTCTTTTGCTTTTTGAGAATTTGATAGATTAGAGAATGAAATGGTAAAAATTCATGATCTATCTTAGGCTCACCATTCTTCATTATATTTTTGAAGATCTATTCTCTAAGATAAAATGGCACCACAGTTCTTACTTTAAACAACACTCGACCAAGTTTTTTATAGATAGTAGAATTTTAAACAGTTAAAAACCAATTTGCCTGCATGAACCTTATGCACTAGCTTTTAAATGTCTTAAAAGCTTTTTATTTCTCTTTGAAAAAATCACCCAAGTAAAGTGTGAGAAATCATTTAAACAAACAAATGCATACCTCTTTTCCCCGATGTTTTTAATTTGCATAGGCCTTATGAGATCCACGTAACACAACTTCAATGGTCTTGTTGTAATGATTTGTTGCTTGCCTTTGATGCACTCACCAAAAGGATTGGTAATGGCTAAGCTTAGGCAAGCCTCAATAGATAGCTTCGTGTTTAACAATTATTTGCAAGCTTCTATAATTGGCATGCCCAAGTCTTTGATGCCACAACTCTAGCTCATTAAAGTTTAATCACATGTACTTTGGTTATCACTATATACTAGTTATTGAAAGATCTTTCCTCTTTCATCAAGTGTTGATTTTCTAAATTTAAGTCCTCATACCCATATTTGGTGAAGTTAACAAGACGTACATAAGCTGATACCAATTAGGTTGGCCTTGAGTCTTTCCACCACATGAACATTTTTAAGTTCAAGAATCCTTTCGATATTAAGGGTTCCTCTCCAACAATTTTTCTCTTTCTACCATCACTAAAAGTTTACTTTCCTATATCACAAATTTATAAGTCTTTCAAATATCGTCCATCACCTGCAATGTGAAGAGAGCAACCACTTCCAAAAAACCAAATCTCCTCAATAGTAACCTTCAAAGAAGTATGTGCCATTAGCACATTGCTCATTTTGTTTTATCCAAACCTGTTTTGTTGCACTCTACATGTTTCATGTTATGTTGTAACACTAAATTTAACAAATCTAAACTTTTTCCATCCACAATCATTCATCTTTTTGTAGTAGTATGGACTATTATGTTCTACTACCCCAAAATAATGGCAAATGATTCTTTTGGATGCCTTTTTTTGTCCCATAATAAGAAGAAAAAAAAAACCTCTTCTTTAATCTTGAAAAAAACTATAGGTGATAAAAGTTTCTTACTAGTATGTCTAAGTCCTTTATGACATGGTTCAAACATTCTCTTAGCTACCAAAATCTCATCAAATTTCATGCTTTAATTACCAATTTTCCTAGAAAGCTTTGGAAGCTTCCAATTATTGCTCTATTGCCTTTAGCGTAGCATATTTTTGAGCTATGATCTCATCATTCTCTTGTTTAAAGATGAAATCCATGGTTTCTTCTTTAAGGCTAGCAACTTCCTTTCTCATGGACTTATTAATCTAGTACATCATTTCTCATTTGCCCATCCTCATCAATATTTGAATATTCTTTTATAATTGTTGAGAGCTTATTACAACATGAGATACAACATATGTGAATGATACATAGTTGTTCATTTGATCTTTTAAGAGCTTATTACAACATGAGATACAAAATATGTGAATGATACATAGTTGTTCATTTGATCTTTTAAGAGCTTATTACAACATAAGATATAACATATGTGAATGATACATAATTGTTCAATTGATCTTCATCTGGATTACAATAATCACGCTCTGATTCTTCATTACTCTATGTTACAGTAGGAGATCTTTGTTTATTCTTAATATTTTTAGCACATTTTGATTGAATATGACGAAACCTTTTGCATTCATGATACTAAATATCCATTCTCTTAGGTTTAACTCTTTCATCTTTCAAAATTTGTTTTCCTTTTTTGCAATTTCCACTCTTCTCAATGGATTAGTTACTCTCCTTCTTGATAACTTTTTAAATTTCTGTTGTAATTTTTTGTTCACAAAGCAAGTTCTCTCCAAGTTCCTCAACAGAAGTAGTTGTTGGATTTAATCTTGTAACAATTGATTGAACATTGAATGCTATGTTCTTTTCAGCCTTCACCTTATCCCTATTCTATTCTTCCAGATTCATTTCAAAGAATCTCAGTGAACTAATGAGTTTATTAAGTTTGAGGGTAGTTATATTTTTAGCTTCCTTAATTTGATGTAACCTTGATAACAAACTTTTCAGGCTAAGAATGAAAAAAAATTCTATACAAGTTTAACATTAGAAAATCTTTCACCAAGGCAAAGAAAACTTTTTTAGAAATTTCACTGAGATGAATATAAAATTATCAAACTTGGTTGTAAGAATTTAAAGTTTTGACAAATAAATTGATGTGTTCCGTTCATGTTGTTTTCGCATACTAGTCCAAGCATCCTTTACACTCTTATACATTAAAATGATCTTGAATTGCTCCATGTCTACATCATTAAAGATGGCATTTAGTGCTTTAGAATTACTATTAGCATCGTTTTCTTCATGAGCTATGTAATCTTCTACAGGAGGAGTTGTTCCATTAGTATTAGTTGCAACATGATGTGCCCGTCCCATTTCAGTAGACCTCCGAGCCTTCTCATCAAGGGACTTTATAAAGAACTTATTCTAGCATTCCAATAGGCATAATTTGATAAACCAATCAACAAGGTTGGATGAGAGGTTGAACTACCTTTATTCATTTCCTCCATAGGTGTAAACCAAATTCAAGATTCCCTTCAAATATATTTAAATAAAACTTCTAATACCAATTGAAAAAGTACACTAGTTTATATGTGTTGCAATTTTTTGTTGAAATAGGTGTTGCAACACTTGTTTGAATGAAAATTTGGAACAATTTGAAATAGAACATATAAGTAAAGTTGGAAACCAAAATTGTTTACACTGTTCGAATAATTACCTGACCTTTGTGAGGCCTAGATTAGAGAATGAATTCACTAAATAATTATTATAGTACACTCAATGATTAAAGACCTAAACTATCTATAAATTCAAACTAAAAACAACTTCACAGTGTATAATTACTTGCACTCACTCTCCCTAATAGCCTCTCAAACAAGTGAAAATAACACTCCAATAAAATCTATGAAATAAGAGATAAAGTGCCCACAATATATTCTCAAAGTGAACTGATATAAAAGACTCAAAGCACAACCTACTATTCTATAGCCTTTATACAAGCAAGTTCATGTTGTTATTTCCTAAAATAACCATATCCAAATGATTTTAATCTCTTTGGAATATAAGAACCCTTGTAAGACTCAAACTCTTCAAAGTCTTTCGAATTTAGTTACCAATTTATAAAAGAAATTGTATAGTTTTAACTAGTTCCTTATTTATTATTATTTTCTATATTTTCTTGTCTATCTCAAATTTAAAAACTAAATTATTACAATATTACAAGTCAAATTGTCTATCAAATAAGATATATATTGACTGTTGCAACATTGAATGCAACAATTTTTTGTAAAAACCAATGGTGCAACATAAAGTATCAAATAAGCAAAGTCATATATATATTGCACTAGTTTTGGTTCTAAATTTCTATTTTTTTTTATTTTCTTATTTTGCTTCAAAATCCTTTCAACCATGGATTATAAATTCTAAAGATGCTTTGTAACTTGTTTTCCTTTAATTTTTTTTCTAAGATTAATTGATTATTTATCTTCGCAGGCAAATAGACAAAGATTGTGAGTTTCTTGTACAAGAAAGAACTATGGACTATAGTCTTTTAGTGGGTCTTCATTTTAGAGAAATATCAACTAATGGGGAGCTAATTCCTTGTCAAAGACATACTTCCTCCGGTTAACTTTCATCTTCTTATAAGATTTTACATAGTCAAATAACCTTTCATAAGATTAATTAAGTGCATTCTTTTCCATTCATCTACACTTTGTTCCATATTCTTTAACAAGTGTTACTTTCTCTCTTTTAGGAAATTCTGAGAATGAATCGACTGATCATATTTCTAGAACAAATGCAGACCAACTTCTTTTGGACCCTAAAAGGTGAAATATTTTCATGTTTAATTATTGACTAGTATTTCTAATTATTTAAACCATGTGTTAACCATAGCTCATGATCTCTAGTTTAGTTCATACTTAATTGTAACAAGTGAAGCATATTTTTCAAAAGGCAAAGTGTTTTAATCCTTCAAGTGCAAACAAGTTGAAGATATTTCAAGTATCATATGTTTTCAACCAAAAAAGAAAAGAAAAGGGTATGTTAGTATTTGTTTTGTTGAGCTATATAATACTTTTTTAAGATAAAAATGAAAGAAATTCTTCTTCTAACTTAATTGATTGATTTGATTATTTTTACTTTATTTCATTCTCTACTCAAGAAAACATTACATCAAAATATAGTTCCCGTTTTAATTTTTTTTAAAAAAATTTGATATTGTTATTTGGTTACATACCTTATTATTATTTTTTATAACTATACTGAGAATACTTCTAAGAGTTTGTAGATCATTTGCTATAAACTATTATAAGGATAGACCTGTTTCATTTTGACCAATCAAATCATAAACTTGAATTGTATTAATTCATCAAGGTTTAGTAAACCATTTAACTTGAAGATTAATGTATTTTCTTTATAGTTTAAACCTTGTCTCAATGTTTATTTAAAAACAGATAATTGTTTGTCATAAAAATAAAGACTATGAAATATATATTACACAGTTAAATTTAATGGCTTTTTGGTTTGTATTACTCTAAACTTCCAAAACCTTGAATGCCACAATCCTTGTCGTTGGATTAAATGAAAAAGGTTTTTTCATTTTAATATTAAAAATTAATTGAACATTGCAGGTGGGCTAGCGTCAAGCTAGGTAGTAACATGCCAGCAAGGGTAGAAAGAACTATACGAAAACCTGAACTTGAATTACAACTTGTGGGAGAACAAACAGGGGAGTGTTATGAAGTTATAATGTTCTTTGGCATCATTGACATACTTCAGGATTATGATATTACCAAAAAACTTGAACATGCATATAAATCCATTCATTATGACCCTACTTCAATATCAGCTGTGGATCCAAAACAATACTCTAAACGATTTCGTGACTTTATATTTAAAGTTTTTGCTGAAGACACTTAGCAAGTTTCTACTATGAAGAGGAGGCATGATGTTGTCTTCCATGAGTCACTATGTTGAGTTAGATATATATTTTAAGGTATGCCTCATTTATCACAAACGATTGTTGTAATAGCCTTTGTTATCAATATCATGTCATGTAATTCAAAAGCAACAAATAGTGGAGGTTGAGTTTTTCCTTTCATGTCTTTCATTATTATATACGTTATATGAATGTCACGTATTTTAGCAAAAACGTCGATTACATTGTAGCCAGAGTTTAAGTAAGTTCTAAACATAAACCCTTTTTTATCATATTCTTTTATAGAACATTCTGATGCATGTCTTGTTAGGTTATGGTATGAGTTGTAGTCGTAAGCTAGAACAACAAGAAGAAAAATAAGCATAAAAGAGTTGTTTGCATTTTGGACTTAACGTATGTCTGTAAATCCTTACTTAGAGAATCAATTGACTAAAATTAATTTTGTAATAAGAACTTAAAATTTAAGCCCAACCCCTTCCCTCTTAAGTAGTAGCTTCACCTTTGTACATTTTAGTTTGATTCTCACACCTTACTATTTTTATAACTTAGGAGGTGCTTTAATCATATTATTCAAAGATGACACTCTCTCAACTAAACAATTTCCAAATGAACAAATTTCAACTCAAAATATCCTCATTTTCAACTTTATACAAAATTCAATCTATTCTATGTTTCAATAAAAGTTTTGGATGGTCTATGTTATCCCTCATCTCCAATTTGTATGCACCATCTATCCTTCATTCAACACTGATAGTTTATCTTACCCAATCTTCATTTCAAGATAGCAATGAAATCTTTAAAAGTCACATGACTTTTCTCTACTTAATATTCACAATCTTTGAATAAAATAAATGTTCTTGCATCGTTTATCGTTGAAGCTCATGAAGAATTTTTATACACATACCTGTACTTAAGTATAAATACATAATTTTTTCCTACGTTTTATAAGATAGAAAAACTATAAACACTGCATCAAAAACTGCTAACTAAGAATCAATATTGTGCCCTTAACATTTGCACAACATATATTTGTCCCTTTGACATTTTTGACACAACTTAATTAGTAGTAAAATACTGAAAGGTAATGAGAAATTGAAATAAGTAAGGAAATTTGCAAATCCTCATTACAAACTTTAATATAAACAACCACCTACAAAATAAAGTAATGAAAATATTGTAGCATATCAATTTTCCTCTTATGGATACTGAGTAGAAGAGAGTTAAAAGGAAGTCCAATTCAGCTCAAAGATTCATCAAGTTTCTAGCCAATTGTGCTCATGCCAATGTATTTGTGGCACCTGATGTTGGCATGATAACTTCCTCACCAACAAACTCTTTTTCAATTTCTTCAGCAACTAGAGCTTTTATAAAATAATTTCTAGAAAAAAAAAGAGATATTTCACGAAAAGAGTTATGTAAATGAAAAAAGGGATTATACTTTCCTTTTTCTTTCTTTTCTGTTCAATTGGATTACTTCATTTGCTTTGGCTCTTTTTTCCTTTCAAGGAACTTTGGCTCTTTTTTTATTCGATCACGAAAATGGTAGATGTGGTCCCTCACTAACAGTATACCTGAGAGCAGGGGATTACCACTCAAAGTCAGAATAGAATTACGTAAGCATAAATAAAAAAAAAAAAAAAGGGGAGCGAAAGCGAGGAAGTAGACAGCAGGGGAGAGGAGTGGAGAAGCGGGTGGCTTGGCTGCTCCACCCATTTTTGTTTTGTTTATCTTAACTCCAAAATCCACATTTCTTTTATCTTCCTCCAAATCCACAAAAATTTATACTTCCCTATCTCTATCTCTTTCTCCATCTCTCTCCTTTCCCCCACAATCATGGCTAACCTTCATTCTCTATCTCCCGTTCTTCACCCTACTTACCGCTTCTCCTCTGACAATGGATTGCTGCTCGTCGACTTCGTCGGTTTGTACTGTAAATCCAAACCTACTACCAGGCGGAGGCTTCCCCTCTCCCTCAATACTCGGACTATGCGCCGCTTTTCAACCTCCGCCGCCAATAATTCTGTTAGGGCCGTTCTTGATCATCTTCCAACTACTACTACTACTACTACTAGTACTAGTACTACTACTACTACTTCCGTTTCTTCTGCGTCTGATCATCGATCATCCGCTCCTCAACCTAAGGTGGAGTTTTCCACTCTCAATCAATCATATATTTCTACTATTTAACGTTTAAACTCAAACCTTTGGTTTTGACTTTTTTTTTTCAGTACAATGGCTCATTTGTTTATTTACATAAAAAAACAGAAAGCGACTACTGCCGTGAACCAAAAGCCCCCTTCATTAATTCAAATTTAAAACATGTTTTTTACCTTTTCTTAAAAAAGATGATTGTATAATCATACGAGTTGGTAGCTGATTTTTTTTTCTTGAAAGTAAAGTTAGTAGTAAAGAAACAATTAAAACCGTTCATTGTTAATGAGGAGTTAAATCAAATTAAATAAAGTTTGGATTCTGGAAGCTAGAAATTTTGTTTTAAACATATCAATTTTTTAGTTTTTCATATAATGCCATGTATTTTTGTTGTCTGAAGGCCACGAAATTTCACAGATTAACCAACACAATTTTTGGTGTAATAAACATATCATGCTTACTAAATGTTTAAACTTGGAGCCCTTTCTTAAAGCTCAAGTTTCAATGGTTACAATGACCAAAGCTTATTTGAATTGAAACTTGAATACTAGTTTTTCTTTTCATTTTTTTTGTATGAATTGATTAATAAGATTGGTTTTGAAATACACCACCTTGCTGCCTTGATTCCTCGGACACTAAATTTGGAGTCATATGCTGTATTAAGATGATAAATGGTCGTGAATATTTTATATGATATTCTAGTGAAAGAAGTTTTTGGAAATTTATTTGAAGTTACTGACGGAAGGTCTGCTATGAATTATTGCATTTGCATGCCTTTTTCTTGTTGCTCTTGCTTCTGGGGCTACTTCTTGCTTCCCCTTGTTCTTCAGATGATTTTATACAGACTTATGAAGTTGTCTGGGACAGGATATCCAATGATTGCCAGTGTGTCCCTTCTTGCTTTTGATGTTAGAACTATTTTGATACTTCTTTAAGAGGTCTGTTAGAACTATTTTGATACTTCTTTAAGAGGTCTTATCTTTACACATTGAATTTTGGGAAAGAAATGGTTAGCAAACTAGAATCATATATGGCTTCATAAATCACAAATCTGTACTCATCGGCAATATACACCCAAAAAGCAAAAAAGAAAAGCTTGCAGGGAGTGCCTGCTGCAATTACGAATTCAGGATATATATTGTACTTGAATGATGACTGCAATTACGAATTCATGGACTAAAAGTAATTAAAAGTGTACATGTGTAATACCTTATTATCTCAACTTCCTGTGCTAGTCGCATGCATAGCAGTAGCATAGTCTGCAATTCCTCAGAATTTGTGGTGTATGGTGAGCGAGGATTCCGACCCCCTTGTTTATTTGAGAAACTAAGTTCTATGTCACATTCTTGCTTTTCAGAATTTAGTAGAGAGTGCATTTTTCATGATCAGTTGGTCTTCTTGTAGTGGCAGACATACTATTTTGCCTTTTAGCTAGAGGGTCATGGTTCTAGGCTTGTCTTTATTGCTTTCTTCTTTTCTTTTTGTCAAGAATTTACTAGTTTTTGTTAAGTATAGAGTTACTGCTGATAGCAACTTGGTGACAGAATTAGGAGTGCAAGGTTTTAGAGCATGGAGCCCTATTAGTATTAGGATGCAGTAAGTTCTTTGTTTCTACTGATACAAATTTGGTTTTACTTATTTTCTATTTAGAAAATCTTCCCTGACTTTCTCAAGGTTTATTTCTTGTAGCATTCTACTGTGCCTTAGATGACAATATGATAAATCGATAACCTTTAATGTGTCCTATCGAAGATCTTCTTCATCTTTCATTGCTCAGTATGATTCCCAAATGTTCATTGGCTGAACATCGATAAAGCTTGATATACCATAAGAGGAGTATCTGACTATTAACAGCTTATGTTGGTGTAGCCCATACTTTTCTGTGTCATAGGTGAAGTCACTCATCTTTTTGAGTACCTAGGGAGCATGTTAAGTTCGGTTACCTTATGATATGTATAATCAAGGTATGAAGGTCAAAGAGTGATGTTGCTATCACAGAGTTGTTATCTTCTCCCCTTATTACTGCTTGAAGAAATAAATGATCCCTGGCATTTGAAAATTTATTTTTTAATAACCCCTTTTACTTGGTGTTGGTTTCTGTATCTTTTCTCCTGGTTCTACTTCAAGATGGTATGGAAAACATTTTTTTTTTCTAGGATTCAGTGGGGATAATTGAAGTAGGAATGCACTTGACTTCTAGAACACCAATATGTTATCTTTCATTGAAAATTGTTGCCATAATTTTCATTTCCTTTTTACTTTCTTCATCTTTGTGACCATTGATGAGTTGTTTCGTGTGTTCACTTTTCTCTTCTTATGATCTGAATTTTATATAGGTTGCAAATTTAGAGGATATAATATCAGAAAGAGGTGCTTGTGGAGTTGGATTCATTGCCAATTTGGAAAATAAAGCATCGCATGGAATTGTTCAGGATGCTCTTACAGCTCTTGGTTGCATGGAGCATCGTGGGGGTTGTGGAGCAGATAATGATTCTGGTGATGGTTCAGGATTGATGACCTCAATCCCTTGGGATCTGTTTGACAGCTGGGCTGCAAATCAAGGGATGGCATCCTTTGATAAGATGCACACTGGTGTTGGGATGGTTTTTCTTCCCAAAGAAGATAGCCTTATAGAAGAAGCCAAAAAAGGTAATTATTTACTTTAATTACATCAACTGTTTGATTTACTGTTCTTCCTAAAGTTGGGGCACATGTATGAATGAATTGTATTGATGCTTTAATTTTGTATATTATTCAGGTATGAGTGAAGCTTTTGTTCTTTCATGTAGTTGTAGAACATCATGAGTGGGATTGGTTCTGATAAATAAGGATTAAAGATACGAGTGAGAGCTTGCTGTATTCAAAGGGTTTTGCTGGTGTGGATTTGTCTAGAGTTTTGACCGTGTAGGGTTTCAAATAGAAATTAAAGGAGATCTTTAAGAAGGGAAGAAGAAACTAGTTTTGATGCTGTGGGTTCTGGTTTTTTTGATGTGAGCATTAACTTTAATATATTCCTAGTCACTTTGGAAATACACAGAGGTAGAGATTGGAAAAATACTAATTTATCCTAATTAGATTGACAAAGAATTGTTAAATTTATTAGCTTTAGGAATTAAACCCAGTTAAGTACCTTAATAGCCAATATAAGACAACCATGATTGAGGTCTGTACCAGCATAACTTAAAATGATGAATATACCCCCGTATAGTGACATGATTGAATGGAGAAATTAATGCACCAATGATCAATTTAAAACCATAGAAACTTTCTCTTGGACCAAAAGGACATGCTATTGAAGAGCCCTTGACTTCTCCCCTTCACTTCCAGAGAGGATTTATATGATCAAACTTTTGATGCACCATTAATGTGGAATCCAAACACAATGCTTTCTTTGAGAGCCTCTTTGAACATTTGTGAAACTTGTATTTCAGTAATAGTTGAATTTTGAAATTTAATATCTTGTGATTCATTTTTCCTTTCTATCGTTGTATTTATTTTGGAACTAAGATAAGGAATTAGTACTTAACTACAGATGAAACCAATGAAATGGATGCAGAACTAAATTCTGTTAATATTTGTTATCCAAAGGTTTAGGAGATATAAACTCATTTTGATTTTCTTTCACTTTCTTCATATGCCAATTCTTATTTAAATTTGAAGTAAAGAGCATACTTGTTTCCTGACCCATATTATTCTATAAGCTATTGTTATGGCCTTGGGCCGATAAAGTAGTCATAGGCCAGTTTAATTATATATAAGGATTCAGTTCCAAATTGATTAAACATCTTTGAAGGGACTTTCTAATGCAGTTTAATCACTTAGTAGCTTTTCTGAAACTCACATCTCCTTATTATTACCGCTAGTTTTATGGCTTTTCTTAGCTTTCATCACATATAAAGAATGTTAATCATGTGGAAATAAATTTTCTCATTTTTGTACAATATAGTCTCATTTCTGTTTCATTGTGATCTAGTCTGTCTTTTACATGTCTATTCTTGTGTTTGACTAATTCTTATTGCTTCTGTAGTTATTGTAAATACTTTTAGACATGAGGGTCTTGAGGTGCTTGGATGGAGGTCTGTTCCTGTAAATACATCAGTGGTTGGTTTTTATGCAAAAGAAACCATGCCCAACATACAGCAGATATTTGTTAGAGTTGTCAAGGAAGAGAATGTTGATGATATTGAACGGGAACTATATATCTGCCGGAAATTGATTGAAAGAGCAGCAGCCTCAGAGACTTGGGGAAGTGAGCTTTATTTCTGTTCTTTGTCCAATCAAACCATTGTTTACAAGGGCATGCTTCGTTCAGAAGTTCTTGGGTTATTTTATTCTGACCTTCAGAATGATCTTTATAAGTCTCCATTTGCCATTTATCACCGAAGGTATAGCACAAATACTAGTCCTAGATGGCCTCTTGCTCAACCAATGAGGTTTCTTGGTCATAATGGAGAGATCAATACCGTACAGGTTAGTTTCGCTGTAAATTTCAAGTTTGTCTAATAATATTATTTCCATTATGACAAATATGATTAATGAGCCATGTTTGTTCTCTCTGTCCTACTCTGAACCTTATGCAGGGGAACTTGAATTGGATGCAGTCTCGTGAAACCTCATTGAAGTCCCCTGTTTGGCGTGGTAGGGAAAATGAAATTCGCCCTTTTGGTAACCCAAAGGCATCTGACTCGGCAAATCTTGATAGTGCAGCTGAAGTATGGGCTTTAAACTTAATTAATGTTTTAGCATACTATTGAAATTATACTAGATCATGATTGGTGAACCTAGAGCATAGCTCTGATGGTTCACTTACTTATCTCAGGGGACGTGGATTCTGCAAGTTCGATCCCCAGCACATGCAAATTCACCTCCTTAATTCCCTTAGGCCTTGACCTTCTTTTTACCAAAATAAAAGATAAAAAGAACTCCAGTAACTGGTTATTGATCATTCTATAATTCATGTGCTAATTAAGTGTTTCACTAGAGTCTAGGTGTAATATGTATCTGGTTCTATGTATTTGTATTAAGATGAACATTTGAGGTGGAATACTATTGTTTGTAATGCCTGGGGCTAAATCTAAACTCTGGTTTGTGCACTTCGTTACTCAACAAACAAAAGATAACTTTTATTTCCATGGAGGATGCAAGTTGCTAAGGGCCTGCATGTGTCCAAATAAATAGATAGAATTTCCTTTGTTTGAACCTAATAGGTTGTAGTAGTGTAATCTGATTCTTAGTTTGATTTCTGACACAAGCTGGTAATTTCTTTTAATGAAAGTGGTAGTTGCGGATTGGAAATAACAGCATATAACAATTGTCCATCAGCTAAATATGTACTGATAGAATATTATTATTATTTCCTTGTTTGTGTTTGGGCTGTATTGGAGATTCAAGACTTCGTGCATCTTTGTAGAGGGAGTAGGTTCTTGTGTTTTAATGTTAAAAGGCTAGAATTGATCCCTCAATAGTAAGCTTTTGATCAAGCCAAATCTTTACTTGACCTAAAACCATTCTAGACAGTTTTGATCTCATACAGTGCTCATGCTCTCAATGGATGTGGTTAATGTGGAGAAATTATCTTTTCAGTTTGATGTTATAGAATGTCTTGCTGTTTGCATTTTAGAAAAGGCCTTTTCAGTGTGATATAGAATCATGGCCTTGGCAGAGTTGCAAACTAGGTTCTATGTTGGCTTTCATTTCAGCCTTGGTTGTCCAGTACGCAAACCTTTTCTTTCAATCACTGTTTACCATGCTGGAAGTTTGGTGGTCTGGAAGTTTTTTATAGGGAGAGTTAGATGATGTTCATAACAGAACTAATGTTACATTGCTTCACGTATAGTAACTGTTTGCTATTGGTGTTATATCTACATATTCATTGGGACGTGTCTAGAGTATGCAGTTGATTCATGAGAAACCCTTGACAAAACCATGTTTACTCAATGCTTATATTCACTTTCTTGCATGAGCTGTTGGAGAAATTTAAATGATTCTCTTTATTTTGTCCAGTTACTGATACGAAGTGGCCGTAATCCTGATGAAACTCTCATGATTCTTGTCCCAGAGGCATACAAGAATCATCCAACATTGTTAGCTAAGTATCCTGAGGTATTTGTCTCAAGACTATGCTGGTTATTCAAGTCGCTTATAAATTCTGCTACAGGGAGCAATGTTGTTATTCTTCACTAGACAAATTTTTGTTAAGTATAATGAATTCTCTGAGTTTTAACTAGGTTATTTCAGTTCCAGGTTACTTTTTTAGCTTAATTAAATCAGATAGATGATCAAGTCTATATAATTCAATTTGGTCAATTTGATGATTCCTCTTGATTTTACAACTCTTAATTGTGCCCCAACCATATTCAGTACTGTTTCACTCTCTTTTTCCTTGAGATGCCTTTGCAGTCGTGTTTTTGATCGTGTTTTATCTGGTGTTTTAACACGTCTCTCTAGTTATCTTATTTCTCATTACTAGTGAATTTTTTGTGAATTTAATTATCTTTCACATGGACAATACTAAGTTAATTGTTTCTCCTTAGGTTGTAGACTTTTATGACTATTACAAGGGTCAGATGGAAGCTTGGGATGGACCTGCCTTACTCCTATTTAGGTAATGCTTTCAGGGCTCATCTACCCTTTTAGTGGACTTCTAGTTTTATTGCCCATGTCTTCTCGTAATGATAGTGGCTGCCAGTCTTTTAAATTAACGAAAACAAGTAAACCAGTTTGGTCTCGTGTCAGTAGCATATTTTATAAAATGCATGATTTTGGTTAAAAGGCACGAATAAGTACATACGTGCATGCTTGTCTGTGTATGCTCACATTTATGCATATGTATTTTGTCGAAACTGTTACTAATCAGTGACTTGCATTTCTATTGATTAGACTTGATAGCTAGTGGATCAGGAATGGTGTAATCCTTTGATGAATGAATGATATATTTTGAGTATGCTTATTGAGTGATCACTATAGATGTCCTTTTCTATTTTAATTGGAAAAGTGAATACCTCCGGCTTTAAAGACTAGTCAATTTGACCTATGTGTTAAGGATAGTTGTTAACACTTCTGATATTATGGTCTAGCATGTTAAGTGGATCTGCTGTTGATGTTGATCAGTAATACAGTTCTTTTTATGTCTATCCTGTAGAGTCACTGAATGATATGATAAATAAAAAGGAACTAGTGTTCCTAATTTATGGTCAAGAAAGAAATGTCTTTTTGATGACATCAGGTTGTTAAATTCAACAGTACAATTAGCTAAGTATTGTTGTGCTAAACCTTTGGCACACAAATCCTTGTACATTGTTTTGTTACTTTTTTGCACTTTTGTCTCACCATTTTTGCCCAGTATTATTCCATTTTCTAATACTTCCTAGTTTAATTTGTGCTGTTCAGTGATGGCAAAACTGTCGGGGCATGTCTTGATCGGAATGGACTTCGCCCTGCTAGGTATTGGAGGACAATTGACAATGTCGTATATGTTGCATCTGAGGTGTGTTTTGACCCCTTAATGACTGCATTCCTTATCAATGATTATAGTTAGAATCCTACTCTGTCCAACTGCAGTTTCAAATATTTGAAATGTAGAAGATTAGAGTGTACTTTTGTTTTTTGGTTGAATAGAAGATTAGACTTTTCTTAAGAATAGGAAACTTGCTGATTAATCTTTGTTTTGATTACTGCAATGCCATTGGGGTTCAAAGTGAATTCTCTCTTCATTAAATTAATCTATCTTAGGTCAGTCTACAAATAAAAGGTTGTTCCACTGGAAATAGCATTAAAGGATGAATTTTATGTCATTATAAGCAGGCACATTACTGTATGTGATAGAAGTGTAAATATTGAATGATACAAGTCCAATATGATGAGGTTAATTTATATTTGTTCTCATTTTTTATGAATTAGCCTGCTTTGATAAGTTGTGTTGAAAAGAAGCCACTTTGCTTACAGATACATAAGAGCAAACCTTGCAGGTTTATCATATCCAACTTTAAGCCATTTTTGATGTCCAATAAACACAACTTTCATTATGTTTTCCTTGTCCACATAGAAATGGCTGATGGTATCTTTTTATGTACTTAAAAAATGGACATGTATATAATTAACATCCTACGTTTTCTTTGTTTCATGCATTTTGCTTGTGGTCTTGGTTCACTGCATAAGAATAATGACCAATGTTTATTCTTCTATTAGGTTGGTGTTCTACCGGTGGATGATTCAAAAGTTATTATGAAGGGCCGTTTAGGTCCCGGAATGATGATAACTGCTGATTTATTAAGTGGTCAGGTTTGTATAGCAATTTATTGTGGTATGATATTGTGTATGTCCAACTTCTGCATTGAAAGTGTGTTCATAATGATTACTGGTAATTGGTTTCTTAACTATTAGCTACTTAAAAAAAAAATCTTTTGGTCGGTTTATTTCGGGATATACTTGTATATCTTTTAAAATCAACCCGTATGCATACTGGCCATTTGATATGTTTTTCTATCTACAATCTCTTTTCGAGATATTCTTTAGTTTTCTTCCCAAAATATTTGTAAATGCTCAAATACTAAGGGGTTATTTGGTAACTGCATCCTTTTTAAAAAAAAAAAACTTTTTTTTAAAACTTAAAACACGTTTGGTTTGTAATTCTGTAACGCTTAGAAACAAATACTTATATTCTTTAAAGATAATAATTCAATATGAAAAATAAAATTTGAAAAAATTATATGACAATGGCACTTATGTTATTGTTTATTAAGTAAATTATCTTAATATTAAGCATATTATTCGATACATTTGTAGTAATATTTTAATGACAAATTTAATTTATCACATAGTAAAATTCAAAATTGTTAATATTTAATAAATTGTATAATATTTTTATAACATATCTAATATTAGTAAATAATGTTAATTCATATTAAAATTAATTTAATATTATTAATATTTAATATAACCTAAACTGATATGTTTCTAAATAATGTTATATAATATTAATTTAATTAATAATTTTAAGTTGTTTAATTATATCAGATGATTATAAAGTTATCTTATATTAAGTAGTAGTTCTTGATACTATTTTTCATTAATACCATATGGAGATATCATCTAAATTATATGTAATGTAATATCACAGTGTTAAAGTATTTCCTGTGATTTTTTCTTTTCAATATGCTTATAGTTTACCTTTTTGATTTTGAGGCATTTAATTTTAGTTAAATATTTTAAATATATTATTTTATTTATATTTAATTTAATAAATTTTTTTTTTTACAAATTAATTAATTTCATTTATAATTTTTATTTTGAATATGTTAATACATTCATGTGAAAGTGCTAGAAGCAAAAACATTATCTTTGGAAACAATGAAAGCAAGAAATTCTAGCTCCTAAGAATTTGGGAGTATTTTTTTCTTTCTATCTGGAAAGGAAAACTGGTTGCCAAACATGTTTTCTGTTATCATTTTCAAAATAATTGAACAAAAACAGAAAATAAAATACAAAAACAGTGCCAAACAACACATTGGTAATTTTCCCATTATTCTTCAAGCTTACTTGCTTCTTAAAACTTTGATTTATAGGTATACGAGAATACTGAGGTCAAGAAGCGAGTTGCTGCAATAAATGCGTATGGAAAATGGGTTAGTGAAAACATGAGACCCTTGAAACCAGTAAATTTTCTCTCCACGACACTTTTGGACAGTGAAACAATCTTAAGACGCCAACAGTAAGTATTCAACTTCCATAGGATACTTTGAGAGTCGTTCATGGTGGTGTTCTGATGAATGCAAATGAGACTGATTTTATTTCCTTTAATGCTCTTAGCCCTTTAGCAACTATAGCTGCTGATGTTTTTGTGAGAGCTATATTTAGATTTGTTTGATTCTTGATTGATATATCTTAGGTGGTCAGTGGTGATTTATCGTATGATTTAGAACACTTCTTCTACAATTTGCATGCTAAAATGAGTTATATTCTTGTTAGCTAAGAGCAAGCCCGCATGTAAGGAAATATTATCACTCTAAAAGTGATACTTTTTCCTGCTGATTGGAGTTTGTTTAGTGAGATGTAAAATTTTAAATGTTTCTTTCAAAAATAATTAAATAGACATGGATTTGATGTTGTATAGAAAAAGCCTATGGTGTCTATTTAGTAATATGTTCTTCTTGATCACTCCTTCACCATGGTGGATAGGTTGGTACCTCACGCATTTGCTTTGCACCCTTATCTTTTCAAGAAAATTACATTAATTTAATAGCATAGTGGTTTTGAGATTTACACCAAGACAGAGAGTAGAAAAACTAATTTGGATTTTTGCATTTGCATTGTTAAGTGGTTATATTTCTTTGTTGAGAAACCTTCAAATACCTTCAACATCTTTGCAAGTAATAGAGAAGCTTTGGAAAATGTTGTGTATATTGCTTCTAAATAATATAGGTATTTTACACAAATAAAATCTATATACAAGGAAATGACTAATTGCAATTAATCCTAATTGATTCTTTCAAGTCTCTATAATTACGTTAACATAACTAACACTCTCCTTCAAGCGGACACAACTGGCACTCACACCAGAGCATAGAGATTAATCATGCCTAGCTTGTCACATAGATAGTCAACTCGATTTCAATTTACTGCATTAAGTTTGTTCTCTTATCATCATGTAGCCAGTAGAAATTAAATTATCCAAAATCTTCTCATGAATGAAATGACAATAAACTTTTCTAGCCCAATTTCAGTTTAAAGAGTATATATCCACATGATCTCACGTATGGAATGTGCCACAACAATGTTTGGTCTTTCATTATTTTTTCTTATTTGTATCTGAAGCAAATATTTTGCCTTACTAGTTGTTGTGATAACTATGATGTCTTGCATAATTATATCATGATTCTAGGATTAATTAGCTTAACATTAGGCATATCATATCTTTGACTTACCTTATTTGTGTATCTAGTTTTTTATTATAAATAGGCTGTGTAACCTAATGTAAATTGACAAGTAATATTTCGCACAAGTCTTTTCCCTATTTCTCTCTTCTTTTCTTCTCCTTATTTTTTTTCTTTCTTTTTCACGGCTGTTACAACCAACAGTAGAGCTGCAACAGCAGCTGTTTTCTTTCTTCTTTCTCTTTCTTCCTCTCTCTTCTTCGCTCGATTTCACATGGTATCGGAGCCAATGGAGTCTCCTTGCCTCTCTCACTGAAATACCTACCTTCCATCGACGTTCCCGTCGAAATCCAGTCACTGGAATCCACGCGTCTGAGCCACATGTGCCACCCTAATATTTTCTCCCCTCTCATGCGCCGGCATGTGAGCATGCATGGGACCACCTCAGGCGACCGTTCGGCGCCATGAGTCTTCCCTAAAGGTAGACACTCCTCTCCCAACCATATTGGTGCTGTCACCTATCCGTTTCCACTAGTTCGGAATTTTTCTTCGATATGGATTCTCTCAAATCTTTATTCTCTTGCCTAGTTCCCCTGCAATTAGCACCCTTAAACTTCAAGGTAGCAATAACTATGTGTCATGAGCAGCTTTGGTTGAACTTTGGTATATGGGACAGGGTTTCAAGGATCACTTGGATAAAGAAGCAAGTCAGGTTGATGAAAAGAATAAAGAAACTTGGGTGAAAGTTGATGCTCAATTGTGTAGTCTTTTATGGCATTCTCTTGAGCCAAAGCTACTCACTTTGTTTCAATCTTGCAAAACATGTTACAAAGTGTGTGGTAAGGCCAAGAATCTATACACTAATGATATTTCAACGAATATATAAGATTGTCTCAGATCTTGTTAATCTCCAGCTGAATCAACATGATATGTCAAGCTATTTGGGTCAGATTGAAACTTTGAAGGATGAGTTCAATGTTCTTATGCCCTTTCTGAGGTGTTACTGATCAAGAGAAGCAGCGAGACAATTTTTTTATGGTGTTGGCTTTAATAGGGTTGCGAACAGACTTAGCTTCAATTTGAGATCAAGTCCTTGCTAGCCCAACCATTCCCACCCTTGACGATGTGATGGCTTGGTTACTTTGAATCTCCTCAAACCCAAACCAGGTTGAAGGAGAATCTTCTATGCTCACAATACAGAAAACTGGTCAGCAAGGAGATAATTGAAAAGGAAAAGGCAGAGGATCTCAGCTTCATTGTACATATTGAGATAAAAGTGGCCATATACGTGATAAATATTGTGGCAAGATCTAGTACAGAAGCTGAATATCGGGCTATGGCTTTAGTTATTTGTGAGCTAATTTGGTTAATACAATTACTTTAAGAGTTGAAACAAGAAACTGTCAGCCCAATGAAGTTAATATGTGATAACCAAGTGGCACTGCATATTGCCTCGAATCTATTGTTTCATGAAAGAACAAAGCACATAGAGATTGATTGTCATTTGTGAGGCAAACGATTGAGTCTGGGTGTATTACTACTAGCTTTGTTCATTCAAATGACCAGTTAGCAGATGTTTTTAACTAAAGCACTTAGAAAGCCTCGCATCGAATATACATAATACAAGCTAGGAGCTTATGATTTGTATGCTCCAGCTTGAGGGTGAGTGCTGTGACAGCTGTGATATCTTGCATAATTATGTCATGATTCTAGGATTGATTAGCATAACATTAGGCATATCATATCATATCATATCATATGTTAGACTTTCCTTATTTGTGTATCTAGTTTTTTTATTATAAATAGGCTATGTAACCTAATCTAAATTGACAAGTAATATTTTCACACTAGTTTTTTCCCTATTTCTCTCTTCTTTTCTTCTCCTTAATTTTTTCTTTCTATGTCTGTTACAGCCAACAGTAGAGCTGCAACAGCAGCTGTTCTCTTCTTCCTCTGTCTTCTTCACTTGATTCACACTAGTTAATATCATTTAAATATTACGCATATTACATAAGTTTTTTTTATACATTTTACATATATATTTATATGTATACGCCTTATTTTACTCGAGGGAGCGCTTTGTTTGCGTTTTGCACCTCAGGCTATATAGAAGTCTTAGCCCTTCAGTGCACTTGGAACTTTTGTCAACATTGTTTATTCGTTCTTGGTATATTTGTTACTGAGTTTGATTTAGTGATTGAAATATCTTGGTTTCTAGCGACCATAAATTAGTCTATGATCAAAAATGCAAATTCTAACGATTTGAATTGTTCTATTTTTCTTTTTGTAATGTGATGTATTAGGGCTTTTGGTTATTCAAGTGAGGATGTTCAAATGGTTATTGAGACTATGGCTGCACAAGGAAAGGAGCCAACATTTTGCATGGGTGATGACATTCCATTGGCTATATTGTCTCAAAAGGCACACATGCTTTATGATTATTTCAAGCAGCGTTTTGCACAGGTTTGTTAGAATTTTGATCTTATTACTATGCTGTGAAGAGATCCTACAATATGGCATTTTAAGTGTTTGATTTTGTTATATGCTTGATTACCTCTATATTTTGTTTTCAAAGTTGGTTTTACTTGGTCTCCCTTTTCTCCTTTTTGGACAATCCTTGTTTTTGCTTCATCTTTATCTTAAGATGCCAAAGGAATATTAGGAATATTTGCACTGCATGATTGAGATTTAGTTTGATTAAACATATAATATTAGAAGATTATGCACTAATTCTTGAGTAACTCTAAGCTATTATTTATGCTCAAGATAATTAAGTTGGTTGCACTGAGGTTGAACAAAATCATATCCGACAGTCCACAACGATAAAGTAGACATTGCATGTGTTTATGGGATCATGAGAAACCTTTGTTGCCTCCAATCCTCCCAAGAAAAGAAATCTTTGTTGGCTTGAATGCTGTTGTCAATTTTCTTCTTTACCTTGATTACTAGAGTGAGGATGAGGAATGTACAAGTTTAAAAAACTTCCAAGGAAGTTGGAAACTGCCACTAAAAGCATATACTTTGTCATATTATGGGGTTTTATTTATTTATCTATTTTATTGGGGGGAGGATGGGTTTGACAAAAACACTGCATTATCTTTATTCAAACCTTTAGAGTTTCATGCGATTGGTTCTTAGGAACATGAAAACTGGTACTATTCCATGTCATAGTAAAGTTTATTTTATGTATCTAATGTTTTGAATTCATTTTCTTTATTAATTGTTTATATGCAGGTCACAAATCCGGCCATTGACCCTCTTCGGGAAGGATTAGTTATGTCTCTTGAAGTCAATATTGGAAAACGAGGAAATATATTGGAAGTTGGACCTGAAAATGCTTCTCAGGTTTGTATATTTCCTAAATTTATATTTGATGCCATCTCATGGTTGCTTTCAAATTGGAAATCAATTAAGCTTTTAATCATTTTCCCACTATCAAAATTAATTGTCATTGGAACCAGGTCACCTTGTCTAGTCCTGTACTGAATGAAGGGGAGCTTGAGTCATTGCTTAAGGATCCCCAGCTAAAGGCCCAAGTCTTGCCTACATTTTTTGATATACGTAAAGGGATTGAAGGATCATTGGACAAGACACTTTACAAACTATGTGAAGCTGCTGATGAAGCTGTTCGTAATGGTTCCCAACTGCTTGTGCTCTCTGATCGTGCTGATGAGTTGGTATGAACCTTTTTATACTTGCACAAAAGCTTATGAATTAGTAAAACGTCTTCACCAGAACTAGTTTAGCTATGATTTGAGTATGTAATCATCAAAGGCTACTGTTTCATATACTTTCATCTCTGATTATGATAGAATTTTCTGTTTCTTGATTGTTGCATCAAGAAGTGTATTTTGAAATCCCTTTCTGTGGTTAGTATATGAGAAAGACTTTGATGTAGTTTTGTTACCTTAATCTTATTGAACTGTCTTGCCCAGATTCATTAAATATGTAACATTCTGTGCTGTCTAAAATTTGGTGAGCATACACTAGTATCGCATAATGGGAGGGATAAGAATATGCATCTTCATTTTATCATTTAAAGTGGCTGTGTAGACATATTCACTTGTTAAATTTGAACATAATTGTTATTTCTAGGAGTCTTGATAGACTTGGTTATTTGGTTATTGCATCCCTGTTTCTATTTTTTTTGTATATATATATTTCGAGAGCCAAGAATATTTGTACCTTGTAACTTACTAGTATCTCGCTTTTCGAGGAGTGGCTTCTTCTCTTTTGATCTTGTATATCTTTGGTGGAACTTCATTCTGGATGTTTTCATTTTTCTGTGTCGCTCTAGGAAGCAACTCGGCCTGCAATTCCAATACTTCTAGCTGTTGCTGCTGTTCATCAACATCTTATTCAAAATGGTCTACGGATGTCAGCTTCCATAGTTGCTGATACTGCTCAGTGCTTTAGTACACATCAATTTGCCTGTTTAATTGGATATGGGGCAAGGTGAGTTCTCTTTCTGTTGGACGTAACCTTATGTTAACATAGATACTTAAAGAGAAATGAAGAGTTAGAGCAACATAGAAGTAAACTGTGCTTAATATTCCTCAAGATTTAAGTATATGAGATTACCAGATGGTTCAATAGTATCGTGTAGGAGCATACGTCTTCAAGTCAAGCCCGTTCTATAAATTGCTTGGAAAAAGAGAAATTTGCTTCCCTTGAATGAACATACCATGATAAAAGTTTCTACCATGGTTATCTATGGTAGCATAAGTTCAGATTCTCATGAATGAGAGCCTGGGAATGATGTCCTTTGGTACTTGCGGTTTGTGCAAAAGAGATGACTGTGAACCCTTGTAAATGATTTTAATTGTTCTCTTTTATTTGGTTTCTACAAGATGATGACTTAATTATTTTTTTCCAACATGTGAACAGTTGATTACTCTTATTGTTATTGGTACTATTATTATTTTTGGTACTTCCCTAATTATTTATGCCATGCAATTTGTTTGCTTCCCTAGGATTTTCAAATTATGATTGTGCCTCTTTTAGTAATAGCATATTATTGTTGTCTCCATCTAAAGAACATACATGTTTAGAATTATAGTAAAAGAACGTCATTAGGGAAATGGTTGTAGTTTACACATCCACAAGTGAATACTTCTATTTATGTTTGTATGCTTGTGCACATGTTTTAAACAAAGATATGCTTTTTGATTTAAGTTATGGCTAATGTTTTAGGCAAGTGATTTTCTTTATGGAAAGTATAAAAAAAAGTTCATGGTGTATTTACCGCATAAGCCCTTACATGGTAAAGTAAAGAGTACAATTGATTATTTATCAAAAAAAAAAAAAAAAAAAGAGTACAATTGATTAACCTACTACATGGTGAAAAATAAAATTTTCCCATTTTGTTTCTTTTTACTAGTTTCAAGATAGGTGTGTAATTTGTAAATTAATATTTCCTGCATCTCTTAATTGAAGCTTTGTTCTCATTAAAGATCTCATTAGTATGAAGTTTATGATTTATGGTCTGAAGATAAGTCTTTGATAACATTTATTTGGCATGTGAGCAATAATTAGGTGGTTTATGTATTTTATTTTTGTTCATCTAGTTCTTATGATTCTGTTCTTTGGTTCGTAAAACCTATTTTTGTCTTCAAATCTTGAAACTGCTTCACTTTTTTTGCTAATTTCATTTTTGCAGTGCTGTATGTCCATACTTGGCATTGGAGACTTGTCGGCAGTGGCGTTTGAGTTCTAAAACTGTAAATTTGATGCGGAATGGAAAAATGCCTACTGTGACAATCGAGCAAGCGCAAACAAACTTTTGCAAGGTCAGTATATATCAAATGATGAAAGATTTTTGGGATATTTTATCATCTTTGTCATATATGAATTTCTTTTATCTTCATTTACTTCAGGAATTGTTATGTTTTGTATCCTTGTTACTGATTTTCTTAAGTTTGCTTGTAATGTGATAGAAAGTGGTGATATTTTGGTAAGGAAACAATTACTATCATTTCTACAAAGCACTACTATAGATTGGTCACATAATACTAGTCTAAACAGGCCACCGTTTCCCCCACACAACTGGCTAGTCGAGTTTCTTATAGTTTGTGTATATGCTAATTATTTGTCATGATCTAGGCAATCAAAGCTGGTCTCCTCAAAATTCTTTCCAAGATGGGCATCTCATTACTTTCAAGGTATGCGTTTTGAATAAAAAATGGGTTTGAATGATTTAATATATATTTTAATGATTAAATATGTATTTGTTTAACTTAATTTACTTTTGTTGTTCTCTATTTAGTTATTGTGGTGCGCAAATATTTGAGATTTATGGATTGGGGAAGGAAATAGTGGATCTTGCATTTTCTGGGAGTGTGTCAAAGATTGGTGGATTAACTTTTGATGAGGTTAGAAATACAACTTGCTCTTTAAGTTTAATTGTATCCTGGTATCAGAAAATGTGTGTTTGTTCTTGTGAAATAATATTTTTGATCATTCTTTTTTCGAACTTATTTTTGAGACAATGATATGAGATACCAATTCAATTTTGTGTTTTGGTTTTGTATTGATCATTTTTTGTTTCTCATGCGTAATGAACTTGACAGGGCATGGCGCATACTGGTTTTATTCTGTTCTGTCAAGGCTTTAGACTAATTCTATTGACCAATTAATTTCTAGATATGTATTTATCCTTTAATGTCTCAACTTTAAAAACTAGTGTTCTGCCTTTGCGGGACTGACAACCAGGTCAGTATCAAATGATATTATTTCTTCCAGAGGACTCCCACAGTAACCTTTCCTTCATTTACCAGAAAAGGAAACCAGCCAATGTTGAATTTTGACTTGTCATTCATGGATGTCTGCTGCTGATTCAATGGAATATTTAAGGATGCATTTTTATTGATTTTACTATTTTTGTATGAACTCTCCTGGCATTTTATATTAGTTTTGTCATTTGTTCTTATTTGCCAAGTACTAGGGTTTAGGGAGTAGCTTACTTGTTTTTACTGTCCATTTTTTCCCCCAGTTCTAGGTTATCTTTTTATTGAGAGTATATTGAGACTATGGGATTTTGAAATGTCCCTTGGCCTTGACATGCTCTCCAAGTTTAGAGTTTCTAGTCTACTTTTTATCTTTTTCCCTCTACCCTACCTCAGGTGACTTAATTTGATTAAGCCCTTGCATTCTTAGTTCATTTATTCTTAATATTTTGATTAGGGTGTTATTATGCTGTTTACTTCTGTGTCCTTTGATTTTGTTTTCTATGATTCTTGTTTTCTACAGTTAGCGAGGGAGACATTGTCTTTTTGGGTGAAGGCTTTCTCTGAAGATACAGCTAAAAGATTGGAAAATTTTGGATTTATACAATTCAGACCTGGAGGTATCCCTTATTCTCAAAATGTTTGTGCATTTCTGTGCTGTCAAGGGAAATACATGATTTTATTTATAATTTGGTATCTCTTCTATTTTGATAATAAGATACTTTATCTGGAAATGATTGAACAATGTGCTGGATTTCAGTTGTAACTCATGCAGATTAGCTAGGAGGAGGTAATATCATCGATGAAAGTACCTGTTAGGTCCTTCTATTATAAGAACTGGTTCAAATCAATCTCATTACTATTAAATAGATCAATTTAGTCCTTATTCTAGCAAATAGAATCAAATAAGGCTAAGTTTTAATAGAGTTAACATTTAATAACTAAAAAATAGCATGATTTTTTTTTTTCTTTTCATTTGGAGTTCAACTCCACACAAAAGATTTCATTGGAAGAACCATAAAAGCTTTTAAAATCTTAACTCTATTAAACAATAAATGATATTTTTTAAACAGTAAATATTAACTCTATCAAAATTTGGCCTTATTTGATTCTTTTGACTAGTATATGGACGAAACTGATTATTTAGTACTATAGGCACTAATTTGAACGAGTTCCTATAATAGAGGGACCTGCCAGGTATTCTCACCTAACATCATCTTAGCCTAAATTTAGTCACATCAGTTATTCCCTGATTTAATAATATTCTCAAGCGCAATGGTATATTGAGTATATTCAATTTCACCTTTTTTTGTTTGTGTCTTTCTTAATTATTATTTAATTGTTAAAGGGGAGTATCATGCAAACAACCCTGAGATGTCAAAACTACTTCATAAAGCTGTCCGCGAGAAGAGTGAAAGTGCATTTTCAATTTATCAGCAGCACTTGGCCAGTCGTCCAGTCAATGTTAGTCGATACATATGATATCCCTTCTTTCTGGTTTCAATGCTATGCTTACAGAATTACATGATCTGTTCCTATTATTTTAAATGCAGGTTCTCCGTGATCTTCTTGAATTCAAAAGTAATCGTGCACCAATTCCTGTTGGGAAAGTTGAACCCGCCTTATCCATTGTTCAAAGATTTTGCACTGGTGGAATGTCACTTGGAGCTATTTCAAGGGAAACTCATGAGGCAATAGCCATTGCCATGAACAGATTAGGTGGAAAGTCTAATTCAGGAGAAGGTGGTGAGGTAATCCAGGACTGGAGATATATCTTTGTTGTTGTCTTTCATATTTCTTTTGAGCAATATACATACATACATACATACATTGTGTGTGTTTGTGTGTTAAAGTTATTCCTTTGGTCAGTAACTCATTGCACTTGTTATGTCAAAAGAAAGGTCACTGCCATCTGTAAATTCATGGGAAGTGCCTATTCTATTTACTGTTCTATTAGGTTCTAATTTTGCAAGTAAATTATAGACCAGAATAATCTTCAAACTTATGCACAATAATCTTGACATGTGTCTGTTTGCTTAGCTGAGAGCTATAGGGCATTGATAGGTTTGGTTCTGGTCTTCCTATCTGTAGGAGAATGGCCTTTTTTTTCTCACCTCCCTTAACCCACCAAACATAAGGAAATAAATTGAAGAAACTAATGGTTTTTGTTTACTTTTTCCAAGGATCCAATTCGCTGGAGGCCACTTACTGATGTTGTTGATGGGTATTCTCCCACACTGCCACATCTCAAAGGTCTTCAAAATGGTGATACTGCTACGAGTGCTATTAAACAGGTTATGCAACAGAACTTTGCTTAGAAAAAGTTTCATATGATTCTGTCATATGTCATGTTGACCTCATGAGGTTTTCTTTAGGGCACAGATTTTGAAACAATACATCTGTTGTTATCTGCACCACGTGAATGGTATACATTTGCGTTGATTTATGCTTTTGCGCCATAACTGTGTAGCGCTTAGCTATCTTTGGTTTCAAATGTGACTTCTCTTAGCTATCTTGTTATTTTTTGTCACAAAAAATGTAACTAGGAATTTCTTTTAGAAATTTATTGTAAGAAGTTAAAAGTACATTTAAAAAAAAAAACAATACAATGATTTCAACACTTGAATCTCCTTATGTTTGGGCCCATTTTTGGTAAAGTTTCAATACTTCTCAATCTTTTGTTTTTTAAAGAAAAATAATTAAATACCAATATGGAGGCAATCTGTCTTTTTTGGCACCAGATTCTAAAGTCAAGACTGGCATAAACTTTTAACTTTTTATTGGATGGAAAGAACATAGATCAACCTGACGGTCCTGATCTGCTAGGAGCAGTCTGTGCTTTTGATACATTATAGAGTGGTTTAGTGGATAGGGAGCGGTGTATGCTTTTGATACATATCGAGCAGTCATGTAAATTGTTCCTTTTATCCTCATGATCACTATTTCTTCAGGTTGCTTCTGGTCGATTTGGTGTTACTCCAACATTCTTGGCCAATGCTGATCAATTGGAAATCAAAATTGCACAAGGTGCAAAGCCAGGTGAAGGAGGTCAGTTGCCAGGAAAAAAAGTTAGTGCATATATTGCAAAGTTAAGAAATTCTAAACCAGGTGTTCCACTTATATCTCCACCTCCGCACCATGACATTTATTCTATTGAGGATCTTGCACAATTGATCTTTGACCTACATCAGGTAATTGATTGCTTCATGTTTAATCTAGATTTGATTTATGCATATAGTACCTGGACTATAACGGATTCAGTGAATTTCAAAGACATTTATCTAGTTTAACCATGAACACTGTTCAACCAACTTGCTTTTGTGGCATGAAATAGGTTTTCAACATCTTCTAGTCTGTTTTCCAGCCAAATTGAATTCGAGGAATGCTTCTAGAAACTCAAAATCAGTTAGTAGATTAATACAGGATCATTGGCCAGTGAAACTCAAAAAGGGTTGTTGATATATCCAAACCGATTTTAAGTTCCAAAATTTTTCCTGATGCCTTTGTTGCCTTGAAAACCAATTTTTTAAATGTTGAAAATCGGTTTAAATGTAACAAAAGAAGGTTGAAGTAATGGTTGCTTGTACTAAATTGCTATGGTTGTGATGTGGGGGCTAATTGCCCATGTTTTTAGTTCAGCTACCAAATTGTCGTTCTAATCTGTTTAGCCCTACTAAAAGCAGTATCCTTGGAGTGCTGATAAGAATACCATCTTATATCTACCAAATATTTAGGTCAACCCTAAGGCTAAGGTATCTGTAAAGCTAGTGGCAGAAGCTGGAATCGGAACAGTTGCTTCTGGGGTTGCAAAAGCTAATGCTGATATCATACAGGTGAATTATCCTAATTTATTACCAGTATCCTGAGCTCTTAGCTGTGTCATGTTCCTTCTGTTTTATTTCTATGCCCTTGAATATTATTATTATTATTATTATTATTTCTAGTTTCTTCAATTGCATAACACTAATCAATCTTTTTCTCAAGATGGTGTATCTACATAAGTTGTGCCTTGCCAATGTGCTTAGAGTTGTTTATGCATTTTTCTGCTGTTAAAAGTATTCTTGTGTTTAACCCAGGCATCACTAGTGAAATTGTTTCCTAATGATTATTTATTCTTACTAGTAATTTTCAAGATTAACAACTAGTGATGAATAAAGTAAGTGCAGCGGAGAAAGTAATATTAAAGCACAAAGATTAACTTTTCTAGAGGTAGCTATCTGCAGCAAAGAAGAGCATAAAAGTCGTTATATCACTTGAAAGACTTCCCAGAACCAGAAAACTTATGACTGCAAAACCTTAATATGAGGAAAAAGTTAACATAAAAGGAAAAAAGAAAAAAAGAAGAAGATTTTCATAGACATCTAAGAGAAAGCCTCAATATTATGTTTAAAACCACTATAACTTTATTACAATGAATATAACAAAACATTGGTTCACACTAGAGAAACATCATAAAATTTCATTAAAAAGTATATGAACAAATAGGGAAATGAAAGAGAGAAAATAAATCTAAAATGCCTATAATTTGTGAAGCTGATTTTTTCTCTGCACCTGCAAAATATGCAATAGAACACCATCAATATTGTTTTCCCTTAGATAAAAATGCAATAAATGTTACATGAAAATGAAATTAAGAATAAAGCTAGATCTTGTATTTGAAGCTCCTCCTAAATTTTAAACAAACAAACAAAAAAAGAAATAAATAGATAAATAAGGAAATTCATACATGAATGAAATCCGAGCTGTCAAGGTGTCTGCCTGTGTGTTGCACCTTGGCGTGAAATAACAAAGGTGCCTTAGACCCTTTTAGGTCAAATGCACCTGATAAGCAACGTGCTTGGTGTGCCGAGGTGTGTTTTTTTTAAGGCGATAGGCATAAAAGGCCTACCTGATTGATGTTCTGTTTAATTTTTTTTACCTTATTCATTAGATGTGCCTTTACTAGTAAGAAAGGGGGTAGTATCAACTATCTACACATCTGATGCATTCTTGCTACCTTTGTGTCGTCTCTTCACATCTAGAAGCTCCTTCTCACTTTGCACTTCCGAAAGTAGAAAGTTATCTAATTTTATCATGGAAAAAATAAATCAAACCAAGTAAAAACTACTAGAAAATTAGTAAATCTGAATTAAAACTTCATAGACTTAGCTAACTTTAATGTAAAAATCTGACCGAATTAGCTAACTTGAATGTAAAAATGAGGCTGAATAAGTTTAATGTAAAAATAACATTTCATGCAGGCCTTTTAATTGAATAAAAGAAATTAAATGCAATGTTTTGGAAGCACTCTAAACATATTGAGCTGGTGATTTAAGCTCTATGATTCAGATTGATTTTGGAATAATAAATGAATGCTGAAGTGTTTGTTTTGTTTTGTTTTTAAATTTAATTTTTTATCACACTTGATAGTTTAGAACTTGAAATAATTGTTAAAAGGATAAGAGAAAACATTTGAAGTAGAGTTTTGTGGTAAACAGACCATAGAGGACCACAATTCTTGAAGTTCTAGCTGAAAGTGGTGATATTCACAGTCTATACTAAGTTTAGTACCCATGATCTCAAATTTTGGTTTGATTTATATCTCTTTTAAATTCTCAATCCTACAAAGCTCATCAATACAAACTTTTGCCTACAGAACTTTTATCGTAGAGTTAAATAGACAATTAAAAGAAATGTAAATGTAAGTTTCAAGACTCACTAGTTTGTTGGTCTCAGCAGTTCAGCTCCTTTCCTAGTTTTTCATCTGCTTCTTTGAAGTTTCCACGTTAAAGTGGCATGCTGAAGAAGATTAAACTTTTGGCATATTAATTCTCTGTCACAAAGTGCCTCTTCTGAAGTTGATTGCATCAAGATAAGTTATTTTAAGTTGATCATGAATCTCAAAAGTTTCTTCACAGCCAAACTGAAAAATTCTTGCACTAATGGACTTTCGGCATTTTTATCTGGTGGAACCAGTGGTGCTAGCAACTCAAGCTGTCTTCCTTGCAAGGCTGATATATGGCTTGGATATTCACGAGATACAGTGTTGTATCTCTGTTCATTGTCTAGATTTATTGTGTTTTTAATGCTACTATTTTCCTTTTCATTTCATTTCTATTCTATTCAATTATGAATTTATATTAATATATAAATGTAATAAGGGGAAAGCAATCTGACAACTGTAATTTGCTTTTGCAGATATCTGGTCATGATGGTGGTACTGGAGCTAGTCCCATAAGTTCCATTAAACATGCTGGTGGTCCTTGGGAGCTTGGACTTACTGAGACCCATCAGGTATGTCTTTATCCTACCAATTAAATCTTGGAAATTTGTTTTTCATTTAATAAGAGCAATGCTTTTTGTTTTTAATTTGAAAGAATAAGAGCAACGTTAAATCACTGATCTTTGACAGACTCTCATTGAAAATGGACTAAGAGAAAGGGTAATTCTTAGAGTCGATGGTGGTTTCAGAAGCGGAGTTGATGTTCTAATGGCTGCAGCGATGGGTGCTGATGAGTATGGCTTTGGCTCTTTGGCAATGATTGCCACTGGATGTGTTATGGCTCGCATTTGTCACACAAATAATTGCCCAGTCGGTGTTGCCAGTCAGGTACTAGACTACCCTTTCCCTTATATGAAGCTATGATTGCTTGTGCTCGTATGTAATTTACTATCCCCAACTTTTTGTTATTAATATGTATTTTTATTTCAACATTAGCGAGAAGAACTTCGTGCAAGATTTCCTGGCGTGCCTGGTGACCTTGTCAATTTCTTTTTATATGTTGCAGAGGAGGTAACACATAATCCTTATTCTTGATGGGGTTTTGTATTCCTTTTCCTGAATTTAGAATTCATTTTTTATTATCATTCTCACTTTTTCTTTTCTGTATTTTTTCCCCTCTAATAGAATTATTTTTATTTCTTTCAGGTGCGTGGCATGTTAGCACAACTTGGTTATGAAAAGTTGGATGATATAATTGGACGAACAGATTTGCTAAAACCACGAGATATCTCACTAGTGAAAACCCAGCATCTTGATCTGAATTACATATTGTCGGTATGTTTTTGAGTCATTGCCTTCTCTCATCACATGAAGGTTTCTTTTTTCTTCTGGTGAACATGCTTATTTTTTATCTGCATTCAACATGAGAATTGTCTCTGGTTCCTAGAATGTTGGATTACCAAAATGGAGCAGTACTGCCATCAGGACACAAGAAGTTCACTCAAATGGTCCTGTTCTGGATGATATTTTACTTTCTGATCCTGAGGTAACACTTGCATGTATATGTAATTTCACATTCATAATCAATGGCTTTTTTCTTTACTGGGACATGAAGAGGACCCTGTGAGATTTAGACAAACAAAAGGTTTTCCAGTAGTCCCTTCTGTTCCAAATGCTCTTGAAAATCTTACAACTTGCTTGATTCAGCTAGTTTTCTCCTCATTTGACATCTTATTGTGGCTCTACCCCCTTGCATTTGGTGTTGTGTTTGTGCTGAATGCCTACACACCTTTGAGATGCTGGGATATGTATCGAACATGGCTGAATATGGAAATTTTTTAAAATGATAACATTTTATTTGGACACGTTCATTGATGCCAGAATTTAAAAAAAAAAAAAGGAAGAAAAGAAAAGAGATTAACACATGAAGCAATCATGGAGGTTGCACTGTCTTCACCAGAAAGGTGTTAAAAAAAAAGTTGAGAATTCAAAGAGAAATGGTAGAAAATAAAGGGAGTGAATTAGGGTTGGTTGAGTGTCTTGCTGTCAATGCTGCCTCTTATCTTGAATGATTTTTTTATTTTTTGAGCTCTGAAGTTGGTAGTGGTAGGCAGCTGGGTTGGAAAAGAGAAGGGAAATTAAAGTAGGTAACTTTGCAAGAAAAGAAAATCAACACACAAAATGTTCATAGCACGTATGGCTTGGATTGGTTTTGATAAGTTTCTAAGCTTTCTGGTTCATGCCATTTTGTTTTGATATCTTTAAAGCCCAAATGTGAAGGATGTTGAGTTTATTTACAAAGATATTTCTCGATCATAAATTTCCTTAGTAATTTATTATAACAAAACATTTTTATTTTAGAAAATTAAAGTCTTTTATTGTATGCTTTGTTAAATTCTATTGAAATAAATTTTTTCTTATGATATAATTCCACTTCTATATCCTTAAATCTTAGAAGTTGACATATCACCATTACCATTCCATATTGTGTCATACTTGAGCCATATCCTCTGTAAGTACTTAGTCTTCCTCGGAAACTATGTTGCACTCAAGGGCTCTAGGAGAATTTGAAATGAAAGATGTCATAGCTGGTAGTTATAGTTGCAAAGTTTCATAAATAAATCTTTTGTTATGAACACACAAATAGGATCGAGTCATAGGGAGGTTGATAGGGAGGTCTGTTGTTTTCCCTTTATCTTGATTCTTGTAATGACCTATTTTGATTGATAGTTCAGCTCATCAAAGGGATACCTTTGGACTCATTCGAGACAGACTTAGATCTCTCTAGGGTTTCTTTATAGAAATTTTTCTTAGGGATTTATTATTCCATACATCTCTTTAAATAAAGATTAGTCTTATTACATTAATAGGAAACCTATTGTAAATGGGAAGTAACTTAACTGAAATAAAATCACAATCAAGAAACCAAAGAATTAAAATCTCAGTCTAAGCCTTAATTAGAGAATTGAAATTAATGACCTTTCCTAACATAGGTTTGACTCGTAACTATGCCCCCACCAACAAATAAAAGGTTTTCCTTAAGCTTGAATTCATGATAACTTGACGATATAATTCAACCCAGTTCAGTCTCAGTTTTAGATTCTGGTTTTGCGTCATTCAGATCTGCCAAAAGAGCTTCTTACATTGTTACCTAACCATATACTGTTAGAATTATAACATAAGCCCTTCTTCCTTCTCTCTGCCATTTTTGCCCATATCTTTAAAAAAGTGGCTAGATTATTTATTGATTTTGCTTCAATAGTTCCCCTAACATATTGCTGCCTTTAGAAAGTTGGGTGCCAAAATTGTTATATCCACAGGGAATTTGAAACTGCCCTTATTACCTTGCCAAGTTCCTTTACGATTATTTTTGACACATAGCATTTGCTACTTCTGTTGTCAGAATTATAACCATATACTGTTTGTCAGAATTATAACATAAGCCCTTCATCCTTCTCTCTACCATTTTTGCCCATATCTTTAAAAAAGTGGCTAGATAATTTATTGATTTTGCTTCAATAGTTCCCCTAACATATTGCTGCCTTTAGAAAGTTGGGTGCCAAAATTGTTATATCCACAGGGAATTTGAAACTGCCCTCATTACCTTGCCAAGTTCCTTTACGATTATTTTTGACACATAGCATTTGCTACTTCTGTTCATAGGCTCTAGCAAGGCTAATAGTCATGGCTAAATCAATGGTTTGTGCATTAGAGCATCTAATTGAATTGAATCATGCAGTCCAGCCATGAATAACCCAACATGTTGGTCTACTTAAATGTATTGGCTTGCTCTTGCTAATTTTTCCTGAAGTTATTGCTGATATAGCTCTAAAGTTTCGATCTGTTTGAATCGAATCTCCCAAGGGATTTCTGCCAACTGGAGGACCAAAATGAAGGGAGTGACAATTATGGAACTCTAACCAGTTTATCACTTGGCCATCCAATTTGATCAAATAATACCAAAGATGTGCCTCACCCATGTGGAAGGCTTCCAAACTTACCTTGTCTGCCTCATTGGTGTGTTGGTTTTTGAATATTTGTTCACACAATACAGCTGAATCAAGGAATCTTCCAATCCATCAAAAGTAGGAAAAACTAATTTTGTGTACTGGAGAACAACTTCAACTGGCAGAACCACCCCACCCAGGAATGGTGGTGTTGTGCCTTCTGCACTAACTAGTGGGAGAGGTGCTTAGTGTTGGGTTGTAGTACTGGTTGCATCACCATCCCCAATTGTCGATTTACCTAAGTCAGAAATTAGGGTTTACATATGTTCTTGGATTTGTAGTCATTTGCTGAAGGTGGCTGTTTTTGCGACTTTTTAGATCAATAAACCTAGCTTCCACCACAGTTTCCATAATAGTTTGTATCAATGCACATACATCATCGCCCATTGTGGTAGGCTTTAATACCTAATTGGTATAAACACACAAACGTATTGTCACGTCGATTGCTAGGGAAGTTGAATTCAATTGTCTTCCCTTTACTTCGATTCCTGTAATGACCTATTGTGATGTATAGTTCAGTTCGTTAAAGAAAGATTGAAACCTTAGGACTCGTTTGAGAAAGATCGTTATCTTTTTAAGGCTTTGGAAAAAGTTTTGTTTAGGTTTTATTATTCCATACATCCCTTTAAATAAGGAACAATCTTATTAGGTAAATAGGAAATCTATTCTAAAAATGAAATAGCCTAACTGAAATAAAATAACAAACAAGAAACCTAAGGAAAGAAATAAAACCACAGCCTAAGCTTTAACTAGAGAATCAAAATTAATGGCCTTTCCTAAAATAGGTTTGGCCCATAAGATCGTTCTACTAATGATTTGACCTAATCTCTGGAATCTGAGTGCTACTCTCTAAGTTTCTATATGATACTTCAAAGAATTTCTACTGTCAAGGACTTTGTGGCTATTCTTAATAATCCTTATGCCAAGTCTCTATCTGAACACAAAAGCTACTAAATTCAGGTACAGGTTGGGATAAACTCAGGTGCTAGATGGTAGAATATAAAATCTCCCAACTTTCAAAAAAATTGTTTGGAGTTTGGAAAGGGCCTTCTGTTAAGTTTGGAAAAACATAATTTTCTTCTTTGACTTTATCCAGTAACAAATATTAAGTGATTTTTCTTCACATTGGTGAAGTCTTGGATCTCTTCTGAGTTGTATTTGAGTTGTCCCCTTCCATTATTTCTTATAGGTTTTAGGTGGGATGGTAACATATTATAATGCCACCTCAATGTAGTGGGGATTGTAATGCCAATTAGTGATGCCTTTATAGGAACTAGACTGGTTGATAGAAACACAAAATTGCCATATAAGGAAACAAAGCCGTCAAGGTAGATTTTAATGTTTAAACTATGTTATGAAAATTGTTAATTTAATTTAAAAAGTATCGAGTTGCTAGTAATAGTCAGCAATTAAGAAGCTTTATTTCATTCATTCAGGTATCTCATGCAATTGAAAATGAGAAAGAGGTACATAAGACTACAAAGATATACAATGTGGACCGAGCTGTTTGTGGTCGTATAGCAGGTGTGATTGCAAAAAGATATGGTGACACTGGGTTTGCTGGGCAGATTAATATAACGTGAGATCCAACTTCTAAATAGTTGACGTTTGTGCTTAAAAATGCATCTGTGTCATGCAAGCTAAAACAGTTTTCTTCTTACCCATAGATTTACTGGAAGTGCTGGGCAGTCATTTGCATGCTTCCTGACTCCTGGAATGAATATTCGACTTATTGGAGAAGCTAACGATTATGTGGGAAAGGTATTGTGACTAAATTGCTATCTACATGCTATGTTGGATAATTTTAATATTTCAAAAAAAGTGCTATTGATTTTCTAAAATCTTGAACTTGGTTAGTAAAAAACATGCGATTTTGTGATTCAGTTATTTTTAATGGACTCTGACCACTATAGACTTTAACTAGGTATGAAACAATCTAAACACGTAAACTATGTCAAAAAAATTCCTTTTCCAAGTATGTGTTTGTGTGTGTACCTGTTACAACTGTCATTCTGGTATAGCCTAAACTGATTTGTGAACATTGTTAGCCAACTCTCAAGTTAAATTAGAATATAATAAAAAGTGTAGAAATCAGAGTAATTCTCTGAATTTACTTCTTAATTGAATAGAACATATTACAACTTTTTATATACAACCTATGTCACTACTTTAGGAAACTCTAAGTTAGGAAAGATACTAAAAAGGAGATATGATCCCTTAAAGTAAGGGATTGTAATAAAAAGAATATCTACAAAATATTCCTAAAATATTTACAGAATATTCCTACACTCCCCCTCAAGCTGGAGAATACACATTGTATAATCCCAGCTTGAATAGGAATTTATTGAACACAGGCTTTGGCAAAGCCTTGGTAAGAATGTCTGCAATCTGTCCTTCTGAAGGAATGTAAGAAAGAGTGGCTGTCTTTTTGTTGACTTGATCAGCAATAAAATGCCTATCAATCTCAACATGCTTTGTTCGGTCATGTTGAACTGGGTTCTTGGCAATCTGAATGGCAGATTGATTATCACACAAAACTTCAAAGTGATCCTCCTGATTTGCGCCAAGTTCTTTTAGTAATTTAAGTAGCCAAATTCCTTCGCATATCCCCAAAGCTAGTGCTCTAAATTCAGCTTCAGCACTACTTCTTGAAACAACAGATTGTTTCTTACTTCTCCAAGTTGTAAGGTTACCCCAAACAAACGTGCAGTACCCACTAGTGGATCTTCTTTCAGTGAGATCTCCAGCCCAACTAGAGTCTGTAAAAATCTTAACAGTTCTGTCTTGTGTCTTCTTAAACATTAAGCCGTGTCCTGGAGTTTTCTTCAAGTACTTGAGAATTCTATTTGCTGCTGCCATATGCTCTTCAGTAGGATTAGTCATGTGTTGACTTATCACATTTACGGGAAAAGCTATATCTGGCCTTGTCAAGGATAAGTAGATTAGTTTCCCAACTAACCTTTGAAATTTCTCTCTGTCTACTAAGGACCCATCTTCTTTGTTGAATTTCAAGTTTGCCTCCATTGGTGTATCAGCCGGCTTACAACCAAGAAAACCAGTTTCTTTGAGTAAATCAAGTACATACTTTCTCTGATTGATCACAAGTCCTTCTTTTGATCTTGCCACCTCCATTCCTAGAAAATACCTTAGCTTTCCCAAGTCCTTGGTTTCGAATTCCCTGTTTAACAACTTCTTCAAATTGCTAATCTCTTCCTCATCATCTCCAGTAAGAATGATGTCATCCACATATACAATTAGGATAGCTTTCTTATTTGTAGAAGTTACCTTGATGAAAAGCGTATGATCGGCAAGGGACTGCTTGTAGCCATTTTGAAGAATGACTTTAGTGAACCTCTCGAACCAAGCTCTGGGTGATTGTTTTAACCCGTATAGAGACTTGTTGAGCTTGCAAACCTTGTTGCTACCTTCAATAGACTTTAAGCCAGGTGGCAATTTCATATAGACTTCTTCCTCTAGCTTGCCATTAAGAAATGCGTTTTTTACATCCAGTTGGTGTAATTTCCAATCGCAATTTACAGCCAAACTTAGGAGTACTCGAATAGTGTTAAGCTTTGCCACAGGTGCAAAAGTTTCTGTGAAGTCTATCCCATATGTTTGCGTGAAACCTCTGGCCACTAGTCTAGCTTTGTATCGTTGAATACTGCCATTGGAGTTATACTTTACAGCAAAAATCCATTTACAGCCGACAGCCTTTTTTCCTTGAGGAAGATCTGTAACGGTCCAAGTAGCATTTTTCTCTAGTGCACAAATTTCCTCTTCAACAGCCCTTCTCCATTTTGGATCCTTTAGAGCTTCAGCTATGCTTGTGGGAACCTGTTCTTTATCCAAGGTTGCTGTAAATGCTTGAAAAGACGGCATCAATGAATTATAACCAGTAAATTTTTCAATAGGATGCTTGGTGCACTGTCTAACTCCTTTTCTAATAGCAATAGGAAAGTCATCTAGAGTAGTGGACTTACTGATTTCTTCTTCCATTTCGGCAGCTGGACCCAAATCCAATTCTCGGCAAGAATCAGATTGCAAAACAGTCTCAGGGATATGTCTTCTTTTTCTTGTGTAGACACGAAGCTGTTTGGGTGGTGGTGTTTTTGGAAGACTGTCAATTTGAGTAGGTGTATTTTCAGGAAGAGTGTTTAAAGTGGGTGTAGGCGAATTAGTCATAGGTACTACAGGAGAATCAATGGGAGCAGTCACAGGTGACAGATCTGCAGGTAATGGCGAAAAAGATGGCAATTCTGAAGGTTGAGAATGAAGATTAGGAGGAGATACCTGATGTGGCTGAAAATCACTCCATGTCTCCCCCTGAATTTCAGCCTGAGTGAAATAGGGATCCTGCTCATAAAATGTTATATCCATAGTGGTGAAAAATCGTTTAGAAGGAGGATGATAGCATTTATAACCCTTCTTAAGTGAAGAATACCCAACCAATACACATTTTAAAGACTTAGGATCTAACTTGGACTTATTAGGAGCAATATTTTGGATAAAAACAGTGCAGCCAAAAATTTTAAGTGGCAGAATGGAGGAGATAGGCTTGAAATGAGGAAAGTGTTGCAAAAATATAGATTGAGGCGTTTGAAATTTTAAAACCTTACTAGGCATCCGGTTGATTAAATATGTGGCAGTTAATAAGGCTTCCCCCCACAAATATTTGGGAACATTAGTGGTAAATAGAAGAGAACGAGTAACTTCAAGAAGGTGCCTATTTTTTCTTTCGGCAATGCCGTTTTGCTGTGGGGTTCCAACACAAGAACTAATCTGAACTATGCCCTTTTCCTTAAAAAAATCACCTAAAGACCTAGCAAAAAATTCACTGCCATTATCAGATTTAAAGAGCTGGATTTTAGACCCAAATTGAGTGAGAACCATGTTATAAAATTGCACAAAAACACCAGCAGTTTCAGATTTATCTTTCAGCAAATAAGTCCAAGTTATCCTACTGTGATCATCAATAAAAGTGATAAACCACTTACAATTATCAGCATTCTTCACCCGAGAAGGGCCCCAAATATCACTATGGATCAAAGCAAAAGGGTAAGAAGGCTTGTATGTAGAAGGAAAATAAGATGATTTAGTATGTTTGGCAAGAGAGCAAACTGTGCAAGAAAAAGAATTAGGCCTTTTATTAATGAATAGAGCAGGAAACAATTTTGCAAGGTATTGGAAACTAGGATGGCCTAAGCGAAAGTGCCATAACATAACAGTATCAACTTTTCCTAAAGCGGTAAATGACTTGGAGATCTCGATTTTAGGAGAGGTAGGAAGGATGTAGAGACCATTATGCAAGCTGGCCTTACCAATCATCTTCTTCGAGTTCAGTGCCTGCAAAGTACAATCAAGATCATTAAAAATTACAGAGCAATGCAAGTCTATGGACAGTTTACTAACAGAGATGAGATTGCACGCCAGATTTGGTACAAAGAGAACATTTTTAAGTGCAATCTGTTCATTGAGAATAACAGAGCCATGTCCCTCTATTTTGCACAAGGTACCATCAGCCGTTTTGACAGCTTTACCAAAGGTATGGAAAAAATTGTGAAACAATGCCTTGTTACCAGTCATATGATCCGTAGCACCAGAATCGAGGATCCAATTAGGAGTCAGCTGGGAGGAGAAACATGCAGTAGAAGAAAGGTTACCTTCTGGATCTTTTATGACCAGATTACCCTTACAAGACCCTTGAAACTTTCCAAATAGTTTTTGAAGTTCAGCAATCTGTTCTTGAGTGAAGCTAGTGACAGAGGTGGCAGCGACAAGGCTTGATTTATTATCTCGAGAGTGCTTGGACTTCCAGTCCTGTGGCTTACCATGAAGCTTCCAACACTTCTCCTTAGAGTGGCCGGGCTTTTTACAATGATCACACCAAGGTCTCCCCCGTTTGGAAGTGGGAGATGATTGATGGGTCAGTAAGGCAGATCTTTCAGGAGTGGAATATGGTTCATCAGACAGCATCACACACCTTCGGCTTTCTTCCTTCTTGACCATAGAGAAAGCCTCTCGAAGGGAGGGAAGAGGAGAAATAGCCAGGACCCTGCCGCGAACCTCGTCCAGGTCCTTATTTAAGCCTTGGAGAAATTGAAAAAGTCGTCGTTGAGTGACAATTTGCTGATAAAGAGCAGCATCTCTTGGATCTACCCAATCATAATGTGCATACAAATCTAATTGCTGCCAAAGAGCAGTAAGGGTATTGTAGTAGAGAGTAACAGGCATGGTGCCTTGCTTAAGGGTGGCTGCTTGATCTTCAACATGATACAATTCGGCAATGTTATCCGTGCTAGAGTAGGTTTCGCGGACTGCACTCCAAATTTCAGCGGCTGTGGTGTAAAGAAGAAAGTTTCTGCTTATACTCGGGGTCATGGAATTAAGGAGCCAAGTCATAACCTGACCATTGTCACGCATCCACTTAGCAAAACCAGCATCAGTCACAGCAGGCTTCTTGATTTCACCAGTAGCGTAGCCCAATCTTTCTCTGCCCAAGAGAAAAATCTTAACCGATTGGGACCATTCAAGAAAATTGTTGCCAGTCAATCGATGGCAGGTGATAGTCAGACCAGACGAATCTGATGGAGCATCGGAACCAGAAAAATTTGCTGGATTGGAAGTAATCTCCGAAGTAGGAGAAGGAGCTTCGGACATGGTCTAGGTTGAAAAAGAAATCGTAACCTAAGCTGATACCATGTAGAAATCAGAGTAATTCTCTGAATTTACTTCTTAATTGAATAGAACATATTACAACTTTTTATATACAACCTATGTCACTACTTTAGGAAACTCTAAGTTAGGAAAGATACTAAAAAGGAGATATGATCCCTTAAAGTAAGGGATTGTAATAAAAAGAATATCTACAAAATATTCCTAAAATATTTACAGAATATTCCTACAAAAAGTGTTAAATGAACCTTCAAGGTATGATTGAACTTCATTGTTTGTTCATAGAATCTGACATGAACTCTATAAATATTTCAAGGGTATGGCTGGAGGTGAGTTGGTAGTAACCCCTGTAGAGAATCCTGGGTTTTGCCCTGAGGATGCAACTATTGTAGGAAATACATGTTTGTATGGAGCAACAGGTGGACAAATCTTTGTTAGAGGGAAGGCTGGAGAGCGCTTTGCTGTGAGAAACTCACTTGCCCAAGCAGTGGTTGAAGGCACTGGTGACCATTGCTGCGAGTACATGACTGGTGGTTGTGTGGTTGTACTTGGAAAGTGAGTAATGGTTTATTTTTTGTACTGGTTGTCACTAAGCTACTTGATGTAATCCAATTAGCCCCCGGCCCCTGAAAAGAAAAAAAAAATTGATGTAATTCTATGAATGTTGCATTTATTTTTGGCAGAGTGGGGAGAAATGTTGCTGCTGGAATGACTGGAGGTTTAGCATACATGCTTGATGAGGATGATACTCTAATACCCAAGGTTTGAGCAGAAGTGGCCCATCTTCCTCTCTTATATCCTGGCTCTTAATTTATTATACATTGGGAAGTATTTAAAATCTTGCATCCTTGAATATAATTTGTAGAAATGCTGTGGTTAATTTGTGATCAGACCTCTCTGCTGCCATAGGAAATGATTCTTAACTAATTGCATGCCATCAGTCATCGGTTGTGTCCCATTTCTTCAGCTGCTCCGAAACAGAATGTGGTCACATAAGCCACGCACAAAGTTTATAAAATATTTTAATGCTTTAACCTTTTCTCCCCTTTCTTTCTACTTCAATTCTCCTTATTATTACTGATATATTTTTTCTTAGATTCTAAACTTTGGAATACTTCCTTTTCCCCAAAATACCCTTTTGAACATCAATTTCCTCTAGTTTTGAGGTTTCCAATTGTTAGCCAAAGCATTAGATACATGGATTTTGCAATGAAGGCCTCTTGCATATTTCCAGTCTGCTTGCTTCACTTTTGAGAATTGTAGCACATAAGTATAATCTATAGGGATGCAAGTCAGTGAAAGTAATGTTTTTGTTCTGGTTCTTCTAATTGATCAAATATCTCTGAGAAAAATATATCATACTATTATCATTTGCTTTCCATCAATATTCCTTCAGATTCACATCTTTACAATTTTATAAATGTTTGATCAGGTAAATAAGGAAATTGTGAAGATCCAAAGAGTAACTGCCCCTGTTGGACAGATGCAGCTTAAGAGCCTTATCGAGGCCCATGTTGTAAGTTCACCTTGAATTGTCCAACAATCATAATGAACCAGCACAATAAACACTTTGACTTGTCACATATTTCTTAGGTTAAGAGCCACTGCTTGCTGACAAGTGGGCAGTGGCAGAGCCACTTAAGACCGTATTTTGGCTAAGTTTTAGTATTCCTTTATGTACATGGTGAATTTAGTTTAGGCTCTTCAAATGGTACATGAAAACTAATCTGTCCCCCTGAAAACTCTAAACCTTGAGTATAAAATGCTGTTAAAATTTAGAGGAATTTCTTTTATATGAAGTAATATTTTAAAAATTCAAGATTCCCAAAAGATTAAATATTGAAATCGTGATGATTAGCAGTTTTTATGTATAGTATATTCTTCAAACAAAATCTGTTCCTACTAATTTTAAGTGATTTGTCCATTATCAAATAGTTGTCACAAACACATCAATAATACCTTTCTTTTATATGCTGAATTGTGATGTATATATGTATGTGTATATATATATATATATATATATATATATATGCACACATGTATATTCTATTCTTTTATTTCAAAATTCGTATTATATTTTCCAAACGAAAATGAAGTCTTGAATACAGTAGGGTATAAATCAGTAATATGAATATAGAAATATATAGTCATTTATTATGATTTTTGCTAATTGTAATTTTATCCCCTGCTGCGTCTTATAGTACGGAAAACACTTTGATTTTCTTTATTTTCTGAGTGAATTAATCAAGGACATTCTCTTTTTCAATTTGAAGACTTCGATTATAATATCAATACTATCTCATGTAATGATTATTGCCATCAACTTTAAAAACTACTTTTACAAATGTCGGATTTTCTATTGCGGTATAAGTTCTTTATGTGCTTTGTCTTTATTTTCTTGAACAATGTCCTTACTTTAAATCTTCATGGTGAAGGAAAAAACTGGGAGTGCCAAAGGCTCTATGATTTTGCTTGAATGGGACAAGTACTTACCACTGTTCTGGCAGCTGGTTCCACCTAGTGAAGAAGATACCCCGGAGGCTTGTGCTGAGTATCAGAGCACAGCTTCGGAGAAGGTGACGTTGCAGTCAGCCTGAGTGAATGATCAGACCATATGTTCACTTAGAGCATTATTCTTGCCCCACACTGTACAGATCAACCAAAAGGGGATTGTTGTGGGCGTCGTGAATGAATGCTATCTTGCTTGTGGGAGTTCAGTGCAGGGAGAGGAAGAACTTCGGTAGTATATGGTGTCAGCATTTGGTCTTTGTCAATCCATCCAAAAGCATTCAACCTCCAGGTGTTATAGCAGTTATGTAGTCATCATGCTTGAAAGTTGTAGATTCAGATTAGTTTAGTTTAGTTTAGTTTTCATAATATTGTCCAAGGTTTATTTGGGTGGCACGCTACTCGCTGCCCTTTTTCCATCCAATTAAACTTGGTTTGTTCTACGCTCGTATTCAGTGCCATTACTTATCGTACTTTGGATCAAAGTGTATTTTTTATCTTTACTATTCTATCAGCCAACTGAATACAAAAGCCTTGCGATGCTAATTTGTCTGAATACTAGTTTCACAGAGCCCATATGGACGAGGACATTACTATCTTGTATGGCAATTATCCTACTACCGTGACATGCTAATTGTGCATCTATCTTATAAAAATAAGTGCAAAACTGGTCAAAATGGAATCTGTTGGTTTGAAGAGCTTCCATTTAAGGGTATTTTGGCTTGGCTTTAGATAATGTGTATTATCTTAGTTTATCAGTAATCAAACTGACTTAATAAAAAAGGTCCATTTGAAAGGATTAGACTTAGACAAGAGGGAGGGGCAACCACTTGGACGAGTTTACATAGTATTTGAGAGCTTTATATGTAAAAAAAAATGATGAGACCTAGAGCCAAGGGAGCTGCTGTAAATGTTTTCCTGGTTAGAGCTGTGAGGATAACATCGGAGTTTGTCACTTCAACCAAAGACATTTTAGCTATTAAGTTGGAAGTTAGGATTCATTAATCGAGTTGCTGCTGCCATCTTTTTTATGGATCAAATGCCCTTTTAAGGTATAAAGATGAAATTGAAAGGATGGATTAGTGTTCCCACGCCCCTTTTGGTTGAGTAACCAACAAAGATAATCATAGGATTCTAACCAACTCTCTAAAATATGAACCTAGCAAATTTGAGTGTGAAAAGTTGCAAGCTTGATGTTGAGTTGCTGCGAATCTTTGAAGCTCAAACAATAATTGAATCTTGAAAGAGAAACTCTCTTAAGAATAATTTTGTTAGTAATAAAAAAATAAAAACAAGGGTACATATCCTAATGGCGATCATGCCTTCCTATATATAGTTTAAAATTGGCTTGCAAGTTAAGAAACTCTAAACCTCTTAAGATTTAGTCAACTATCTTACAATGCATGTAAGCTAATTCTTCTAAGACCTACTCATACTACTTGACATGCAAGTATGTAGCCTTTGCAATTATTTTTATTGATTTGTATCAGCCACTTGCTTGCCAAGTAATCAATTTTTTAACTCTTAAGAAATAAAAAGTAAAATAAATAGACTTACTTGGAGTGTAATTTTCGGGCATGTGCAATGCCTTTTACTAGAAATGAGGGTTAAACTTATTACAAAATTCTCCAAAGTTACCTGATAAATAATAAAATTCTAAATGACTAATTATTGTAGACCAACCAATTAAAATAACTAAAATAGATCTATTTTACAATATATAATTGCTAGCTTCCTTCGACGGGAATGGGAGGTTCGGGTAATACGAAGGGAATCGGCTAGATGCTATAGCGGCTATGGCACTTGGGAACCATTATGGGATTCTTGTCTTTCCACAAGCTCCTATGGATGTGCTACAATTGCTACAAGATCATGAGAGTGGTTTAGAGAGGATGAGAAGGGTCTCTGTTTAGTTTAATTTCTCTTCAATACAAAAAAGAGTCTTACTTGACACATACTTGAGTCTGCTCTCCAAGTTTCTTGAGATTTGAAGATGACTCTAGAACTTCAGTTTGGAACTCACTTGAAATGAAGCTTTAAACAAAACCTTGAATTCCGTCCTCAAATTGTTTAGTCTTTATCTTGTAATTGGTTCACTTTGGAAAATTCAAATCCTTTATGTTGTCCAAAATTTTCTTGTTGTCCAAGCCATTAGTGCATGCATCATTTCTCAAGAGGATTTGCCCTCAAATTTACATCCATATCAAAAGGAGATAAATCAGTAACATCAAAAGTAACACTGGCATTATACTCAATAAATCAATTTTGTAATCATTTTTTATTGATCTTCTCTAACTATCAAGAAGTTCATCTACTCTAACCTTAAGATTCATCTAAAATAAAATTCATAAAATATCAATCCAAAAAAACCTAGGAGTATATAAATCATATGCCATAACTTCAGATTTAGCTTGTTTACATTTAATTCACTTGGATGAATATATTTTCCATTAAGATTTTTTGACGAAATAGTAATTTTAAAACTATTTAGATGCTGCCAACTTATCATCGAGTTGCGCATGAGTTCCAATCGGTTGATAACCTCCCAAGTTTAGTTAAGGCCGTATATTCCTGGAATGGCAATATACATTTAGGTGTATTAGTTGCCAAGTTTAAGAGATTAAAATGGTTCATATTATTAAGTATTAAAGTGGACAAGAAAAACTATATTTAATTATCAAGTTAGTGATCAAAAGATTTATTAACCCTTTTGTTATGTTTCGCTATTAGTATAACAATATGATAATAATAATAAAAAGCTTATTTAATAAAATTGTTCTAAAATGGTTTGATATAAAATAAAGAATAATTAATATAAAGATACAATTAAAAAGATGAGTAAAAACTCTTGTAAAAAATAAGTATTGTTCAAATAAACGAAAAGTTTTTTTTTTTCTCTTTGCTATAAACAAGTCATTTGAGTAACAAAAAATTACCAATTATGATTAGTTTATAATTAATCAATGACTAAAACATGTAGAGAAAATACTACTCCAACCAACTTGACTGAGTTAGTGTCACGAATTAACCAAGCACCAACTCAATTAAGAAATTATTAAAATACCTTCAATATACAAAGTAGAGTATGAGGTTGTTTTTGTATTTTTATATAAAACTAATAAAATGTCAAATATGATTAGTTCTAAATTAAAAAACAAAATAAATTTTAAATATTCGATTTTACTATTTTAATTAAAGGTTTATTTGGTTTTTATAAGAATTTTTAATAAATATATTTATTAAAATTTTCTTGGGCCTCTATACTTTTTGAAAATTTAAAATTTAGTCATTATATTTTTTTAGGAATTTAATCTCTCAAGTTTAATGGTTAAAATTATTAATTTTTTATGTGAAATTTATTGGTATAATAATTTAAAATAAGAGAAATAAAAGACTGTACTACTAAAAAAAAGTACCAAAAGAATAAATTTCAAGATACACTGATATTTTAACTTTTTCTTTTCACCCCACAATAAAATTCCACAAAAAAATCTCAGATCCTCCGTTAATTCACTTTCATTTCCAATCAAAATCCTACATTCTAACCCGAAAAGCCTGGGGGGGAGTTGCCATATCTCTTTTTATTTGTTAATTATTCTATTTCTTTGATTATTTAATCCATGTTCTTGGTTATGACTTTAAATGTTTTTTCATTTATCTAAAACTTGTTTGATTTCTTTTACTCCAGCTACCGTATTTTATATTTGCTTATCAAATTTTTGTGTTTAGTAAAATTAATTTTACTCTTAGTTGTAATTATGGTTTTATTTCATTAGCATTTCTGTGTGTTTTGTGGTTTGCAGAGTCCAGGGCGATTCAAAATTAAGATGGTACAGTATAGAAAGTCTTGAAATTAGTCAGCAAGAAACTACAACTTTTTCTTTATTTGATGCTTGAGATAGAAAGAGTTTCTTTTTGTTTAGTTTTTTTTACAAGTTCTTCATCTATTTGAAGCTTGAGGCGAAAGAGGGTGCCATCGTTTGATTTTGTACACTATTAAATGACCTACCTTGGGTTTAAACTTAAGGTGGTTTGCATAGAGCCTTTGGAAAACACAGGTTAAATATAGATTGCTAGTTCACCTTCAACTCACGCTTCTATGTTTACTTTTTCGGAAGTGAGCTATATTGCTTTCCTGTTTGTTTTTTACATTGGAGATTGTATATATATATATATATATATATATAATTACTGTGTGGTATTTCTAGTTTATGTGGTATCACATGTTTCTTGCTTTATATAGTGATGAACATGGTTAATTCCGAAATGTATTCATTTTTGTTAGTCACTGTTATAGGACATTACCTAAGCTTAAGGGTGTTCAGTGGTAAGTTGTATGGATTTAATCTTGCCGTGAGATCATGGAGTGCTTTCAATACGTATTTGAATTTGAAGTTTGATGTTTTCATGATTCATTTTGAATTTTTTTTTATGTGTTTTTGCATGTCCCACTTGATACTAAACCAGCATAAGTAGAATTATTTGAAAAATTTGAAATCCAAAGTATCGATATTAAACCAACGGGTATCGATATTTATGTGTTAGGTATCAATACTAAAGTAAGTATCGACACCGTTTTAGTTCTTTGCCAATTTTGGTTCAAAACATTTTATCGATACCTTTGTAGATGTATCGGTATTTTTATCACAAGTATCGATACTCGTGTTTGGGTATCGATACCAAATTTGGTTGCTGTCGATTTTTGAAAATTTTTCATTCGCAAAGTATCGATATTTTGGTCCTGAGTATTGATACTTTTACCCAAAATGCTAAAAATTCACAAGTTAAAACGTTCTTCATGCTCAAAACAGTATTCCTACTCATTATACAAATAATGTCTAACTCAACCAAGCCTACTATCATCGTTTAACCATTTTACCTGGCTTATTAATACATATTCATCAAGATAACATAACATATGTATTATTGAACTCAATCTCAAGCATCAAGATGTCCACAATCAAAGCTCAAAAACAACATCAACATTCCATAAGTCTAATCCCAAATTAATAATAATAATAATAACTATACCCACATTGCCTTTATTCAAAGTGTCCAAAAATCATAAAACCACCTACTCGAAAATTACGCCTGCCCACTCTGCCTTCCTTGAATGTACTACTACCCTGCCAATTTTAGGCAAAGAGTGTGAGCTTTTTTAAGCTCAATAAATGTTCAGAATTACCGCAAAACATACACAACAACATAAATTAAGCAATAGCATACTAAGGCACAATCACAACCATATACTCATCAAGCCAAAATAATGTATTCATGCTTCATTATTTTATAAGTCTAGCATATACTCTTACATGCATTTACACACATCCTAACTCATATATATATATATATATATAAGTCAAATGATAAGTTGACAACCTAAGATTATGAAACATAAAAGTGGACTCTATCACCACACATTGGATAAATGAATCTCCATTACATCAATGACTCAAAGAGTCTAACGTATCCCAAAAAAGTAGCATTAAGCTAAGCACTCTCCAACACACCAGGATGTCCCGATGAATAGAGCTTAGCTCGACATTCTCTTATCTCTCTAACTTGTCTCAGGTTCTCAACGCCTAAATTAAAAAAATACAAAGGTGAGTACTCACAATTCTTTGGCATGCCAACTATATCAAATGGTTTCAAAAGATCACAAGGACAAAATATCCATAATTACACATATTTAATTATTGTTTTAATGCACATAACCTATGCTCATATTCATCAATTCACATCACAATCTCATACATAATGCATGCTTGTTGTAATACCTTATACTTGGCCCTATCGCCGAGCCCGAGTAACATGACGCTACACCATCGTCTCATCAACAACAAGCATAAAACATTTCTTTGTCATACGATTATCATAAAATGTCATTAAATTATTTATAAAGATTCTAAGTCATGAATACTCTAAGCAATACTAAATTATGCTAAACATACATCGGATGAGCTTATAACATGATTTAAACATGCTTGTAAACCATATAACAAAAATTCTGAATAAATTACGTAGGTATGGATATTGAATCAAAGTATCAGTAATTCTCATAGACAGTATTGATATCACCCAGAAAAATCGGTACCAAATTAGCATTCTGTTTCTCTCCTAAAATTAAAACCCAAAAAATATCAATACATATAAAAAAGTATTGGTTATTTTACCCCGAGTATCGATACTCATGACATGGTATCGATACCAAATCTCATTAGTGACTTCTTACACTTTAAAAAAATCATGGAGGTATCATTTTTAAAACTCGAATATCGATATGCTCCAGACAATAAAAATATAGCATATTAAAGCAATTTGTCCAATCTAACTTAAGCCCATTCAACATGCATCTTTTATCTCATCAAAAAATCGTCAAAACAACTACAGTATCAGTTCTAAACATAAAAAATATGTCCGAGCAAGAATCAACATATCAAAGTCCAAATTATTAAATGTTAAGAACAAGTAAACTAAGAAAACATCCAAACATCATGGCAATATTTATGCAATAGTTCTACCATACTATTCAACGTCCATTGACCATACATACAGCTCATGGCACTTCAACATAGCAAATATTCAAACCAAAACAATACCAATGAAATAATTATAACATCTATTAAAAGTGCTGGAAAACTAAACCCATAAAATAATATGATGAACACAATAATAATCAATCAAAGTCTAACCACATTATCTTATTCCCATAGTTCAAAATAATATCACCTACACAAAAAATAGTCTAACTTGGATCATGTAACGGCGCAAATTTCAGTGGTGTCGGAACAGTGAATCGAGATCACTAAATCCGGAAAATTAGTAGAAAATGTTATTAGTTCAATGAGTATAAGTTAGATGTGAAGTTAGGGAAATAATTGAAATAGTGAACAACATTTTAGAGAATAAATACTAAGTAATTTGAATTAAAAGCGAGGTATCGAGACCTCAAAATTTAAAACCGAGCCATAAATATTTTTATAAATATTTATGAAGTGTATGAAGTGTTAATAAGTTAGTACTAAAGTTTTGTTAAGAAATTTTAAGGTTTCGTTGATCAATTAGGTAAAAAGGACTAAATTGAATAAAGTGTAAAACTGTGGAAAGTGATTAAATAGCTTAGATAATAAATAAAAAGGACTTAAAGTGTAATTTGGCCCAAAATTTAATGGGCTGGACAGTTGGGTTAGGAAATAGCTGAAAATTAGTGTGAACTAATGGCAATTTTGCAAATAAATAGAAATACAATAGTGTTATATGGACTAAATTAGAAGAAATATTTAGATTTTTAATTTTCTTTCATCTTCTCCAGAAAAAAAACACCATAGGAGGGTTTCTAAAAGCAGGTTTTTCCTATTTTTATTGCAATTAAGTTCAATTCTTGATTATTTCTTGAAATTTTATGTTTTTGGGACTTTTACAACTAGGTCCTCTAGTCTAATTCATTAGTTTTTGATTATATGGTTGATTTTGAAAGTTGTCATGAATATGTGCTGGAAGTATATGATGATTTAGCAAGGAATTAAAGATTTGATTTGTTTATATGTTGATTTTATTGAAAGAATTGAATATAAAGTGAATATTTGCAGACCTAGTTGTAAAAGAAATTAAAGTTAGGGTTTTGTATGGAAATAAAAAATTTTAATGGCTGTGGAATGATTCATAATTTTAAAATAAAGCTTTAATTGAGAGAAATTAGTTCCATTAGAAAGTTAATTGGTTAAGGACCAAATTGTGGAAATTGTGAAATTTGGGGTAAAAGTGTAATTTCGAGAAATAAAGGGTATAAGTTGTGAGATAAAATGAAATTTAAATCAATGCTAATGAATGAATGATTTTGTAATTATAGATCAAGAAATTGAAGCAAATTGAGGAAAGGAGAAAATAGTAGAATAATTCCCGAACTTCTAAAACTTTTGCAAATTAGCCCAGGTAAGTTCATGTGGCTAAATTTGATAAATTATTTCAATTTTATTAATGACACACTATGTGATTATATATATATGTAAATGTTATTAAATTGAGATAAACGTAAAGTAATGAACAATTGAATAAAAATTCAAGTTGGGATAAATATCGGATTTGAGTACTTTCGTTCAATGACAAGATGAATTGATGGAAAAGACCATGCTTAGACCATGGCAACAAGTAAAAGATGATATCTGTATAAGACCATAGCTAGGCTACGACATCGGTGAGAAATGCCAAGTGAATTCCATGTAAGACCATAGCTGGGCTATGGCATTGGATTAAAGTGATATAAGTGACCCGTATAAGACAATAGCTGGGCTATGGCATCGAAGAAAAGTGATAAGTGTTTCCGTGTAAGACCATATCTGGGATATGGTTTCGGTATAAAATGTGACCCGTATAAGACCATGGTTGGGCCATGGCTTCGGAAAGTGAAACGTGATCATGTGCAAGCCCATAGTCTTCTTATGGCAAAGTGAAGACGAAGTACTCAATTCCGTATAGTTTCTTAATTTGAATAAGAGTGGTAAGTGGAAAAAGGGCCCAAGAAAGTGAAATTCTTATTATGAATGATAATGAACAATATTAAACGAGCTAAATTTTGATTTGTGAATGTCAGGAGTAATTAGTGAATATGTATGCTATATGAATGTATTACAATAATTGGTAAGTTACTTTCCAAGCCTATGAACTTACTAAGCTTTCATAAGCTTACTTGAATGTGTTTGATATGTCTTGTAGATTAACTTGGATATAGAGAATCGGATCATCTCCAAGAATCACACTATCCAGTCATTCTCCGGTAGTTTTTGGTTATTAGCTTTGGTTTATATGGCATGTATAAATAATGATTGATAAATGAGTAGATTAACTTAATGATATGTAAATGTTGCCTTATGTTTTCATTGAATACATGTCTTTGTCTATTTTGTTTGTTTGATTGGTTGGAGTTGTAATAAATTGTGTTTAAATGCAGGTAAGTTAAAAAAAAGGGTGAGAAAAGTGGCCTTTAACGGCCTATTTTCGTCCACACGGGTAGACACACCGGCGTATGTCTAGGCCGTACGTGACACACGATTAGCCCACGGGCGTGTGTAGTGGTCGTGTCTCCCCTGTGTTGTAAAAATGTGAATCAAAATCATACACGGGCTAAGACACGGCCGTGTGTCTTGGACATGTTAAAGACACGAGTTTTAAGCATGATCGTGTGTCAAATTTATGTGAAAATGGCTTAAAAATGGTGAAAAAATAGTTTACCACATGGCCTAGCCACATGGACGTGTGCTCAGGCCGTGTGGCTCTCTGTTTATGTCACACGGGCTAACACCACGGCCATGTGTGTTAAGTCAAATCTGCCCACAGGCTGGCCCCACGGCCATGGGAGCCCCACGGGCAGGCCACATGGGCATATCCCAAGCCACACGGGCATGTGCCCCTATCTTCAAGGAAAAAATTTCAAAGTTGCCAGTTTAGTCTCGAACCACTTCCAAAGCATGTATTGGTCCCCATAGGCCCATATTAGGGACTTTTTGATGAAATGTGGAAAGATTTATGTTGAAATGAAAATTTTTGACTCAATTTTGTATAAATGACAATGTATAAGCCTGATAATGCCTCGTAACCCTGTTCCGGTAACGGATACGGGTTAGGGGTGTTACAGATCACTTCCTTAGTATCCCTACACCGCTCGTACTGCAAACGCTAAGTATTTGCAATGGTTAAAGAGAGTGGGTGAGATTAAACAAGCTCAATGCATGTCGGAGTAACCATAAAGTATACACAATCTCAAAGGTTGAATAAGAGCATATTACAACACATTCACAACCATATTTTAACCAAGTCACAATAACATATTCACGCTTCATTAAATCATAAAACTAGCATATACTCTCACGTATAACTACACTCAACTCATATTCAAATAATTTATTTTACAATAATTCATCAAGCCTAACAACATATACATGCTTTAATAACTCACAAGTTTAGATGATATATTGACATGCATTCACAAGTTAACTAAAAATGATCCAAACCAAAATTACTTACACAATTTACTATGAAAACTACTAACATTTTCATGAAAATTAAATCAACTCATTTAGCATATTATTTACATGTTTATGTATCCATCTCATATCGTATTGTCACAATATATAAGATCACATTTAAACGATAATTTGACACTTGAGGCTAGAAACATAAAAGTGGGCTCTATCACCACACATCGAATACACGGATCTCCAACACACCAAATGACTTGTAGAGTTGAACATAGCCCAAAAGCGTAGCATTTAGCTACCACTCTCCAACACACCAACATATCCCGGTGAATGGAGCTTGGCTCACATTCCCTTATCTCTCCAAATTGTATCAGGGCCTCAATACTCAAATCACAAAACACAAGGGTAAGTACTCACAATCCTATAGAATTCCAACTATATCTAATGGTTTCAAGAGATCATAAGGCTAAAATATCCACAATTATATAATCTTAGTTACTGATTTAATGCATATCATCTATTTTCATATTTATCAATTTACATCACAAACTTTTACACTTTACATGCTTATCAAATTCATATTTAATTGCACTTTAAGTGCCACAATAATGCTTATTGAACCATCACATATCCAACCATATATGCGTGCATTAAGATTAGTACATCATATATCATATACAAGTATTCTCACATATTACTTGCCATGATAATATCAAATTCTACCATTCAACACATATGTACTTACCGAATATCGCTCATTTCTGCTGCATATTTGCATTATTATCATATCATTATCACTATTATTTGGCATGTATATCATGCAAACAACAAAACACAATTCACAATAGTCATCACATATGTCTCATATCACAATATCACATCATAACAATCAATCCACAATTATTCACATAATAACATAATTTGCCAAAATAAAACAAGGGAAATAGAAAGCTTACACTTGGAACTTAGGATAGGGGTTTAGGTTTTTCCTAAGCTCCCAATTAACACTATGAATCCTGCCTACTAACAGTGATTCCAAACATTCACCCTTCACGCTTTCTCCTAATTGTCGAAAGCTTAAACTAGCTTTTCCTAGCCTTTTGCCTTACTAATAGAAGGCTCCAACAATTTCAATACTTCACACATAGTAACCACACAATATACACAATCAATTAGCAGCCAAAAACTCATATAAACCAACCAAAAATGCAAAGCCTAAGCTATATTTCTCATGAAACTGAAATTTCAACTAGCAAACTTGAAACTCAAATATCATAATCTTTACTTATTCCAATTGCCTACAATTGATTCCAATCATCTAATTATAAATCTAACAACAATTCTCGACCTTCAAACTACTTAAAACTATAAAGATTAATGGATCCAAAATTTTGACATATAATAACAATTTTCACAAAAAATCAATAAAACGTTGGAATTCTTTAAAAAAAACTATAAGGAATGTTTAGAAGCCTTTTAATCATGTGGAAAATAATTGAAAAACATTTTGAAATTACATTTTTACTGAAAATCCCGAAATCTACCATTAACGACTCAATTTTTGGCTTTATTCAAAACATGTGATTTAATGGCTAAAAACTCAGTTTAAAGGATCAAATAATATAAAAAACTAATAAGGAATTGAATCCTTACCTTCGATGGAAAAAAATAGAGGTTTAGTTGAAATTCTAGAAACCCATAACTTGAGAGATAACAAAAACTATGATGTTTTGAGTGTTTTTCTAGAAGTTCTATGGAGATTTATGGCTTGGGTGATGATGGGAATTAAAAGAATGAAGTTTGTAAAATAAAATTGAGAGGGAGAAGCTTTGGGAGAACAAGGGACGACAACAAAAATCTGGAGAAGAAACTAATGAGGGTTTTATAAAGATGGAGGGAAAAATAGGGTATTTTTAAAACTTTGGTAAAATTACTTTTTAATTACTCCTAAATTGAACCCTTTACAAAACAGTCATTCTTTTAACATTGAAAAGTCTTTTCAGCATATTTTCAAAAATTGATTTAATTTTTCAAAAGCTATGATAAAAAATAATTTCAGGTTACCACAATTTAAAATTTTCTGAGGCTACTTCGAGCTAGAATTCCTAATTTACCTTCAAAACTTCTAAGCTCAATTTTGGATTGTAACAGCTCTCAGTGGGTAGACTTAAATAGAAAAACAAAACAAACACATCAAAAGAAAATATGCAATAAAAAATAAAAGAAAATAAGAACTAGAAAAAATAAAACTTATCATCTTTCGGGGTGGATCTGTATCCCCCTATAAAAGAACTTCTAAGAGGTCCTCGACACCTTGAATCGTTGTTCATTCTTCATGGCTAGAATAAGGACCCCCTTGACATTTGAGTACATTGTTGCTGTCTTATTTTTGACCATCTAGACAACCATATTACGAGCCACTTTCTTCCAAGCCTAACCAACTCCAAAGCTTGTTTCAGGGTACTATAGCCTCGTGCATAACAAACTCAATGTCGCCATAAGCCGTAGACACCTGAACTTTAATTTCTATTTCGAACTAAAAATAGGTATGCTCATTAACTTTTCCAGGAATTTACGAGGCAACACAATATTTGGGTGCCTAATTATATACCAAATATGTTTGGGCCGGCACATCTAAAGCAGGAAGAAGAGGAGCAGAAGAGTGAAGAAGAAGAAGGAACTGAGGAGGAGAGGAAGATGATGAGATGGATTTTGAGGAGGATGACTGAGCTTTTAGTTTTTGTTTTTTTTTTTTTAAATTCTATTAATTTATGGGATGATTTTTTTAATTTATTTAAATTGTTAGGAGTATGAGTAATAATAGACTAGTAATTGTTTTGTGTTTAAATTTTCTATGTAGGAACCTCACATGGAAGAAGCACAACGATTTTGAGCTATCAATGATCAAAGGAGGAGGTACCCACCAATATTCTGTGAAACTATCATGATCAATTGGGTAACTTCTTTCCTTATATTTTATAGGGCTACACATTGAGGACAATGTGTTATCTAAAGGGTGAGGGGTAACATAGAAAATTTATTTTAAATTTTTATGTTTTTCTTTGAGTTTTCTTGTCATTTGTGTGCATGAGCTTGTAGAAATACAAGTGATTGGTTAGAAGCATGTACATAAGTTGATTGTATTTACGGTAAATTTAGCATGATGATAGGTGATTTTAAAATTTTTTATTATTAGTCTATTAAGGTCGATATATTACACTGTAAATAGGTATTAAGCAATTGAATATACCAAATGACATAAAGTGTAACACCCCAATTTTCTTAATTCTGGCTTTTGTAAATTTGTAACACAATTGTTTGTCAGCTTCAGTGGTTATGTGTCCTGGGAGCGTATGGGAAGTCTTGGTTCAAGTCTTGACTTGAGCAAATTTTTTTTTTAATTGAATAAAGCGTTACTCTTGTCTAGTAGGCTTAAGTTTAAATGTTAGTAAAATTATATTAGAATGGGCCTATTGGTCTAGTGGTTAAATGGAGTGTTAAGGGGGTGGAGGTCTGGAGTTCGAATCTCTATGCGAACAAGAGATTTATTTTGCTTGTGCCGTGTAAGAGTTTGAATTAATCAGGTCTCTGAGTAGTGGAGTTTGAGTAGGCAAGTAGGGGAGTAATTTGGGGGATTAGGGAGTTATCGGGATTTGACAAGTGTCGTTTTGCCTATCAAAATAAAATAAACCTCTTCAAAAATAAAATTAATAAATAAATGGGTAGAATAGTGGAAGAGGGTCGATCCACAGGGAGTTTAATGGAATTCTTGATTAAATTTCTTGTTCTCAACCTAGGAGCTGAAATAGGAAATAAAAAAAAGGGTGATTTGAGAAGTAACAAGAAAATAAAATAAACAAGTAAAATTGCAAAGAAAGATGTATTAAAATAGAAGCAATAAAATAAAGAAGGTAAAAGATTAAGTTGAATAAACACAAGTATAAGAATCGCCTCGAGCTAGTTTTGTCAATTCCCACGATCATCGAAAATAGATTTTTGCTCCGGGATTCATGTCGGTTACAGTCTACGAGGCCCAACCCATCGTAACTTGCTTTTCTCTCATGTAACCGATCTTCCCAAGTCTATCTTCGAAAGTCGATTCTTAAATAAATCAGCAAGGTCTATCGCCGTCAAAATACTTAGTTTTAAAACAGGAAAAGCCCAACTCAGAAGTTGTCTCATCGAGAATCATTTCCGATCTCGTCTTTCCTTAGCGGACCGCCGCTAAGAGTGTTCATAGGAAGTCGAAATGCCACAGGCCAATCCTTCCTCCCAACTGTAAAATTAAACGATTCCAGACCAACGGATCCTTTTTGATTTGAAAAACGTTTAAAAATTTTAGTAAGGCCGATTGCCAAACTATCTAAGCAGAAAGACGAAAATGTATCCCGAAGGGATTTAAGCAATATTCAATTCTCACGTGAGGAATTGATTCGTACTAGCTCTTGGCTTGAGAACAATTAGCCAAACATGATACTGATTATCATGCTTAACATATTTTGATAACGTAAAAACATAAAATAAAATAAAATAAAGTAGAAATAAAAAAAAAGAAGAAAATTTTATTGAAAATGAAAGCAAAGTAGCAACAAGAACTAAGACAAGAGATGATTCTTAGCCTTACCCAAAGGTGGGTATTTATATGCTTCAAATTCCTAAAATAACAAGGAAACTAATAAAAAAAAGATAAGATATTCTAAAAATTATGAAAATGAAATCCAAAATCCCCCAAATCACGTCAATAGATCAAGATAAGTTATTTCCAGAATATTCCTCACGTTGACTTTTGATCTGCCACATCAGATCCGCGTCGTGCTTAGCGTCGTGCCCACGTCTTCAGCCACGACAGAAAAAAAATGCAGATTAAGTCCTTTTATTGCCATTTCCAGTATTGGGTCCACTACACAAGAAATAAATCAAATACAACCAATTAAGTAGTGAAAAGTTCATAAGACAAAGAGATTAGCAAGTAAAAAGTGTCAAATATAGAATATATCAAATTCCCCCTCACTTGTCTCATACTTGTCCTCAAGTATGTTTGAAATAAATTAATCAAAAGCTTAATCATCTTTCTCCTAAACCGTTGCAAGTCTAAGCAATGTTATGAGAGTTCAAGTGCACAAAAATGACGAGAATAAAGCATGAATCAAAACGAATAGGTGCAAGCAAGAACAATCATTCAACCTTACCATTGTCTATCAATTATCAATCAAATTCTAACCTAAGCTTAATTCTTACCAAGATGCACTCAAATCACTCAAGTGTTTTGGGTGTAGAAAACAAATTCACTCAAAGTCAAAATTTGAATAAGGGTCTCCATAAGCTTGTGGCAAGATCAATTCTCCACTACTTTAAAGAAATAAGATGCAAAAATCATTAGGACTTTTAAATAAGGGTGTAATGGGGCTTAGGTAAAGGTGGGCAATAAAGCTAAAATGAGGCTAAAGAAAATCAAGACAAGAGTTTCCGAACAAGTAACTAAATCGTGTCCACAACCTTAGAAAACATAGGCAACAAGAATAAGCAAACAAAGGTAGCTACAATGAACAAATCATCGAACTTTTTTTTTTCGAATTATTTTTTATTTTTTTCGAATTATTTTCTTCTTTTTTTTTCTTTTCCTTTTTTTTTGTTTTTTTGTTTTTTTTCTGTTTTTGTTTTTTTTTTTTCGTGGAACATGATCTCACAATATTAAACTCATGCTCTTTGTCTTGTCAAGGGTGGAAGGGGTTTAAAATTTTGGTGAAAACAAAGAAAATGGGATTAGGCTTCAACTTGGTTCGCTGGGGGAAAAGAAAGGGTGAATCCTAATGCCTAAATCATATTAATGCATCAAATTCCAATGTAATCTCAAAATGCATACAAGCCACAAGTTCTAGATTCCAATGTCCAAATTGACACTCTCAAGCAAGAAAAAGAGCATAAAAAATATAGTCATACATGCTAAAGGCTCAAGTTCTCACAAAATGGGCTAATTAATTAAGCTAGGTGAGAAATTCAACTAACAACATCAAGACAAATTGCAATGGTTGTCAAATTGGACTTACTCATATCATTCGATTATCAAGCATGCTAGGATTCAAGTATCTTTATGAACTAAAATAATCATAACATGCTTAGCGGCAAGCAACGGCAAAGGAGTTATTCTTCTAATCAATTCAAACAAACATATCATCAAGCAAATGTGCAAGCAAGGCGAAATTAATGTCATCCTTTACCCTCCCCCTCACTTAATCGTATTGTCCCAATAAGAAAAAAATGTAAAGTACATTTAAGAACAAAGAAAGGTAAAGGATACTCCTCGTGATCAATGACGACATCAGCCACGGCCACGGTTGGCGTAAAGGGAGGAGAGTATTTCCGTGATGTTCTCTTTAAGGGCCTGGAGGGGTCTGAACAAACGAAAAATAAAAAAAAAATTAAAATTGACGAAAAGTAAACAAATGGGTTGCCTCCCATTTAGCGCTTTGTTTAGCGTCGTTAAGCTCGACATTTTCCTGTCAGATTTTTGGCTCTTCCAACCTGATTTCTTCAATTAGTCCGATTGGTGTGCTCTCGAAGAAAGGTTTAGCCGCTATCCATTAACTTTAAACCGTGCACCCGAGCTATCTTCAATTTCCACGGCTCCATGAGGAAAAACATTGATCACGGTAAATGGTCCGCTCCACTTGTACTTAAGTTTTGCTGCAAAAATTTTTAATTTTGAGTTAAATAGGAGAACTTTCTGCCCAACAGAAAAAGATTTAAATGAAATGCGCTTGTCATGAAATGCTTTTATTCGCTCTTTATAATGTTGTGCACTATCGTAAGCGTTTTGGCGAATCTCCTCAAGCCCTTGGATATGAAGTTTCCGTGCTTCGCCAACAGCGTTCATCTCCATATTACATTCCTTTACCGCCCAAAACGCTCTATGCTCAAGTTCGACAGGCAAGTGGCAAGGTTTGCCGAAAACAAGTCGGTAAGGTGACATTCCGATAGGTCCTTTGTAGGTCGTGCGATAATCCCACAACGCATCAACTAACTTCAAGCTCCAACCCTTCCGGTTTGGTTTAACGGTTTTCTCTAGGATTGACTTGATTTCTTGATTTCAAACCTCCGCTTGTCCGTTGGTTTGCGGATGATAAGCTGTCGCTATCCGCTGAGTCACACCATATTTTTTCATCAAAGCTTCGACGACTCGGTTAACGAAGTGTGTTCCTCTGTCGCAAATGATCGCTCTCGGAGTTCCAAATCTGAAGAAAATAAAATCACACAAAAAATTAGTTGTGGTTTTCGTATCATTTTCTCGGGTGGCTTTCGCCTCTACCCATTTTGAAACGTAATCAACGGCCAAAATAATGTATAAATTTCCAAATGATGAGGTAAATGGCCCCATATAATTGAGCCCCCACACATCGAAAATTTCACAGATGTGTATAAGATTTAATGGCATTTCACTCATTCGGCTTAGATTTCCAACTCTTTGGCACCTGTCACATGCTTTACAAAAGTTGTAAGCGTCTTTAAACAAGGTTGGCCAATAAAATCCGCACTCAAGAATTTTGTGTGTGGTACGTTTAGGGCCAAAATGTCCACCGCAAGCGTAGGAATGACAAAACTCAAATATAGATTTTACCTCGCTGTTACTTACGCATCATCGAACGATTTGATCCGAGCAATTTTTTCATAAATATGGATCGTCTCAAATGTAATATTGAGACTCTCTTTTTATGCGTTTGATCTCGGATCGAGATAAATTATTCGAAAATTTACCCGTAGCTAGAAAATTTGCCAAATCGGCGAACCATAGGAATGATGCTTATGCTTCCATCAAGGTTTCATCTGGAAATTATTCTCGTAGGAGAGGTCCGACCGGTGAAGTTGGCAAACGACTTAGGTGGTCAGCCACTAAGTTTTCGCTTCCTTTTTTATCCTTGATTTCAAGATCGAACTCTTGCAGCAAGAGAATCCATCGTATCAACCTCGGTCTTGCTTCTTTTTTGTTCATCAAGTATTTCAGCGCTGCATGATCGGAAAAAACAAAAATTTTAGTTCCTAATAAATAAGAATGAAATTTTTCTAATGCAAAAATGACAGCAAATAGCTCTTTTTCCGTTGTCGAGTAGTTGCGCTGAGCTGAGTCGAGAGTCCTAGAGGCATAGGCTATCACGTGTGGTCCTTCTTTACTTATTTGGCCGAGAACGGCTCCCACACTAAGGTCAGATGCGTCGTACATAATTTCAAATGGTAAAGTCCAATTTGGTGGTTGTACGATTGGTGCGGATATAAGCCTTCCCTTAAGCTCATCGAACGAATCTTTGTAAGATTGATCAAAAACAAAATTCACATCCTTTTGTAGTAATCGGCAAAGAGGTTGTGCCAACTTAGAGAAGTCCTTTATGAATCGTCGGTAGAAACCTGCATGGCCAAGAAAACTACGAATTTCCCTCACCGAAGTGGGGTATGGAAGTGAGCGAATTACATCAACCTTTCCCTTATCAACGGTAATTCCTTGGGCCGAAACCACATGACCGAGTACCAATCCTTTACTTATCATGAAATGGCATTTCTCGTAGTTTAAAACCAATTTAAATTCAATGCATCGATTAAGAACATAAGAAAGATTGGAAAGACATTGAGAGAATGAATTACCGTAAACAGTAAAATCATCCATAAATACCTCTATTCCTCGCTCGATGTGATCAGAGAAAATGCTTAACATGCATCGTTGGAATGTGGTCGGAGCGTTGCAAAGACCGAAAAGCATTCTCCTATAGGCGAAAGTTCCAAAAGGGCAAGTGAATATTGTTTTTTCTTGGTCTTCAGGTGCCACCGGAACATGAAAAAATCTAGAAAATCCATCAAGACAGAAGTAATGTGATTTTCCAGCAAGTCTTTCAATAATTTGATCGATAAATGGTAAAGGAAAATGGTCCTTTCGGGTTTGTGAGTTGAGTTTCCTATAATCGATACACATTCTCCAACCATTCTGTACTCTCTTCGGAATCATTTCTCCTTCGGCATTTTCGACCACTGTAATTCCAATCTTCTTTGGCACAACATGGATCGGACTTACCCACTTGCTATCAGAAATGGGGTAGATAATGTCAGCATCTAGCAACTTTTGAATCTCCTCCTTTATAAACTCTATCATTGGCGGGTTTAAACGTCGCTGGCCTTCTCTCGTTGGCTTCGCGTTCTTCTCTGTTTTAATTTTATGCATGTAAGTGGATGGACTTAAGCCTTGGATATCAGCTAATGTCCATCCAATTGCCTTTTTATAGGTGTGCAAAACAGCAATCAATTCTTCCTCTTCCTGTCGTGATAATTCACTTGAAATGATAATTGGCAAAGTTCAGTTATCGCCCAAAAATTCGTATTTGAGATGCGATGGAAGTTGCTTCAATTCTAGTTGTGGTGCCTGTAAAATTGAGGAAAGGGGTTTAGATTGACGTGGATTTAATTGAAAATCAGAAATGGAGGAGAGAGTTGAAATGATTTTGCTTTCATCATCGAGATCCTCCAATTCCATACAAAAATCATAAAACAAATCAGTTTCGATAAAATCATCGGCTAACGGATCTATAATATCAACAAAATTTAAACCTGTGATGGAATCAGGATACTTCATAGCTTTGTACACATCGAATTTAACCACTTCCCCGTCAAATTCCATGGTTAAGATGCCGTTACGGACATCGATTTTTGTATGCACTATTGACAAGAAAGGGCGTCCAAGCAAGATTTCTGATCCGTTGTTGCTGCGGTCATTTTCCATGTCAATAATGTAAAAATCAGCAGGGAAAATGAGATCGTTTACCTTTACCAACACATTTTCTAGTACCCTTTCGGGGTAGATAACTGACCGATCAGCTAATTGAACCATCACTCGCATCTCATTTAATGGTTCTGTTGAAATTTTGTTGTAGACGCTTAGTGGCATGACATTAATAGATGCGCCTAGATCGCACATCGCCCTTTTTATTCTGACTTTTTCGATTTTGCACGGAATTGCAAACATCCCTTGGTCCTTGTATTTCGGTGGTAGGCGTCTTTGAGAAACGGCCGAAATATTCTCGCTGAGGTTAACTCTTTCATTGCCGGATAACCGCCTCCGATTTGTGCATAAGTCCTTCAAAAACTTCGCATATTTTGGCACCTTTCGAATGACATCAAGGAGTGGAATATTGATTTCCATTTTTTTGAATATAACCAAAATTTCCTTTACCTCTTCCTTTTTATCACGCTTTGCAAGCCTTCCTAGAAAGGGATGAGGAGTTTCGTAAGTAGAAAAAGAAGGACTAGGAATGACTTTACTTGAGGTAGGCGAGGATTTTTTTCTTGACCCTTCAAAAAAGTGTCTTTTTGTCTTTGTCAGTTTTCTCGGGCTCCTTTGTCAGCTCTGGTAAAATTACGGTACCACTTCGTAAGGTAATCGCGCTCACATTTTCCCTTGGATTTGTTTCGGTTTGAGAGGGCAATCGTCCTTGAGACTCTAGGCGACCAACGGTTTGGGCTAGTTGGCTTATTTGTTTGTCAATTTCTTGGAGATGGGATTGTATTTGGGTTTGGAATTTCTCTTGTGAAATGGCCAACTTTTCAACAATGGTCTCAAGAGAGGTTTTTTGTAGTGTTTGATTTGGAAAGGGAGGTGGAGGTGGTCTCGGTTGGTAATTTTGGTTTTTGTTTCCATAGCTCATATTTGGGTGATCTTTCCAACCGGGATTGAAAGTGTTACTGTAGGGATTGTATGGCCTTTGAGGAGGTCTTAGGAAATTATTTATGGTATTAACTTAGGCACACGTCTCATCTTGTAGCAATGGACATGAATCGGTTGGGTGATTTGGCATCGTGCAGATTCCACAAACCTTCGCGGCTCCTATCTTACCTGTAACAAGAGAGTTGACAATATCAGTCAACTTGTCTATTTTATTTTCCAAAGAAACGATACTTACTTCGTGAACCCGTCGGCTAGGTTCACTTGAAGAGCTGAACTGTTGCGAGTTTGCGGTATAGTAGAGATTAGAGTTTTCGCATTTTCTGGCGTCATATTGACAAGTGCTCCACTACTTGCAGCATCCACCATCTTTTTGTCCATCGGAAGCATCCCTTCATAGAGATACTGAAGGAGGGTCTGCTCGGATAGGCCATGCTGCGGGCAACTTGTGCATAACTTTTTGAACCTCTCCTAGTAGTCATAAAGAGATTCATCGCTCCTTTGCTAGATTCCCAAAATGTTTCACCTAAGCTCGCTCGCCTTTGCCACTGGAAAATACCTATCAAGGAAAACACGAGATAGTTCAGCCCATGTGGTTATTGAGTTAGGCGAAAGGTAAAATAACCATTCTTTAACCATTCCGGCTAAAGAAAAAGGAAATGCCCTTAGTTTGATTTGGTCTTTCGAGACTCCTTGCGGCTTCATGCTACTATACACCATGTGGAGCTCGGCAAGATGTTTATGTGGGCTTTCGCTAGGGAGACCGTTGAATGTAGGGAGGAGATGAATTAACCCCGTTTTAAGTTGAAAAGGGGTGATGCCTTGAGGAAAGGTAATACAGAGCGATTGTTGTATGGCGGGGGCGGCGGTAAGCTCTTTAATGGTTTGGTTCGCCATTGGCTTCGGTTCAAACGTGGGATTTGTGTTTGGAGTAATGGCGTTGGGATATGGTCCTTCGTTGGGAGTTGGTTCCGGTTCACGTGGTGGTGTCGCAGAAGTAAATTCCAGATTGGATTGTCGTTCTCTTTACTCTTGCTGCTTCTTTCGTCGAAGCGTTTGACTGTGGTTTCTAAGCGCTTACTTCAATTTCTGAGTTATATTCAACTAGAGTCCCCCGGTTTCTCCTGGTCATAAAAATCAAACAAAATAATCAGTAATTTCCAAAAATAAAACTCCCCGGCAACGGCGCCAATTTTGACAAGCGTTGTTTTGCCTATCAAAATAAAATAAACCTCTTCAAAAATAAATAAATAAATAAAAGGGTAGAATAGTGGAAGAGGGTCGATCCACAGGGAGTTTAATGGAATTCTTGATTAAATTTCTTGTTCTCAACCTAGGAGCTGAAATAGAAAATAAAAAAAAGGGTGATTTGAGAAGTAACAAGAAAATAAAATAAACAAGTAAAATTGCAAAGAAAGATGTATTAAAATAGAAGCAATAAAATAAAGAAGGTGAAAGATTAAGTTGAATAAACACGAGTATAAGAATCTCCTCGAGCTAGTTTTGTCAATTCCCACAATCATCGAAAATAGATTTTTACTCCAAGATTCATGTCGGTTACAGTCTACGAGGCCCAACCCATCGTAACTTGCTTTTCTCTCATGTAACTGATCTTCCCAAGTCTATCTTCGAAAGTCAATTTTTAAATAAATCAGCCAGGTCTATCACCGTCAAAATACTTAGTTTTAAACCAGGAAAAGCCCAACTCAGAAGTTGTCTCATCGAGAATCATTTCCGATCTCGTCTTTCCTTAGCGGACCGCCGCTAAGAGTGTTCATAGGAAGTCGAAATGCCATAGGCCAATCCTTCCTCCCAACTGTAAAATTAAACGATTTCAAACCAACGGATCCTTTTTTATTTGAAAAACGTTTAAAAATTTTAGTAAGGCCGATTGTCAAACTATCTAAGCAGAAAGACAAAAATGTATCCCGAAGGGATTTAAGCAATATTCAATTCTCACGTGAGGAATTGATTCGTACTAGCTCTTGGCTTGAGAACAATTAGCCAAGCATGATATTGATTATCATGCTTAACATATTTTGATAACGTAAAAACATAAAATAAAATAAAAGAAAGTAGAAATAAAACAAAAGAAGAAAATTTTATTGAAAATGAAAGCAAAGTAGCAACAAGAACTAAGACAAGAGATGATTCTTAGCCTTACCCAAAGGTGGGTATTTATAGGCTTCAAATTCCTAAAACAACAAGGAAACTAATAAAAAAAAAGATAAGATAATATCCTAAAAATTATGAAAATGAAATCCAAAATCCCCCAAATCACGTCAATAGATCAAGATAAGTTGTTTTCAGAATATTCCTCGCGTTGACTTTTGATCTGCCACATCAGATCCGAGTCGTGCCTAGCGTCGTGCCCATGTCTTCAGCCACGACAGAAAAAAAAGCTGCAGATTAAGTCCTTTTATTGCCATTTCCAGTATTGGGTTCACTACACAAGAAATAAATCAAATACAACCAATTAAGTAGTGAAAAGTTCATAAGACAAAGAGATTAGCAAGTAAAAAGTGTCAAATATAGAATACATCAGGATTCTATTGCTTTTTCTATTTACCGAAAATTCCCCTCTTTCTCAAACCATCTGCCGTTTTCTTCTTTTTTTTCCCACCTTGGCTGTCGAAATTTTCTTTCTCCATCTTCTCCCTTTTTGGTTCTCTTTTCCATCCTTTTTCGTGTGGGCAAGCGTGTGATCGCGTGGTTTGGTAAGCTGGTAAGTTCAGTGTTGCTTTAGATATCTTTTGGATTAGTTCTAAAAGGGGTTTCTTTTGATGTCCAGGAGTTCATTGAGAGACTAAACAGCTAGCCCAATCGATGTTTTTAGGGCGTGTAATACCTGATATTCAATTGAAGGTAAGGGTCTTCGCTCGATTGACGATTTTTCTGTTTCGGGCTTTGGGCGTCTCGATTGTTAAGTGTTTTTCTAAATGAATTGTTTGGTCAACGGTAGGTATTGAAGTGCTTAGGAAGGTTTAGGCATCGAAAATAGTCTAGGTGTGTACCCGAAACACTAAAATTGTGTCTCGACGAAAAGCCAAAAAAGCTCTCTATCGATGCCACATGGGCATGTGGTAGCCTGTGTGATAGGCCGTGTGGCTAAACATGTCCGTGTGATTGACAAGCAAGGCCATACGAGCATGACACGGGCGCATGACACAGCCGCGGGATGGCTAGGTAGGGCCGTGTGCGAGACACGGGCTTGACCAATTGGGCCTTGTGGGCCACACGAGTGATCCACACGGGTGTGTGAGATTATGGGCCAGGCCTTATGATCCACACGGCCAAGGCCAATTTGGGTTGTGTAGGCCACACGGGCTTGTGGGCCCACACGGGCAGACCAACACGGGCGTGTGAGCCCAATTTCATTAATTTGTTTGCCAAGGTTGCACGGGTCTCCCAAGTCAACTGTGAACCTATTGTAGGGTCAGTAAGCCATACTTAGAGCCCGAATGGAATGAAATGACTGTATGATTGATATATGTTATTGAGCATAATTTTATTTCACTGAACTGATACTGTATGTATTGTTACCATGACATGGCATGATTTAACTGTATGTTGCATTGTTTGGGGATGGGATGATATATATGGAGGAAGTACACTGAAAGGCTTAATACTTATTATACTAGTAGCTCTGTTTGCAAATTACTGATGGCTTTAAGCCTATTATACTGGCAACTCTGCTGCAAATATTGTTTAGTGCCGCAACCGGTGTTAATTATAAGTGTAGGGATGAGTGGGTGATTTAATTCCCACAGGAGTGTAGGGTTGGACAGGAGATGGTGTATAGTGGTTGGTTGGGTAGGATTTGCATTCTATGCACCGTATTACTATTTACTGATCTTATTATTATTACTGTCACTGTAATGGGCTAAGGTCCTACTACTTACTGTATTGAGATGGGCTAAGACCTAAACTGATACTGAAAAGGGCTCAAGCCCGGACTGTGTTCCTGTTTTGCTGATGGTTTGATTGTTGTCTGTGGGGATTACACATTGAGTTTACGTAAACTTACCCATTCTGTTTAATCTGTACAGGTAACCCCCAGACATCGGCGGATCGGTGCGACGAAGGACTCAACGGTGGTTTCACGATCTCTTTTACACTATTTCATATTTATTTACGATTTTAAGTTTTAATTGGGTGTTTTTCTGTAATAATGGCCTTTATGGATTTTTATTTAAAATTTGGATTTTATATTGTTTTATGTTTTATATCTGCTAGAAGTAGGTAAACTCGGGTTTTTAAAGGAAAATGAATATTTTACCAAAACATCACGTATACACAAACTGTTTTAAAAGCTTCTGCAACGTCTAATGTTTTGAAAATTAACGATTGAATAAAAATCATGATTAGAAAAATAATAAAAGATAAAGATAAGTTCTAAACGGAAAACGATTTTAGCAATGATACGGTTTGCAAACACACTTCCATGTGACATCTCTAGATTCGGCCATAGCATCTAGGCCGGGTTTAGGGTGTTACATAAAGAATACAAGGAAACGAGTATGTGAGTATGAATGATAAATTGTTGAATTTGTGATTATTTGGTTGACTAAATTTGTAAAAATTAAGATACCTAGGGATGACCTAAGGTATTGTTTGGTATACACCCAGAGCAAAAAAGTTAACCCTATTTATTCATCTTTAGTACCTAATTTTGAGCCAGAAGACCCTTATTGATGAACCTCTATACGAAACTCAAGCTAAGAATGATAATTTGTTCTTACCCATTTCGTTGGTCTTGAATTGCATTATTATAAACGTTTGGTCATACATATTGAGGGTTAATTAGATACATTATAATGGTTTTGTAAAAATAGAGCGATAGGAAAGATCAGTAGAGTATAGTGATTATAGGTTAATTTAAAAAAATGCAAAAAGAAATTCAAAAAGGGAAATTACACGAGTAGAAAAAGTATGTGAAAAATGAAAAAATTTGTGAGTGAGGTACCATGAAAAAGAAAGAAAAGTGACAAAGTCACAACAATAGAAAATCTCATTATTGGTGTAATAAAAACTTATGAACAGCCCAGAGTTATTATATGATTCTGAAATTTCCTATAAGGAGATAAAAGGAAGGTGAGAGAATGAGAAATAAGGCGATGAGTGGGAATGGGTCACTAAGGGGAAGAATAGGGGAAAATATGATGTGCCAAACTATTTTCGTGTATGAAACCATTTGATGCTTACTATTCTTGAATTCCATACCTTTCCTAAGCCTTAGAATGTTACAAGTCGAAAAGCTCTAGGTGATTTAGGTAGACTTAATTCACAATTTGAAATCATTTTGAATAATTGCATTTATGACTGTTTGTATTCTACTAGGATAATCAAATTACTTGTACAATTTATTGATGGATGTCTACATTTGAGATCCTTAATGCTTGTATGTTTTGTAATATACTGAACTTAGGTGTTTGATATCAAAAGTGGTAAGTCAGCTATATATCATGCCAAGATTATATGTGAATATAAAATGCTTATTCATGTGCTCTAAAGCTAACACTTGTAATATACTTGCTCAAGGGTCATCTTTTTATTTTTTATTTTTGTTTGCTTTACTTGAGGATAAGTAATGACTTAAGTGTGCAGAAGTTTGATCTGTCGTAATTCGGTATAGCAAATTAAACTAGTTTTCACACTTTTGGAGCTTGATCATAAGCATTTTAGTTAAGCTTTAATTACATATTTGTAAGTTTAGTTCAATTAAATAAAGTGTATAATTTGAGCCTTTTATTGACTTTAGGGGCCAAATGAGGCCTAAGGGTGAGCTAATATACTTTATAAGTGTGCAAGAGACCACTAGAAGGCGTACTGACTCGATTGGTCATTGTGTTGCAACACAGGGCATTGGATGTCGCAACATAGGGAGTAAAATAGAAGAATTCCAAGACTGTCATTGATGTTGCGACATAGCTTGATGATCTTGCGACACATCCCTGAAGATACCTTGAAGATGAACATACTACCCTTGATGTCGCGACACAGGACCTGGTGTGTCGCTACGTCACATCTATACGGGAAATAATTATGAGCCAAGGGCGTTTTGGTCTACATAATCAAATGTTAAGCATGAGGACGGCATCTGACCTAGAGTTAAGGACGACAACCACTCTAAAGTTTATAAATAGGCTAATTTAGCACATGTTATGGACGACTTCATTTTGTATAATTTTCTTCCTAGATTTAGCTTTCAGTTTTTCACTTTTCTTAGGCTTAGGTTTTATTTCAGTTCCTGTTCTTTGCTTTTGTGGGGGAAATCAAATTTGTGAAATACCATCAAACTCTATGAGAATTCTGCATTTAATTCTAATATAAATCAGGCTTCTTCTAAACTTTATGCTCTTGAATTATTCTTCATGTCTATTCTTTCTATCAAGTTTACATTGTTTATTAGATCCATGAGGAACTAATCCTCCTGTAGGAGATTAACGAGTGGAGGTATGATTAATTAACTATTTTTTAGGGATTTATTAGCGGATCAACTGTTCAGGAAAGGAAGAACCTAAACCCTAGGCCTAACAACCCTAGGAAGTCATCAAGATGGGAATTAATCTAAATTTGGTATGACATATCTGTGAACACCTTAACCCTGAACCGGTTTGGACTTTGAGGTTGAGAGATAAGTAGTTTTTATCGACTCAGTATTTCAGTGGAAGATTGGAAGATTCTGCTGGGCTATTGACTAGTTAATTGAACAAGAAAACCCGAAACAATAGTTGGTTATGATTACTGAAGCGAGCTAATCACCCATGCCTAGATTTGATATATATTTTACTATTTGATTTCTTATGATTTATTTCTTTATTTTCTTTTCTGTTATTGTTATTATTAGTATAGATCACTAAAACCTTTCTTTTTATCGATCATAATATAATCCTTTTAAAGTACTATTTAGATCTACTTATGTTTATATTAGAATTAATTTAGTGCTCGCCTCCCTTAGGTATGATCCTCAGAGTACTTACCTACTCCGTTGAAACCATATTACAACATGACTCGTATACTTGTAGATATCGTCTTTCTTATATTTTGTGCAAGAGTTCTACTTTAGATGTTGGTACATCCTGAGGCGGTCAGTAATTAAGTTTCGTTTTAGATTAATTAATAAAAAAACCTGATTATATTATTTTAATACTTTATTTATTTATGAACCTAATTTCGATATTCATCTCAAACCTTATTTTTGGGATGTGACAGTTGCGACATAGGCCATAGAGTGTCACGACACCGACTTGACAAGGTGACTTAATGGATCAAGGGTGTTTTGGTCCGCACAATGAACTTTAATAAGAAATAATGAGACATTTTAGGTCAAGGACTAGTTGCCAAACCTAGGCTTATAAATAGAATTGCGCTGAATAGTTGAGGGACAACTTTTTACTTAGTTTTAAATTTTACTTTGAATTGTAATTTAGAATTCTTTCGGTTGTAATTTTTATTTCAATTTTCTATTTCATTCTTCGCGGGAACTTGACTGTAGATTTGTCAAACTCATTATGGATTACTGTTCGCGCCACATTTTTTATTTATATCAGGATTTCTTTCATCTTTACTTTTGATCTTTTATAAATGTTTATCTTTCAAATCAATTGTATTATATGTGTTTGATCGGTAGGGAACTAATCCAGTAAGGGAGATTAATGAGTAGATCTGAGATTAATTAACACCTATGTACGGTTTCTTAGCAGATTAGTTAGTTGGGAAAGGAAGAACTTAAAACCTTAGGCTTGACGACCCTAGAAAATTATATAGGTAGGAATGAACTCGGAATCGATATTGTCTAACTGTAAAAACCATACCCCAATTCAGTCTAGATTGTGACATCGAGAGATAAGAAATTCTTGTCGACTCATTAGGTTAGTGGAAGGCCGAGAGACTTTTCTCGATTAATGACTAGCTGATTGAATAGAACCCGAAGTAACATAGAAAATAAAGAGAATAAAGAAAATGATTTTGGTTCTTGTACATTTGGTGGAAGAAAGCAAGCCTTCAATCGTAAGTCTTCACTAATCCATGGTAACTATTATTTTTTTAGTTGGCAATTGATAGTCACAAATTATTGAGGTATCACCCATGCTTAGGTGTGAACAATTGAAGAAGACTGGAGTTTTGGTAGAAAATTTAGGGGCTATTTGGTTGGGAAGAAAGAGGTGAGGAAGCTAATTATCGTTCATACATCCGAGGTTCTATTATTGAAATTAGATATATTTAATATTAATTATAGTAATTATGTACATGGTGTTGGTGTTTATATGTTTTGAAGCTACTAAGTTGATTTTGGTGAGGGATCCAACAAAGGAAAAGCCGAAGTGATAAAGAATGATAGCTTGGGACAAGAGAAGATAGCTTTGAGTGTAGGTTTGGGCTCTAGCTCTACAATCTTTGATATATCCATTATTATGTGTTTAGTTTTGGGACAAGAGAAGATAACTTGGAGTGTGGGTTTGTGCTCTACAATCTTTGGCATATCCATTATTATGTGTTTAGTTCGTCAAAGATTATGGTACTATGATTTGAGTGCCCTAATGAACTGGTAGGAATTAGTTTTGGATATAGTTGACTGTCAATAGAAAATTAAGAACTAATATTGAATTTCTCACCGGTTGAATAGCTTTGTAGACGGTATTGGTAGAGATTTTCAGCCATAACAAGTTCCTATACTTTTATAAATTTGGCATATCCATAAATGTTAAGAGTGTTACGTAACAACAGATATATTTAAGCAAAAATATGCAACAAGTTCCTATACTTTTATAAATTTGAAATTTAGTATCTATATTTTTATTTTTAAAAATTTAATTATTCTATTTTCAGATTTCAAAATTTAGATGCAATAGTTAATACTTTTAAAATCATTTTGTTAAATTCAAGTTACAACATAATCTTTTTAATTCCATGGTTACGAAATGATTTTTTTTTTTAATTTCAAAACGCCACACCAATAAATTTAATAAAAAATTCGACATAATTAACAATTGGATTTGAATTTTGAAATTCGAAAAGTAAAGAGATTAAATTCTTATAAATAAAATACAAGGACCAAATTTCAAAATTGTAAAGAGTATAGGGACCTATATCACAATTTTTTTTCACCCACGTGTAGCATAATTTAGTATTTATATAATTCTTTTTGCATTAGACATTGCTTCTCCACTGCAGCAATCAATCTATCAGATAATATCGATTTTTAACATATGTACCAATGAATACGGACTTTAACCTAAAAAAAGCTAGGATAACATTTACGTGTATTTTCTTTTTTCTTCATACGAAAGCAAATTAACATACATACATGCATGCAAAATTTTGAAGAGGGGATTCAGCATCCTCATGAAATTGCATTATTCCATTTCTCAAGATCATGTCATTAACTTTTTATTCAACATCAAGAAATGAAATTTCTTCACTACAATTATTCACTCAACAACATGCCGTTCGGAGCGGACAAATATTATAGTACTGAAATGTCAATGAAGATTACAAAATGCAGTTTCACTATCTTTACAGTTTGGTTTTATTCATACAAGCTTCCACCACATTCACGTTACATTAAGGTTATCATATATCTAAACACATGATATCATTGAACACATCAATAAGTATGGGGTGTTAACCAGGATAGACTTAAAACTCTTGATAGAGACAGATTGCATACATTTTCGTAACCAAGTCAGTATTAACAGGATCGGTATGAAAAAGAAAAGATCATTTGTGACATTCATAAATGCTAGTCTAAATTTTATGCTTGTTAAGAAATGACCATATGGTTATGGATCAGTATCAGATGACTAGCTAGGTTGTAAATATATCAACAATGTTTGCATTGAACATATATGGTTGCAAGAGTATTAGATTGTAGGCATGAGAATTGAGTTCAACCCCAAGCAACCCCATCCCCTACCCAATTACCAAAAGAAAAAAGAAAAACAATAGTTCTATAGTCAAGCATCATCAAAGACATCTAGTTAAAGACAAAGAACACCTAGAAACGGGATAACACAGAGAATGCTAATTTAGTCATTAATCATTCAATAAAAGTAGGAGTCCATATGGGTGTGTATATATCCATAAATATATAGGTCTTTAAAGATTACACCATATCACAAATGGCAAAGAGAAACAAAGAAAGCCGCCTAAATTAATATTTAATAAACGTGCTTAATTCAGCGGCTGACTCATGGCTTGAGATACCAAAGAAAAAACATTTATAATTGTTGTATAAAATGAACATGATATATATGCAGCTCGATGTGTTAGTTTCAACATTTCCATACGAGAATCAGAATGTATTCATTTGCACCTTTCTGCAACTAGTGAATGAGAACCAAGAAGATGCTGGATTTTCCTAGGAGATCCGCTTGCGAGTGAAACTGCATCTATATGCTGGTGAAATGAAACCAGTTCAATTCTAGATATATATATATATATATAGTGGAAAGTGAAGTAGCCCCAGGGATGTGCTGACCTACGTACCCTGAGGTTGAGACAAAAGAATTAATATTAAGAAATCTATGGTTTAGCTGTAAATTTTTGTAAGAATCGGAGGCCAAAAATGGCAAGGGGGACAAAAAGGAGGATTACATGGAGGGAATCCAGATTTAGATAATACCAATATATTATTAAGCTGTCCTGTGTGGTCACACTCAAATGTTGCGTCCATACAAGACAAACAACCAATCAATTTTGTCCATTGCCTTGTGATTTTTCTACAAAAATAATTAGACCACTCCTATATAGCCAATTAAGCTTCTCCAAAAGCCCATTGAGTGCTAGAAAAGATATGGAAAAGAAAAAAAAGGGAATCCGAAAGACAGCTCATTTCTTTCAATATAAAAATGTGTAGTTCAAACTAAGCCTAATCAAGCCCAAGCTAACCCCACCACTCCATTACAAGCCAAATTCCTCCCTTCTTAATTATATACCTTTTCTTACTTATATTACATGTACATATAGTGTTAAATTACTTTATACCGTGAAGAATTTTATCATTTATTTACTGACATATGTATATAGTGTATGTATATGTATGAAGTAGTTGTACATACAATGAAAGGCAAGTGGTGCAAAAAAAAAAAAAAAAGTGGGTGTGGTCGTGTGGGGAGACAAGAAAAAAAGAAAAGGTAAGAGAGAAATAGGGCATGATATTTTGATACTATGAATAAATGCAGAGGAATTGACAGATTGACCTGCGTCTCTCCTCCATCACCTCCCTCCCCTCACCACAGAGCAAATCTCAGATCCTCCTTGTCTCATCCCAATCAATGAGAGAAAAAAAAATTAAAAGCTCACGACATCTCCAATGAAACTGCATTTCTTGTCATGGGTCATTGAAAGCCTACAAAGAAATAAAAAAAAAAAAAAAAACAACCCTCACAGCATAGGGAAAAAGGCTAGTGATTGAAATCAAAGGACGGACAAATATATAGATCCAATAATCTCTCATGAATGAGTTTCCATGAACTATTTTGCCTGTCTTTCACCATCCATTTGTTTTATATTATATATAGAGAGAGAGAGTAAGAGAGAGAGAATGAGATTGATATATAGAGAGAGAAAAAGAAAGAGAAAGAAAGTGTTGGAGCTAGAAGTCATGAGAGTGATGGTACATTGTTGGGTCATGTCGATTCATGGCTTCTCTTTGACTGTTGTGGCTGCTATCATCATCACCCTCCATTCTTGATCCCATTTGAGTTGAAGCTGTAGCACCAAGATTGAGATAAACCAACCTTGAATCCAAATTGAGGTTAGCAAGGTTGTTTCCACTGCTACTGCTATTATGTTCATCACTCATTGGTGGGTAAATTGCAGTTGAAGTTGGTGGATTTACGCTCCCTTCTTCACGCGAGATAACCATAGCTGCTGATTGAACAAGCTCAAGACATAGCCTAAGCTTATTTGGTTCGATGTGAGTTAGCCCCGGCACCGCACCTTTGAACAAGAAATCTGAAGTTAGTGTTCGAAGGATGTCTAAAGGAGTCACCCCATCAACGGTTCTTACATTAGGGTCTGCGTGGTGGTCTAAAAGCACCGCAACCATATCTGGTGATACCATTTCCGCTGCAATGTGAAGTGGGGTTTTTCCAGCAGGCCCCGCCGGGTAGTTAACATCAGCTGCACCAAGCTCTAACAAGGTCTTAACTACTTCCCGGCTGCAGTTCTCAACGGCATAGTGTAAAGCCAAAGCTTCATCAAGATTCAGACCTTCTCCCATCACCATGAGCTTGACTAGTTCAACATCCGAAGAGTCTAATGCCCTTCTCATCCTTCGAATCTTCTGGTCCTCAAGATCAGCAGCCGCGGTGAGATCATGGTGGGGGTGGGGGTGGGGGTGGTGATGATGATGATGATGACGAGGGATTAAGGACCGTCTTGTTAGAGATGACTTGAGACGCAGCTCTTCGATTTTGGCCACCACATCTATGGGCAGATGTTTGGCGAGAACTTCTGGTGGTAGACCTGATTTGGCCACTAGGTGGGAACAAGTAGTCCAAAGTTGGTGCATGTCTTGCTTTCTTGAAGCTATTAGTACTTTCATAACATCTTCAATTGAGGCCTTCTCCACCATACTGGCCAATTGTTTCTGTGAAACGAAGAGAACAAAGAGCGTCAGCTTTGGTAAATGGAAATGAAAAGAGTCTTCGTTCCCATTGGTTGAAGCTAAACAAAGCGATGGGTGTTTGGGAAAGATTTTATGTGCTTACGAGGGAAGCCATTACCAGAGATTATCAAGATCTAGATTTAGAAAGCCTTTGGTGCGTAGCATTTAGATGGAAGAAACCCAATACAAGAAAACCAGAAAATATGATTGTACATGACATCTAAATAAACCCTTTTCTTTTTGGGTTATTTGACAATGAATATCGTTTGAACAACATTTTTTTTTACTCGCAAGAAAATAGTAAATCTTTTCAACATCAACTGTAGCCTGTAGAAGGAGAAGTCAAGATGACCGATGAAGAAAAACAGTGAAAGAAAACTGAAGCAATTAATGGTTGAATCAGGCGCTGTAGGAGAAAACTGCAGAAAAAATAACGAAAAAAAATACTAAAAATTCTGTGTTTTTGCAGAAAAGAGAGTTCCTAAATGAAGTGAGAGGATAAAATCCAACTACTTTTCAAACATGGAAATGAGGATCGGAAATATGTAGAACAAAAAGGTGTTTAGTTAATCGTTAAAAGAAAAAGAAACCCGTTTTGATCATGATGATCATCATCTTCATGTTCATAAGATTACAAAAAATCCCTTCAATAAAAAAAAAAAAGATTAAATTACACTTCCCAAAAACCAAGCCTAGTTATTGTCTGGGTACCCAGAAACCCAAAACACAAAGAGTAACAAGACTCCACAGACACAAGAATCAAGAATCAGACAGCAGAAAAAGAGAGAGAAGGAAAGTAGTTTGTGAGGGTATGTTGATGATGATTGATGACGAAGAGAGGGAAGGGAAGGGAAGGGAAACCTGAGTAAGCAATGCAAGCTGTTCAACACCAAAGTATCTAGCGGCAGCAAGAGTGTCAAGCGCAAGATCAACGGCAGAGGTGCAATGTGTATGCCAACACGCTCTTTCACTACAATTAGGCCTTGGCTCATGCTTTTGAGGCACAATAGAGACCTGGCCACTATACAAGAACTGTAACAATAGCAAGAACACTTCATATCCCACTGAGTTCACGGGTATAACACCGGGCCTAGACCCTGCTGTTGATCCACCTCCTCGGTTCATCCTCGAACCAACCGGGTCTAAACCAGCTGGAGGATCAGGTCCGCAGAAGAATTTCCTAAAGAAGAGACTCCTTGCAGCTAAAATACACCTGTGGGCATGAACTAACCGACCCTCTACACTGAAAGTTACATCAGAGAAAGCTTGGCCATTGATGAGGAGGTTGAGGTAGTCGAGGGAGAGAGATCTTAAAGACTCGTCAAGGCTACTCATTTTAGGGTTGTTTTCCCAGAGGAATACAAATAGAGAAATCTTCTCTTTTTGGATAAACAAGTGTGTTGTTGAATCAAGTACAAGAAGAAGAAGAAGAAGAAGAAGAAGAAGAAGAAGTTAGAGAAATAAGCAGGGATTTAGATGATGGTTTCATTTGAAAGAAACGGAGGAGGTTACTGTAATTGGTTTTTGTATTGAGAGATTCTTTCCCCTCGATTGAGTGGTGTGGGCTTTTGTCGATAGAGATATATATTTTTTTTGATAGACAGAGAAAAGAGAAAACTTTAGAAATAGAAAGAGGGAGAGAGAGAGCAACATGGGTGGCTGTTCGGGGCGGCTGAGCTATTTAAAATACACAATTTATTTATTGGAAAATTAAAAGAACAAAAAAAAAAAACTATTTGTTTTTTGTTTATACCATTAAAAATAATACATGGGCGTGGGGTAGGACGCTGGAGAAATGATGATGGGAATGGGATACATGGAAAATTTTGTTACAATTATCCTCATCATTACCTCGTGTTTTACTATTATAAATTTACTCAACTATTAGTTCAATTTTTTTAAAGGCAGCATTTATGTTCTCTACCAAACCAAGTAAATTCATCTTATTTTACTCTAAAACAAATCAAGCTTAATTTAAGAGTATTTCAACTAACTAAACTAACATAGATTAAAAAATATTTGGGTAAACTAAAAAAAATTATTATTTTTGTTTATCTTAGATTACGTTTTAGTCATTTACGTTATCATTTTATTACGGAGTAGTCACTTTATCATTAAGCTCTGTCATCTCTCTAACGATAATCTTACGTGGCAGTCTAAATATGTTTTAGATGCCAATTTGAATGTCTAATTGGAATGAGAATAGATTTTTAATTAAATAAATTTAATTAATTAAAAATTTAAATTCATTTGGAAAAGAAAAATCATTCCTCTCGTTTTCTTTTAGTTTTCTTTTCCATTTTGATTGAAAAACTATTCTCATCCCAGTTGGATATTTAAGTTGGCATTTAAAACTCATTTAGACTGTCACGTAGGATTGTCGTTAATGGAACTTAATGACAAAGTGACTACTTCGTAACAAAACGATAACGTAAGTGACTAAAATGTAACATTTCAAATATAAGTGACTAAAATGTAATGTGAGACAAATAAAAGTAACTATTTTTATAACTTACCCAAAATATTTATGTTCAATTGAATCTAATCTTCCTCTATAAATCTTTCTTATCCGTTTCAACTCTCTCATCATGTTTGAATACGTATATACATCCATATATATATAAAATAAAATAATAAATAATGTAATTTGAAAAAATATTGGAAAAAAAATAATGTTAACTCTCGTTTGAGAGTTGAGCCAAACTTGTATTTAGGTAAAACTTCTAGCAATGCTAAAAGAAAATATTTTCAAATACTCTATTTTTTTTTTGGATAATCATATATGTCTTTATTCATTTTACGGACGAAACATAATTTTATTCGGTCCGAAAGTAATATTCAAAAATTTCAAAAATTTTAAATTAAAATACTGAAAATAAATTTAGTGGTTAAAAATTAGTTAATTCATTTATAAACAAAAGCAATAATATAATTTTAACCTTTTTTTCAACCTATAACACATAATATTAATTTATAAACAAATATATAAATTTATTTTGAAGGACAAACTTTAATGTAAAATTCAAATAATTAAATCTATGTATACCTAATAAGTTACCAAACATTTCAAAGGTCAAAGCTATGTTGGCTCCATATTGTCTCCCCTTTTAACTTAACCCTATGCAACCATCAATAAGGGTGTAATGGTATTGTACCAAAAGAAAGAAAGAAAAAAACCATGTAGCCTCAATTCACTTCATCTTCTACCGGAGATGTCCCATTTACAAGTACATATGCAACCTTGATCTTTTTAGCTTACCTTTTAGAGGAGCAATCTCAACTTAAAGGATATTGTCATTGTTTTTAATTTATTCCTAATGTTACTAAGTTGAGTTTTGGTTTGCTTATATGATGTAAAGGTCTAGGCCTATATTATAAAAGAAGGTTTATCTTTTGTTTTCATCTACAAGATTTTCAATAATCTTTTAGAAAAAAAGGTTTGGAAATTACTTCAATTACAGTTAACATTTGTATTTTTTTTCCTAGTAAGTGAATTCTTTTTGTTGTACTGCTTATTGTGTATGTTAGGTTGAACAATACTAAGAGATAGTAAATTGAGATTTTGAAATTTTTTTTGCAAACTTCCTAAATTCTTTTTTTTAAAAAAAAGGAGGAAGAATAGTTTGGACACTTGAATTTATAATAGTTTAGCTTCAGTTACTTACCTCCACTACTTTATTATACTTCAATTAAAGATTCTCCCAATTTACAAGACTAATATAGAACCTTCTCTTAGTTTTTATGAGTTAACTAAAACCCTCTAGCTTTTACACTTCAACCAGTACCCTTTAAATCTCTTTCAAGGTTTTCTATCTCAAAACCTTAAGTACACTCTTTAATGACAAAAAGAAAGAGAAACAAATAATCAACTTTTAATAAATGTATTTTTTTACAAATTTGAGCTCTAAATATAAAGAAATATAAGTGATGAAAGATATTGCAATAATCTCTTAAAATAATATGTACAAGAGAAATGAAGATATGAAGTTTCTTCTCTTGTGTTATCTCTCTTATAGGTCTTGAATTGTTCTTGACTTGTATTTATATTAAGGAATAAGTTTATAGACGTTTGGAGCCATTCAGGATGAAATAAAACTATTTTCGGGTTGAAAAAGTGTTCCTATAACCCAAGTATCAATACATACTAAGAAGATATTGATACCTTTCACAAAAGTAGTCGTTTATAATCGTTACAAGGCTAGGTACCAATACCTATAGGGTAGTTATTGATACCTACAAGTTGGGTACCGATACATGGCCTCTCATTTTGTTTCTGAGGCTACTGGCTTACAATGTTTTGATACTTAGACCCTTAGTATCAATGCCTAACTACCAAAACATCTTAAAAACTTTTTAAACACTTTAGAACAATTTGGTATTGCCTCGAAAACATTTGGTTAAGCTGAAACTCATTTAGACCATGTTTTTTAGTGCTTTGCAAGTCTTTAAACACATTTTAAAAATGTTTAGTCATTAAATAACTTAATTAATAAAATTTATCTTATATATTGTTGTATAAAAAACTTAGTACATCAAAACTAATAATCTTTCCCTTTTTTATATAACAAAAAATTTAAGAGAAATTTGCATTTTGAAAAACTCTTCCTAAATGATTTAGACATTTTCAAAAAATAAGCTCCTCTTTAATAAAATACTTATTGAAGCAAGACTAAAAATATTAAATTTCAAATAGTAAATATTACAATAAAGAATATACGGATTTCGGTAACCAAATCCAAGGGTTTATAAATGACATACATTTTCTCAAAAAAAAAATAAAATAAATGACATGCATTTAAACCATATATCAATAAGCATACATGCATAACCATTAAACTATTTGCATAAACATTGAAAGATAAACGTTTAAACCAATATATATATATATATATATATATGCAAATTTCATCTTATTCTCCCATTTTTTGTATATAAAAGGTTTGTCAAAAATGTAAAAAAATTATGGCATTTTGAAAATCAAAGCTTAAAGAGAATAAATATTAAACAAAAGACTTTCAAAGAAAAAGAAGTATAGCAATGAATGAATCATACTTGAAATCCGTTTGTTTTAAACACTTAAATGCAATATTCTAAAGTGCGTGCAAGTAAGTCTTAATTGCATAAAAGTTCATTTAAAGATATGTCGAGGGAAAGATACCAATTAATACTTAATAAAGATATCAATTGTTATCAAGAATTGCTATCAAGGCATGAACAAAGAATTGCTTACTAATGATAACATGAATACAACCATATGCAATTTCTATTTCTAGTACTCACTCTTACTAAATACGTATCTTAATGATTTTCTCCCCGCTTTTTAGATACCAATTGTTATCAAACATAATAGGCATGAAAAGTGCAATAGTACTCAAAATTGAATATCAAAAGCCATTAAAGCAATAATGATATCAACATCAAAAGCATAAGAAGAAGAAAGAAATACAAAAAATATATTATTGAATGAACAAAACATATAGGCAAACAAAATGCATTTCATTCAATAAGAATATTAATCATCGCGTCTTTTAAGACCATGTTCAAATAAGAGAAATCTATGAGGCATGGCATTCAATTAACAAAATACCAATGCGAATACATAATGGATATTGAAGAATTTGTGATATGAGGCAGGTGATCATCAAACATGACATATTTATATAAATCGATATCAAATGTAAGCTCAAATAAACAAGTCATGGAACAATGGTATGTAAATGATTATTAATTCATAGCACGATACCATCGAGAATTCCAAAGTCTTAAGCCTAAGTAAAAATATTAATCTTATATCCTAAGTCTAAGTTTAATCCTAATTCTAGTTCTAAACCTAGTTTTGTGTTTAATCCTAAGTTGAATTCTAAACTTAGTCCTAGATTTAATCCTAATTCTAATCCTGATTTTATAAACTAATTCTAATCTTAATACTTTATACTCATACGTTCAAGCACCTTATGCATAGCTTAAGGTCATAAGTGATTAGAGTTTAAATAAAGAATTTAAAGATAAAAGGGTCATAAAAGGTTCACAACAAGATAATAGCACTTATTGTCATCTTGAATATTTTTAAGAAAGTTTATAAGATAAAATAAAGATGTTCAAATGATCTTATGACCTTAATTTCAATAAATTCAAATGATCATGCCTTTAAACCTCACATTTTCTTGAAAAGTCATAATTTTCAATAAATGTCATTAAAATACAAAGTATTTCAATAAATTCAAATGATCATGCCTTAATTTCAATAAATGACTTGACCATACATCTCTATATGCACTTAAGGACACAAAAATGAACCTAAAAACTACCTAGTGGTAGAAGTATTTTCAAATTCATTAAAAACAAATTTAAGCTAAGCGACTCCGTATATAGATATGCATAAGTATGACTTGACCATACATCACTATATGCACCTAAGTGTTGGAAAAAATCTGGTTTGAAAACAGTTTTCTTGCACAGTAGAAAATTAAAATTTTAAAAATCGACTCGATTTATGATATTTATTGTAACACCCCAAACCCGACCTAGACTTTATAGCCCAATCTGGCAATGTCATATGAAAGTGCTTTAAAAAACTGAGTCATTGATAAACCATTTCCCCGTTTAAACAATTTTCATTATATTATATTATCTCTAAATCAAGTTATTTGTTTTCAAAATGTTATCCATTTATTTACCACTCGTTATAATTTGCGGAAGCTTTTAAAACGGTTTGCGTAGTGGTGAGTGTTTTGAAAGCAAACATTTGTAATTTTTGAAAACCCATGTTTCCTACCACTAGTAATTATAAATCATAAGCAACGATAACAAATCCCAAATTAAAGTAAAAATACATAAAAGCCATATTATAGTAAAAAAAATACCCTAAATAATAATACTTAAAAACATAATCAGGTACAAAAATATATGCAATCGTGTGGCCATCTCTAGGTCCCTCGCTGCACTGATCCGCCTATGACTGGGGATTACCTGTACAGTAAAACAAAAGGGTGAGTTTAAGAAAACTTAGTGTGTAATCCCCATGCAATTATATAGTCAAAATGCAAGTAGTAGTAGACTAGGCCTAAGCCCTTCACAGTAGTAGTATCAATTTGGGCTTTAGCCCGTCACATTATCAGAAATCAGTAGGGCCTTAGCCCATTATAGTATTAGTAACACAATATCAGAATGCATGTCCTACCCAACCAATCGATATACACCATCTCCTGTCCAACCCTGCACTCCTGTGGGGAATAAATTGCCTACCCATCCCTACACTTACAAATTAGCACCGGTTGCGGCACTAACCAGTATTTGCAGCAGAGCTGCCAGTATAATAGGCTTAGAGCCATCAGTGATTTGCAGCAGAGCTACCAGTAACCCCATGTAATGTATCATACAATTATGATATGCCATCTCATGGAAACATGCATATAATCAGAATAGTATAAATATCATGCTTAGTATACAGTCATACATATTCTAATGTTATACAGTCAGTTAGGGGTTTAGGCAAAGCTTACCAACCCTACAGTAGGTCCACAGTTGACTCAGGCAACCTGTGCAACCTTAGCAGCCAAACAGTGAAAATGGTCCCATAGGCCCATGTTGCATACCATGTGGGCCCACACGCCCGTGTGGCCCACATGACCCAAAATGACCTTGGCCATGTAAATCACATAGCCTGGCCCAATATTTTCACACGCCCGTGTGGTTCACTTGTGTGGGGCCTACATACCCGGGCCCACACCACTCAATTCGACCCGACCCATAAATCGTACATGGCCAACCCCGCCAATCACACACCCGTGTTTAGCCACATGGCCTACCATACGTGCGGCCACACGCCCGTGTGGCATCGACATTTACATTTTCTGGCTTTTCACCGATTTTCATTTACAGAATCGTGTTTACACACACTTGGCCTGTTTTTGTCGCCTAACCTCACGCGAGTACTCCACATACCTAATATTTGATCAAAATGCCATTCCATTATTCACTACACAGTCAAGTTAATCTTAAACTAAAATAAGTTATCCAACTCCCAGTGGGACTGTCCATACCATTAAACTAATAACAGAAAAGCAGTTCCACTCCTCTATCACATCAATGACGATCCCCAGTCCCTTGGTCGACTCCTGATCAAAACAATACACAACCCTTTAAAAACTAACTTCAAATAATCGAGCAGTGAAGAAACGAATACTTGCCGAAAGAGTATTAAAGAATGAGTGGAAGATGATAACAGGTGATAACAACCGAATCCAAGAAAGAGAAGGCAGCCACGATTTCAATAGCAAGGACGAATCAAACGAAAATCAATGAGAGAGAAAAAAATAACAATAGTTCTACAACGAGGTGGTAAATCGATGTTAGAAGGAAATGCATAGAGAGTCCAAAATTCGGCAAGAAAAAGAGCAAGGGAGGAAGATAGAAGGTAGATGGCAGCAACAGTTTGGGGGAGAACAAAGTCAAAAAAGAAAAGAGAGAAAAAAAACTAGTAGAAAACCTTAGCAGTATTCAACCCTCAAGAATAGAAAACAGTCGACAGAAACAAATGAAGAGAAAACCCCAATCCCAACCTAAATTTTGAGAAAGCAAAAGAAATTCAATTCGACACTAACTCTTCCTTCATATCCCTAAGATTTCTCTTTAAAATCCTCCCTACTAACCCACCATAATCCTCTCAACAACCAAAACCAATACTCAGTCAAACTCTTCAGTATTTCAATTGGACCAAAATACCTACACGGCACAAGTAATAAAATAAGCCCTTTGTTTATGCAAAGATTCGAACCCTAGACCTTCTGCCCATAAGCTCTCTACTTAACCACTAGACCAGCAGGCCCATTCTGACATATTTTACCAATATTTATTTATAAGCCTACTGACTAGAGATAAGGATTCTTTCAATTAAAAACAAAAATTTTGCCCAAGCTAAGGCTTGAACCCAAGACTTCTCAAACACTCCCAGAACACATAACCACTAAAGCAGATAGATATTTGTATCACAACATACAAAAATAAAAATAAAGGATTTTGGGGCACTACAACTCTACCCCCTTAAAGAAAATTTCGGCCTCGAAATTTTACCTGATCAGAATAGATGAGGATACTATTGTTGCATCACATCCTCAAGTTCCCACGTGGCCTCCTCAAAACTATGATTATGCCAAAGAACCTTAACCTGTGGGATAGACTTTCTTCTTAGGACTTTTACATCGCAATCCAATATCTGGACTGGCTCCTCCTTAAAGGATAAGTCCGGTCTAACCTCGATCTCCTCCATTGGGACAATGTACGTGGGATCAGAGCGATAATACCTCAACATCAAGACGTGGAATACACCGTGAATCTGCTCTAACTCTGGAGGAAGCTCCAACTAGTAGGCAACTGGTCCCTCTCGTCTCAGTATACGATAAGGTCCAATGAATCTGGGACTTAACTTGCCCTTACGACCAAATCTCAGTATCTTCTTCCATGGTGAAACCTTGAGAAACAAGAAGTCCCCCATAAAATACTATATCTCTTGACACTTTAGATCTACATATGACTTTTGTCTATCAGATGTCTCTTTCAATTGATCTCGAATTAATCTAACCTTATCCTCGGTATCAGAAACCAATTCAGGACCTAGAATATGACACTCACCCAACTCAGTCCAACACAAGGGAGTGTGATACTTACAACCATAGAGTGCCTCGTAAGGTGCCATCTGTATACTAGAGTGGTAACTATTGTTGTAAGCGAACTCCACAAGTGACAGGTAATCCCCCTAACTGCCTCGGAAGTCAATCACACAACTCCTCAACATATCCTCCAGTATCTGAATCACCCTTTCAATTGACCATCGGTCTAAGGATGGAATGCAATACTGAAGTCCAACGTTGTACCCAGAGCTTCCTGTAGCTTCTTCTAGAACCGAGACTGTAACGACCCAAATTTCATGGGCACCGAAAATACGAGTCTTAGGGCCTCCGTCTTAGGAAAAACGAGTCTGTAAATATTTATTAAAAAAATTTATGAAGTTAGTTATGTGTTGAATTAGATTTTGATTAAGTGAATTTAGTTCAATTAGAAATAATTAGTAGAAAGGACTAAATTGAATAAAGCATAAATGTCTAATTATAGAATGAAGAAAGGTTAAAGGATTAGATTAGTAATTAAACGAAATTAGTGACATGTGTATGTTAGAAAATAAATACATGTGTATTTATATTATTAGTACAAATGTATGTTACATATATATATTTACTTATTAATTAAGTAAAAGATATATTATTATTATTAATTATGTAATATTATGTTTTATTAATTATTTGTGATGCTGACAAATGTATGGTGATGAGATAATACATGTGTATATGTGTGTATAATATATGTGTATTATTTTTATTTGTTATTAATTAGATATTTTATTAGTAATTATTAATTATGTAAATAAGAAATAAAACATAAAAAGAAAAAGAATAGAAATTGAGAAGAGAAACCCACGAAATTGAGAAGAAAGAAAGAAAAAAAGAAAAGAAAAAGGGAAAGTTAGGGTTTGGAAGCTTGGAAGTTAAATTGGTAAGTCAATTAAGTCATTTTGTTTGTAATTTTGATGTTTTTGGAGCTCTAGAGTAAAATACTCTTGAATTTGTATAGAAATATTGAAAGTTGATAGACTTTTGAGTAGGGTTTATGTTGTACAAATGATGAAATTAGGGATCAAATTGATAAAATCATTGATTAGAATTGATTAGAGGACTAATTTGTAAACTAGGTTATAAATTTTGAGTTTTAGGGGCTAAATTGAAAGAAATTCAAAATTGTGGAAAAATGATGAAAATTTGATAGTTATATTGAAGTTTTGATGGAAATTGAATAAGGAAACGAAAGGAATTGTAAAAAGGAAGAAGATGGAATTGGTTAGGACAAATTTGGGATTTGGGCAAAAGTTGCATAGAAAGTTATTATTTTGTATAAAATATGTGTGTTATTAATTAATTGTAATTATGTTAATTTTCATAGCAAACAAGGAAACTGAGACATCTAATACAAAAGGGAAGGAAAAAATGGTCGAGGAGTAGCTCGAGAAATATCGGTTTGTATTACCTTAATTCAAGTTATTATTTGTTATGTGTTTAAATTCAATATATGTGTATAGAGAATGAAATCAAGGTAAGTAGTGATATTTGAATTAAATATGATTTGGAATTGATTGGTAAATGTGTGATTATGTGAATTGGAAACAAATTATGGTTGATATGGAAAATTATATGAGAAAATGTGATCATTGTGTATATTTATGTGAATTTGAAGCGAATTGAGATTGAATTGCTATTATGATTGAATTGAATTTGAATGATTATGATCAACTGAAAATGAAAGTGAAATGAATAAGTGATTCCGATACCCTATTAACTAGTCGGGCTTAGTGGATATAGTTGGCATGCCATAGGATTGAAAAAGTTCAGGAATTCTTCGACCTTGAGTCGATGAGACACTTGGTGTGTCATATTGCTTCGGATAGTTTCGATGAGGCGTTGGTTGCCACTTTACTTCGACTCAGCCGATGAGACGTTGGTCGTTACTTATTTGCTTTGAACTATCTAATGAGGTGTTGGTCACCACTTGCTTCGAACTATCCGATGAGGCGTTGGTCACCATTCTGATATGTTTAATTGGATTCGTTGATCCGCCAAAGTCCGAGTCGAGTTAATAGGGTAAATAAGTGAAATGTTATTTTTGAATAAATGTGATTGAGCTATTGAAAAAAATGAGAAAGTAAATTTGTGAAATAAGGTATGATATGAGATTTGTAATATGAGATTGACTGCATGAACCAAAGTTCATGAATTGTTAATATTTGAAATGTGACTTGGAATGTTTTTATGAGATTGAGAATTGAATAATTGAAATTCTTATTAATGAGATAGTGATTTAGATATTGAAATTGATACAATGGAAATATGATAGCTTGGTATACAATTATATGTATAATTTGTGTATGATATGATATATTATTATTTTTATAATTTGAATTATGGTAATACCATTTAGTATTTCCAATACTCAGCGACGGTTGTTTTCTGTGAGTAGGTTAGGTAAAAATTAAAGTTCGGCTCAGCATCCGAATCAATCCCGGCTTTAACTCAAATTTTGGTGATGAATCTATCTTTTGAAAATGTGGCATGTACTAGATTTGGTTTTAGCCACTTATAAATGTTTAATATTTTGAATGTAAATGTTGTTTATATACCTTTAAGAACTTTTTGGTATGAAAGAATATTTGTTAAGTTTTGAAAGGTATGATAATGTTATTTGATTAAGTTTTATAAGTAAATGAATTGGGTATGAATTAGGTATATTTAATAGGTGAAAGTAGCTTAAACATAGTGATAGATCATGTTTTTACACAGCCAAGACACATGGGCGTGTGCCTAGGCCGTGTGGCAAAGTCAGGCTTGCTCACGGGCTAGTTCCACCGGTGTGAGTGGCAAGTTAGATCTGCCCACGGGCTGGCCCCACGGCCATGGGAGCCCCATGGGTAGGCCACATGGGCATGTCCGAGGTCATACGGACGTGTGCCCCTATTTTCAAAGAAAAGTTTTCAAAGTTCCCGGTTTAATCCTAAATCAATTCCTAAGTCTATTTTGGGCCTCGTAGGTCCATATTAAGGACTTTTTGATAGAATTTGAAAAGTTTTGAATTAAAACACATATTTATGACTTGATTTTGTTCGTTTATTAGTGTATAGTCTGGTAATGCCTTGTAACCCTGTTTCGGTGACCGTTTGGGGTTAGAGTGTATTACAGAGACATAAAACAAGAATCCTTATTAGATATTATCGAAACCGGTACCCCATAAAGTCTTACTATCTCAGACATATATAATTTAGCCAACTTCTGCAAAGAATAGTCAGTACAAATCGGTATAAAGTGGGTTGGCTTGGTCAATCGATTCACAATGACCCACACAGAATCCTTCTTAGTAGGTGTAAGGGGTAACCCACTAACAAAGTCCATAGTCACTTTCTCTTGCTTCTAAAATGGGATCTTAACCGGCTGAAGTAACCTCGAAGGTAACTGATGCTTAGCCTTAACCTGCTAGCATGTCAAACATTTACCCACAAAATCGATAACCTCACGCTTAAGACCTGGCCACAAGTATAATTCACGAAGGTCTCGACACATCTTATTTCTGCCAGAATGCATAACATAAGGGCTACTATGCGCCTCTCGCAATATAGACTACTTTAACTTAGTATCATTTGGTACACAGACTCTACCACGGAAACAAAGTACCCCTTCACTATTCAGTCCAAAATCTGATGTGTTACCACTCTCAACCTGTCAAAATCGAAGACCTAGTGACTCATCCTCCAACTGTTTACCCTTAATCTCCTCGATCCACATCGATTTAACCTAGAGTTCAGCCAACATACTACCATAATCAAATAAACTAAGACGAGCAAACATTACCCTCAAATCAGTCATAACCCTTCAGCTCAGTGCGTCGGCCACCACATTGGCCTTACCAGAGTGGTATTCAATCGTACAATGGTAATCCTTTAGCAGCTTAATCCATCTACACTACCTAAGGTTCAGCTCCTTCTAAGTGAGGAGATATTTGAGACTCTTATGATCAGTGTAAATGATACCCTTCTCATCATACAAGTAATGTCCCTAGATTTTTAGTGCGAATACCACTGCGGCCAACTCTAAGTCATGCATTGGATAATTCGCCTTATGAGTCTTAAGCTATTGAGATGCGTATGCCACTACCTTACCCTCTTACATCAACACACATCCCAAACTGACATGTGATGCATCACTGTATACAGTAAACTCTTTCCTAAACTCTAGCTGTATCAAAATAAGAGCCTCAGTCAGTACAGTCTTGAGCTTTTCAAAGCTCTCTTACTGCGTATCAGTCCAGTTAAACGACACACCCTTACGTAGTAGCTTAGTAAAGAGTGCTACAATCAGAGAAAACCCCTCTACAAATAGTCGATAATACTCTACCAGTCTCAGAAAACTGCGAATCTCTAATATAGTCTTAGGCTGTTTCCAATCTAAAACAGCCTCAATCTTTCGAGGATAAACCCTAATCCCTCAGCAGATACCACATGACCCAGAAATGTTACTTCTCGTAAATAGAACTTACATTTACCGAACTTGGCGTACAATTGTTTCTCCCTCAGAATCTGCAGAACTACTTGGAGATGTTCATCGTGTTCATCCTCAGTCCTTGAATACACCAAAATTTTGTCAATAAAAAGCACTACGAACCGATCCAGATAGGGCTGGAACACTCAGTTTATCAGATCCATAAAAGCTGCTGATGCATTCGTCAGTCCAAATTGCATCACTAGGAACTCATAGTGACCGTAGCGAGTCCTAAATGTCGTCTTATACACATCGACCTCTTTAACCCTCAACTGGTGATACCCTGATAGAATGTCAATCTTAGAGAAAACTGAAGCTCCATGAAATTGATCGAACAAGTCATATATCTTCAGTAGGGGGTACTTATTCTTTATAGTCAGCTTATTTAGTTGATGGTAGTCAATACACAAACGCATGGGTCTATCATTTTTTTTCACGAACAGAACTGGTGCTCTCCACGAAGACACACTGGGACGGATGAACCCACGATCTAGTAACTCTTGAATCTAAGCCTTAAGCTCCACAAGCTTTTTTGGTGCCATTCTCTAAGCAGCAATGGACATTGGAGCTATACTAGAAAGGAGCTCAATCCCAAATACTACTTCACGATTTGGAGGTAACCCAAGTAGTTCTTTAAGAAACACATTTGAAAAATCCTTAACCGTTCTGGTATCCTTAACTGAAGAATCCTTAGAATCTGAAACATTGATGTAGGCCAGATATGCCTCATATCCCTTACAAAATAACTTTTCCGCTCTCAAAGCAGAAATCACATTCAACAAGTAGTTCTGACGTTCCCTAATTAAAACTACCTTGTTGTCCTCCTCAGTTCTAACTACTGCCCATTTAGTGGCATAATCCAAGCTCACTTAGTGTTTAGCTAGCCAATCCATGCCCAGTATCAGATCGAATTCTCCAAAAAGAAGTTTCATAAGATCAGTAAAAAAAGATAACTCCTTGTACCTCTAAAAGGACATCTCTAAATAACTTATTAACTTGGATGGACTACCCATATGGACTTAATACAGTAATTCCACTTGAAGTACTCTCAACCGGAGTCCCTAAGTTTTCAGTAATAGAGTGGCAATATAGGAATGAGTGGGTCCTATATCTATCAATGCAGTATAAGGTATATTATGAATAAAGAACGTACCCATGATGACGTCTTAAGCATCTCCCTCCTCTCGATGACAAGAAGCATAAACTAAAGCCGGATGCCTTGCCTTATTTTAATTAGCACCTCTACCCGGTGCTCTCTGCCTACGGCCCAACTCATTACCATCTCGAACCTGACCGCGACCTCTCAGTGGCTGTTAAACACCCTTAGTGGCTGTGAAATACCCAAACCTGGAGCTTGCATCTGATCGGCCTCCGTGGAGACTCTCTGATACGGTGCTTCAGTGAACCGCACCTCAAACACGCACCAGTCCTTTTCCAACATTCACCCAGATAACGTCTACGACATTCAGTACAAAGCTGCTATTTAGTAGCAACATGATATCGCGTGATATGTAGTAATAAAATTTATAAAAACTGATCACACCAAAAACTAACTAATATCACGATTTTAAGGCAAGCGCACTTATCAAACAGTAGTATAGTTTAGCGACAAGACCGAGCTATCGTACCCAAGGGAACCAAAAGTACTAGTACTCACTTCCTTTCTATTATCTAACCTAAAAGTAAAAGAGGTTTGTATGAAACTAATTCTAAAACTAACTAAAAGTGCACAAAAAGTAAAGTGGGGAAAGACTCTTTGGGAAAAGCTGATTGATAAAAGCAATACTCAAGGGAGAATCCACCTAGACTTCACTTGTTATTGGCTTCTTGAACTAGACGATTTCGTCACTTGATTAGATCCGTAGAGATCCCTGATGGCTGTCGATTCCACCAATATAAACCTATGCCTAATTTGCAAATTAAAGCAGTATATGGAGTAGGGTCGATCCCACAGAGACTGCTTTTACTGAAAATTGTTTATCTCTCGACCAGATTTTTGTTTAGGCAGTTGTCGTGCCCGTGACGTTTGGGGGGAAATATATGATACCTGAAGCAAACACAAGAAAACATAAAAAGTAAAAAGCGAAAGATGAAAATAAAAATAAACAACGAAATAAATTAAAGGAAAATCAATAAAACTTAGCTCAGCCTTAAGCACAGGTTTTTCGGTCTTTGACTCGGTCCTCGAAATTAGGTGAGCTCCTCTTTTCCAATAAGCTAGTTATAGCTACCAAGGACGCCTCGGACACCAACTCTTCCTTGTGTAAATTAGTTATGGAACGTCCTATAACTAACCCTTGCCGAACGAACAACCTATGAAACGTTTGTGATTTAGAACTCCGGCAGCCTTACGCTCTAGAAGAGCCTAGCTCGAACCAATGCCCTCAAATGTTCGGGGCATTTAAATCTGGTTACTACTTCCCTTGATGGAACCAAACAGCAATCCCCACATGGCACGCCAATGTCTTTTCGGAAAACCAATTAGACAATCGATCCTCTCAGAATTCCAACGGTACGTCTAGCCACGCTAACTCAAACGACGTCCTTTTTGACTTAGTATTGGCTTGACTTTGTGAGTTGACGAAGTCATACTCTTAATCCGGAGAAATAATAAATACCAAAAATTGGGAGTTAACAGCTCGGGTTAGTATCTCTCAGGTTTTTGACGGGGTTAATACCGGTTAAGGCTGAAATGGATTTAGTGTGGCATGAATTTAATCATGCTTGAAGGTTATGGGAAATGATAGAAATTGTATGAAAAAAATGATGAAAGTGGATAGGGAAAAATATTTGAAAAGAGAATTAGACAAATTTTGTAAAAAGAAGACAAACTAATCCAATTCTCAATTTGAATTAGGAAAAAGAAGACAAAGAGGATAATGTATTTCCAAATAGAAGTAGGAATACAAAAATGAGGGATGATTTCCTAAGAACTAAAACCCCCTATTTATATAGATAGGGTTTACTAAAAATAGCCTAATAAAATAAAATAAAATAAATAAAAAATTAAAATTAAAATTAAAATAAAACTAAAATATCTTCCTATTTTTAGTATTTTTACAAAGTCAAAATTACGATTAGTCCTTGGCTTGCTCCATCTTTCTACTTTGGCCCCAATTCAATAGTTTGTCTTTCAATTCGACCCCTTTTTGCTTGTTTCCGTCCAATTATGTCCCTGAAAATTATTGAATCATAAAAACACTTAATTAGCAGGGTTCAGTTCATCAATAAACCAAATTCAGCACAAAAAATATGCGATTTGATATGTTTATCAAATCCCCCCTACTTAGCTCATGCTTGCCCTCAAGCATGTTGTTCTTTCAAACATTAGAATTAGTTCTACAATTTAGTAAAAATCGAGCCCCCTTTCCAAATCCTCAATCGATGCAAACAACATAGGCAAAAAAATAAATAAATGTTCAAAGTATATATCTTAATCAACAAGTGTCATAAAATTGAAATATGTCAACTAAACAATTTCGCTAAATTGAGTTTGAATCAAATAATTTGCATGGCATTATTAATTAACTACGCATCAGAAAATTAATAGACAAGATCAAACCTTTTTACGCGAACTAGGATGACAACCCAAGCACCCTACCCCGGTTACTCAGTTCAAACAGTCTTTATTTATTTTAATAGAGGCTCAGTTAGCGGAATGTTATAAGTTATCGACTTGTCACTCGAACCTTTTTACGCGAGATAAGATGACAATCCAAGCACCGTACCCCGGTTACTCAATTCGGTCACATTTTCAAAACTTCACTCATAACTTAACCTTATTTGTTTTATTCATTTTATTTATTTAATTATTTATGCACAAGAAAATATATTTTATTCAACCAATCAATTCATACAAAAAAATCTAGCTACATATACTAACGTTAAAACATAAATGTCGACCAATCTATATACTTGAACATTTAATTCAAAATTTGCCTAATTGTTTTAAATCGACTAAGTATGAGGTTAAAGGCTCAATGTTAAATAAATTGTCGAAAGAATTCATCGTAAGATTGAACACATGCAAAAGAGAGACATGCAGCAAAAATCATGCTTATTTATCATTTTACGTACCAACTTCATCCCCCTACTTAATCTCAAGCATGACATAAAGGACATTAACTTAAGCAACAAGCAAAGTGAAAGGCTAAGAATACTCCCCATGTGTTTCTAACAATGTTGTCGGCATCGAGAAATAATTGCTAGCATTTAGCACGACGTGCCCATGCCACCATCATTATCCAACTTTCAGAAAATTCTCCATCTCTATTATGTTCCTGAAAACACCAAATTAACTAGATTAAATAAAAATTTATTTATTTACAACCTAAATCTTACTAAAACTTAAAAATAAATAAATGAAAATAAATTTGGGTTGCCTCCCAAAAAGCGCTTTTGTTTAACGTCGTTAGCTTGACGACCTTAAATGTTATCCTTTGGGCTTATTGAGAATTAATTTTTCCATCTTGTGCACTTGGATGTTCTTGTAGAAAGGTTTCGACCCTTTTCCACTATCCTTGAAGCCCTTTCTGGATCCCCCTATCATTTGAACTTCTTCGTTCCTCTTTGCATTTTTATCTATTGGAATCCTTGTATGTTCTAGAAACGGTTTGATTTCTAACTTCGAGGCCTTCATGATAGCTTCGTGTATTGGTTTTTGGATCACTAAAAGTTCCTTTTGCTTAAATCGAGATCTACATTCTTGCAAGGCACGTTTTGTAACTTCTTATCATTAGGATGTCTTATATCCTCATAAACACTAAACCTAACCACGTCACCGTCAAATTCCATGGTAAGTGTTCCATTCCAAACATTAATTTTCGTTCGTGCAGTACTCAAGAATGGCCTCCCAAGAATTATGTCAGACGAATTAGTCGAATTATCATCTTCCATATTAATAATGTAGAAATCTGCAGGGAAAACTAATTCGTTAACTTTAACAAGGATGTCTTCAAGCAGCCCTTTGGGATAGACGACTGACCTGTCCGCCAACTGGATTATTACTCCTGTCTCTTTTAAAGGACCTGCATTAATCAGCTTATAAATAGAATAAGGCATAACATTAATGGAAGCCCCTAAATCATACATGGCTTTCTTAATGCCTATATTACCTATCTCACAGGAAATAGCAAACATACCTTGGTCCTTGTATTTGGGCAGAACTTTCTTTTGCAGTACTACGGAGACATTTTCTCCTACATTTACTCTTTCGTTACCTATTAACCTCCTCTTACTAGTACACAATTCCTTGATAAATTTTGCATAATGAGGGATTTGTTTGATAGCGTCGAGTAAAGGGATATTTACCTCTACCTTCCTGAATGTCTCGAGGATTTCTTTTTCCTCCTTCTCTTTCTTATCCCTTACAAGCCTCCCTGGAAAAGGAGGTGGCATCACAACTGGTCTCTGAATTTCTGCTTCTGCCCTGGCTGTTGAATCAGAAATTTGCTTTTCCTGTTCCTTGTCTTGCCCATGATTTTTGGCTGGAACTGTTTCTAGAACTTTCCACTACGAAGAGTTATTGCACTGACATTCTGCCGAGGGTTCGGCTCTGTCTGGGAAGGTAATTTACGTTGAGACTCCAAGCGATTAACTGCCATCGAGAGTTTACTAACCTGATTAGTTAACTCTTGTATTGATGCGTCCGTCCTCTGTTGATTTTTTGCAGCATCAGCAGTAAGTCTTTCCACGATAGCTTCTAGAGATGTGCTCGGCTTGTGTTGTTGTTGTGGTGGTTGCAGAGGTCTCGGTTGGTATGGTGGATTATATCGGGGATTAGCTCCGTAATTCAGGTTGGGATGATCCTTCCACCCGGGATTGTAAGTGTTGGAGAAAGGATCATAGCGTCTTTGCGGAGGTCCCGAAAAACCTCTGATAGCATTAACATGTGCCGTCGAATTGTTGTTAAGGATGGGGCACAAATCCGTCGGGTGTTCAGCCGTAGTACAAATTCCACATAGTGGGGTCAAACTCTTCTTTTCTGTAAGCAGAGATTGAACAACATTCGTAAGCTTATCCAATTTATCTTCTAAAGTTGAAACGTTTACCCCATTAACCCATCTTATCGGTTCCGAATTTGGCCGATATTGTTAAGAATTTTCCGCCATGGTGGATATTAGTTCTCTTGCCCTTTGAGGGGTCATATTGACAAGCGCTCCTCCACTAGCAGTGTCGATCATCTTCATTTCCATAGGGAGCAAACCCTCGTAGGAATATTGAAAAAGTGATTGTTCGATCAACCCATGTTGAGGACAACTCGCACACAGTTTTTTGTACCGCTCCTAGTAGTCGTAGAGTGATTCACTCTGCATTTGGCGAATTCCCACTATGTCCCTCCTAAGTTCAGCTACTCGTGATGCTAGGAAGAATCTGTCAAGAAATACACGAGATAAGTCATCCTATGTTGTGATAGAACCAGGGGGTAAGTAAAATAACCATTCTTTTTCTGTATCAACTAAAGAAAAAGGAAAAGCCCGAAGTTTGATTTCATCTTCGGGTATTCCCTGGGGTTTCATGCTTGAGCAGACCATGTGGAATTCTCTCAAGTGGGTGTGTGAATTCTCGTTCTTCAAGCCTCAAAAAGTGGGCAAAAATTGAATCAAGCCCGACTTCAATTCGAAAGGAGTTCCTCCGATTGGATAGTTGATGCATAACGGTGTTTGCTCGTTAGGAGCAGCGGCTAGTTGATGAATGGTTCGGTTTGCCATCCTTTCTAGTTCACCGAGGTTGCCTTTTGTTTCAAAAAGTTGTTCGGTCTCAGGTTCAACCTCTTCGACTTGTTTCCCACATCAAATTGCTTCCCGCACGAATTACTTCGCTCAACTTTTCAAAGTCGGATTCTAGGATCCCTTGTCCTAGCTCAATTCCTGATTTACTTGCACGTTTAAGAGCTTCTATCTCTTTTCATCGTGCTTGCACTGATTTCTTGATCTCTGGGTCGTATTCGAGATCTGCAGATGAAGATCTGGTTATGAAGACAATTTAAACAATTGTAAGTGTTGCCAGTCCCCGGCAACGGCGCCAAAACTGATGGCTGTCGATTCCACCAATATAAACCTACGCCTAATTTGCAAATTAAAGCAGTATATGGAGTAGGGTCGATCCCACAGAGACTTGGTTTACTGAAAATTGTTTATCTCTCGACCAGATTTTTGTCTGGGCAGTTGTCATGCCCGCGACGTTTGGGGGGAAATATATGATACCTGAAATAAACACAAGAAAACGTAAAAAGTAAAAAGAAAAAGATGAAAATAAAAATAAACAACGAAATAAATTAAAGGAAAATCAATAAAACTTAGCTCAGCCTTAAGCACGAGTTTTTCCGTCTGTGACTCGGTCCTCGAAATTAGGTGAACTCCTCTTTTCCAATAAGCTAGTTATAACTACCAAGGATGCCTCGGACATCAACTCTTCCTTGTGTAAATTAGTTATGGAACGTCCTATAACTAACCCTTGTCGAACGAACAACCTACGAAATGTTCGTGATTTAGAACTCTGGCAGCCTTACGTTCTAGAAGAGCCTAGCTCGAACCAATGCCCTCAAATTTTCGGGACATTTAAATTCGGTTACTACTTCCCTTGACGGAACCAAATAGCAATCCCCACTTGGCACGCCAATGTCTTCTCGGAAAACCAATTAGACAATCGATCCTCTCGGAATTCCAACGGTACGTCTAGCCACACTAACTCAAACGACGTCCTTTTTGACTTAGTATTGGCTTGACTTTGTGAGTTGACGAAGTCATACTCTTAATCCGGAGAAATAATAAATATCAAAAATTGGGAGTTAACAGCTCGGGTTCGTATCTCTCGGGGTTTTGACGGGGTTAACACTGGCTTAAGGCTGAAATGGATTTAGTGTGGCATGAATTTAATCATGCTTGAAGGTTATGGGAAATGATAGAAATTATATGAAAAAAATGATGAAAGTGGATAGGGAAAAATATTTGAAAAGAGAATTAGACAAATTTTGTAAAAAGAAGACAAACTAATCTAATTCTCAATTTGAATTAGGAAAAAGAAGACAAAGAGGATAATGTATTTCCAAATAAAAGTAGGAATACAAAAATGAGGGATGATTTCCTAAGAACTAAAACCCCCTATTTATATAGATGGGTTTACTAAAAATAGCCTAATAAAATAAAATAAATTAAATTAAAATTAAAATTAAAATTAAAATTAAAATTAAAATTAAAATTAAAATTAAAATTAAAATTAAAATAAAACTAAAATATCTTCCTGTTTTTAGTATTTTTACAAAGTCAAAATTATGATTAGTCCTTGGCTTGCTCCATCTTTCTACTTTGGCCCCAATTCAATAGTTTGTCTTTCAATTCAACCCCTTTTTGCTTGTTTCCGTCCAATTATGTCCCTGAAAATTATTGAATCATAAAAACACTTAATTAGCAGGGTTTAGTTCATCAATAAACCAAATTAAGCACAAAAAATATGCGATTCGACATGTTTATCAAACCCTAACCTATGTTAATACCTCCGTCGAGGATAAGAACAACTAATCCTAGGTGGTTAACTAAAGTTTTTTTATTAATTAACACTCCTAGGTTGCATTAATTCGATCTATGGATCCCCCTATTAGGTTTGACCCTAATCTAACAGATTTATGTCACCCTATGTCTAGGGTTGCATGCAACTCCGCTTAATTATGGTAGATCTACTCTTAAAACAGGGACTTTTGCTCCTCTGCCTAAGCACATCAGTTTTTTGAAGTAATACCTAGGACTATTAAATCAAGAATGAAGAACACATAATTAAGAACAATTCAAGTATTTATCATATAATTCAAGAATAAATAATAAGAAGATCTTTCTTAGGTTTCATCCCTCTAAAGTATTTGAGGGTTTTAGTTCATAATTAATAAAGAAAACATCTCAGAAGAAATAAGATAACAAAACATAAAGAACCCAAAAACCCCTGAAGGAATTTAGGGAGATCCTCTGTTTTGATGTAGAATTCTGGCTTCTGGGATGAATCAATCGGCTTCCCTTGGAGTAATTCCTTACTTTCACTTCTTGTGTTGGCAGAAATATGACGCTCCTTTTAGAAGAAAAGAGTACCCCCTTTAGAGTTGCCTCCTAGGGCCTTTATATAGTGCTTTGGGATGCCTTTCTTAGCCTCTAAGTATCCAAATTCGAGTGAAATTGTACTTCCTCACGACAGGGACATGCCCATCTGCCACGCCCGTGTGGATCGACAAGAAGCCGTGTGTGGGCTTGTTGAGGGTGGCACGGTCGTGTGGTCTGGCCGTGCTTGTCGGGGCTGGGCCGTGTTGGACCTTATGTGGCATGGTCTTGTGCCACGGCCATGTGGTGACTCTTTGGGCCATGTCGATTTCACATTTTGGCCCATTTTCCTCGTTTTCAGTCCGTTTTTCATTCTTTTCTCTTCCCTGTGCTCTCTTGAGTATACAATATGAAATAGAAGGGTTAAGAGCACCAATTCTTACAAAATTGATAATAATTCATCCAGAAATTAGGCTAAACATGAGGTAAAAATATGTATAATTTATCGTTTATCAAATACCCCCACACTTAAGCCTTTGCTTATCCTCAAGCAAAATCTCAATCCCTAATTAAGAATCATTCCTATCAACTTACAATCCTTATTAATAATGTTTCAAACTAATTCACAAGTAGTCATACAATGAAAATTCAATCAGAAGAACATTAAAGATTCAATTACTTTAAGTTGAGAATTTTATCATCGAAACATAAGTTTTCTTCCCTACTCCAAAGTACTCATCTTTCAATTGAAATCAACAAGATTTGACATCCTCACTAAAGATTCACTCTATCCACTTAAGGTGTTTAGGGTTCAAGAATTAAGTACTCTCTTGTCAACCTGAAAAGTTATTACCATAGGCTTGCAGGAAGATTAATTCTCCACCACTATAGTTTGATATGATACATCGATCAAAAGGTCTTTTAACAGTTGTAATAGGGCTTGGTTAAGGGTGTTGTCACAAGCTGAAAAAGAAAGGTTGGAATCGAGATTGAACTGAAAATTTATCTTGCTAGAGAAATCTATATCACTGGAACATATTTCTCGAGCTAATTCTTATGATAACATCATTTCAGCCTTGGTAGCCTTAATATTGAAATATACAAAAACTATTTGAACTATTACAATTATAGTTGAATTAATACATACGTTTTTTTAAGAACAATTCAACTACAATACAATAAATTGAATATTTACAACTTTACAATCTGGAAAAGAGAATAAAGCTAGATGAAAATTTCAACTCAAATCTCGACAAAAATAGGGGTCAAAAAAATTGAATGGAATTCAACGAAAAATGGGTGAAAGGTTAATATTAGAGGTAAGTCAAAGAAAAGGTTGTTAGGCTCAATGGGGTTTACTAGGGGTTAATTTATGGAGGTAGGCTTTTATGGAGTAAGTGGGTTAAATCCTAAGTGCCTTTATCATTTTGGTATATCAAATCAATGATGTGGTCTCGACATGTATAATCAAAGCAAGTTCTAGAATAACAATTTAGTATTGACTCGCTCAAAGCAATAATAAAAGTGAGCACGAAGGAATGTATGCTCAAAAAGGCTCAAAATCTCACCAAAATTATGGCTTTTGATGTCAATCCTATGAATTTCAAATCTCAAGATAACACTTAAAATTCAGGAAATTAACTTGTGAAAAAAATAGGGTTCTCAAAAATTTCAACTTATCATGCTTGATTCCCTAATGTTTTAAAGTTTGAATAACCAAAGTACAAGCACCTATGTCTTAATTCTCAACATATTAATAGAAATTATAAATCAATCAGAATGCATTCCTAATAGGAGACTGAAGATAATGAAATTTAGAAGAAAATTCAGGGATTTCAAGGAGAATTTAATGACTGAAAGTAAGTTTCCCCCCCACACTTAAGATGTACATTACCCTCAATGTACAAAGATAACATTAGTAGCAATAGAAGCACAAGATCATAAGATAGGGAAAGACATGAAACTCCCTGAATTTTGGACGAATTTGTGAGACGGATATTGGAATTGGAAGAGCCAACAGTTGTGGCAGGGTGTTCCCATTTCCATATGGATTTGAGCTGTAGAGCTCCTTTGAAACTACGAATGTATTTATTAGTCATGGGGAATTTGGATCAAGAGAGATTACTTGTTAGGGGTTGGCCGATATGAAAAAGAAATAAAATAAAATAAAATAAAGTTCTAAAAATACTAATATTCAAATATTGAAAAAGATAAAATGAAAGAAAATAAAAGTAAAAGTAAAAGTAAAAACGAAAATAAAGTTAGAAGAAAAGAAAAGGTAAAAATAGGGATCAGTGTTTAAGTAAAAATTAAGATAAAAATAAAGTTAAGAGGAATAGAGGTCTCTAATCTTCAGGTGGATCATGCGGTGTCGGTGGTGAAGTAATGTGAAGGTGCTGGCATATCTACTGTAGTGTGGCGTCGATGTGGTCGAAGCGCTGGAAGCATTGCTGCTCAAATCGGGATAGGCGCTCAGATATGTCAGCATAGGTGGCTGCTGCATGAGATAGGCGGCGAGAGGGTGGTGGCTCGGTAGGTGCATCCTCCTCCGGTGGTGAGACATCATCAGGAATATCCTCTGGATCTCGGCCTCCTGGATGAGGCAGTATTGAAAAAGGTCACCTCCTGGCCTCCGTTGGATCATCCTCATATGGTGCATAATTTGGATACCCTGAGGGGACATCTGGCCGATAAGTGTGTAGGAGGATGTCTGGGCGGCTGTGTTGAGGAGCCCGAAGTGATGGGCCAGGCGTGTGATGTATGGGCCCATGGATATGACGCTTCTGCGATAGCGCTCGGTCTGGTGCTGCATGGCATGCGCGATAAAGTAGGCGAGGTCGATGGGGTGCGCGTTCGCCATGCTCCATAAGAAATAGGCGTCATGTGTGTTGATGACGCTTGTGCTCTCCTGTCTACCTGTCAAAGTGTGTGCAAGAAGAGCGTGAATGTACCTCAATGACGGGGGGAGAGCGGTCGCCTTCGTGCGACTAGGGTCGTAGGTGGGATAGCCAGGGGCGATGTTACACCAACAATCTACGGGTTTGAGGTGGATGCGTCGGGAGAGCATAGGAAAGTCTTCCTCTGCCATAAATTGATCCGTGTAGAGACCGAGAGCTGAGCCAAACTCTGGTACGCTAAGGTGGCGTACACGACCTCCTAGGCGACATTGGATCGTGTCAGGGTCATCGAACTGGCTCATGACGGTCTGCAGATGGAAAGTGGAGTAGAACTTTAGAGTGAGTTCAAGGTTTGTGGGCTCTATGATCCGGAAGAACTGCTCCCAAGGATCCGTCATTAGTAGGGCCCCGAATGAATCAGCAAGGTTGACTTACTCTAGCGCGTCCCAATCAACACATCGACCGGCGCTCAAGGTGTGTTCCCGTAAAATCTGGAACAATTCCTCTTGGGTGGTCTGGGTGAATGTTATGAACGGATGGCGAGCTTCGGAGGTGGGCCTCGATGATGAACTACCGGGTCCCTTTCATTTGCTGGAAGGTGGGGCAGTAGCTCTTTTGCCGCGTGATGACGACATGATATCTAAAAATGAAATAACAGGCATTAGTCCTAAAATTGAAATGAAATTGACTATATATGAAATACAATGAAGATTAAAATAATGATGTTCCTAAAAACATAAAATGGGGATTAACCTAAATAGTATAATTTATCCATGATATCAAAAATAAGTAACATGAGTATGTATTTATACTAAATGCATGAGAAAAATGGCAATCAAGTGTGATTTTAAGTGGCATGCAATCATGAAATATTCTATAATATTCTAGATTATTCATCCTAGTATAACTAATTCCATGCTTGAATCAATTCTAAATTTAAATATAATTATGATATAAAAATAAATAAAATAGATTAATAAAAATTAGAGAGAAAAATGAGAAAATAGAACCAAATGAGAGTGGTGCACGGTTGTGGGCAAGGAGTTGAACGATCGTGGGGCGCTTTGCACGGGCGTGGGATAGTCCTATACGGGCATTGTGGTGTTTTGAGGATTGGCGGCGGCGTTTATGGTGGTTGGGTGAGAAAAATTTTAGGGTTTGAGTGAGGGAGAGAATAAATAGTGGCCCCTATTTATAGTTTTTGGGTCACACGGGCATGGCACACGCCCGTGTGACTCGGGTTTTACCAGTGTGATTCGAAATTCAGTGGTTTTGGCGCGCCTGGTTCGTAGTACACGCTCGTGTGGCCATCTCGCACTGCCGTTTGTGTTCTGGTTCGCTTTGCACACTATCGTGTGATAGGTCACACAGCCGTTTGCGATGAGGCTTTCGTTATTCACACGGTCGTGTAGGTAGTTACACGGCCGTGTCTAAATCGAAAGTTTTGGCCACAGTCTGGGGACACAGGCGTGTGGCTTTGTGTAAGCCCGTGTCTAAGTTGAAAGGTTGCCACGGCCATGTCGCACGGCCATGTCGATTTGTCGGTAGCCCGTGTTTTTGGGAAAATTATACTCTATTTACATATGACTCGGGTGCACGACCGTGTCTCTGCTTTAAGTGTTCACACGGCCTCGGACACGCCCGTGGGCATGGCCGTGTGGTCCTAAAATTCTGCATTTAAAAGGGTTAGTTGATGCATAAAAAATACTAAAATTAAAATTAAAAAGAAAAGTTACTAAGTTAGTGCTCAGGTTGCCTCCCGAGAAGCGCTTATTTAGAGTCTAAGGTCGACTCTACCTGGATGTATCACGAAGGGATTTCGTGGAGTTGAAGCCCCTCCCTGTTATCTTTAAAATTCTCACCTCTATAGTGTTTAAGCCTATGGCCGTTTACGTTAAACGTACCGTGGTTAGGGTAAGTTACCTCAATTGTGCCGTATGGAAAGATAGTTTGAACAGTGAATGGACCTGACCACCTTGACTTGAGTTTTTCAGGAAACAGTTTCAGCCTTGAGTTGTAGAGTAAGACAAGATCACCTGTTTTAAACTGCTTAGGTTGTTTTAGTCGTCTGTCATGACGTCGCTTCATGGCTTCCTTATATAGTCGTGAGCTCTCGTAGGCATTGTAACGCCATTCATCTAGCTCATTTAACTGCATTAATCTTTTCTCACCTACAAGCTTAAAATTAAGGTTTAAAAATTTAATAGCCCAGAATGCTTTATGTTCAAGTTCAAATGGCAAATGACAACTTTTTTCGTAGACAAGTTTATAGGGAGATGTACCTATGGGTGTTTTAAAAGCAGTTCTATAGGCCCATAAAGCATCGTCTATCTTTCTTGACCAATCTTTTCTATTTGTTTCTATTGTTTTCTCTAAGATGCGTTTTAGTTCCTTATTTGTCACTTCGACTTGGCCACTGGTTTGTGGATGATAAGGGGTAGCTGTTCTATGGTGTACTCCATACCTTTTTAAAACTTTTTCAAATTAGGCATTGCAAAAATGGGTGCCCCTATCACTAATAATTATCCTAGGTGTTCCAAATTAAGAAAAGTTTCTTCAAAAATCGTACTACCATTCTAGCATCATTAATAGGTAAGGCTTGGGCTTCCACCCATTTTGACATAAAATCTACTGCTACTAGGATGTACTTATTCCCAAATGAAGTAGGGAATGGACCCATGAAATCAATACCCCATACATCAAATATTTCGCATGAAAGTATATAGCTCCGAGGCATTTCATTATGTTGAGAAATATTACCTATTCTCTGGCAGTTATCACAAGAGGTCACATACCTGTTGGCATCCCTGAAAAGTGTAGGCCAGTAAAAGCCTGATTCGAGTACCTTATGAGCAGTTCTAGCTCCACTGTGATGTCCTCCCGTGGGTCCTGAATGACAGTGATTTAAAATTTGGTATGCTTCTGTTTCAGCAACGTATCTTTGAATAACCTGATCTGCACAAATTCGAAAAAGAAAAGGATCTTCTCAAAAGTAGTTTTTCACATCAGCAAAGAATCGCTTCTTTTGCTGATGGGTCAGCCCTTTTGGGGTTATGTTAGCTGCTAAATAATTTGCAAAATCAGCAAACCAAGGAACTGCTGCATCTGCTAAGGCTAGGAGTTGTTCTTCAAGAAACAAGTCGTTTATTTTATCGAGGTACTTGGGTTGTGGGTTTTCTAGTCTTGAAAGGTGATCTGCTGCCAAGTTTTCAAATCCTTTCTTGTCCTGTATTTCTAAATCGAAATCCTGTAACAATAGAATCCATCTTATTAATCGAGGTTTTGCATTAGTTTTAGTTAAAAGGTAGCGAAGAGCAGAATGGTCAGTATAAACAATGACTTTTGACAAAATCAAATAAGATCTGAATTTGTCAAATGCAAAAAAAACGGCTAGCAATTCTTTTTCTGTGGTAGTATAATTTGCTTGAGTGGTTGTTAAAGTTCTGCTAGCATAATAAATCGGTTGAAAGTGCTTGTCTCTTCGCTGTCCCAAAACTGCACCTACTGCAAAATCACTTGCATCGCACATTAGTTCAAAAGGTAGATTCCAATCAGGTGAAATCATAATCGGGGCATTGACTAACTTTTCCTTAAGAGTGTTAAAAGATTCTAAACATTCTTGGTCGAAATTGAAAAGCACGTCCTTTTCTAGTAATTTTGTTAAAGGCTTAGCTATTTTACAAAAATCTTTAATAAATCTACGATAAAAACTGGCATGTCCTAAAAAGCTTCTTATAGCCTTAACCAAATTAGGGGGAGGTAAATTTTCAATGGTTTCAATTTTTGCTTTATCAACCTCTATCCCTTTACTAGAAATTTTATATCCTAATACAATACCCTTTCGAACCATAAAGTGGCATTTTTCCTAGTTTAACACTAAATTTGTCTCTTCACATCTTATCAAAACATGTTTTAAATTATTAAGACAGAGTTGAAAAGAATTACCGAAAACTGAAAAATCATCCATAAATACCTCCATGATGCCTTCCACGAGTTCGTTGAAAATAGCTAGCATGCATCCCTGAAAAGTAGCAGGAGCGTTACATAAACCAAAAGGCATTCTACAATAAGCAAACGTACCGTATGGACATGTGAATGTCGTTTCCTCTTGATCTTCTAGAGCTATCGGGATTTGGAAGTAACCAGAGAGGCTATCTAGGAAATAATAATACATGTGACCTGATAATCTTTCCAACATCTGATCAATAAAAGGTAAGGGAAAATGATCTTTTCGAGTTACGTCATTCAGCTTTCTATAATCAATACAAACTCTCCATCTAGTAACTGTTCTTGTAGGTATTAACTCTTTTTTGTCATTAGACACCACGGTCATGCCTCCCTTTTTAGGAACAACCTGCACAGGACTTACCTAAGAACTGTCAGAAATAGGATAAATAATGCCTGCATCTAGAAGTTTAATTACCTCGGCTTTTACGACTTCCTTCATGTTGGGATTCAATCGTCTCTGAGCTTGCACCGATGGTTTATATTCATCTTCCATTAAAATTTTGTGGGTGCAAAAAGAAGGATTAATTTCCTTAATATCTGAAATTCTCCAAGCTATAGCCTGCTTGTGCTGCCTTAACACATGGAGTAGTTCCCATTTTTCTGCAATGCTCAAATCTGATGCGATAATAACTGGTAAAGTTGAATCTTCCCCTAAAAAGGCATATTCTAAATGATCTGGCAGTTGCTTTAACTCTAATTTAGGGGGTTCATCAATGGAAGGTTTCTATCTCAACTCATCATTCATCTTTATATTTTCATAACTTATGTGTCTCATGATAATTTAATTAGAATCTAACTCCTTTCTTACTTCTTCAATTCCAGTGGTGGCTTCATCTTCCCCCTACCTTGAATAAGACATAGTTCCAACGTGTCTGCGAGAGAGAGTTCTTGAAAATTATCTTGAACAAAGTAATCAATAATATCAACAAAATAACAGGAATCATCTTGTTCTTTAGAAAATCTCATGGCATCATAGATTTTAAAAACAACTTCTTCCTCACCAACTCTAAGTACTAATTTACCATCCCCTACATTGATAACAGCTTTAGCAGTGGCTAAGAATGGACGTCCTAAATTAAAGGCACCTCAATATCCTCATCCATGTCAAGCATAACAAAATCAATATGGGATATAAATTTATCTACCTTTACTAGCACATCTTCGATGATTCCTCTAGGATATCTAACAGATCTATCAGCTAGTTGAATACTCATCCTAGTGGGCTTTGGTTCCCCTAGACCTAGTTGCTTGAACATTTTGTAAGGCATTAGATTAATGCTAGCACCTAAATCAGCCAAGACTTTATCAATAATTAAACTACCAATTAGACAAGGAATAGTAAAACTCCCTGGATCTTTCAGTTTTGTCGGCAGTTTCTTTTGGAGAATAGCTGAGTATTCCTCGTTGAGTTCCACTGTGGCTAATTCTTCCAACTTCCTTTTATTTGTTAGAAGTTCTTTAAGGAACTTCGCGTACTTCAGCATCTGCAAAATTGCATCAACAAAAGGTAAGTTAATGTGTAATTGTTTAAAAAGTTCAAGAAATTTACCGAATTGATTGTCTGTACTGTCTTTCTTCAACTTTGCCAGATATGGAATAGGCGGTTTGTATTCCTTGAGTGTTGGTAGAGTGTTTTCCTTGGGTTCCTCTACCTTGTCTCCTGGAGGTTCTTGAACAGACTTCTTTTTTGGTTCAGCTAGTATTTTCTCGTCTCTTAAAGTAATTGCTTTGACATGTTCTCTGGGATTTGGCTCAGTGTTACTTGGTAGTCCACCTTGTGGTCTCTCTGAAATTAATTTCGCAAGTTGAACGATTTGATTCTCAAGCCCTTGAATTGATGCTTGTTGGTTTTTTAGTGCCATTTCAGTGTTTTGGAAACGGGTTTCTGATACGACCATAAATTTGGTAAATATCTCTTCAAGATTCGGCTTTTTCTCTTGTTGTGGTGGTGGCTACTAAAATCCTGGAGGAGGCTGTTGTCTTTGATTTCCTTGTCCTCCCTATGAAAAATTGGGGTGATTTCTCCAACCTGCATTGTAAGTATTACTATAAGGGTTATTTTGAGGTCTAGAACTGTTACCCATGTAGTTGGCTTGCTCAGTTTCTATGCTGTGTCCATAAGATGAGTAGTCTGGATTGAACATATTTCCTGGGGTTGCGTTACACTACATCACTGGCTGTGCCTGCGTAGAACCAACAAAATTATCAAACTTTTTATTTAGAAGTTCTACTTGGTTAGTAAGCATAGTGACAACATCAATATTATAAACTCCTGCGGCTTCTGTCGGCTTTGTCTCTTCAATAAATTCATAAGCTGCTTTGGGTGTTTTATTGTTGATTGTTCCACCTGCGGCTGCATCGATCATTTGCCTTGTTAAAGGATTCAGACCACTGTGAAAGGTTTAAACTTGTAACCACAAAGGTAATCCATGATGAGGGCACCTTCTCAAAAGATCTTTGTATCTCTCCCAGGCATTGTAAAGTGTTTTTAAATCCATCTATACAAAAGAAGAGATATCGTTTCGTAATTTAGCTGTTTTAGCTGGAGGAAAATATTTAAGTAAAAATTTTTCGGTCATCTATTCCCATGTAGTGATTGAGCCTTGTGGTAGAGAATTTAACCACTGTTTGGCTTTATTTCTCAAAGACAATGGGAATAGCCTTAGACGAATGGCATCATCAGAAATGCCGTTAATTTTAAAAGTATCACAAAGTTCCAAAAAATTGGCTATGTGTGAATTTGGATCTTCATCCTGTAAACCATCAAACAGCACAAATCACTGAATCATCTGAATAGTGTTAGGTTTTAATTCAAAATTATTAGCAGCAATGGCAGGTCTAATAATGCTAGTTTGAGTACCAGCCAAACTAAGTCTAGCATAATCATAATAGTACGAGGAGCTTCATCTTGATTTGCGGGTAGTGCTGGAGGTGGTTGAATGTTTTGATTTGCTTCCATCTCTTCTGTAAGTTCTGGCTCTTGTTCTTGATCTTGTTCTAGATAATGTAGGCTTCGTCTGATCTCTCTGCGAGTTCTATGAACTGCCGCTTCTAAATCTTCGTCAAAAAGTAGTGGTCTTGCAGGGTTGTTTCTAGTCATAAACTAGAAATACCTAGAAGGAAAAAGCAAAGAAAATTAAATTAAAAAACAATAAAAAAATAAAAATAAAAGCTAAAAATAAATAAAAATAGTAATGGCTAAAGTAATAAAAATCGAGTTTTCGTAATATTTTAGTTCCCCGGCGACGGCGCCAAAAACTTGATATCGCATGATATGTAGTAATAAAATTTATAAAAACTAATCACACCAAAAACTAACTAATATCACGATTTTAAGGCAAGCGCACCTATCAAACAGTAGTATAGTTTAGCAGCAAGACCGAGTTATCGTACCCAAGGGAACCAAAAGTACTAGTACTCACTTCCTTTCTATTATCTAACCTAAAAGTAAAAGGGGTTTGTATGAAACTAATTCTAAACTAACTAAAAGTACACAAAAAGTAAAGTGGGGAAAGACTCTTTGGGAAAAGCTGATTGACATAAGCAATACTCAAGGGAGAATCCACCTAGACTTCACTTGTTATTGGCTTCTTGAACTAGACGATTTCTTCACTTGACTTGATCTGTAGAGATCCCTAACCTATGTTAATACCTCCATTGAGGATAAGAACAACTAATCCTAGGTGGTTAACTAAAGTTTCTTTATTAATTAACACCCCTAGGTTTCATTAATTCGATCTATGGATCCCCTATTAGGTTTGACCTTAATCCGGCAGATTTATGTCACCCTTTGTCTAGGGTTGCATGCAACTCCGCTTAATTATGGTAGATCTACTCTTAAAACAGGGACTTTTGCTCCTTTGCCTAAGCACATCAGTTTCTTGAAGTAATACCTAGGACTATTAAATCAAGAATGAAGAACATGTAATTAAGAACAATTCAAGTATTTATCATATAATTCAAGAATAAATAATAACAAGATTGGTCTTAAGTTTCATCCCCCTTAAGTATTTGAGGGTTTTAGTTCATAATTAATAAAGAAAACATCTCAGAAGAAATAAGATAACAAAACATAAAGAACCCAAAAACCCCTGAAGAAATTTAGGGAGATCCTCTGTCTTGATGTAGAATTCTGGCTTCTGGGATGAATCAATCGGCTTCTGGGATGAATCAATCGGCTTCCCTTGGAGTAAATCCTTGCTTTCACTCCTTGTGTTGGCAGAAATATAGCGCTCCTTTTGGGAGAAAAGAGTACCCCCTTTAGAGTTGCCTCCTAGGGTTTTTATATAGAGCTTTGGGATGCCTTTCTTAGCCTCTAAGTATCCATATCCGAGTGAAATTGCACTTCCTCACAACAGGGCCACGCCCGTGTGCCACGCCCGTGTGGATCGACAAGAGGTCGTGTGTGGGCCTGTTGAGGGTGGCACGGCTGTGTGGTCTGGTTGTGCTTGTCGGGGCTAGGCTGTGTTGGACCTTATGTTGCACGGCCGTGTGCCACGGTCGTGTGGTGACTCTTTGGGCCGTGTCGTTTTCAAATTTTGGCCCATTTTCCTCGTTTTCGGTCCATTTTTCGTTCTTTTCTCTTCCCTATGCTCTTCTGAGTATACAACATGAAATAGAGGGGTTAAAAACACCAATTCTCACAAAATTGATAATAATTCATCCAGAAATTAGGCTAAACATTAGGTAAAAATATGTATAATTTATCGTTTATCACAACAATAGAGGCCTCAACTCTGACTGGCCCATCATCTCTGCCCTTTTTTCTTAGGCCCCTGAACGGAACTTGAGGGCTCTGAATCCCTCTTGTTCCTACCTCTCTCTTTCTCACGATTCTGGCACTCAGTGCGTTTCACTTCCTAGGCGATCTTCACCTTATCGACTAGTGCAGCAAAGTCTCGCTCCTTCTGTGGAGCTATCAGTACCCTCAAAATATCTCTGAGACCATCCTCGAAGCAAATGCACCTCTAGTATTAAGTTACCACCATACCACGCATAGTAGCTTAGTCGCAGAAATTTGGCCTCATACTCGGCCACTGACCTATCCCCCTAAGTTAGATTTAAGAACTCCCTCCTACGGGCATCCACATAACTGGCACCCACAAATATCCCTAAAAGGCAGTTTTGAAGAACTCCCTGATAAGCGATAAATTATACATATTTTTATCCCATGCTTATCCTAATTTCTGGATGAATTAATCCTTGGTTTGTGTAAATTGATGCTCTTAAACCTTTAATTTCATGTTTTATACTCAAGTGAGCTTAAGGAAGAGAAAAGAGCAAGGAACAGGCCAAAAACTGGCAAATTAGGCCCAATTCAATAATCAACACGGCCTGGGAGTTGGCCACACGGGCGTGTCACACAGCCGTGCCACCTTGAAGTTCAAACATGACCCAACCCCGACTCACACGGCCAGACCACACAGCCGTGCCACATGAACAGGCCTAAGCACGTCCTATTGTCGAAGTCACACGGGTGTGTCCCTATCGTGAGGAAGTTCAATTTCACTCGGAAAAGGCTACTTAGGGGCTAAGAAAGGCATTCCAAAACTCTATATAAAGACCCTAGGGGGCAACTACAGAGGGGTACTTTTTCCCCTTCAAGAGGGCGCTTATTTTCCCTACAAAGCGTGCTTTATCCCTGCCAAAACAGAGAGCAGAAGCAAGGAATTACTCCAAGGGAAGCCGACTGATCCATCTCAGAAGCTGAATTCTCCCTCAAGACCGAAGATCTCCCTTCAATTACCTTCAAGGGTTTTAGGGTTCTTTATGTTTTGTTATCATTATTCTTCTGAGATATTTTCTTTTATAATTATGAACTAAATCCCCCAAATACATGAGGGGAATGAAACCTAAGAGAGATCTTGTTATTATTTTCTCTTGAATTATATGATAAATACTTGAATTGTTCTTCATTATGTGTTATTAATTCTTGCTTTAATATTCTAGGATATTGATTCAAGTATTGATGTGCTTATTCAGTGGAGCAAAAGTCCCTGTTTAAGAGTAGATTTAGCATAATTAAGCGAATTTGATTGCACCCTTAGACATAGGGCGACATAAATCTGCCGGATTAGGGTCAAACCTAATAAGGGAATCCATAGATCGAGTTAATGTAACACTAGAGGTTTTAATTAGAAAAAGATTTCAATTAATCAACCTAGGGTTAGTTGTTCTTAGTCTCGAGAGGGATATTAACATAAGTTAGGGATTCCTACGGATCAAGTCAAGTAAATAAATTATTTAGTTCAGAGTTGATAACAAGTGAAGCCTAGGAGGATTCTCCCTTAAATATTGTCCAAGTTAATCAGTTTCGCTAAGAATTCTTCCCCAACTCACTTTTTGTGCATTCCTACTTAGCCTAATAATAGTTTAGTTTAATAAAATCCCCTTTTATTTTTAGGTTAAATAATAGATAGATAGTATTAGTACTTTTAGTTCCTTTGGGTTGACATTCCGGTCTTACCACTAAGCTATACTACTGCATAATAGGTGCGCCTGCCTTAAATCGTGATAATAGTTAGTTTTGGGTACGATCATATTTTATAAATTTTATTACTTCATATCGCGAAATCAAGTTTTTGGTGCCGTTGCCGGGGATCTAAAATATTAGGAGCACTCTATTTTTATTACTTTAGCCATTATTTTATTGCAAATTTATTTTTATTTATTTTTATTTTATTTTCTAATCTCTCTGTTATTTACCTCTGTCAGGTATTTCTAGTTTATGGCTAGAAGGAACCCGTCAGGCTCTTTGTTATTTGACAGTGAGATCGAAGCATCAGCCTGCAAAAACTGAAGAGAAATTATGAGAAGCCTACATTATATAGAGGAAGAACAAGAGGACGATACATACCAAATCGAAGAGATGGCTAACAACCTCAATAATCTATTACCCCCTGTAGTTGTGGAAAATCAAAATCCTGTTCCTCGTACTATGTATGATTATGCTAAGCCTAATTTAACTGGTACTGAATCGAGTATTGCTAGGCCTGCTGTGGCTGCAAATAATTTCGAACTGAAACCTAACACAATTCAGATGATACAGCAATTTGTTCAGTTTGCTGGTTTGTAGGACGAGGATCCTATCAATCATCTAACCAACTTTTTGGAATTCTGTGTGATAAACGATAGATTATACATGTTTTTACCCCATGCTTAGCCCAATTTCAGGATGAATTAACCCTTGATTTGTGTAAATTGATGCTCTTAAACCTTTAATTTCATGTTTTATACTCAGGTGAGCAAAGGGAAGTGAAAAGCAAGAGAAACGGGCCGAAAACAGAGAAAATGGGCCAAAGTATGAAAACAACACCCCTAGGAGTTCGCCACACAGGTGTGTCACACGGTCGTGCCACCTTGAGCTCGAAGACGGCCCAACTTTGATTCACACGGGCAGACCGCACGCCCGTGCCACACTCTACAGTCTTGAACACGGCCTGACGATATACCACATGGTCGTGGCACACGGGCATGTCCCTGTCGTGAGGAAGTTCAATTTCACTCAGAAAAGGCTACTTAGGGGCTAAGAAAGGCATTCTAAAACTCTATATAAAGACCCTAGGGGGCAACTATAAAGACCCTAGGGGGCAACTATAACTTAGGTGGATTCTCCCTTGAGTATTGTCCAAATCAATCAGTTTTCTTAAAGAGTTTTTCCCAATTCACTTTTTGTGCATTCTTAACTTAGTTTAATAATTAGTTTAGTTTAATAAAAATCCCATTTTATTCCTAGGTTAAATAATAGAAAGAAAGTTAGTACTAGTACTTTTGGTTCCTTTGGGTTCGATATCTCGGTCTTGCCACTAAGCTATACTACTGTTCGATAGGTGCGCTTGCCTTACATCATGATAATAGTTAGTTTTGGGTACAATCATATTTTATAAATTTTATTACTTCATATCACGCACAACAAGTTTTTGGCGGTGTTGCCGGGGAACTAAAATATTAGGAACACTCTATTTTTATTACTTTAGCCATTTTTATTTTTATTTATTTTCAGCTTATTTTTACTTTTATTTTTATTTACTAAAATTTTCTTTTCTTCCAGGTATCTCTAGTTTATGACTAGAAGGAACCGAGGAGGACCACTGCTTTTTGGTGAAGATTTAGAAGCTATCGTTCGCAAAACCCGTTGAGAGATAAGAAGAAGCTTGCAATATCCAGAACAAGGACAAGAAGAGGAACCTGAACCTACTGAAGAGATGGAAGCAAATCAGGATAATCAGCTACCTCCTGTAGTAGCCGCAAATCCTATCAATCAAAATCCTGCTCCGCTTACTATGTATGATTATGCTAAGCCTAATTTAGCAGGCACTGAATCTAGTATTGTAAGGCCTGCTGTGGCTGCAAATAATTTTGAACTGAAACCTAACACTATTTAGATGACTAAGCAATTTGTGCAGTTTGATGGTTTACAGGATGAAGATCCCAATTCGCACTTAGCCAATTTCTTGGAATTTTGCGATACTTTTAAAATAAATGGTGTTTCTGGTGATGCCATTCGCCTCCGATTATTCCTTTTTTCCCTAAGGAATAAAGCTAAACAGTGGTTAAATTCTTTACCACGTGGATCAATCACTACATGGGAATAAATGACTGAAAAATTTTTGCTCAAATATTTTTAGCCGGTTAAAATGGCAAAATGCTTGGGAGAGATACAAAGATTTATTAAGAAGGTGCTCTCACCATGGATTACCTCTGTGGCTACAAGTTCAAACCTTTCGCAACGGTTTGAATCCTTCAACAAGACAAATGATCGATGCAGCCGCCGGAGGAACAATCAATAATAAAACACCAGAAGCAGCCTACGAGTTTATAAAAGAGATGTCACTGAATAACTATCAGTGGCAAGTTATGAGGACAAAGCTGACAAAAGCAACAGAAGTTTTTAATATTGATGCAGTCACAATGCTTTCCACTCAGGTAGAACTTTTAAATGAAAAGATTGATGGTTTTATTGGTTCTACGTAGGTACATCCAGTCATGCAGTGTGACTCAAACCTAGGAGGAGTGAGCGAGCCCTACGGACATAACATAGAAACCGAGCAAATGAATTAAATGGGTAATAATTCTCGACCTCAAAATAATCCTTACAGCAACACTTACAATGCAGGTTGGAGGAATCACCCTAATTTCTCATGGGGCGGTCAAGGAAATCAAAGACCACCACTTCCTCCGGGATTTTAGCAACCACCTTATCAGTAAGAGAAAAAGTCGAACCTTGAGGAGATGCTCACAAAATTTATCTCGGTGTCAGAACCCCGTTTTCAGAATACTGAGACAACACTTAAAAATCAGCAAGGTTTAATCCAAAGACTTGAAACACAGATAAGAAAACTTGCTAAACTGATCCCTGAACGACCACAAGGTAGCTTGCCAAGTAACACAGAAGCTAACCTAAGAGAGCAACTCTATGCTGTCACTGTGCTCGATGAAGGAGGGTTAGATGAACCAGAATCAAGGCAAGACGATGTGGTAAATAAAGGTAAGGTTGAGGTAAGCAACAAAGAACCAATAGTTAAAGAGTATAGACCTCGTGTGCCATATCCCAATGCGACATGGAAAGACCACACTGATGAACAATTTGGTAAATTCCTTAAACTCTTAAAGAAATTACATATTAACTTACCGTTTATTGAAGCTCTTTCGCAGATGCCAAATGTAGTTAAATTTTTAAGGGAGCTTTTAGCAAACAAACGGAAGTTGGATGAGTCGTCGCATGTGGAATTGAATGCAGTATGCTCAGCTATTTTGCTAAACAAGTTACCTAACAAAATGAAAGATCCAGGGGGTTTTATGATTCCTTATTTAATTGGTAGTTTAACCATTGATAATGCATTAGCTGATTTAGGGGCAAGTATAAATGTCATGCCATATAAAATGTTTAAACTTTTAGGTCTTGGGAAACCCAAACAAACTAGGATGAGCATTCAATTGGCTGATAAAACCATTAGATTCCCTAGGGGTATAATTGAAGATGTTCTAATAAAAATCGATAAATTCATATTCCCAGTTGATTTTGTTGTTTTAGACATGGATGAGGACAGCGATGTGCCCTTAATTTTAGGGCGACCCTTTTTGGCAACTGCCAAAACTATTATTGATGTTAGTATAGGTAAACTTAACTTCATGCAGGTAATGAAATAATTACCCTTCAAGCTCGTGATTCAATTGAGAAATCGAGTAAAGAGAATAGCTTTGATCACATGGGTCGACCTTCTTTGCAAGAAACCTATTCAAAGAGCATAAATGAGCTGTGCCTTAAAATATGCAACAACAAAAGAACCATCCACGAGGAGCGAAGACTCCAGATCGAGGAATTAGATGAATGGAGGACACAGGTTAAGGAAAAACCGAAAATACACGATGAACCAAATCAGCACCATGACGAGCCTACAGATAGACCAAGTCAATTCAAGATTGGAGATAAGGTATTGATAGACAAGAAAGACCCTCGAATTACCATTTTAGAGCTTCATGCAGATGATGTATCCCCCTTCACAGTAATAAGAATCTCTCCCTACGGTACAGTAGAGGTGACACATTCCAAATTTGGTACATTCAAGGCAAATTACACTAGACTTCAACATTATTTTGATACCAAGATTGATAACAGGCAAGAGGAGTTCCAATTCCTCAAACCACCATGACCGTACCAATATGAGCAGAGTCGAGCTTAGAATCTAAATAAGCAATTCTCGGGAGGCAACTCGAGCACTAACACCACTAACCATTTTATTTTATTTTATTTTGTTTTTATGTTGTTTTTAGTGCAGGATTTGCAGACCACACGGCTAGACACACGGTCGTACCTAAGGCCATGTGAAAACAGGGCCAAGCTTTTCTCAAAACACGGGATACATTAAATTCCCATGGGCGTGTGAGGTGCCCGTGGGCGAACCTATCTAGCACTACATAGGCGTGGCCCCAAATACACATGGGCGTGTGAGAACGAACATGGCCGTGCCTTTACCCCGTGGACAATACTGTCAAATTACACACGGGCATGTGACCCCATACACGGGCGTGGGAGAAGCGAACACTAAAAGACACGGCCGTGCGACATGGCCATGTGCCCCAACACGCCCTAAGAACACGGGCATGTGTCTCGAACCAGGCGCACCAAAATCCTTAAATTTCGAACCACACGGGCTACCCTTTAGTCACACGGGTGTTTGCCATGCCCGTGTGACCCAAAATCCTATATAAACAGCCTACTATTCATCTTCTTCTTCCCCTAAACCCGAAAAATCTCTCAACCCCACTCCCATACTCACCATTCCTAGAGCCACTGCCGGCCTCAACAGTGCCACCACGCCCGTGTAACGTTGCTACGACTGTGCTCTACCCCATAACAACTCATTCGGTTCCCCTTTTCTTACTTTTTCTCTTATGTCTTTATGCCTTTTATCTTTTTAGTTGTTTATTATCTCATGTATTTATGCATTTTCTTATTTGTTGATAGAATATTCATTCAATTAGCATGATCATTCTAGAAAAATTCATGATGCCATTTAGACTCTCCTTTGCTTGCCACTTTTACCTATCTAGAGTAATATTCAATTAGTATAAAATGATATCCATGCCTCCATCATTTGATACCATGCTTAGAATAAATAGATTATATTATTTAGGTTAGTAAAATCAGCATTTCATTACAATATGTTTTGTTTAAATTGTTGTTTAAGCATAAGAACTTATTAATATTCATATTTTTAGTTTCAATTTTTAGGTCTAATGCATATCTTTTTCCGTTTTGTTTTTAGAAGTTATGTCGTCTTCACGTGGAAAGAAAGCTGCCATCCCTACTTCAAAGAAGTGAAAGGGGCCCGGTGGTTCATCCTTCTGACCCACAGCCGAAGCTCGCCATCCTTTTATTCAATTCTCGCAGAACTCCCAAGAGGAGTTATTTCAGATTCTGCCAGCACGACCTCTAGGAGTCAGAAGATGCACTGACTGGGCCGCTTTAGAACAGGTCCACCTAGCGGATGAGATCCGGGCCCTATTGACAATGGATCCATGGGAGCTGTTCTTTCAAATCGTAGAGCCCACTTACCTCTAACTCACCCTCGAGTTCTGCACCACATTCCACCTCCAGACGGTGATGAGCCAACACAATGATCCAAGAACGATACAATTTCGGCTCAGAGGCCTCGTTCGTCATCTCAGTGTACCAAAATTCGATACAGCTCTAGGCCTCAACACAGAGCAGTTCATGGAGGAAGAGGACTTGTTTGAGCTCCACCGCCTAATCCACGTCTCTGCAATTAACTGCTGGTATGCCCTAGTCCCTGGCCAGCCTACATACGACCCCAGTCCCTCCAAAGTGACCAATCTCACCCCATCTCTGAGGTACATACATGCCCTCCTCGCACACACATTGACGGGCAGACGAGAGAGCACATGTGTCGTCAACACCCATGATGCCTATTTTCTATGGAGCATGGCGAACACACATGTCATCAACCTTGCTTACTTCATCACTCATGCCATCCAGCACCAAACCGAGAGGCATCGGATAGGTGTAATTTTGATGGGTCCGTACATCACTTGACTGGCCCGCCACTTCGGATTACTTCACACCGCGGCCCAGACATCCTCCTACACATTGATGTGCCCACAGGGCATCCAAACTATGTTACACATGAGGATGATCCAGCGCTGACATGGGACCGATCCTCCACAATACCGTCTACTTCGAGATGCCGAGCAGGAGGATCCCAAGGACATTATTGATGATGTCCCACCATCGCCGGAGGAGGCACCAGCTAAGCCACCACCCCCTCATCGCCTAGCTCATGCGGTAGCTTCATATGCTGACATATCCGAGTGCCTTACACGATTCGAGCTGTAGTACTTTCAACGCTTCGATAACATCGACGCTACTTTTTAACAGATATGCCAGCATCTTCACATCTCATCACCGCCCCCACCTCGCGAACCATCTGAGGATTAGGATTTTCTATTCCTCTTATCTTTATTTTTATTTTTATTCTTGATCTTTATTTTTACCTTCTCTTAAACTTTATGTTTCTTTAGAATTTTTAAATGTTTCTTTATCTTCATTTCAATCTTTATGTTTATTGAATATTTCAATTTAGTTTTCACGTTTATAATTTTATCGCCTATTTCCTAACGAGTAATTGTTTTAATCTTCAAATATCTAAAACCCCTTAAGTGCTTTCGTAGTTTCAAAGGAGCTCTACAGCTCAAATCCATATGTAATGGGAAAACCCTGCCACAACTGCCGGCTCTTACAATTCCAATATTCGTCTCTACAAATTCATCCAATATTCAGGGAGTTTCATTTCTTTCCCTATCTTATGATATTATGCTTCTATTGCTACTAATGTATCCTTATATATTGAGGGCAATTTGCATCTTAAGTGCAGGGGGAAACTTACTTTCAGTCATTGCATTCTCTTTGAAACCCCTAAAAATTTCTAAAACTAACTTTTTGCATTGTTATCAAAATTTCGAATTCTCACTTTCACTCTCTACATAATCTTCAAATCTCCTATCAGGAATTAATTCTGATTGATTTATGATTTTTATTGATGTGTTGAGAATTAAAACATAGGTGCTTATGCTTTGATTATTCAAACTTTACAACATTAGGGAATCAAGCATGATAAGTTGAAATTTTTGAGAATTTAAATTTTTTTCTAGGATATTTTCCCTAATTTTAAGTGCTATCTTGAGATTTGAAATTCGCAGGATTGACATGAAAAGCCATAATTTTGGTGAGATTTTTGAGCCTTTTAGGCATACATTCTTTCGTGCACACTCTTATTGTTGCTTTGAGTGAGTCAATACTGATTTGTTATTCTAGGACTTGCTTCGATTATACATGTCGAGACCACATCATTGATTTGATATACTAAAATGATAAAGGCACCTAGGATTTAACCCACTTACTCCATAAAAACCTACCTCCATAAATTAACCCCTAGTGAACCCCATTGAGCCTAACAACCCCTTCTTTGACTTACCTCTAATATTAACCTATAACCCATTTTTTGTTGAATTCCATTCAATTATTTTGATCCTTATTTTTTTGTCGAGATTTGAGTTGAATTATTATCTAGCTTTGTTCTCTTTTTCCAGTTTGTAAAGTTTGTAAATATTCAAAGTATTATATTTGAATTGTTCTTAAAAAAAATGAAAATATTCAAAGTATTATATTCAAAGTATTATATTCAAAGTATTATAATAGTTCAATAGTTTTTGCATATTTCTACAAGCTTTCAAATCCAGAATGATGTCATCATAAGGCTTAGCTTAAGGAATATGTTCCGATGATAGAGATTTTTCTAGCTAGATGATTTTTCAATTCAATCTCAATTTTAACCCTTTCTTTTTCAACTTGTGACAACACCCCTAAACAAAGCCCCATTACGACCATTGAAAGACCTTTTGATCGATGTGTCATATCAATCTATAGTGGTGGAGATTTGATTTTCTTGCAAACCCATGGTAATAACTTTTCAGGTTGACTAAAGAGTGCTTAATTACTTGTTTCCTACAAAAGAGTACTTAACAACACCCCTAAACAAAGTCGAAATAAATGACTCATTCCTGAAGAACAACTCCTAGTCATAACAGAAACTAAAGATCCTTCGTTTGTCAATTTTGCAAATTATTTAACAGCTAACATAACCCCAAAAAGGTTGACCCATCAGCAAAAGAAGCGATTCTTCACTGATATGAAAAATTACTTTTGGGAGGATCCTTTCTTTTTTCGTATTTACGCAGATCAAGTCATTCGAAGATGCGCTACTAAGACGGAAGCATATAAAATTCTGTATCACTGCCATTCTAGACCAACAGGAAGACACTATAGTGGAAATAGAACCGCTCACAAAGTACTTGAATTAGGTTTTTATTAGCCCACCCTTTTCAAAGATGCCAACAGGTATGTGACCTCTTGTGATAAATGCTGAAAGATAGGTAATATCTCTCAGCATAATGAAATGCCTCAAAAGTATATACTCTCATGTGAAATATTTGATGTATGGGGTATTGATTTTAGGGGTCCCTTCCCTACTTTGTTTGGGAATAAATACATATTAGTAGCAGTAGATTACATGTCAAAATGGGTGGAAGCCCAAGCTTTACCTACTAATGATGCTAGAATGGTGGTACGTTTTCTAAAAAAACTTTTCTCTCGATTTGGACACCTAGGATAATTATCAGTGATAGGGGTACTCATTTTTGCAATGCTCAATTTGATAAAGTGTTAAAAAAATATAGAGTGCACCATAGAACAACTACCCCTTATCATCAACAAACCAGTGGACAAGTTGAAGTAACGAATAGAGAATTAAAACGCATACTAGAGAAAACAGTAGAAATAAATAGGAAAGATTGGTCAAGAAAAGTAGATGACGCTTTATGGGCCTATAGAACTGCATTCAAAACTCCCATAGGAACATGTCCTTATAGACTTGTTTACAAAAAAAGTTGTCATCTACCGTTTGAACTTGAACATAAAGCATTTTAGGCTATCAAATTCCTAAATCATGATTTTAAACTTGCAGGTGAGAAACGTCTAATGCAATTAAATGAGCTGGATGAATGGTGCTACAATGCACACGAAAATTCACGATTATACAAGGAAGCCACAAAGCGATGCCATGACAATCTTTTAAGACAACCCAAGCAGTTTAAAATTGGCGATCTTGTCTTCTATACAACTCAAGGCTTAAACTATTCCCTGGAAAACTTAAATCAAGATGGTCAGGCCCATTCACTGTTCAAACTGTTTTCCCATGCGGAACAGTCGAGGTAACTCATTCAAACCATGATACTTTCAAGGTAAACGGTCATCGGCTTAAACATTATAAAAGTGAGGAGTTTAGGAATAATAGAGAGGAGCTTCAGCTCTACGAGCCCTTATCATGATACATACAAGCAGAGTCAAACTTAGACTCTAAATAAGCACTTCTCGAGAGGCAACCCGAGCACTAACAAATTTTGATTTCCTTTATATTTTAATTCTGATTACTTAATGACTAACTAATTCATTTTTAATGCAGGCTTTTCAAAACCACACGGCCAGACACACGGCTGTGCCTAAGGCCGTGGGAAAAATACGGAATAAAACACGATCGTGCGTAACAGCTGTGTGAAAACAGGGTTAAAAAAATTCCCAAACACTGGATGCGTTAACTTCCCATGGGCGTGTGAGATCGAACATTACCGTACCTTTACCCCGTGGCCAAACCTGTTAATTCAACACGGGTGTGTGCCACGCCCGTGCCTCAAGGCCGTGGTCGAACATGCCATTTCAGACACGGGAGTGTGACCTCCGACACGGCCGTGGGAGAAGTGAACAGCGAAGAACACGGCTACGTGACATGGCTACGTGCCCCAACACGCCCTAGGAACACGGGCGAAAATCAAACGGGCAAAACCCGACTCACACGGGCGTGTGACACGACCGTGTGACCCAAAATCATATTAAAACCTCACTATTCACCTTCTTCTTCATCAAAAACCCTAAAAATCCTCCACCCAAAACCAATACCAGCCCCCCTAAATGCAGCCGCTAACTTTAACAGCAATACCACGCCCGTGCAACCCACGCCACGACCGTGCTCAGCCTCTATAACCACTCATTCGGTTCCTCTTTTCTTACTTTTTCTTTTAATTTTTAATACTGATAAACGATAAATTATACATATTTTTACCTTATGTTTAGCCAACATTTTGGATGAATTATTTTTTATTTTGTGAAAATTGGTGCTCTTAATCTTCCCTTTTCATGTCTTATACTCAGAAGAGCATAGGGAAGAGAAAAGAACGAGAAACAGACAAAAAACAAGGAAAATGGGCCAAAATATGAAAACAACATGGCCCAAGGAGTCACCACACGGCCGTGGCACACGGCCGTGCCACATGAGGTCCAACACGGCCTAGCCCCGACAAGCACGGCTAGGCCACACGGCCGTGCCACCTTCGACAAGCCCGTACACGGCCTCTTATCGATCCACACGGGCGTGGCACACGGACGTGTCCCTATCATGAGGAAGTTCAATTCTACTTAAAAAAGGATACTTAGGGGCTAAGAAAGCCATTCTAAACTCTATATAAAGACCCTAGGAGGCAACTTCAAGGGGTGGCTTATTTCCCGCTAAGGGAATACTCTTTTCTCTGAAGAAAGAGCGCCATATTTCTGCCAACACAAGTAGTGAAAGCAAGGAATTACTCCAAGGAGAGCCGATTGATTCATCCCAGCAGCCAGAATTCTACATCAAGACAGAGGATCTCCCTAAATTCCTTCAGGGGTTTTTGGGTTCTTTATGTTTTGTTATCTTATTTCTTCTGAGTTGTTTTCTTTATTAGTTATGAACTAAACCCCTCAAATACTTGAGGGGGATGAAACCTAAGACAGATCTTGTTATTATTTATTCTTGAATTATATGATAAATACTTGAATTGTTCTTAATTATGTGTTCTTCATTCTTGATTTAATAATCCTAGATATTACTTCAAGAACTTGATGTGCTTAGGCAGAGGAGCAAAAGTCCCTATTTTAAGAGTAGATCTACCATAATTAAGCGGAGTTGCATGCAACCCTAGACATAGGGCGACATAAATTTGCCGAATTAGTGTCAAACCTAATAGGGGGATCCATAGATCGAATTAATGCAACCTAAGGGTGTTAATTAATAAAGAAGCTTTAATTAACCACCTAGGATTAGTTGTTCTTATCCTCGATGGAGGTATTAACATAAGTTAGGGATCTCTATGGATCAAGTCAAGTGAAGAAATCATCTAGTTCAAGAAATTAATAACAAGTGAAGTCTAGGTGGATTCTCCCTTAAGTATTGCTCATATCAATCAACTTTTCCCTAAAGTTTTCCCCAATTTGCTTTTTGTGCACTTTTAGTTAGTTTTAGAGTTAGTTTCAATCAATCCTCTTTTATTTTTAGGCTAGTTAATAGAAAGGAAGTAAGTATTAGTACTTTTGGTTCCCTTGGGTAGGATAACTCGGCCTTGCCACTAAACTATACTACTGTTCAATAGGTGCGCTTGCCTTTAAAATCGTGATATTAGTTAGTTTTTGGTGTGATCAGTTTTTATAAATTTTATTACTTAATATCGTGAGCATATCAAGTTTTTGGCACCGTTGCCGGGGAACTGAAATATTAAGAAAACTCGATTTCTTTTACTTTAGCCATTACTATATTTATCTATTTTCAGTTTTTATTTATTTTTATTTTATTATTTTTCTTTTCTTTTCTTTTATTCTATTTTTCTTTGCTTTTTCCTTCTAGGTATTTCTAGTTTATGAATAGAAACAACCAGCAGGACCATTGCTTTTTGACGAAGGTTTAGAAGCAACAGTTCGTAAAACTCGCAGAGAGATCAGACGAAGCCTATAGTATCCAAAACAAGTTCAAGAACAAAGGCCAGAACCTACAGAAGAGATGGAAGCAAATCAAAACATTCCACCTTCTGCAATAGTCGCGCCACCAGCAATTCAAGAAGAAGCTCCTCGCACTATGTATGATTATGCTAAACCTAGTTTGGCTGGTACCCAAACTAGCATTCTTAGACCTACTATTGCTGCTAATAATTTTGAATTAAAGCCTAACACTATTCAGATGATACAGCAATTGGTGTAGTTTGATGGTTTACAGGATAAAGATCCAAATTCACACATAGCCAATGTTTTGGAACTTTGTGATACCTTTAAAATTAATGGCGTTTCTGATGATGCCATTCGTCTAAGGCTATTTCCATTATGTTTGAGAAATAAAGCCAAACAGTGGTTAAACTCTTTACCATGAGGCTCAATCACTACATGGGAACAGATGACCGAAAAATTTTTATTTAAATATTTTCCTCCAGCTAAAACAGCTAAATTGCGAAACGATATCTCTTCTTTTGTGCAGATGGATCTAGAGACACTTTATGATGCCTGGGAGAGATACAAAGATCTTTTGAGAAGGTGCCCTCACCATGGGTTGCCTTTGTGGTTACAAGTTCAAACCTTTCACAGTGGTTTGAATCCATCAACAAGGCAGATGATCGATGCAGCCGCCGGAGGAACAATCAACAGCAAAACACCAGAAGCAGCTTATGAGTTTATAGAAGAGATATCACTGAATAACTATCAGTGGCAAGTCATGAGGACAAAGACGACAAAAGCTGCAGGAGTTTATAATATTGATGCTGTCACCATGCTTACTAACCAGGTAGAACTTTTAAATAAAAAGTTTGATAATTTTGTTGGTTCTACGCAGGCACATCCAGTGATGTAGTGTGACAGAAACCAGGGAAATATGTTCAATCCGGATTACTCCTTTTATTGATATGGCATGGAAACTAAGCAAGCCAACTATATGGGTAACAATTTTAGATATCAATTTAACCCTTATAGTAACAACAATAATGCAGGTTGGTGGAATCACCCTAATTTTTCATGGGGAGAGCAAGGAAATAAAAGACAACCACCTCTTCCGGGATTTTAGCAGCCACCACCACAACAGGAGAAAAAGCTGAACCTGGAAGAGATGTTCACCAAATTTATGGTCATGTCAGAAACCTGTTTCCAAAATACCGAAACGGCATTCAGGAACCAGTAAGCATCTATTTAAGGACTTGAAATTCAAATAGGCCAGCTCGCCAAGCTAATCTCTGAAAGACCGCAAGGTGGGTTACCAAGCAACACTAAGACTAACCCTAAGGAGCAACTTAATACCGTAGATACGATATATAATGAGAGGTTAACCAAAACCAACCCAGAGCCATGCAAGGAGCCTGTGGTAAGTAATGGAAAGAATGAGGTAAGTTACAAAGATGAAATTACCAAGAAATTTAAACCTCATATCCCATACCCAACCGCGCTAAAGAAGGACCTTACAGATGAGCAATTCGGTAAGTTTCTTAAACTCTTAAAGAAATTACATATCAACTTATCATTTGTTGAAGTAATTTTGCAGATGACGAAGTACGCAAAATTTTTAGAGGAACTTCTCACAAATAAAAGGAAGTTGGAAGAACTGTCCACAGTGGAACTCAACGAGGAATGCTCAGCTATTCTCCAAAATAAACTACCAACCAAACTGAAAGATCCAGGGAGTTTTACTATTCCTTGTTTATTTGGTAGCCTAGACACCAAAAATGCTTTAGCTGATTTAGGGGCTAGTTGATAAACGATAAATTATACATATTTTTACCTCATGTTTAGCCTTTATTTTGGATGAATTATTATCAATTTAGTAAGAATTGGTGCTCTTAATCTTTCTTTTTCATATCTTACACTCAGGAGAGCATAAGGAAGAGAAAAGAACGGAAAATGGACCAAAAATGGAGAAAATGGGCCAAAATGTGTAATTGACACGGCCTAATGATCATCCACGGCCGTGCCACACGAAGACCACACGGTCCAGCCCCGACAAGCACAGCCAGGCCACACAGCCGTGCCCCAATTGATAGAATCTCACACGACCTCTTGTTGAAATCACACGGGGTGGCACACGGGCGTGTTCTAGTCGTGAGGAAGAGGAATTTCACTCGGATTTGGATACTTAGGGTCAAAGAAAGCCATTCTAAACTCTATATAAAGACCCCAAGAGCAACTTTAAAGATATACTCTCTTCTCTCAAGAAAGAGTGTCATAATTCTACCAACACAAGGAGTGAAAGTAATGGATTACTCCAAGAGAAGCCGATTGATTTATCCCAGAAGCCAAAATTCTACATCAAGACAGAGGATCTCTCTAAATTTCTTCAGGGGTTTTTGGGTTTTTTATGTTTTGTTATTTTAATACTTCTGAGATGTTTTCTTTCTTTATTATGAACTAAACCCCTCAAATGCTTGAGGGGGATGAAACCTAAGACAGATCTTGTTATTATTTATTCTTGAATTATATGATAAATACTTGAATTGTTCTTAATTACGTGTTCTTCATTCTTGATTTAATAATCCTAGGTATTACTTCAAGAACTTGATGTACTTAGGCAGAGGAGCAAAAGTCCTTATTTTAAGAGTAGATCTACCATAATTAAGCGGAGTTACATGCAACCCTACACATAGGGCGACATAAATCTACCGGATTAGGGTCAAACCTAATATGGGGAACCGTAGATCGAATTAATGCAACCTAGGGTGTTAATTAATAAGGAAACTTTAGTTAACAACCTAGGCCTAGTTGCTCTTCGCCTCGAGGAAGGGTTTAGCATAAATCAGGGATCTCTACGGATCAAGTCAAGTGAATAAATCGCCTAGTTTAAGAAGTCAATAACAAGTGAAGTCTAGGTGGATTCTCCCTTAAGTATTGCTCATATCAATCAGCTTTTCCCTAAAGTTTTCCCCAATTTACTTTTTTTGCACTTTAGTTAGTTTTTGATTTAGTTCCAATCAATCCTTTTTTATTTTAGGCTAGATAATAGAAAGGAAGTAAGTATTAGTACTTTTGGTTCCCTTGGGTAGGATAACTCGGTCTTGCCATTAAACTATACTACTGTTTGATAGGTGCGCTTACCTTTAACATCATGATATTAGTTAGTTTTGTTGTGATCAATTTTATAAATTTTATTACTTAATATCGTGAGCCCTTATCAAGTTTTTGGCGCCATTGCCGGGGAACTGAAATATTAAGAAAACTCGATTTCTATTACTTTAGCTATTATTTATTTGTTTGTTTATTTATTTTTAGTTTTTATTTATTTATTTTTGTTTTCTTTTAAATTTTTGAATTTTATTTGCTTTTTCTTTTTAGGTATTTTTAGTTTATGACTAGAAACAACCCAACAGGACCACTGCTTTTTGACGAAGATCTAGAAGCGACAGTTCGTAGAAATCGCAGAGAAATTAGACGCAGTTTACATTATCCAGAACAAGAACTTGAGCAAGAGCCAGAACCTACAGAAGAGATGGACGCGAATCAAAACGTTCCACCACCTCCAGCACTACCAGCAGAACCAGTAAACCAGGATGAAGCTCCTCGTACTATGTATGATTATGCTAAACCTAGTTTGATTGGTACCCAAACTAGCATTATTCGACCTGCTATTGCTGCCAATAACTTTGAATTAAAGCCTAACACTATTCAGATGATACAGCAATTTGTGCAGTTTGATGGTTTGTAGGATGAAGATCCCAATTCGCATCTAGCAAATTTGTTGGAATTTTGTGATACCTTTAAAATAAATAGCGTTTCTGACGATGCCATTCGCTTAAGGCTATTTCCATTCTCTCTGAGAAATAAAGCCAAACAGTGGTTAAATTCTTTACCACGAGGCTCAATCACCACATGGGAGCAGATGACCGAAAAATTTCTACTTAAATATTTTCCTCCAGCTAAAATAGCTAAATTACGAAACGATATTTCTTCCTTTGTGTAGATGGATTTAGAAACACTTTATGATGCCTGGGAGAGATACAAAGATCTTTTAAGAAGGTGCCCTCATCATGGTCTACCTTTGTGGCTACAAGTTCAAACCTTCCACAACAGTTTGAACCCATCAACCAGACCAATGATTGATACAGCCGCAGGAGGAACAATCAACAACAAAACACCTGAAGCAGCTTATGAATTTATCAAAGAGATGTCACTGAATAACTATCAGTGGCAAGTCATGAGGACAAAGTCGACGAAAGCTATAGGAGTTTTTAACATTGATGCTGGTACTATGCTTACTAACCAAGTAGAACTTCTAAATAAAAGGTTTAATAATTTTGTTAGTTCTACGCAGGCACAACTAGTAATACAATGTAACGCGACTCAAGGAAATACGTTCAATCCAGATTTCGCATCCTATGGACACAGCATAGAAACTGAACAAGCCAACTATATGGGTAACAATTCTATATCTCAAAATAACCCTTATAGTAATACTTACAATGCAGGTTGCAGAAATCACCCAAATTTTTCATGGGGAGGACAAGAAAATCAAAGACAACAGCCTCCTCTAAGATTTCAGCGGCCACCACCGCAACAAGAGAGGAAGCCGAATCTTGAAGAGATGTTTACCAAATTTATGCCCACTTCAGAAACTCATTTTGAAAACACTGACACAGCACTAAAGAATCAACAAGCATCAATTCAAGGGCTTGAAAACCAAATCGGTCAACTTGCGAAATTGATTTCAGAAAGACCACAAGGTGGATTACCAAGTAACACTGAGCCAAACCCCAGAGAACATGTCAAAGCGATTACTTTAATAGATGTAAAGGTCCTAGCCGAGCCAGAAAAGATGACTATTCCAGAACCTTCAGAAGAAAAGGCAGAGGAGCCGAAGGAAAACACTCTGCCAGCACTCAAAGAATACAAACCGCCCGTCCCATATCCGGCAAGATTAAAAAAAGACCGTACAGACGCTCAATTCGATAAGTTTCTCGAACTTTTTAAATAATTACACATTAACTTACCTTTTGTTGAAGCAATTTCACAGATGCCGAAGTATACGAAGTTCCTTAAAGAACTCCTGACAAATAAAAGCAAGTTGGAAGAATTAGCCACAGTAGAACTTAATGAGGAATGCTCAGCTAATCTCTAAAATAAACTGCCAGTAAAACTAAAAGATCCAGTGAGTTTTACTATTTCTTGTTTGATTGGTAGTTTACTTATTAATAAAGCATTAGCTGATTTAGGTGCTAGCATTAATCTCATGCCTTACAAAAAGTTCAAGCAACTAGGTCTAGGTGAACCCAAGCCCACTAGAATGAGTATTCAATTAGCAGATAGATCTGTTAAATATCCTAGGGGAATCATTGAAGATGTGCTAGTAAAGTTAGATAAATTTATATTCCCTGTTGATTTTGTCGTGCTTGACATGGATGAGGATATTGAGGTACCTTTAATTTTGGGACGTCCATTCTTAGCCACTACTAGAGCTGTTATTGATGTAGGGGATGGTAAATTAGTGCTTAGAGTTGGTGATGAAGAAGTTGTTTTCAAAATCTATGATGCCATAAGATTTTCTAAAGAACAAGATGATTCCTGTTATTTCGTTGATATTATTGATCATCTTGTTCAAGACAAATTTTAGGAACTTTCTCTCGTAGACATGTTGGAACTGTGTCTTGTTCAAGGTGGGGGGGAAGAAGAAGCCACCACTGCGATAGAGGAAGTAAGGAAGGAGTTAGAATCTAATGAAATCATCACTAGGCACATAAGTTATGAAAATATAAAGATGAGTGATGAATTAAGACAGAAACCTTCCATTACTAAACCCCCTAAATTAGAGTTAAAATAACTGCCAGATCATTTAGAGTATGCCTTTTTAGGGGAAGAATCAACTTTACCAGTTATTATCGCATCAGATCTGAGCATCATAGAAAAAGAGGAATTACTCCATGTGTTTCGAGAATACAGACGTGCTATAGCTTGGAAAATTTCAGATATCAAGGGAATAAATCATTCTTTTTGCACCCATAAAATTTTAATGAAGGACGAATTCAGACCATCAGTGCAAGCCCAAAGACGATTGAATCCCAACATGAAGAAAGTTGTAAAGGCCGAGGTAATTAAACTTCTAGATGCAGGTATTATTTATCCTATTTCTGACAGTTCTTAGGTAAGCCCTATGCAGGTTGTTCCTAAGAAAGGTGGATTGACCGTGATGTCTAATGACAAGAAAGAGTTAATACCTACAAGAACAGTTATAGGATGGAGAGTTTGCATTGATTACAGGAAGCTGAATGACGCCACTCGAAAAGATCATTTTCCTGTACCATTTATTGATCAGATGTTGGAAAGATTGTCAGGTCACAGGTATTATTGTTTCCTAGACGGCCTCTCTGGTTACTTCCAGATCCCGATAGCTCCGGAAGATCAGGAGAAAATGACAGTCACATGTCCTTACGGAACGTTTGCTTATCACAGAATGCCTTTTGGTTTATGTAATGCTTCTGCTAATTTTTAGCGATGCATGCTAGCTATCTTCAATGAATTCGTGGAAGACATCATGGAGGTATTTATGGATGATTTCTCAGTTTTTGATAATTCTTTCCAACTTTGTCTTAATAATCTAAAACGTGTTTTGATAAGATGTGAATAGACAAATTTAGTGCTAAACTGGGAAAAAATGCCACTTTATGGTTTAAGAGGGTATTGTTTTAGGACATAAAATTTCTAGTAAAGGGATAGAGGTAGATAAAGCAAAAATTGAAACCATTGAAAAATTACCTCCCCCTAACTTAGTTAAGGCTATACGAAGCTTTTTAGGACATGCCGGTTTTTATCGCAGATTCATTAAAGATTTTTCTAAAATAGCTAAGCCTTTAACAAAGTTGCTAGAAAAAGACGTGCTTTTCAACTTTGACCAAGAATGTTTAGACTCTTTTAACACTCTTAAAGAAAAGTTAGTCAATGCCCCGATTATGATTTCACCTGATTGGAATCTACCTTTTGAACTAAAGTGCAATGCAAGTGATTTTGCAGTAGGTGCAGTTTTGGGACAACGAAGAGCAAGCACTTTCAACCGATCTATTATGCTAGCAGAACTTTGACAGCCGCTCAAGCAAATTATACTACCACAGAAAAAGAATTGCTAGTTGTTATTTTTGCATTTGATAAATTCAGATCTTATTTGATTTTGTCAAAAGTCATTGTTTATACTGACCATTCTGCTCTTCGTTACCTCTTAACTAAAACTGATGCAAAACCTCGATTAATAAGATGGATTCTATTGTTGCAGGAATTTGATTTGGAAATAAAGGACAAGAAAGGAGATGAAAACTTAGCAGCAGATCACCTTTCAAGGCTAGCAAACACGCAGCCTAGGAACCTTGATAAGATAAACAATTTGTTTCCTGAAGAACAACTCCTAGCCTTAGTAGATGCAACAGTTCCTTGGTTTGCTAATTTTGTAAATTATTTAGCAGCTAATGTAACCCCAAAAGGGCTGACCCATTAGCAAAAGAAGCGATTCTTCGCTGAAGTGAAAAACTACTTTTGGGAGGATCCTTTCCTCTTTTGAATTTGTGTAGATCAGGTTATTCGAAGATGCGTAGATGAAACAGAAGCGTACCAAATTTTAAATCACTGCCATTCAGGACCCACAGGAGGACATCACAGTGGAGCTAGAACTGCTCATAAGGTACTCGAATCAGGCTTCTATTGGCCTACACTTTTCAGGGATGTCAACAGTTATGTGACCTGTTGTGATAAATGTCAGCGAATAGGTAATATCTCTCAACGTAATGAAATGCCTCAGAACTATATACATTCATGCGAAATATTTGATGTATGGGGTATTGATTTCATGGGTCCATTTCCTACTTCATTTGGGAATAAGTACATACTAGAAGCAGTAGATTACATGTCAAAATGGGTAGAAGCCCAAGCCTTACCTACTAATGATGCTAGAATGGTAATATCATTTTTGAAGAAACTTTTCTCTCGATTTGGAACACCTAGGATAATATCAGTGACAAAGGCACATATTTTTGCAATGCCCAGTGTGAAAGAATCTTGAAAAGGTATGGAGTACACCATAGAACAGCTACCCCTTATCACCCACAAACCAGTGGCCAAGTCGAATTAACAAATAGGGAATTAAAACGCATCCTAGAGAAAACACCAGAAACAAATAGAAAGGATTGGTCAAGGAAAATAGACGATCCTTTATGGGCTTATAGAACTGCTTTTAAAACACCCATAGGTACATCTCCGTATAAGCTTGTCTATGGAAAAAGTTTTTATTTGCCATTTGAACTTGAACATAAAGCATTCTGGGCTATCAAAATTTTAAACCTTGATTTTAAGCTTGCAGGTGAGAAGCGATTAATGCAGTTAAATGAACTTGATGAATGGCATTGCAATACCTACGAGAGCTCACGAATATATAAGGAAGCCATGAAGCGACATCATGACAAAAGATTGAAACAACCTAAACAGTTCAAAACAGGTGATCTTGTCTTACTCTACAACTCGAGGCTGAAACTATTTCCTGGAAAACTCAAGTCAAGGTGGTCAGGTCCATTCACTATTCAAACTATCTTTCCATACGGCACAATTGAGGTAACTCACCCCAACTACGGTACGTTCAAGGTAAACGGTCATAGGCTTAAACATTATAGAGGTGAGAATGTTAAAGATAAAAGAGAGGAGCTTCAGCTCCACGAAATCCCTCCATGATACATCCAAGTAGAGTCGAGCTTAGACTCTAAATAACCGCTTCTCGGGAGGCAGCTCGAGTACTAACTTAGTAATTTTTCATCTATTTTGTTTTTAGTCTTTTTCATGCATCACACTAACCCTTTTAATGCAGAGATTTAGGACCACACAGCCATGCCCATGGGCGTGTCCATGGCCGTGTGAACCCTTTAAATAGAGACACGATCGTGTACTGAGACCATGTACAAATAGAGCACAAATTTTCCCAAAACACGGGCCATCGATATAACCCTACGGCCGTGCGACATGGCCGTGGCAACCTTTCGACTTCAACACGGGCTACCAACAACACCCCACTGCCGTGTGACATGGCCGTGGCAACCCTTTAGTATCAACACAGGCTCACACAACTCCACACGCCCATGTCCCCAGACCATGGAAGACACTGTCAAATTTCACACGGCCGTGGAAACTATCACACGACCGTGTAAAGCACGAACATGATAGCACACGGCCGTGTATCTCATCACACGACTGTGTGAGTGACAAGGAACTGATCTCCCACGACCGTGTCCAACATTCCCACGGGCGTGCACTACGAACCAGGTGCGCCAAAACCTCCGAATTTCGAAAGACACGGGTGAAACACGACTAATACGGGCGTGTGACATGCCTGTGTGACCCAAAAACTATAAATAATGGCCACTATTCATTTCTTTCTTCACTCAAAACCCCAAATTTCTATCATCCAAACTCTCCCTAACCACCATAAGCGCCGCCACAGCCCTCAAAACACCATCATACCCAAAATCAGCCGCCCCACACCCGTGCAAACCCACCCCACGACCAACCCACGATCGTGCAACATCAAATTTGGTTCTATTCTCTCATTTTTCTCTCTTATTTATTTATATTTCATTTTTATTATCTAATTATGTAATTCTACTTTATTCTAGATGTTTAATCAAACATGAAATTAGGAAAATTAGGATGAATAATCTAGATAGAACATATTAGGATTGCTGCCACTTAACTTCATTTTTGAGTGCCATTTAAATTTATATTTGCATGCTATTTTTCTCATATATTTAGTATAAATATACACTCATATTCCTTAGTTTTGTTACAAGTTCCAAAATGATTAATTTTTACTATTCAGGTTAACCCTCATTTCATATTAGGAACATTGTCATTGAAATTACTATCTATCTATTTTCAATATTTAGGTCTAATACTTGTTATTTTATTTCAGATACTATGTAGTCATCACGCGGTCGAAAAATTGTCGTTCCCGTTTCCAAGAAACGCAAAGGGCCGGGGAGTTCATCATCGAGGCCCACCTCCGAGGTTCGACACCCATTCATCACATTTTCTCAAACCTCGCAGGAGGAACACTATCAACTCCTCCGAGCCCGACCTATATCCATAGGCTGCTGCATAAATTGGGGTGACCTTGAGCACATAAATTTAGTGGATGACGTCCGGGCCTTACTGATGACAGAGCTATGGGGGCAATTCTTCCAGATCATAGAGCCGACATACTTAAAACTTACCCTCGAGTTCTGCTCCACATTCCACCTACAGATGGTGATGACTAGATTTGACGATCTAGGGACGGTCCAGTTCTGTTTGGGAGGACTCGTGCGACACCTCAGCGTGCCAGAGTTCGGCAAGCACTTGGGGGCTCTACACAGAGCAATTTATGATGGACGAGGACTTCCCCACCCTTTCTCGTCTCATCCACATTCGGCCCGTCGACTGCTGGAATGAGATCGCCCCAGGACGTCAAACCTATAAGCCCAGCGTCAGCAAGGCGACCGCCCTCGTACCATCTCTAAGGTACATTCATGTTCTTCTTGCTCACACTTTGACAGGTAGACGAGAGAGCACAGACGTCGTCAACACTCACGACGTCTACTTCCTGTGGTGCATGGCAAATGGACATGTCATTGACCTCGCATACTTCATCGCACACGCCATGCAGCACCAAACAGAGAGGCACCGTAGAGGCATTCTATCCATGGAGCCCTACATCACACGCTTGGCCCGGTATTTTGGGCTCCTCAACACTTCAGCCCAGACATCCTCCTACACCCTGATTGGTCAGATGTCTCCCCAAGGCATCGCGACGATGTTACACATAAGGATAATAGAGAGGAGGCCAGGAGGTACCCCTCTTAAGTTCCGACTCATCCAGGAGCGAGAGGACCCAGAGGACATTGCTGATGATGTCCCACCACCACCACAGGAGGCGGATGAGCCAGCTGAGCCACCACGCCCCAGACGACCCACCCAGACAGTAGCCAAACATGCTGACATATCCAAGCGCCTAGATCGTTTTGAGCAGCAGTGCTTCCAGTGCCTCGATTATATCGACGCCACCTTAGCGCAGATATGCTAGCACCTAAGCATCACACCACCGCCGCGCGATCCATCAGAGGATTAGATTTCTCTAGTCCTCTTAACTTTATTTTTTTTATTGTTTATCTTATTTTTATTTTATTTTACTTTATTCTAACTTTTAAACACTGATCTTTATTTTCACCTTTTCTTTTAACTTTTTTTTCCTTTTCCTTTTTAAATTTTCTCATTTTACCTTTTGCATTACTTATTTTTAATATTTTATTTTTTTATTTTATTTCTTTTCCTAACTGCCAACCCTTAACGAGTAAATTCTCTTGATCCGAATTCCCCACGACTAATAAATACTTTCGCAGTTTCAAAGGAGCTTTACAGCTCAAATCTCTGAAAAAGGGAACACATTGCCACAACTGACAACTCTTCCCACCTCCGCCTCACTAATCCATCCAAAGCAGGGAGTTTCATACCTCCCCTTATCTTATGATCTTATACTTTTATTGCTACTAATGTTATCTTTGTACATTGAGGGCAATGTACATCTTAAGTGTGGGGGGGGGGAACTTACTTTAAATCTTTATAAATTCTTTGAAATCCCTGAACTTTTCTAACATTTTGCATTGTTCTCAATAGCATCATCTTCAGTCTCCTATTTAGGAATTGAGTCTGATTGATTTATGATTTTTATTGATATGTTAAGAACGAAGACATAGGTGCTTGTACTTTGATTATTCAAACTTTAAAACATTAGGGAATCAAGTATGATAAGTTGAAATTTTTGAGAACCCCAATTTTTTTTCATAAGCTCTCTTCCCTAATTCTAAGTATTATCTTGAGATTTGAAATTCGCAGGATTGACATCAAAAGCCATAATTCTAGTGAGATTTTTGAGCCTTTTGAGCATACATTCTTTCGTGCTCACTTTTATTATTGCTTTGAGTGAGTCAATACTGAATCGTTATTCTAGAACTTGCTTTGATTATACATGTCAAGACCACATCATTGATTTGATATACTGAAATGATAAAGGCACCTAGGATTTAACCTACTTACTCCACAAAAGCCTACCTCCATAAATTAACCCCTAGTGAACCCCATTGAACCTAACGACCTTTTCTTTGGCTTACCTCTAATATTAACCTATAACCCATTTTTGTTAAAATCCATTCAATTACTTTGATCCCTATTTTTGTCGAGATTTGATTTGAACTTATTATCTAGCTTTATTCTCTTTTCCATATTGTAAAATTGTAAAATTTCAATTTAATGTATAATACTTGAATTGTTCTTAAAAAAAAAATAATGTATGTTCAGTTGTAATCTGTAATAGTTCAATTGGTTTTTGCATATTTCTATTTAAGGTTACCAAGGCGGAAATGATGTTATCATAAGAATTAGCCCAAAGAATATGTTCCAGTGATAAAGATTTTTCTAGCTAGATAATTTTTCAGTTCAATCTCGATTCTAACCCTCTTTTGCAGCCTGTGACAACACCCCTAACCAAGCCCCATTACAACCATTGAATGACATTTTGATCGATGTATCATGTCAATCTATAGTGGTGGAGATGTGATTTTCTTGCAAGCCTATGGTAATAACTTTTTAGGTTGACTAGAGAGTACTTAATTTTTGAACCCTAAACACTTCGAGTGGATAGAGTGAATCTTTAGTGAGGATGTCAACTTCTGTTAGTTAAGATTAAGAGATAATTACTTAGGAGAAAGGAGAAAACTTATGTTTCAATGATAAAATTCTCAGCTTAGAATGATTGAATCTTTAATGTGCTTCTGATTGAATTATCATTGTATGAATACCTGTGAATTAGTTTGAAACATTATTGATAAAGATTGTAAGTTGAGAAGAATGATTCTTTATTAGGGATTGAGATTTTGCTTGAGGACAAGCAAAGGCTTAAGTGTGGGGGTATTTATAAACGATAAATTATACATATTTTTACCTCATGTTTAGCCTTTATTTTGAATGAATTATTATCAATTTAGTGAGAATTGGTGCTCTTAATCTTTCTTTTTCATATCTTACACTCAGGAGAGCATAGGGAACAGAAAAAAAGGGAAAATGGACCAAAAACGGAAAAAATGGGCCAAAATGTGTAATTGACACGGCCCAAGGATCATCCACAGCCGTGCCACACGAAGACCACACGGTCCAACCCCGACAAGCACGGCCAGGCCACACGGTTGTGCCCCAATAGATAGAATCTCACACGGCCTCTTATCGAAATCACATGGGCGTGGCACACGTGCGTGTTCTAGTCGTGAGGAAGAGGAATTTCACTCGGATTTGGATACTTAGGGGCTAAGAAAGCCATTCTAAACTCTATATAAAGACCCCAAGTGGCAACTCTAAAGATATACTCTCTTCTCTCAAGAAAGAGCGCCATAATTCTGCCAACGCAATGAGTGAAAGGAAGGGATTACTCTAAGAGAAGCCGATTGATTTATCCCAGAAGCTAGAATTCTACATCAAAACAGAGGATCTCGCTAAATTCCTTCAGGGGTTTTTGGGTTCTTTATGTTTTGTTATTTTAATACTTCTGAGATGTTTTCTTTCTTTATTATGAACTAAACCCCTCAAATGCTTGAGGGGGATGAAACCTAAGACAGATCTTGTTATTATTTATTCTTGAATTATATGATAAATACTTGAATTGTTCTTAATTATGTGTTCTTCATTCTTGATTTAATAATCCTAGGTATTACTTCTAGAACTTGATGTGCTTAGGCAGAGGAGCAAAAGTCCCTGTTTTAAGAGTAGATCTACCATAATTAAGCGGAGTTGTATGCAACTCTAGACATAGGGTGACATAAATCTGTCAGATTATGGTCAAACCTAATATAGGGAACCATAGATCGAATTAATGCAACCTAGGGTGTTAATTAATAAGGAAACTTTAGTTAACAACCTAGGCCTAGTTGTTCTTCGCCTCGAAGGAGGGTTTAGCAAAAATTAGGGATCTCTACGGATCAAGTCCATTGAATAAATCGTCTAGTTTAAGAAGTCAATAACAAGTGAAGTCTTGGTGGATTCTCCCTTAAGTATTGCTCATATCAATCAGCTTTTCCCTAAAGTTTTCCCCAATTTACTTTTTGTGGACTTTAGTTAGTTTTAGAATTAGTTCCAATCAATCTTCTTTTATTTTAGGCTAGATAATAGAAAGGAAGTAAGTATTAGTACTTTTGGTTCCCTTGGGTAGGATAACTCGGTCTTGCCACTAAATTATACTACTGTTCGATAGGTGTGCTTGCCTTTAACATCGTGATATTAGTTAGTTTTGGTGTGATCAGTTTTATAAATTTTATTACTTAATATCACGAGCTGTTATCACTAGTATAAATGTCATGCCTTATAAACTGTTTAAACAACTAGGTCTTGGAAAACCTAAGCAAACTAAGACGAGCATTCAACTGGCTGAGAAAACTATTAGGTCTCCTAAAGGAATAATTGAAGATGTGCTCGTCAAAATTGATAAATTTATATTCCCAGTTGACTTTGTTGTTTTAGACATTGAGGAGGATAGCAATGTACCCTTAATTCTAGGGTGACCCTTTTTAGCAACTGCTAGAACAATAATTTATTTAGGAACAGGTGAACTTACACTACGTGTGGGTGATGACAAAGTTACTTTACAAGCTCGAAACTCGATTAAGATTGTTAATAATAATATCGTCACGAGTCCTTGTAAAAAGAATAATCTCACCATCTAACCTTCTGTGCAGGATACACTCCACATAAAGGCAACTCAATCACAGACAAGACCATCCAAGGGAGACGCACCTGAAAAGCGAATGCTTCAGATCTAGGAACTAGATGAGTGGCTAAACTATCACGAAAAGCCCAAAATATGCCACATCAACCCAGAGCATCACTAAGACGACCTTCAGGTACAAACGGATCAACTCAAGGTGGGGGATAAGGTAATCTTAGGGGAAGACGATCCTTGAATCTTGAATTCAAAAGAGCATAAAAGTGATACACCTTACTTCATGGTAATGAAAATCTTTCCCTATGGTACAGTCGAGATAAAACATGAGTCATTCAGCACTTTCAAGGTAAATCACACTCAACTTAAATCTTACATTGAAAATAAAGTTTTAAACAGGATAGAGGAGTATCAACTCTTCAAACCGCCGTGACCGACCAAGCTTGAGTATAGTCTAGCTTAGACTTTAAATAAGCGCTTCTCGGGAGGCAACCCGAGCACTAACTTAGTAATTTTTCTTTTATTTTTGATTTTAGTCTTTTTTAATACATCAACTAACCCTTTTTTGCAGAAATTTAGGACCACACGGCCATGCCCACGGGCATGGCCAAGGCTGTGTGAACATTTAAAGTAGAGACACGGTCATGCACCTAGGCCGTGTAGAAATAGAGGAAAATATTTCCCAAAGCACGGGCCACCGACAAATCCCCACGGCCGTGCGATATGGCCGTGGCCAACACTGTCAATTCCAACATGGGCTTGTGACCCCATACACGGCCGTGGGAGAAGCGAACATCGCAGGACACGACCGTGCGACACGGTCGTGTGCCTTAACACGCCCTCGCAACACGGGCGTGTGTCTCAAGCCAGGAGCGCCAAAATCCCTGGGATTTTTGTTTTTCCATTTTATTTTATTTTATTTTTTTTCCTTTTATTTATTTGAATTTTAGTGTTCTCAGAACTAGTTTATATTATTTCAGTTTTTTTATATCGGTTATTTCTTAACGAGTAATTGTTCTAATCCTGAAATAGCTAAAATCCCTTAAGTGCTATCACAGTTTCAAAACCATGAACTTCAAGTATTCCTTCCTCTAAGATAGCTTTCGCAATTCAAAGGTTCCATCCAATATTCAGGGAGTTTTACTTCTCTCCCTAACTTATGATCTTGTGCTTCTTTTGCTATTAATGTTATCTTTGTACATTGAGGGCAATGTACATCTTAAGTGTGGGGGGGAACTCACTTTCATTCTTTATATTATCTTTGAAATCCCTGCAACTTTCTCTCAAATTTCAAATTCTCTATATTATCTTCAAATCTCTTGTTAGGAATTAATTCTGATTTATTTATGATTTTTATTGATGTGTTGAAAATTAAGACATAGGTGCTTACGCTTTGATTATTCAAACTTTAACACATTAGGGTATCAAGCATGATAAGTTGAAATTTTTTAGAACCCCATTTTTTTGCATAAGTTATTTTCTTTAATTCTAAGTATTATCTTGAGATTTGAAATTCACAGGATTGACATCAAAAGCCATAATTCTGGTGAGATTTTGAGCCTTTTGAGCATACATTCTTTCGTGCTCACTTTTATTATTGCTTTGAGTGAGTCAATACTGATTTGTTATTCTAGAACTTGTTTGGATTATACACATCAAGACCACATCATTGACTTGATATACCGAGATGATAAAGGCACTTAGGATTTAACCCACTCACTTCATAAAGACCTACCTCCATAAATTAACCCCTAGTGAACCCCGTTCAGCCTAACAACCCATTCTTTGACTTACCTTCTATTTATTAAACCAATAACCCATTTTTTGTTGAATTTCATTCAATTACTTTGACCCCTATTTTTGTCGAGATTTGAGTTGAACTAATTATCTAGCTTTATTCTCTTTTCCAGTATGTAAAGTTGTAAACATTTAAGTTATTGTATTCAATGTGAATTGTTCTAAAAAAACGTGTATATACAGTTAAATTCAGTTGTAATAGTCTAAAAGTTCTTTGCATATTTCTATTTTAAGGCTACCCAGGCATAAATGATATGATCATAAGAATTAGCCTTAGAAATATGTTCCAAGTGATAGAGATTTTTCTAGCTAGATAATTTTTCAGTTCAATCTCGATTGTAACCCTTTTTTGCAGCCTGTGACAACACCACTAACCAAGCCCCGTTACAACCCTTACAAGACCTTTTGATCGATATGTCATGTTAATTTATAATGGTAGAGATGTGATTTTCTTGCAAGCCTATGGTAATAACTTCTCAGGTTGACTAGAGAGTGCTTAATTCTTGAACCTTAAACACTTCGAGTGGATAGAGTGAACCTTCAGTGAGTATGTCAACTTCTGTTAATTAAGATGGAGAGATAATTACTTAAGACGAGGGAGAAAATTTATGTTTCAATGATAAAATGCTCAGCTTAGAGTGATTGAGTCTTTAATGTTCTTTTGATTGAATTTTCATTGTATGATTACCTGTGGATTAGTTCGAAACATTATTGATAAAGATTGTAAGTTGAGAGGAATGATTCTTTATTAGGGATTGAGATTTTGCTTGAGGATAAGGAAAGGCTTAAGTGTGGGGGTATTTGATAAACGATAAATTATACATATTTTTACTTCATGTTTAGCCTACATTTTGGATGAATTATTATTCATTTTGTGAAAATTGGTGCTCTTAATCTTCCTTTTTCATATCTTATACTCAGAAGAGCATAGGGAAGAGAAAAGAATGAGAAACAGACAAAAACAAGGAAAATGGGCCAAAATATGAAAACAACGCAGCCCAAGGAGACCATACGGCAGTGGCACATGGCCGTGCCACATGAGGTCCAATACGGCCTAGCCTCGACAAGCACGGCTAGGCCACACAGCAGTGCCACCCTCGACAGGCCCATACACGGCCTCTTATCGATCCACACGGGCGTGGCACATGGGCGTGTCTCTATCATGAGGAAGTTAAATTCTACTCGAAAAAGGATACTTAAGGGCTAAGAAAGCCATTCTAAACTCTATATAAAGACCCTAGGAGGCAACTTCAAGGGGGTGCTTATTTCCCGCTAAGGGAATAATTTTTTCTCTCAAGAAAGAGTGCCATATTTCTACCAACACAAGGAGTGAAAGCAAGGAATTACTCCAAGGGGAGCCGATTGATTCATCCTAGAAGCCAGAATTCTACATCAAGATAGAGGATCTCCCTAAATTCCTTCAGGGGGTTCTAGGTTCTTTATGTTTTGTTATCTTATTTCTTCTGAGATGTTTTCTTTATTAGTTATGAACTAAACCCCTCAAATACTTGAGAGGGATGAAACCTAAGATAGATATTGTTATTATTTATTCTTGAATTATATGATAAATACTTGAATTGTTTTTAATTATGTGTTCTTCATTCTTGATTTAATAATCCTAGGTATTACTTCAATAACTTAATGTGCTTAGGCAGAGGAGTAAAAGTCCCTGTTTTAAGAGTAGATCTACCATAATTAGCGGAGTTGCAAGCAACTCTAGACATAGGGCGACATAAATTTACCGGATTAGGGTCAAACCTAATAGGGGGATCCATAGATCGAATTATTGCAACCTAGGGGTGTTAATTAATAAAGAAACTTTAATTAACCACCTAGGATTAGTTGTTCTTACCCTCGACGGAGGTATTAACATAAGTTAGGGATCTCTACGGATCAAGTCAAGTGAAGAAATCATCTAGTTCAAGAAATTAATAACAAGTGAAGTCTAGGTGGATTCTCCCTTAAGTGTTGCTCATATCAATCAACTTTTCCCTAAAGTTTTCCCCAATTTACTTTTTATGCACTTTTAGTTAGTTTTAGAATTAGTTTCAATCAATCCTCTTTTATTTTTAGGCTAGATAATAGAAAGGAAGTAAGTATTAGTACTTTTGGTTCCCTTGGGTACGATAACTCGGTCTTGCCACTAAACTATACTACTGTTCGATAGGTGCACTTGCCTTTAAAATCATGATATTAGTTAGTTTTTGGTGTGATCAGTTTTTATAAATTTTATTACTTAATGTCGTGAGCATATCAAATACCTTTTATACATTTATCTGTTACTAATCTCATTCATTTAGTTGTTTACATTATTATTGACATGAACTTCATTAATTTAGCATGATTAATCTAGAATGTTCAACATGCCACTTAGAATCATCCTTGTGCTACCATCTTTAGTTATCTTAGGCCATTAATTTTAAATCCTAAATGCTATTTAAATACCCACATTTTGTTCCACTCCATACTTAGATAAATTAAATAACAAATTACTTTCCCCATATCATCTTATGCATTGAAATTTGTATTAGCTCTTAATCATATAATTGAATAATTGAATAATTGAATCTTGATTATCGTTAATTATCATGACAACACACTCCCATTTTTATTCTTTTCCGTTTTGTTTTCAGTCTTTAGGAATCATGTCGTCTTCTCGCGGAAAGAGAGCTGCCATCCTAACCTTTAAAAAGCGCAAGGGGCCTGGTGGTTCCTCTTCTAGACCCACTGCTGAAGTTAGAAACCCATTTCTCCAATTCCCACAAAATTCCCAAGAGGAGTTATTTCATATATTACGGGCACGACCTCTCGGAGTCAGAAGGTGCATTGATTGGGCCGCACTAGAACAGGTCCAGCTAGCTGACGAGGTCCGAGCCTTATTAACGACAGACCAGTGGGAGTGATATTCGTGATATGAAGTAATAAAATTTACAATAATATTCACACCAAAAACTAACTATTATCATAATTTTAAGGCAAGCGCACCTATCGAACAGTAGTATAGCTTAGTGGTAAGACCGAGATATCGTACCCAAGGGAACGAAAAGTTTTAGTACTAACTTTTTTTCTATTATTTAACCTAGAAATAAATGGGGTTTTTATTAAGCTAAACTAATTCTAAAACTAAACTATGAAATCACAAAAAGTAAATTAGGGAAAACTCTTAGGAAAAACTGATTGATTTGGACAATACTCAAGGGAGAATCCACCTAGACTTCACTTTTTATCAACTCTTGAACTAGACAATTTATTCACTTGACTTGATCCGTAGAAATCCCTAACTTATGTTAATATCTCTCTCGAGACTAAAAACAACTAACCCTAGGTTGATTAATTGAAATCTCTTTCTAATTAAAACCCCTAGTGTTACATTAACTTGATCTATGAATTCCCTTATTAGGTTTGACCCTAATCCGAAAGATTTTCATCGTGCTATCTTTAGGATTACGATCAACTCTGCTTAATTGTGTTGGATCTACTCCTATGCAGGGATTTTTGCTCCTCTACATAAGCACATGTGACTTAAATCAATATCCTGGAAATATCAATTTAAGAGTTAAAAACACAATTAAGAACAAATCAAATATTTATCATATAATTCAAGAGAGAATAATAACAAAATCTGTCTTAGGTTTCATCCCTCTCAAGTATTTGGGGATTTAGTTCATAATTAATAAAGAAAACATCTCAGAAGAAATAAAATAACAAAACATAAAGAACCCAAAAACCCCTATAGGAATTTGAAGGGAGATCTTCAGTCTTGAGGGAGAATTTAGCTTCTGAGATGAATTAATCAGCTTCTCTTCGAGTAATTCCCTGTCTTTAACTCCCCATCTTGGCGGGGAAATAATGTGTGTCCTTGAGGTTGCCTCCTAGGGTCTTTATATAGAGTTTAAAATGGTTTTCTTAGCCCCTAAGCAACCTTTTCCGAGTGAAATTGAACTTCCTCACGACAGGGACACGCCCATGTACCACGCCCGTGTGGATCGAGGCCCAGGCTGTGGTCGGGCCTGTTGATGGTGGCATGGCTATATGGTCTGGCCATGCTCGTCGGGGTTGGGCCGTGTTCGAGCTCAAGGTGGCAGGACCGTGTGGCATGGCCGTGTGGTGAATCTCCAAGCCGTGTTGTTTATTGAATTGGGCTTAATTTTCCTGTTTTTGGCCCGTTTCTCGTTCTTTTCATTTCCTTATGCTCACCTGAGTATAAAACATGAAATAAAGGGATTAAGAGCACCAATTTCCACAAATTCAATGATAATTCATCTAGAAATTAGGCTAAGCATGAGGTAAAAACATGTATAATTTATCGTTTATCAAATACCCCCACACTTAAGCCTTTGCTTGTCCTCAAGTAAAATCTCAACACACAATTAAGGATCATTCTTCCCAACTTATAATCTTTATCAATAATGTTTCAAACTAATCCACAAGTAATCATACAATGAAAATTCAACCAGAAGAACATTAAAGTTTCAAACACTCTAAGTTGAGAATTTTATCATGGAAACATAGGTTTTCTCCCTTTTCCTAAGTAATTACATTTCAATCGAAATCAACAAGAGTTGACATCCTCACTAAAGATTCACTCTATCCACTCAAAGTGTTTAGGGTTCAAAAATTAAGCATTCATTAGTGAACCTGAAAAGTTCTTACCATAAGCTTACAGGAAAATCAAATTCCGACCACTATAGATTGATATGACACATCAATCAAAAGGTCATTTAATGGGTGTAATAGGGCTTTGGTTAGGGGTGTTGTCACAAGCTGAAAGAGAAGGTTAAAATCGAGATTGAATTGAAAGATCGTCTAGCTAGAAAAATCTCTATCACTTGAACATATTTCTAGAGCTTAAGTCTTCTGATGACATCGATCCGGATTCTGTAGCTTATAATAGAAATATGCAAAAAAATATTAAACTATAACTAAAATATGAATTAGAACTGAATAAATTGAATAAACACCTTTTTGTTATTTTTTTTTTTTAAAGAACAAATCAAATACAATACTTTGAATGTTTATAAACTGAACAAGAGAACAAAGCTAGATAATAATTTCAACTCAAATCTCGACAAAAATAGGGATCAAAATAATTGAATGGAATTCAACAAAAAACAGGTTATAGGTTAATATTAGAGGTAAGTCAAAGAATGGGTTGTTAGGCTTAATGGGGTTCACTAGGGGTGAATTTATAGAGGTAGGCTTTTATGGAGTAAGTGGGTTAAACCTAAGTGCCTTTATCATTTCGGTGTATCAAATTAATGATGTGGTCTCGATATGTATAATCGGAGCAAGTTCTAGAATAACAAATCAGTATTGACTCACTCAAAGCAACAATAACCTAGAAAAATCTCACCAGAATTATGGCTTTTGATGTCAATCCTGCAAATTTCAAATCTCAAGATATTACTTAAAATTAGGGAAAATAACCTAGAAAAATTTAAATTCTCAAAAATTTCAACTTATTATGCTTGATTCCCTAGTGTCTTAAAGTTTGAATAATCAAAGCATAAGTACCTATGTCTTAATTCACAACATATCAATAAAAATCATAACTCAATCAGAATTAATTCCTAATAGGAGATTCAGACTCATGCAGAGAGTGAAAGTGAGAATTCAAAATTTTGAGAACAATGCAAAAAGTTAGTTGTAAAAAATTTTTCAGGGGTTCGAAGATAATGCAATGACTGAAAGTAAGTTTCCCTCCCCCCACACACTTAAGATGTACATTGCCCTCAATGTACAAAGATAACACTAATAGCAATAGAAACATAAAATCATAAGATAGGGAGCAAAGTGAAACTCCTTAAATTGGATGAATTCCTTAAAAGTTGTTAAAGCTGGATTGGAGAGATGACCACTTGAAGTTCATGATCTTGGGTAACTTGAAGTATAACTAAATGGGGAATTTAAGTCTTACTCGATAAGAAGTGAAGTGTAAAATAAAAGGAAAAATATAAAGTGAAGGGAATAAAAATAAAAATAAAATAAAATAAATAGGGAATTGGGCACATAGCCGTTGGGCACGGGCGTGTGGCCTAGGTCTAGCCCATGTGTTTTGTGCTTCTATCGGTGCGGCCACGGCTAGTTGACACGGGCGTGTTGAGTCACACGACCTTATAGCACGGTAGTGTCTTTTGGTGTTCGCTTTGCCCACAGCCGTGTTGTAAATCACACACTCGTGTATGAATGGATAGGTTTGGCCATGGTTGTATCGCACGGCCGTGTTTCTACCCGTAGGGTGTCCACGGCCTTAGGCACGCCTGTGTGTCTGGTCGTGTGGTCCTGGGAAATCTATGTTTTAAGAAGTTAGTTAAAAATTTAAGAAAATCAAACTTGTTAGTGCTCGGGTTGCCTCCCGAGAAGTGCTTGTTTATAGTCTAAGCTTGACTTTTCTCAAGCTTGTTCGGTCACAGTGGCTTGAAGAGTTGATACTCTTCTATCCTGCTTACAATTTCATTATCAATGTAAGATTTGAGTCGAGTGTGATTTACCTTGAAAGTACCGAGTGACTCATGTTTTATCTCGACTGTACCATAGGGAAAGATTTTCATTACCGTGAAGTAAGGTGTATCACTTGTATGCTCTTTTGAATTCAAGATTTGAGGATTGTCTTCCCCTAAGATTACCTTATCCCCTACCTTGATTTGATTCGTTGTTTTCTGAGGGTCGTCTTGGTGGTGCTCTAGGTTGGTGTGGCATATTTTGGGTTTTTCGTGATAGTTCCGCTACTCATCTAGTTCCTCAATCTGAAGCATTCGCTTTTCTGGTATGTTTCCCTTGGATGGACTTGTCTATGGTTAGGTCGCATTTATGTGGAGTGTATCCTGCACAGAAGGTTCGGTGGTGAGTTCAGTGTTTTTACAAGAACTTGTAACTATATTCTTATTATCAACTGTCTTAATCGAGTTCCGAGCTTGTAAAGTAACTTTGTCATCACCTACACGTAGTGTAAGTTCACCTGTTCCTAAATCAATTATTGTTCTGGCAATTGCTAAAAAGGGTCGCCCTAGAATTAAGGGTGCATTGCTATCCTCATCAATGTCTAAAACAACAAAGTCAACTGGGAATATAAATTTATCAATTTTGACAAGCACATCTTCAATGATTCCTTTAGGAAACCTAATAGTTTTATCAGCCAGTTGAATGCTCATCTTGGTTTGCTTAGGTTTTTGAAGACCTAGTTGTTTAAACAAATTATAAGGCATGACATTTATACTAGCCCCTAGATCAGCTAAAGCATTTTTGATGTCTAAGCTACCAAGTAAACAAGGAATTGTAAAACTCCCTGGATCTTTTAGTTTGATTGGCAGTTTGTTTTGGAGAATAGCTGAGCATTCCTCATTGAGTTCCACTGTGGACAGTTCTTCCAACTTCCTTTTATTTGTGAGAAGTTCTTCTAAAAATTTTGCATACTTCGGCATCTGCAAAATTGCTTCAACAAACGGTAAGTTGATATGTAATTTCCTTAAGAGTTTGAGAAACTTACCAAATTGCTTACCTGTGCGGTTTTTCTTTAGCGTGTTTGGGTATGGGATACGAGGTTTATACTCTTTGACAATTGTTTCTTTGGAACTTACCTCTTCCTTTTCTTTACTGACCATAGTCTTCGTACATGGCTTGGAGTTGGTTTTGGGTAACCTTTCCTCATCTATTGTATCCACGGCATTGAGTTGCTCCTTAGGATTAGTCTTAGTGTTACTTGGTAATCCACCTTGTGATCTTTCAAAAATTATCTTGGCGAGCTGGCCTATTTGAGTTTTGAGTCCGTGAATGGATGCTTGCTGATTCTTTAGTGCTGTTTCGGTATTTTGAAAATGGGTTTCTAACACGGTAATAAATTTTGTGACCATTTTTTCAAGGTTCGGCTTTTTCTCTTGTTGAAGTGGTGGTTGTTGAAATCCCGGAGGGGGTGGTTGTCTTTGATTTCCTTGTCCTCCCCATGAAAAGTTGGGGTGGTTCCACCAACCTGCATTGTAAGTATTAGTATAAGGATTATTTTTAGGTCTAGAATTGTTACCCATATAGTTGGCTTGCTCAGTTTCCATGCCATGTCCATAAGAAGAGTAATCTGAATTGAACATATTTCCCTGGGTTACGTCACACTGCATCATTGGGTGTGCCTGCGCAGAACCAACAAAATTATCAAACTTTTTATTTAAAAGTTCTACCTGATTAGTAAGCATGGTAACAGCATCAATGTTAAAAACTCCTACCGCTTTTGTCGGCTTTGTCCACATGACTTGCCACTGATAATTATTCAGTGAAATTTCTTCTATAAACTTGTAGGCTGCTTCGGGTGTTTTGTTGTTGATTGTTCCTCCTGCGGCTGCATCGATCATTTGTCTTGTTGAAGGATTCAAACCATTATAAAAGGTTTGAACTTGTAACCACAAAGGCAACCCATGGTGAGGGCACCTTCTCAAGAGGTCCTTGAATCTCTCCGAGGCATCGTAAAGTGTCTCTAAATCCATCTGCACAAAAGAAGAGATATCATTCCACAATTTAGCAATTTTAGCTGGAGGAAAATATTTAAGTAAAAATTTTTCAGTCATCTGTTCCCATGTAATGATAGACTCTCGTGGTAAAGAATTTAACCACTGTTTAGCTTTATTCCTTAGGGAAAAAGGAAATAATCGGAGGCGAATGGCATAATCAGAAACACCATTGATTTTAAAAGTATCACAGAATTCTAAGAAATTGGCTAAGTGTGAATTAGGATCCTCATCCTGTAAACCATCAAACTGCACAAATTGCTTAATCATCTGAATAGTGTTAGGTTTCAATTCAAAATTATTTGCAGCCATAGCAGGTCTAACAATACTAGATTCAATACCAGCCAAATTAGGTTAAGCATAATCATACATAGTACGAGGAGCATTATCTTGGTTCACTAGTTCTGCGGCTATTGCGGGAGGTGGTAGGTTGTCTTGATTTGCTTCCATCTCTTTAGTAGGTTTAGGTTCTTCTTCTTGTCCTTGTTCTGGATAATGTAGGCTTCGTCTAATCACTCTACGATTTCTGCAAACTGTGGCTACTAAATCGTTGTAAAAAAGAAGTGGTCCTCCTAGGTTTCTTCTAGTCATAAACTAGAGATACCTAGGAGGGAAAAATGCAAAGAAAATTAAAATAGATAAAATAAATAAAAATAATGTTTGAAAATAAATAAAAATAGTAATGGCTAAAGTAATAGAAATATAGTGTTCCTAATATCTTAGTTCCCCGGCAACGGCGCTAAAAACTTAATATTCGTGATATGAAGTTATAAAATTTATAATAATGATCATACCAAAAACTAACTATTATCACGATTTTAAGGCAAGCGCACCTATCGAACAGTGGTATAGCTTAGTGGCAAGACCGAGATATCGTACCCAAGGGAACCAAAAGTACTAGTACTAACTTTCTTTCTATTATTTAACCTAGAAATAAAAGGGGTTTTTATTAAACTAAACTAATTCTAAAACTAAACTATGAAATCACAAAAATTAAATTGGGGAAAACTCTTAGGAAAAACTAATTTTTTTGGACAATACTCAAGGGAGAATCCACCTAGACTTCACTTGTTATCAACTCTTGAACTAGACGATTTATTCACTTGACTTGATCCGTAGAAATCCCTAACTTAAGATAATATCTCTCTCGAGACTAAAAACAACTAACCCTAGGTTGATTAACTGAAATCTCTTTCTAATAAAAACCCCTAGTGTTGCATTAACTTGATCTATGAATTCCCTTATTAGGTTTGACCCTAATTTGGCAGATTTTCGTCATGCTATCTCTAGGATTGCGATCAACTCCGATTAATTGTATTGGATCTACTCCTATGCAGGGACTTTTGCTCCTCTACATAAGCACATGCGACTTAAATCAATATCCTAGAAATATCAATTTAAGAGTTAAAAACACAATTAAGAACAAATCAAATATTTATCATAGAATTCAAGAGAGAATAATAACAATTAGGTTTCATCCCCCTCAAGTAGTTGGGGGATTTAGTTCATAATTAATAAAGAAAATATCTCAGAAGAAATAAAATAACAAAACATAAAGAACCCAAAAACCCATGTAGGAATTTGAAGGGAGATCTTCAGTCTTGAGGGAGAATTCAGCTTCTAAGATGAATCAATCGGCTTCCCTTCGAGTAATTCCCTGCCTTTAACTCCCTGTCTCGGCGGGAAAATAATGTTGTCCTTGAGGTTGCCTCCTAGGCTCTTTATATAGAGTTTAGAATGGCTTTCGTAGCCCCTAAGCAACCTTTTCTGAGTGAAATTGAACTTCCTCACGACAAGGACACGCCCATGTGCCACGCCCGTGTGGATCGAGGTCCAGGCCGTGGTCGGGCCTATTGATGGTGGCACGATCGTGTGGTCTGGTCGTGCTCATCGGGGTTTGGCCGTGTTTGAGCTCAAGGTGGCACGGACGTGTGGCACGGCCGTGTGGTGAATCTCCGAGCCGTGTTGTTTATTGAATTAGGCCTAATTTGCCCCTTTTTGGCCCGTTTCTTGTTCTTTTCATTTCCCTATGCTCACCTGAGTATAAAACATGAAATAAAGGGATTAAGAGCACTAATTTCCACAAATTCAATGATAATTCATACATAAATTGGGCTAAGCTTGAGTTAAAAACATGTATAATTTATCGTTAATCAGGGAGCAGTTCTTCCAAATTATGGAGCCCACCTATCTCGAACTCACCCTCGAGTTCTGCTCCACATTCCACCTCCAGACGGTGATGAGCGAACACGATAATCTAGGGAGGATCCAATTTTAGCTAGGCGGCCTCGTTCGTCATCTCAGTGTACCAGAATTTGGTACAGCATTAGGCCTCTACACTAAGCAGTTCGTGGAGGAAGAGGACCTCTCTGAGCTCCAACGCCACATCCACGTCTCTCTAGTCAACTGCTGGCACAACCTAGTCCTTATCCAGCCTACACACGACCCCAGTCACTCCAAAGTGACCAATCTCACCCCATATATGAGGTACATACATGCCCTCCTCGCACACACACTGACGGGCAGAAGCGAGAGTACCGGCGTTGTCAACACACACGATGCATATTTCTTGTGGAACATGGTGCATATTCATGTGATTGACCTCACCTACTTCATTGCCCATGCTATTCAACACCAGACGGAACGACACTGTAGGGGCGTAATCTCTATGGGCCCATATATCACGCGATTGGCCTGCCACTTCGGCCTACTTAACACCGTGGCCCAGACATCCTCTTACACACTGATCAGCTAGATGTCCCCACAGGGCATCCAAACTATGCTACATATGAGGATGATTTAGTTCCGACGTGGGACCGATCCCCCACAATACAGTCTACTCTGAGATGCCAAACAGGAGGACCCTGAGGACATTACTGATGATGTCCCACCACCGGAGGAGGCACCGACCGAGCCACCACCCCCTCGCTGACCAGTTCATGCGACAGCTTTTCATGCTGAATTAGCTGAGCGCTGCATACGATTCGAGCAACAATGTTTTGAGCGATTTAATCACATTGATGCAACCTTAGCTTAGATTTGTCAGCATCTTCACATCGCACCACCATTCCCACCTCGCGGACCATCTGAGGATTAGAGCTTTCTATTCCTCTTATCTTCTTTTTTTTTATTTGTTTTCTTGATCTTTGTTTTTACCTTATCTTGAACTTTATGTTTCTTTAGAATCTTTAGATTTTTCTTTATCTTTATTTCGATCTTTATGTTTATTGAAGATTTTAATTTAGCTTTCAATTTTATCATTTTATCGCCCATTTCCTAACGAGTAATTGTTCTAATCTTCAAATATCTAAAATCCCTTAAGTGCTATCGCAGTTTCAAAGGAGCTTTACAGCTCAAATCCAAATCATACTCTTCCAGCAGAGCAGCTGTGGATAACAACCACCCGGGGTATCTACCTCCACACCTTCCTTTGTTCCAAACACTCTATAGTCACCACCACCTCAAGGAATCCATCCAATTCAGGGAGTTTTCACTTCCCCCTATCTTATGATATTATGCCTCTATTACTACTAATGTTATCTTTGTACATTAAGGGCAATGTACATATTAAGTGTGGGGGGAAATCACTTTCAGTCATTGCATTCTTTTCGAACCCCTAAAAAATTTTTACAACTAACATTTTGCATTGTTCTCAAAATTTCGAATTCTGACTTTCACTCTCTGCATTAGTCTCAATCTCCTATTAGGAATTAATTCTGATTGACTTATGATTTTTACTGAAATGTTGAGAATTAAGACATAGATACTTATGCTTTGATTATTCAAACTGTAAGACATTAAGGAATCAAGCATGATAAGTTGAAATTTTTGAGAATTTAAATTTTTTCTAGGATATTTTCCCTAATTTTAAGTGTTATCTTGAGATTTGAAATTCGTAAGATTGACATCAAAAAGCCATAATTCTGGTGAAATTTTTGAGCCTTTTGAGCGTACATCCATTCGTACTTACTTTTATTGTTGCTTTGAGTGAGTCAATACTGATTTGTTATTCTAGAACTTGCTCTGATTATACATATTGAGACCACATCATTGATTTGATACACCGAAAAGATAAAGGCACCTAGGTTTAACCTACTTACTCCATAAAAGCCTACCTCCATAAATTAACCCCTAGTGAACCCTATTGAGCCTAACAACCCATTCTTTGACCTACCTCCAATATTAACCTATAACCCATTTTTTGTTGAAATCCGTTCAATTATTTTGATCCCTATTTTTTTTCAAGATTTGAGTTGAAATTATTGTCTAGCTTTGTTCTCTTGTTTAGTTTATAAAGTTTGTAAACATTCAAAGTATTGTATTTGATTTGTTCTTAAAAAATATATATACAGTTAATTCAGTGGTAATTCATATTTTAGTTATAGTTTAATATTTTTTTTGCATATTTCTATATTAAGCTACCGAATCCGGAACGATGTCATCAGAAAGCTTAACTCTAGGAATATGTTCAAGTGATAGAGATTTTTCTAGCTAGACGATTTTTCAATTCAATATCAATTTTAACCTTCTCCTTCAGCTTGTGCCAACACCCCTAACCAAAGCCCCATTACAACCATTGAAAGACCTTTTGATCGATGTGTCATATCAATCTATAGTGGTGGAGATTTGATTTTCCTGCAAGCCAATGGTAATAACTTTTCAGGTTGACTAAGGAGTGCTTAATTTTTAAACCCTAAACACTTTGAGTGGATAGAGTGAATCTTTAGTGAGGATGTCAACTCTTGTTGATTTCAATTGAAAGGAAAATACTTAGGAGAAGGGAGAAAACCTATGTTTTTGTGATAAAATTCTCAACTTAGAGTGTTTAAAACTTTAATGTTCTTCTGGTTGAATTTTCATTGTATGATTACTTATGGATTAGTTTGAAACATTATTGATAATGATTATAAGTTAAGAAGAATGATTCTTAATTATGAGTTGAGATTTTGCTTGAGGACAAGCAAAGGCTTAAGTGTGGGGGTATTTGATAAGCGATAAATTATACATATTTTTATCCCATGCTTAGCCTAATTTTTGGATGAATTAACCCTTGATTTGTGTAAATTGATGCTCTTAAACCTTTAATTTCATGTTTTATACTCAGGTGAGCTTAGGGAAGAGAAAAAAGTAAGGAACGGGCTAAAAACGGGCAAATTAGGCCCAATTCAAAAATCAACACGGCCTGGGAGTTGACCACACGGGCGTGTCACACAGCTGTGCCACCTTGAAGCTCAAACACGACCCAACCCTGACTCACACGGCCAGACCACACGGTCGTGCCACATCAACAGGCCTGAACACGGCCCATTGTCGAAGTCACACGGGCGTGGCACACAGGCGTGTCCCTGTCGTGAGGAAGTTCAATTTCACTCGGAAAAGGCTACTTAGGTGCTATGAAAGGCATTCTAAAACTCTATATAAAGACCCTAGAAGGCAACTACAAGGGTGTGCTTGATTCCCCACTAAGGGTGCTATTTTCCCGCCAACACAGAGATTAGAAGCAAGGAATTACTCTAAAGAAAACCGATTGATCCATCTCAGAAGCCGAATTCTCCTTCAAGACTGAAGATCTCCCTTCAAATTCCTACAGGGTTTTAGGATTCTTTAAGTTTTGTTATCATTATTCTTCTGAGATGTTTTCTTTTATAATTATGAACTAAATTCCCCAAAATACTTGAGGGGGATGAAACCTAAGATGAATCTTGTTATTATTTTCCCTTGAATTATATGATAAATACTTGATTTGTTCTTAATTATGTGCTCTTAATTCTTGATTTAATATTTCAGGATATTGATTCAAGTATTGATGTGCTTATTCAGTGGAGCAAAAGTCCCTGTTTAAGAGTTGATTGAGCATAATTAAGCAGAGTTGATTGCACCCCTAGACATAGGGTGACATAAATCTACCGGATTAGGGTCAAACCTAATAAGGGAATCCATAGATCGAGTTAATGCAATTCTAGGGGTTTTAATTAGAAAGAGATTTCAATTAATCAACCTAGGGTTAGTTGTTCTTAGTCTCGAGAGAGATATTAACATAAGTTAGGGATTCCTACGGATCAAGTCAAGTAAATAAATCGTTTAGATCAGAGTTGATAACAAGTGAAGTCTAGGTGGATTCTCCCGTGAGTATTGTCCAAGTCAATCAGTTTCCCTAAGAATTCTTCCCCAACTCACTTTTTGTGCATTCCTAGCTTAGTCTAATAATAGTTTAGTTTAATAAAATCCCCTTTTATTTTTAGGTTAAATAATAGAAAGAAAATTAGTACTAGTACTTTTAGTTTCTTTGGGTTCGACATTCCGGTCTTGCCACTAAGCTATACTACTGTACGATAAGTGCGATTGCCTTAAATCGTGATAATAGTTAGTTTTGGGTACGATCATATTTTATAAATTTTATTACATCATATCGCGAATATCACTCCCAGGTCAATCGATCAGGCTGAGTGCCTTCATTAACAGTGAGCCACCACTGAAATGCCTCATCTCGTAGTAGTAATACAACACTCTTTAATTTTTGCTCGGGGGTGAAGTCTAGGTCGTCCATAATTCTTTCTGTGGCCTCTATCTAGTACTCAGCCACGTTAGGGGCAACTCCAGTAATACCCCTAAAAATCTCAGCTCTATTGAATCGGAGTCATTCCGTAACCGACCCACGGCCTCCAGCTCTAGTATTGGCCCCAACAACCCTCTCTAGAATTTTTAGCATGGCTTGGGATTGTGCGCTATCCCCAGCCGCTCGATCATTAGACCTAGTCTCAATCACAGGTGAAGTCGGCGTCTCGCTAGTTTCCAATTTAGGTATGTGACCAGATGAAGAGGACCAGCTCGAGCACATCTACGGCCTGTACCACGGCTTCTTGTACCCCGTCCGAGAGTACTTCTGGTGCTCATTTTCGAATTGTATTTTATCTATATTAACATTTTTATGCATTAGTTTACGGTTCCATTGTTTATTAATAGATATTTTATAGAAAATAGTATCATTAATTCAGAGTTCGTTTTCGTAAATCGCAGTCTCACTACAATTGTCAGTTTCCTACAGTTTCCAATTTACACTAACTAGAGTGTTTCAGTACAGTCTACTACTTATAGTAGTTTTAGATATGCTATCAATGATAGTTTCAGTTTGAAACACATAACAATTTCAGAGAACTTACAAGATCGGCACCAGAGCTCGATGTACCACACATTCAGTAAAACATTTCAAAAACATTTCAAATCATTTGAAAGTAGTTCTTTAGAAATTCAAGTTTTAAAAACCCAAATCCACATCTGAGTTTTGCAACTTGGCTCTGATACCACTAAATGTAACACCCCAAACTCAGTTATGGTCGATTTTGGCGATGTCACATGAAAGTCCTTTCGAAAACTAAGTCGTTGATAAACTATTTCCCCGTTTAAACAATTTTTGATATCTTATATTATCTCTAAATCAAGTCATTTGTTTTCAAAATGTTATCCATTTATTTACAAGTCGTTATAATTTGCGGAAGCTTTTAAAACAATTTGCGTAGTGGTGAGTGTTTTGAAAGAAAACATTCGTAATTTTTGAAAACCCATGTTTCCTACCACTAGTGATTATAAATCATAAGCAATGATAACAAATTCCAAATTAAAGGAAAAATCCATAGAGGCCATATTATAGTAAAAAAATACCCTAAATAATAATACTTAAAAACATAATCAGGTACGAAAATATATGCAGTCATGTGGCCACCTCTGGGTCCCTCGCTGCACTGATCCGCCAATGACTGGGGATTACCTATACAGTAAAACAAAAGGGGTGAGTTTAAGAAAATTTAGTGTGTAATCCCCATGCAATTATATAGTCAAAATGCAAGCAGTAGTAGACTAGGCCTAAGCCCTTCACAGTAGCAGTATCAATTTGGGCCTTACCCCATCACATTATCAGAAATCAGTAGGGCCTTAGCCCATTATAGTATTAGTAACAATGACAAAATCAGAATGCATGTCCTACCCAACCAATTGATATACACCATCTCTTGTCCAACCCTGCACTCTTGTAGGGAATAAATCGCCCACCCATCCCTACACTTATAAATTAGTACCGGTTCCGACACTAAATAGTATTTGTAGCAGAGCTGCCAGTATAATAGGTTTAGAGCCATTAGTGATTTTTAGTAGAGCTACCAGTATAATACACTTCCTCCAATCATATTATCCCAACCCCATGTAATACATCATACAATCATGACATGCCATCTCATGAAAACATGCATATAATCAGAATAGTATAACAGTATACAGTCATAAATATTCTAATGTCATACGATTAGTTAGTGGTCTAGGTAAAGCTTACCGACCCTACAGTATGCCCACAGTCGAATAGGGCGACCTGTGCAACCTTAGCAGCCAAAAAGTGAAAATGGGCCCACAGGCCCATGTTGCATACCCATTTGGGCCCACACGTCCGTGTGGCCCTTACGGCCTAAAATGACCTTGGCCTTGTGGATCACACAGGCTGGCCCAATATTCCCATATGCCCGTGTGGTTCCCCTATATAGGGCCCACGTTAGGCCCACACGACCCAATTCGGCCAGGCTCATGAATCGTAGTTGGCCAGCCCCGTCGATTACACGCCTGTGTTTAGTCACATGACTTGCCACATGAGTGGTCGCACGCCCGTGTGGTGTCGGCATTCACATTTTTTAACTTTTCATTGATTATCATTTACAGAATCGTGTTTACACACACCTATCCTATTTTTGTCGCCTAACCCCATGTGAGTACTCCAAGCATTTAATATTTGATCAAAATGCCATTCTATTATTCACTATACAGTCAAGTTAATCTTAAACCAAAACAAGTTATCCAACTCCCAGTGGGACTATCCATACTGTCAAACTTATAATAGAAAAGCAATTTCTCTCCTCTATTACGTCAACGATAGTCCCCAATCCATTGGTCGACTCCTGATCAAAACAATACACAACCCTTTAAAAACTAACTTCAAATAATCAAGTAGTGAAGAAACGAGTACTTACTGAAAGGGTATTAAAGAATGAGTGGCAAATGATAACAGATGATAACAACCAAATCTAAGAAAGAGAAGGCAACCACGATTTCAATAGCAAGGATGAATCAAAAGAAAATCAATGAGAGGAAAAAACGACAATAGTTCTGCAGGGAGGTGGTAAATCAACATTAGAAGGAAAAGCATAGGGAGTCCAAAATTCGGCAAGGAAAAGAGCAAGGAAGGAAAATAGAAGGTAGACGATAGCAACAGTTTGGGAGAGAACAAAGTCAGAAAAGAAAAGAGAGAGAAAAAACTAGCAGGAAACCTCAGCAATATTCGACCCTCAAGAATAGAAAACAATTGGCAGAAACAAATGAAGAGAAAACCCCAACCGCAGCTGAAATTTTGAGAAAGCAAAAGAAATTCAATTTGGCACTAACTCTTTCTTCATATCCTTAAGACTTCTCCTTAAAATCCTCCTTACTAACCCACCATAATCCTCTCAACAATCGAAACCAACACGTAGTCAAACTCTTTAGTATTTCGGCTGGACCAAAATACCTACACGGCACAAACAATAAATAAGCCTTTAGTTTGTGAAAATACTCAAACCCCAAACCTCCTGCCCATAAGCTCTCCACTTAACCACTAGACCAATAGGCCCATTCTGACATATTTTACAAATATTTATTTATAAGCCTATTAACTAGAGATAGGGATTCCTTCAATTAAAAACAAAAAAATTGCCTAAGCTAAGGCTTGAACCCTAAACTTCTCAAATAGTCCCAGAACACATAACCACTGAAGCAAACAGATATTTGTATCACAACATACGGAAATAAAAATAAAGGATTTTGGGGCGCTACATTTATAGCAATAAACTTTAGACCGAAATCTACCTGTGTTTTTGAATAAGTGGATCCTTGATGTTTTCCTGCTTTCAGCAAAATGATATTCTTCGTTATTCTCGTACCACGAACTAGAAATAGTTTACTTTTCTTTTTTTGGTTGAAAACAAAAATTATCTTTTTAATAGAAACTAGTAGAATTGTTCTTCTGGAAAAATATATTAAATAGTTAAGAATAAAATCTCTCTATTTTTCTAGAGAGTAACAATTTCTCAAAGTTGTGCAAATAGTTCTACTGGTGTCATCTAGAAAATTTTGAGAGAATTTTCCAATCTAGATTTAACAAAGTTTTAAAAATGAAAAATAGATAGAGAGAGCTTGGGCGGCAAGTGGTTTTATAGCCAACCAATTTTTTTTTTTTAAATTGGGCTATTTGCCTCATAAGTCCTATCCTATTTCCCTTTTCTTCTAATAGCTCCATTTTTAGCTACTAGCATTAATTTACACATTGAAGCTCTACTTTAACCACTACTCCAAATTAGTCTCTATTATTATTTATTTACTAATGCCCTGATTATTAATACCATAATTATTTAATTTAATTTATATTTTTACTATTATTAACTAATTAATTATTTTATCCTATTTCAGCTTCTACGACACAAAACCCGATTTTCTCTCAAACCCATAATCTAATGTCCAATTCTACCAACCCAATTTTTGGGATGTAACATTTTTCATTTCTCTATTTCTATTCATTTTTTTCATTTTGATTCAAACACATAATTCATTTATGGTTTCAACAAGCTAGTGGAGGGACCGATTGAACATATGTAATTAGGGCTCAAATGATTTATAATTAAGTTCTGCCTTTTCGCGTATTAATTATAAACTCATTTAGTCACAAAGTCATTCAACTATTGTATCATGACTGGGGTCTTCCTAACAACAAACCATTACAAAAACAAATATTCAGTTCTCGTCCAATGACCTCGTCATAAGTACGTTACCCTTATAGGATATCATTGATCTCTCTAGGATAATATCCACTCTCCCAATATGATCCTATTTTATCTCATGGTAACCATTAAATCTTCCTTCATGAAAAATCAATTACTATTAAATAGTAAGCAAGTCATTCATCACAAAGACGAATGACTCGTGGCAACATTTTTCTTTTCATCCACCATATAATGCCAATAAGAGCATGTCATTTACCCATGTCTCAGGCTATGAATTCCGCTGTTGTGAATGACGTCACGTACTGTAAAAGTTATATACCCAACGCACCAGTTTTGATTCCTTATTTATTTGAATTCAGACTTTTACTTACATCAAAGTGTGCGAGTTACACATACATAGTCCGTCATCCACTCATGATTGAGGTATGTCGCATTATGAACGTCACAAGTGAAAAAATACATAAACAAATTTAGGATCTATTCTGATTGGGTCTTATCTGATATACTATTAGTCTAGTCAGTGATAACGGCTCGCGATATTAAGTAATAAAATTTATAAAACTGATCACACCCAAACTAACTAATATCACGACCTTAAAGGCAAGCGCACCTGTCAAACAATAGTATAGTTTAGTGGCAAGACTGAGTTATCGTACCCAAGGGAACCAAAAGTACTAGTACTTACTTCCTTTCTATTATCTAGCCTAAAAATAAAGAGAGTTGATTTAAACTAATTCTAAAACTAACTAAAAGTGCACAAAAAGTAAATTGAGGAAAAACTTTCGGGAAAACTGATTGATATGAGCAATACTCAAGGGAGAATCCACCTAGACTTCACTTGTTATTGATTTCTTGAACTATATAATTGATTACTTGCCTTGATCCGTAAAGATCGTTAACTTATGCTAAACCCTCCGTCGAGGCATAGAGCAACTAGGCCTAAGTTGTTAATTAAAGTTCCTTTATTAATTAACTCCCTAGGTTGCATTAATTCAATCTATGGATCCCCATATTAGGTTTGACCCTAATTCGATAGATTTATGTCACCTATGTCTAGGGTTGCATGCAACTCCGCTTAATTATGGTAGATCTACTCTTATCACAGGGACTTTTGCTCCTCTGCCCTAAGCACATCAATTTCTTGAAGTAATACCTAGGATTATTAAATCAAGAATGAAGAACACATAATTAGGAATAATTCAAGCAATTATCATATAACTCAATAAATAATAACAAGATCTGTCTTGGGTTTCATCCCCCTCAAGTATTTGAGAGGTTTAGTTCATAATAAAGAAAAGAAACATCTCCGAAGATAATAAATAGCAAAACATAAAGAAACCAAAAACCCCTGAAGGAATTTAGAGAGATCCTCAGTCTTGATGTAGAACTCTAGCTTCTGGGATGAATCAATCAGCTTCCCTTGGAGTAATTCCTTGCTTTCACTCCTCGTGTTGGCAGAAAGATGGCACTCCTATTGGGAGAAAAAGAGTACACCCTTAGAGTTGCCTCCTAGGGTCTTTATATAGAGCTTTGGGGAGCCTTTCTTAGCCTCTAAGCATCCAAACCCGAGTGAAATTCCTCTTCCTCACGACTAGAACACGCTCGTGTGCCACACCCGTGTGATTTCGACAAGAGGCCGTGTTCTGGAATGCTTGGGTGGCACGGTCGTGTGGCCAGGCCGTGCTTGTCGGGGGCTGGGCCGTGTGATCTTTGTGTGGCACGGCCGTGTGCTATGGCCATGTGATAACTTCTTGGGCCGTGTGTTTGCACATTTTGGCCCATTTTCTCTAAGTTTTAGTCCATTTTCCGTTCTTTTCTCTTCCCTATGCTCTCCTGAGTATAAGATATGAAAAAGAAAGATTAAGAGCACAAATTCTCACTAAATTGATAATAATTCATCTGAAATATAGGCTAAAAATAAGGTAAAAATATGTATAAATTAGCATTTATTAGTCAGTCACATCTATGTCTCTATCTTCTGGGAGTCATCCGCTCTGATGCCCAAGATAAAACATCTCCCCAATTGGACTTGATAGATGGCATATTAGTCTTTCAATCAGTTTGATCATTTCTAATTAGACTAAGGAAATTTTTAGGTTCGTCTACTAATACAAGCTATCTTTTAGTGTCACAATCCGACCACGTGTGTAATAACTCAAAATTTATGGGCATCGAGAAAGTGTGTTGTCGGGTCTCCGTTTTCATAAAATGGATTTGTAAATATTTATTAAAAATATTTACAAAGTTAGTTGTGTAGTTAATTAGGTTTTGATTAGGTAAATCAGTTTGAATTAGAAATAATTAGGAAAAATGATTAAATTGCAATAGGAGTAAAAGCTTAATTATAGATTAAAGAAAGTTATAAGGACCAAATAGGAAATTATGTCATTTTTAAATGTTGAGGTGGCATAACTAAAAATATGAAAAAAAATTTATTGGTTAAAAATATATTAATATATTACTTAATTATAAAGAAATCTATTATATTATATTATATTATATTATATTATATTATTAATAATAAATAAACCAAATAGTGACAAACGTATTGTATTGAAACCATACATGTGTAATAATATATATATATATATATAGACACTTGTAATGCATTTATATATTTTCTTATTATTTAAGTAAAAAATATTTCATAAATATGTTATTATATTATATTATATTAAACTATTATTATTAGTTAATAAATAAAGAAACAAAAAGGAAGAACAAAGAGCAGAATAGGAAACGAAAAAGGAGAGAAAAAGGGAGAAAAGAAAAAGAAAGGGAAAATTAAGGTTTTAAGGTTCAAATTCAAATTGGTAAGTCTATTTAATTCCTTTACTTATAATTTTTGAGTTTTTATGATCCTAGAACAAAATACTACTAGGTATATGTTGAAAATTTTAAAGTTAGTAGATTTTTAGATATAGTTTATGATGAATTAATTAATGAATTAGGGATTGAATTGATAGAATTTCAATTTGGAATTGGATAAAGGAGTAAATTGTAAAATAAGTTATAAGTTTTGTGTAAGAGGGACTAAATAGAGAGAATTTTGAAATTAGGATTTTATGGAGAAAATTAGAAAGTTAAGTTTAGTTATGAGTAGAAATTGAGTGAAAATAAAGAATGAATGGTGATGAAAATAAAGATAAATTTTAGTTAGGGATTAATTGGAATTTAGGCATTTGATGTGAATTGGTATTGTAGATGATTGTAAATTATTTTAATTTTCGTAGCTAACATCGTGCCAGAGACATTGGCAAAGAAAGGAAAGAAAAAGTTTGACGAAGAGTAACTCAAGAAAAACTACGATTTGTATTACTATAATTCAAATCTATTTGTTATTAATTGTTGTATTATAATATGCATCGTAAGTAAAATTGAGGTAAGTATTGATATTGAATTGAATTGAATTGAATTGAATTATGAATATATGTAAGCATTTGAAATGTATATTGATTGGAAAGTGAAAAATGATTTGAATTGAAAATATGAGAATTTGTGATTAAATTAAAATTGATATGAATATTGAGTGAAATTGAAATGTGATTTAAATTCCCTATTAACTAGTCGAGCTAAGTCAGATATTGTTGGCATGCCATAAGATTGGAAGTGTTCAGGGATACTTCGACCTCGAGTCGATGAGACACTGAGTGTCATACTATTACTTTGGATAATTCGATGAGGTACTGGGTACCAACTTACTTCAGCTTGGCCGAGGAGACATTGAGTGTCAACTATTTGCTTTGAATTATCCAATGAGGCACTGGGTTCCATACTGGTGTGTTTGGTTGGATCCGTGTATCCGTAGAAGTCCGAGTCCTATTAATAGTGATAAATAAATGAATTGACAAATTGAATGATTTTGAATAATTATGAGTATAAAATGGAATGAGATATTGAATTGAGATATGAAAATGAAAAGTATAAAACAGTGGTTGGATTGTATAAATATGGATGCAATGAATGAAATGGACATTGATATAGTGGAATGAAATGTAAATAAAAAGGAAGAAAAGTTATTTAAGATAGCTATTATTGAGAAATTGAAATTTTAAGCATAAATGATTTATTGAAAGAAAGATTGGTTGTAAGGTTGATTATGCATATTTATTATTTACTTTAAGTATTTGAATGATAGTAATACCACTGAGTATGTATATACTCATTGTACGGTTGTTTTTCGTGTGTAGGGTAAGTGAAGTCAAAAGTTCCAGTCCAGCATCCAAAGCCAATCCCGAGCTCAGTAAATTGGTGAAGTATGATTTCTTTTGTAAAATGGCATGTACCTAGGATATAAGTATAGGTCATTTTGGTAGTTGGTTGTAAATTGGGTCATAATATGACTTTGAATGGTTAGTTACAATATATATATATATATATATATATAAGAAGTTAAGTTATGAAATGGCATATTTTACTTATACTTGAAATGGTTTGAATGTGATATAGTTGAATTGATTTGGAAATTATTTGTGAAATGAATATAAATATATTGAATTGGTCATTAGGTTAAAGTTTTTGATATGTTTTAAGTGTATTTGAACCTAATTTGGATTGGTTAAAAGTTTGGTTTTTGGTTTGCTTGTGGTTCAAGAATTGCAGGGTTGGCTAACTTGTTATAAAAGGCTCATTTTGAGTCCACACGACTTGGCACACGGGCGTGTGACCAGACCGTGTGAGACACACGGCTAGCACATGGACGTGTGAACTGGCCGTGTGTCTCCTGTACTTAAGAAAATTGTTTTGAAATTTCACAAAAAAATTCTAGAGTACCGGATTTAGTCCTGATTTAGTTCTAACAGGTATTTTGGGTCTTGAGGGCTTATAAAAGGGACGACATGATTAATTTATAAAAAGTTTGCTATCTACTTGTGAATCTTTCATATTTGATTAGAAATGTCTGGTAATGCTTTGTAACCCTGTTTCAGAGACTGTTTAGGGTTAAGAGGTGTTACAACATGATACTGTTCAGTATTAATTTAAACATTAGATAACCAAAAAGCAACATTTGCTTCCATTTTTCTTGTGTGCAAAAACCATGTAAGAAAAATTATACAAATTATATTAATGTACTAAATGACTTTGTTTTATTAACCAATCTGTTCAAAAAAATTACAAGTGCACTTATACAAAAATACTACATTTAGGGCACAAGATCTAACAGTATCCTAGTTGCCCTTGTGAAGTAGATGAGTCATGTTTTGCATTCTTGTGCTCTTTCATATGTTACCAAGAGGCCACTCTAGCTACTAAAGTCTTGGTAAAACAAATCCCTAAGGTATGTCCTTAGATGCATATTTTGACTACATACTATTCGGTCAAACATTACTGTCTCCCTTAATGTGTTTTGTCTCATGTGGCTTCTTTTAGGTTTAGCTATACCCACATTGTTATAATGTCATAGCTTTTCCATACCTTATATTTGATCCTCTATAGTGAAGTTAGCAATGTAACCCTACTTGACACTTATTCACATTATGGACCCACCATTTAAGACAAAAGCACAATCCGATGTCGATTTCCTTGAATCCTAATACGTTTGAAAGTTAAATTTGGTTAATCTGATAGGTGTAAAATCTCTTCCGGAATACACAAGGATATAATCCCTCACTATCCGTAAATACTTGAATATATGCTTAAGTGCTTGTCAATGTCTTAGTCCTTGATTCGCATGATATCGACTTACCAACCCTACTGTAAAATAGATATCTGGACGTGTGCATAACATAGCATACATGAGACTTCCTACTACTGAAGTATAAGGAACCTTTCTCATGTTTTCTTTTTCTTCCGTTATCTTAGGACAATCCTCTAAAGAGAGATGAAATCTGAATACGGAGGGTTAATTTCGTTTCTTCGAATCAATCTAATAAACCATAATATATATACATATTTTTATCCCATGCTTAGCATATTTTTGGATGAATTATCTATTAATTTGATGAATTTGATGCTCCTAATCCTTTAATTTCATGTTTTATGCTTAAGTGAGCATAAGGAAGAGAAAAGAGCAGGAAACGGGCCAAAAAGGGATTAAAATAGGCCTAAATCAGCATTCAACACGGCCTAAGGCATTTTCACACGGGTAAACCATACACCCGTGTTGACTTCTTAGTGTTGAACACGGCCTGAGCAACTTCACACGGGCGTGTCCCTGTCAAGCCCTGTTTCAATTTCACGCGGAAAAAGCTAATTTTTAGGTATTCTGGGCATTCCAAAGTCTAAAAAAACACCCTAAGGGAGGATTAAAAGAGGACACATAGTAGAAAGCAAGGAATTACTCGAAGAACACCGATTGATTCATCTCGAAAGCAAGGATCTCCATCAAGGCTGAAGATTTCCCTTCAATTTCCTTCAAGGGTTTTTGGGTTTTCTTTATGTTTTGTTGTTTTCCCAATTTCGAGATGTTTTCTTTCATAATTATGAACTAAATCCTCTAAATACCTGAGGGGGATGAAGCCTAAGATGGATCTTGTTATTCTTTTCTGAATTATATGATAAATACTTGATTTGTTCTTAATTGTGTTATTAATTCTTGTGTTAATATTTCAGGATATTAATTCAGGTTGAATGTGCTTATTCAGTGGAGCGAAAATCCCTGTCTAAGAGTAGATCCAACACAATTACGCGGAGTTGATTGCAATCCTAGACATAGGACGATAAAAATCAGTCAGATTAGAGTCAAATCTAATAGGGAAATCCATAGATCGAGTTAATGCAACACTAGGGGTTTTAATTAGAAAGAAATTTCAATTAATCAACCTAGGGTTAGTTTTTTTTAGTCTTGAAAGAGATATTAACATAAATTAGGGATTTCTACGGATCAAGTCAAATGAATAAATTGTTTAGTTCAGAGTCAAAGAACAAGTGAAGTCTAGGTGGATTCTTCCTTGGGTATTGTCTTAATCAATCGGTTTTCCAAAAGTATTTTCCCCAATTCGTTCTTTGTTGCGTTCTTAATAAATTAATTAGTTTAGTTTAATTAGTTTAAAACAAATCCCCTTTATTTTCAGGCTAGATAAGAAAAAAAAAGTTAATACTAGTACTTTTACTCCTTGTGGTTCGATATCCCGGTCTTGCCATAAGCTATACTACTGTTCGATAGGTGCGCTTGACTTTATCGTGATAATAGTTTAGTTCTACAGGTTTGACCATCATAAATATCACTCATCAAGTTTTTGGCATCATTTTGGGGAACTAAAATATTAGGAACACTTGATTTTTATTACTTTAGCCATTTTTATTTTTATTGCAATTTACTTTTTATTTTTATTTTAGTTTTATTTACTAAATTCTTTCTTTTATTTGTCTCTGATAGGTGTCTCTAGTTTATGACCAGAAGGAACTCCTCAGGACCTTTGCTTTTTGATAATGAGATAGAAGCACCAGTTCGTAAAAACTGTAGAGAAATAAGGCAGAGTCTAAGTACAGAGAGGAAGAGCAAGAGGACGTGACCAACACTACTGAAGAGGTAGAGGCGAATCAGAATAATTCGTTACCCCCTGTGCTACTTGCGAATCTTGTGAATTAGAATCCTGCTCCTCAGACTATGCATGATTATGCTAAGCCTAATTTAGCTGGTACTGAATCTAGTATTGTTAGGCCTGCTATTGCTGCAAATAATTTTAAACTGAAACCTAACACTATACAGATGATTCAACAGTTTGTTCAGTTTGATGGTTTGCAGGACGAGGATCCTAACACACATTTAGCAAAATTTTTTGGAATTTTATGACACCTTTAAGATTAATGGTATTTCTGATGATGCCATTTGCCTTCGGTTATTTCCCTTTTCTCTGAGGAATAAGGCTAAACAGTGGTTGAACTCTTTACCATGAGGGTCTATCACTACTTGGGAACAGATGACCGAAAAATTTCTTTCGAAATATTTTCCATCGGCTAAAACAAAAAAGTTGAGGAATGACATCTCTTCTTTTGTGCAGATGGATCTAGAAACACTTTATGACGCATGGGAGAGATACAAGGATTTATTGAGAAGGTGACCTCACCAAGGGTTACCTTTGTGGCTACAGGTTTAGACTTTTCACAATGGTTTGAACCCCTCAACAAGGAAAATGATAGATGCAACTACAGGTGGAACAATCAATAACTAGTCACCTGAGGAGGTTTATGAGTTTATAGGGGAAATGTCATTGAATAACTATCAGTGGCAAGTCATGAGGACAAAGCTGACAAAAGCTACCGATATTTTTAATGTTGACGCGGTCACAATGCTATCAAATTAGGTAGATTTTTTGAATAAAGAGATTTATGGTTTAGTTGGTTCTATGCAGGTACACCCAGTGATGAGGTGTGATTCAATTAGAGGAGGGATGCACAATACAGACATTACATCTCACAACCCTAGCACTGAGGAGGAACAAGTTAACTATATGGGTAACAACTCTAAACCTCAGAATAATCCGTATAGTAACACTTATAATATAGGTTGGAGGAACCATCCCAATTTCTCGTAAGGTGGTCAAGGAAATCAAAGCCCACCACCCCTTCCAAGCTTCCAACACCCACTTTTTCAATAGGAAAAGAAGCCAAACCTTGAAGAGATGCTCACAAAATTTATCTCGGTGTCAAAAACTCATCTTCAGAATACCGAAACAGTGCTTAAAAACCAACAAGCATCGATTCAAGGTCTCGAAACCCAAATAGGTCAGCTTGCTAAGTTGATCTTTGAAAGACCATAAGGTCGCTTGCCAAGCAATACATAAACTAACCCAAGGGAGCAACTCCATGCTATCACTGTGCGCAATGAAGAAGGGTTAGCTGAACTTAAATCTGAAATGAGGCAAGAAGCTGTGGTAAGTAATGGTAAGGTTGAGGTGAGTCATGGTACATAAAAGACGGTATGTAAAGAGTATAAGCATCGTGTTCCATACCCAATGGCGACAAGGAAAGACCACACAGATGAACAATTTGGTAAATTCCTCAAACTCTGAAAGAAATTACATATTAACTTACCATTTATTGAAGCTCTTTCGCAGATGCAAAATGCCGTAAAATTCCTAAAAGAGCTTCTAGCAAACAAACGAAAGTTAGATGAGTCGTTGCATGTGGAGCTGAACGTAGTTTGCTCGGACATTTTGCAAAACAAACTACCCAACAAATTAAAAGATCCAGGGGGTTTTAGGATTCTTTCTTTAATTGGTAGTTTAGATGTTAAAAATGCTTTGGCTAATTTACGGGCAAGTATTAATGTAATGCCTTACAAAATGTTTAAAAAGCTAGGTCTTGGGAAACCCAAACAAACTAGGATGAGCATTCAATTGGCAGACAAAACCATTAGATTTCCTAGGGGTATAATTGAAGATGTGCTTGTAAAAATTGATAAATTTATATTCCCAATAGATTTTGTTGTTCTCGACATGGATGAGGATAGCGATGTGCCTCTAATTTTAGGGCGACCCTTTTTAGCAACTGCTCAGACTATCATTGATTTTGTCACAGGAGAACTCACACTTCATGTAGGCGATGACACGATTACTCTTCAAGCTCGTGATTCTATTAGGATATTTAATGATAAAGATGATATTCCGAGTTTTTTTAATAAGAGTAACCTCACTGTTAAACCTACTTAGCACAACACTCCTCGTAAAAGCACAAACGAGCCACGTTTAAGTTCATGCAATAACAAGAGAGAAATCCATGAAGAGCGAATGCTACAGATTGAGGAACTAGACGAATGGCGGAACTACAGCAAAGAGGAACCTAGGATAAACCACGTAGAACTAAAGCAAAGCCATGACAAGCATAAGACTAATCAACTTAAGGTTGGGGACAAAGCACTGTTGGACAAAGGAGATCCTTGAATTGTCACGACAAAATCCAACATACAAAGAGTAACTCCATTCACGATACTAAAGGTTCTCTCATACGATACAGTTGAGGTAACTCATCCAAACCACGGAACTTTCAAGGTAAATGGTCATCAACTTAAACTTTATAATGGTGAGGATTTTAAGAATGATAGAGAAGAGCTTAGGCTCCATGAACCCTCGCAAAGGTGCATGCAAAGTAAGTCAAGCTTAGACTCTAAATAAGCACTTCTTGGGAGGCAACCCAAGCACTAACATATTAAATTTCTTAATTTCAATTTATAACATTTAATAATCATTAATTGAGTTAATAAAACGTAGGTTTCACTAACCCACACGGCCTCACCCATGGGCGTGCCCCTGGCCGTGTGCCTACCATGAGATAAAGACATAGGCGTGTTTTGGCTGTGTAAAAACCCCACGGGATGAAACTAAACCCCACGGCCATGCGATCTAGCCATGGACGAACCTGTTTATCCACCACGGCCGTGAGACATGGGCGTGGGAACTACACGGACAGAGCCCACGCCGTGCGATATGGTCGTGGACGAACCTGATTAAATCACACGAGTGTATAGCCATTACACATGTTTGGGCGAAGCGTGCATTGCCAAACATAGCCATACGATGCGGCCGTGGAAGATGCCACGAGTAGTACACATGGGCGTTGCCAAAAATATGCTAAAACAGGACCTTGAATTTTCAAACAAATTGATACACGAGATGCAATATCTCCCCCACGGGCGTGCTTTTGGACCGTGCACAAACCTGACAAAAGCATACGGGCATACAAACAAATCACACACCTGTGGACATATGTCGTGGTCGATACTGATGAAAGAACACGGGCGTGCGACATGCCTGTGCCCATAACCCATGGACCACATTAAGGAAATAACACGGGCATACGACATGTCCATGTCAATATACTATGGTCGACACTGATTAAGTAACACGGGTATGTGACCTAATACACGGGTGTGGGAGAAACGAATGAAGCAGTACATGACCGTGTGACACGACCGTGTGTACCAACATACCCAGGGAACACGGGCGTGAGCTGAGGAACGTTCATGACCTAAACCCACCTGCATGATAAGCACGGGTTGATTTCAGGCCACACGGACGTCGGCCATGGCCACGTGGCCCAACCCCTATTTAAACCCCCCATATCACTGCTCATTGTCCCTTTCCCCTTACCCTCAAAACCCTAGCCACCTTCTTTTTCCCTTCTTCCCTCCCTATTCTGGCCAAATCACCTCATTTTTCCCCCAAACTCCCTATCACACAGCTTACCTTTTCTAACAAATCTAAGACAAACAACCCCCTTCATCATCTTCCAATTCCCCATCCCTCCCTTTCCAAACAACCCCTTCCCACTACTCCGGCCACCACCCTCTTCCTCATGCCACCGCCTGCCCCATCCTGTTACAACCCAACACTCTTCCCTCCAGCCACCACCTTCCGCACCAACGGTTCTATTTCTTTTTGCTCTTAATATATTTCATTATTTAGTTGATTATCATCCTATTTTATTCATCCTTATGATTAACTATTTGTCATATACTTATTATTTTCTACTTACTATGGATTTCTTTCACATTATTTTGCATTTATCGTTTTCCATTACTATTAGCTACTTCATGCTTACTGAGTTGAGTATTAGTCATGCTATCGTCATGTAATTTGCTGTCAAATTCTTGCCATTCACTAATTCATGTTATTAAGTTTCTTTGCTCACTAATTCATCAACTTTTGGTTGAATCTTGTTAGTCTTATTGGTTTCCAAGATAATTCGCTCATTTAAGTCCATTTCTTGAAGTTAACTTTTTATGTGCTTATTGACCCATTTCCATCTTAATTGTTCATTAGAATTTTTAATTGCTTTCTTGTAGTTACATAATGACCCCTCCACGTGGCAAATCTAAAGTAGCAGTCCCTACTTCAAAAAAGCAGAAGGGACCTAGTGCTACATCATCGAGTGCTACCACCGAAATATAACACTCATTTTTACAGTTCCCCTCAGGACCCTAGGAGGAGCTCTTTTAGATACTTTGAGTGAGACCCCTCAGAGTGGGACGATGTATCCACTGGGTCGCCTTAGAGCATGTCCAACTCGTCGACGCAGTTCGAGCCTTCCTCACTACTGACCATGGGGATGCTTCTTCGATATTGTCGAGCTAACGTACCTAGAGCTCACCTTGGAGCTTTGTTCGACATTTAATCTCCAAACGGATATGTCATAGTTCAACGATCCCGGCACAGTGCAGTTTCATCTTGGCGGTCTTGTATGCCAACTAAGTGTCCTAGAGTTTAGAGTTGCTTTGGGAATTTATACCAAGGAATTCATCGAAGACAACGATTTCTCTGAGCCCCATCGCTACATTTACTATTCTCCTTCCTCCGGCTAGATGGCCTTGTTCCCTGCTTCAGCCACCTACGAACCCAGTCGTTCCAAGGCGTCGGCCCTTTCCCCATCACTACGATATCTACACGCTACCCTCGCAATACTTTGACGGGTAGACGAGAGAGTACCAGCGTCGTCAACACTCACAACGCTTATTTTTTATAGAGCATGGCGCACGGCCATGTCTTCGACTTAGCCTACTTTATTGCTCTTGCCATTCGTAACCAAACGAAGCGACATAAAAAGGGAGCAATTTGCATGGTTCCTCATATGACGCGCCTAGCGAGACACTTCGGCCTCCTCAGCACAGTGGCGCAGTCCTCATCGTTCACCCTCATGGGCCAGATGTCCCTATAGAGCATCTCGAGCATGCTTAATATGAGGATGATTGAGTGTCGTCGTGGGTTCGATCCTCCTCAATACTGTCTATCTCAGTCCACTGATCAAGATGACCTGGAGGACATTCCTGATGATGTCCCCACCTCCGGAGGCTCCACCTTCTCAGGTATTACCAAGCCATAGACCAGTTCATGCGGTTGCTTCATTCACTGACATCTCTGAGCGCGTCACTCGATTTGAGCAGCAGTGCTTCCAGTAATTTGATCACATTGACGCTACCCTACAGTAGATTTGTCAGCACGTCCATATCACATCTCTGCCGCCACCATCTTACGACCCCTCTGGCGATAAGGATTTTTGAGTCCATTTATTTTTCTTTTTCTTTTTATTTTTAATTTTATGTTTCTTTATCTTTATCTTTATTTCTATTTTTATGTTCTACAAAGCTATCTTCGTTTATCTTGAATTTTTTTTATGGTTGTTTCTTAATGAGTAACCATACTAATCCTATTAATACACCTCCCTAAAATATTACTGATGACTCCGCAGTTTCAAAAGGTTCAAGGTGCGTGACGCCATGATAATCCATTGAGGAAAGATACTCCATGACTACCATGTCCTACTCAAACACGACACTGAAAACCATGAATATCTTCATTTAGCATCGTGATTGTGGAACCCCATCCTCTACCACTACCAAAGTATCCTCTCCCATCTTCACCTCTGCCTAGTTCATCATACACTTCATTAGTTTTTTCTCCAAATCAGCTTTCACTATTCCAAGGATTCATCTAAAATTCAGAAAAATTCACTTCTCTCCCTCTCTTATGATTTATGCTTATATTCTTGCTTATCTTCATACATTGAGGAGAATGTACATCTTAAGTGTGGGGGGTTATTAATTTCATTACCAGAAACTCCTTGAATCTTGTCTTGTTCTCAAGTCACTTTCTCATATTACTGTTAGAATGAAATTCTAATTGATTTATGATTTTTATTGATATGTTCTGGATTAAGACATAGGTATTTATGCTTTGATTGTTCGAACTTTAAGACATCAGAGAATCAAGCATGATAAGTTGAATTTTTGAGAATTAAGAATTTTTCTAGGTTGTTTCCCCAAATTTAGGTATTATCCTGAAGTTTGAAATTCACAGGATTGACATTAAAAGCCATAATTTTTGTGAGATTTTGAGCCTTTAAAGCATATATTCTTTCTTACTCACTTTTATTGTTGCTATGAGTGTGTCAATATTGATCTGTTATTCTAGAACTTGCTTCGATTATACGTATCAAGACCACACCATTGATTTGATATACCGAGATGATAAAGGCATTTAGGTTTAACCCACTCACTCCATAAAAGCCTACCTTCATAATTAACCTTTAGTGAACCCCCTTGAGCCTAACAAACCATCCATTGATTTACCCTCAATATTAACTTATAACCCTTTATTGTTAAAATCCCCTTAATTGATTTGATCCTTATTTTGTCGAGATTTGAATTGAATAATTATCTAGCTATATTCTCCTCTTTAGTTAGGTGAAGTTAAATGAATTTGTTCTTAAAAAAATTAGTTGTTAATTTGTCGTTTAGCATATTATTATGAAATCATGTAATGCTTGAACTTAAACGATGTTATTCATGAAGAAAAGTTCAATTCTAGGACCATTTATGTAATTTCTCAGTTTCAGTTATTTTTCTAGTTAGGTAATTTTTTAGCTCAATCTTGATTCTAACCTTCTCTTTTAGCTTGTGTCCACACTCTTAACCAATGCCCCATTACAACCCTCTAAAGATCTTTTTGATCGATGTATCATCTCAATCTATAGTGGGGGAGATTTGATTTTTATTCAAGTCTATGGCAATAACTTTTCATGTTGACTAATGAGTGCTTAGTTTCTGAACCCTAAATACTTTGAGTGAATAAAGTGAATATTTAGTGAGGATATCAACTCTTGTTAGTTTTAAATCAAAGCTAATTACTTAGATGATGGGAGAAACCTATGTTTCCATGATAAAATTCTCAACTTGGATTGTTTGAGACTTTGATGTTCTTTTAGCTGAATTCTCAATGTATGAATTACTTGTGGATTATTTCAAAACATTATTGATAGAAATTATAAGTTGAGAAGAACGAATTTTAATTGTGAGTTGAGGCTTTTGCTTGAGGACAAGCAAAAGCTTAAGTGTGGGGTATTTGGTAAACCATAATATATACATATTTTTATCCCATGCTTAGCATATTTTTGGATGAATTATCTATTAATTTGACGAATTTGATGCTCCTAATCCTTTAATTTCATGTTTTATGCTTAGGTGAGCATAACGAAGAGAAAAGAGCAGGAAACGGGCCAAAAACGAACAAAATAGGCCGAAATCAACATTCAACACGGCCTAAGGCATTTTCACACGGGTAAACCACAAGCCCGTGTTGACTTCTCAGTGTTGAACATGGCCTGAGCAACCTCACACGGGCGTGTCCCTATCGAGCCCTGTTTCAATTTCATGCGAAAAAAAGCTAATTTTTGGGTATTCTGGGCATTCCAAAGTCTATAAAACACACTAAGGGAGGATTAAAAGAGGACACGTAGTAGAAAACAAGGAATTACTCGAAGAACACCGATTGATTCATCTCAAAAGCAAGGATCTCCATCAAGGCTGAAGATCTCCCTTCAATTTCCTTTAGGGGTTTTTAGATTTTCTTTATGTTTTGTTGTTTTCCCAATTTCGAGATGTTTTCTTTTATAATTATGAACTAAATCCCCTAAATACCTGACGAGGATGAAACCTATGACGGATCTTTTTATTCTTTTTTGAATTATATGATAAATACTTGATTTCTTCTTAATTGTGTTATTAATTCTTCTCTTAATATTTCAGGATATTAATTCAGGTTGAATGAGCTTATTCAGTAGAGCAAAAGTCCCTGTCTAAGAGTAGATCCAACACAATTACACGGAGTTGATTGCAATCCTAGACATAGGACGACGAAAATTTGTCGGATTAGAGTCAAATCTAATAGGGAAATTCATAGATCGAGTTAATGCAACATTAGGGGTTTTAATTAGAAAGAAATTTCAATTAATCAACCTCGGGTTAGTTGTTTTTAGTCTTGAAAGAGATATTAACATAAATTAATCAACCTTTGGTGTCGTGACACAGCCAAGGGATGTCGCGATACACACTTAAAGCTACGCTAAACCTAAGTATACTGCCTTCGATGTCGAGACACAAGCACTAAGGTGTCATGACATCGGCCTTGTACAGGAAACACTTATGAACCAGGGGTGTTTTAGTTTACACAATGAAGAGTTAACACGAGAACATCAACTGACCTAGGGTTGAGGATGACAACAACCCTAAATCTATAAATAGGCTCTTAATACACTTGTTGAGGACAACTTTTCATACTTTAAGTTTTCTTTGTAATTTTAGTTTTAATTTTTTCTTTCCTTTAAGCTTTAAGTTTATTTTTCTTTGTGTTCTTCGGAGAACGTGGTTTGTAAACGCGATCAAACGCTAGTAGATTTTCTACACTTTACCTATCAAATATAAACAAGATTCTCTAAACTCTACTCTAGATTTGTTATTTATGTTTATCCTTATCATCAAGTTTTTTGTGTTCATGAGATCTATGAGGAACTATTCCTCTTATGGGGGATTAGTAGGTAGAGCTGTGACTAATTGATTACTATGTAACGTTTTTTAGCGGATCAACTGTTTGGGAGAGGAAGAACTTAAACCCTGGGTTTGGCAACCCTAGGAAGACATTTAGGTGGAAATTGAGCCAAAATTAGTATGGCCTATCCGTGAATACCATAGCCCCAAACTAGTCTGAACTGTAAGGTCGAGAGATAAGTAGTTCTTGCCGGCTCATTACTTTAGTGGAAGATCGAAACATCTTACTACGTTAATGACTAGTTGATTGAGTAGAAACCCAAAATAGAAATTAGTTGTGATCGTCGAAGTGAGCTAATCACGCTTGCTTAGAATTGATTAAGTTTATAAATTAGTTTTTCGAATTCTTTTTAATTTAGGTTTTTGTTATTTTTATTTCTTTATTTCTAAAAACCCAAAAATCTTTATTTTCTGTTTTATTGTAATACATTTTTTTAAAGTACTAATTAGATCTATTTTCATTTAGGTTAGAATTAATCTAGTAACTCGCCAAGAAGCATGAAGCTCTCAAGAAGCATTATAGAAGACACTTTACACGCAATGCATGGAGATTCGATAGAAACAAATAAGAGATTGGAACAAACGTTGAAAATAGAATATGGATGTCCCGTCTTCAATTAAACAAAAAAGGAAAGCTAACAGCTCGACAGGATATTTGTGCGAGTAGCCATCCGAAGTTGGATTGGATGATACATTGGATGCAAGAGGCAGACCCAGTTTTCCAAGAATACACATCTAGAGCATGAAGAAGAGGGGCAAGAAAGTGATGAGCTGGAAGAAAGCGAGGATGAGGAAAGAGAATGAGATGAAGAGACGAATTTTGAGGACGATGAGGACTATTAAACTTTTTAATTTTTAACGTTTATTTTTAGAGATTGTATTAAATTTTGGAGAATTTTTATTTTAAGAGAAGGACTAATATTATATTTTTTATATCTCTGTTTTCTTTTCTATTTCAAGTTTTCTATGTAAAAACCCCACAAGAAAGAAACACGACATTTTCGAGCTTACAACGAACAAAGAAGGAAGCACCCACTAGTATACAACAACATTATCACGATCAATCGGGAAACTTATTTCCTTATCCTTTCAAGGCTGCACATTAGGAACAATGTGATATCTAAAGTGTGGGGATAACATAGGAAATTTATTTTTATTTTTATGCTTTTCTTTTATTTTTTATGTCAAATGTGTGCTTTAGCTTGTAGAAATACAAGTGATTGGTTAGAAGCATGTATATAGGTTGATTATATTTATTATAAATTGGGTATATTACACATGCACAAAGGTGTTGTGACATCAGCCTTGTACGGCAAACACATACAAGTTAGAGGCGTTTTGGTCTGCATAATAGAGAGTTAACATGAGAATGTCAACTGACCTAAGGTTGAGGACGATGACAACCCTAACTTTATATATAGGCTCTTAAAACACTTTTTAAGGACAACTTTTCATACTTTATGTTTTCTTTGTAATTTTAATTTTTAGTTTTTCTTTGCTTTAAGCTTTAGGTTTATTTTTATTAGTGTTATTTGGAGAACGTAGTTTGTAAACACGATCAAACGCTAGTGGATTTTTTGCACTTTATCTATAAAATACAAACATGATTCTCTAAACTTTACTCTTGATTTGTTATTTATGTTTATCCTTATCATGATATCCATAAAGAACTAGTCCTCTTATTGGGGATTAGCGAGTCGAGGTATGACTAATTGATTACTTGTAATGTTTTCTTAGTGGATCAACTATTTAGGAGAGGAAGAATTTAAACCCTAGGTTTGACAACCCTAGGAAGTCATTTAGGTGAAAGTTAACAAAAAATTGGTATGGCCTATCCGTGAACACCTTAGCCCTAAACTAGTCTAGGCTATGAGGTCGAGAGATAAGTAGTTCTTACTAGCTCATTAGTTTAGTGGAAGATCGAGACATCATGCTAGGGTAATGACTAGTTGATTAAGTGGAAGCCCTAAATAGGAATTAGTTGTAACCACCAAAGCTAGCTAATAATCCATGCTTAGAATTGATTAAGTTTATAAATTAGTTTTTCGAAGTCTTTTTTATTTAGGTGTTTGTTATCTTTATTTCATTATTTATAAAAACCCAAAAATCTTTATTTTATATTTTATCATAATATAATTTTTTAAAGTACTAAATAGATCTATTTGCATTTAGGTTAAAATTAATCTAGTAACTTGCCTCCTTTAGGTACGATCCTCGGAGTACTCACCCACTCTGTTATAACTATATTAGAACCTGACTCGTATACTTGCGGATACTGTCTTTATATTTATCTTTTAGCTGTAGTATTCATACTCTAGATGTTAGTACATTCAGAGGTGGTCAAGATGTTCTCTTCAAGATAGTAGTTCAAAAATGTTTTCTTGACATCCAATTGCCAGATCTTGTAATCAAGAGTCACTGTAATGGATAGCAATATAGGGATTGACTTGAGCATGACAAGTAGAGAGAATGTTTCTTCATAATTGATACTTTCTTTCTAAGTATAACCTTTTGGTACAAGTCTTGCCTTATAAGTTTCCACTTTTCTATCCACTCTTTTTTCCTCTTGTAGATCTACTTACACCCTATGGGTTTTATCCCTTTCGGTAAGTCTACAAGTTCCCACACTGCGTTGGAATACATAGAATCTATCTAAGCTTTCGTAGCTATTTCCTATAGCTTGGAATCAGCACTCTGCATCTCTTCTTCTTATGTGAGTAGGTCATCATCTTCTTATATGGAAGACTCAATGTTAAAAACACTTTTGCCAGAGCGAAAAGACTCAGGTCTACGAAAGACCCTGGAAACACAAAAGTTTATATACTTTTTCACGCCCTTTTTAACTTAAATTCATGCAAATTCGGATAAATTCTTGTCAAAAAATAATTAAATATTACAAAATAATTAAATTGTGTTAAAAATATGAACATGATAAATTTTAATTAATTTTATAGTTAATTTTGTTTAAATTTGGTTATTTTTGACAGAATTGCACAATCGGTGAAAAATGGCCCGGCGAACACTGCAAGAAGAACAAAACCGAGAAGTAATTTGGAGTATCGAGGCGAATTAATTTCCAGACCAAGACGGTCCAGAAATGTGTATTAATTAATAATTAAATTAATTTTAGTTTATTTCCTATTTAATTTAGGTTAAATAAATTAATTTTAATTAATTATGGAGAAAGGGCCTAGTGAACCGCACTAGTTGAACCAAATGGAGTGAGCCGAACCAGCCACTAATTGGGCTGACCAGAACCTTCCATAGGCTGACCCAAATCAGAAATTTAGCTGATTAAATATTCTTGCAAAAAGGCCCTTGAGAAATCTCCAATTTGCATTCAAACCCCACCTTTATTTAAGTTTTTGTAGATTTGCCCCTTGCCTAAAATAGCAAAGTTGAAAGCTTCAACCTTGCCATGTGTGTGGCCGGCCATAGGGGGGCTCTTTGGCTGATGGGATTTGCTATTTTTAGCAGCCACAATAAAAGCCACCCCTTGCTGATCATTTTACTCATCCCTCATTCACTCAACATTCTCTCATTCTCTCGTCCTCTCCACTCTCATTTCTCTCCATTTTCCATCCTATTTTTCTATAGTCTTGTGCCGATTTCTCCTCTTGGAAAAGAGGTATTTTCCCAGCCATTTTGGGCAACAAGCAAGTGTTCGTAGAAGCCTTGACCGGCGAGGGCAACGGAGAAGAAGAACGGAGTAATCAGTCAAGCCACGGAGAAACACTGGATTTGCCTTCTTGTTCCTTATCTTTTTAATTTCTGTTGTTTTTATGATGAACATATCTATGAAAATTATTGTTGTTGAAATGGTTATTTTAATCAATTTAGCTTGAATTTAATTCGTGTTGGGTTGATTATATTTTGCCTACTCGAATTATTAAAATAGTATTTATGCTGTTATAGGCCTCAGTAAAATGCTTGATTAAGTAAAATCATGCTTAGGTTATCTGGCATTAAAATTGTTTAGATAACTAAAGAATTAATCATTTAAACAGATTGAAATTGCAATTAATGGACTCAGTACTTAATCAGTGCATGTTTAAGTCTTCTAAGGTAGCTAAAAATTAAATTAGCATTGTATTTGGCAATACATATGCTTTGCATAACTTGCAAGATTGTTGTGATTAAATTGTTTCAAGGTATGGCTACTTTGTTACTTCACATAATCTTTTATATGTTTATTAAATTGAGTTAATCATTTGAATTGACATGGGAACATGCAAGAGATTAGTTTAATTTAATAAGTATGTATGTGCAATAGTATGTTTACCTTTATAAATCTGTTTAATCGGTTGAATTGGCATAGGGATATGTTCCAAGAGATGAATGGATTTTTACTGAGTAAGTATGTTCATAAGTTAGCAAATTACTAGGTTGCCGTGCATTTATTCATAACAGCATAAGCATGAATTTAATAATTCTAAGTTAAAAAGATATAATTAATCCAACACAATTATATCATCTTGATTAAATCTTATTTGAAATCATGCACTAGAACTCTTTTATTTTATTTAAATTGCTTACTTAGTTTTAAAATCTTAGTTTATAAATCACTCTTTTCAAACCAAAATTATTTTTTTACCTCACCAAATTGTTTTAATTAATTTCATAAATATTACTTTTTACAGTCCCTGTGGGTACGATAACTCGACATTTACTTGTCACTTTATTACTTGTTACGATTGTGTACACTTGCACATTTCCACCGTTCCAAACCATCCCACTATGACGACGTACCCTATGTTGCTGATCTTTTGCAGGTCTTCTATTAGGAGTTGGTTCTGGAACCACTTCAATAGGGTTTTGTATTTTTCTCAAAAGTTCCTTGATCGCCTCCAGATATACCAACGTCCAGAGTAAGAATCCTACACAATAGCCATGTCCACAAGTATACGGGTTAGGATATAATATAGTTATAACAAAATAGGTAAGTACTCCGAGGATCGTACCCTAGGGAGGCTAGCACTAAATTAATCCTAACCTAAACACAACTAGTCCTCTTATGGGGGATTAGCGAGTCGAGGTATGACTAATTGATTACTATGTAATGTTTTCTTAGTGGATCAACTATTTAGGAGAGGAAAAATTTAAACCCTAGGTTTGACAACCCTAGGAAGTCATTTAGGTGAAAGTTAACACAAAATTGGTATGGCCTATCCGTGAACACCTTAGCCCTAAACTACTCTAGGCTGTAAGGTCAAGAGGTAAGTAGTTCTTATTGGCTCATTAGTTTAGTGGAAGATCGAGACATCATGCTAGGGTAATGACTAGTTGATTAAGTGGAAATCCTAAATAGGAATTAGTTGTAACCACCAAAGCTAGCTAATAATCCATGCTTAGAATTGATTAAGTTTATAAATTAGTTTTTCGAAGTCTTTTTTATTTAGGTGTTTGTTATCTTTATTTCATTATTTATAAAAACCCAAAAATCTTTATTTTATGTTTTATCATAATATAATTTTTTAAAGTACTAAATAGATCTATTTGCATTTAGGTTAGAATTAATCTAGTAACTTGCCTCCTTTAGGTACGATCCTCGGAGTACTCACCCACTCTGTTATAACTATATTAGAACCTGACTCGTATACTTCCGGACACTGTCTTTATATTTATCTTTTAGCTGTAGTATTCATACTCTAGATGTTAGTACGTTCGGAGGTGGTCAAGATGTTCTTTTCAAGATAGTAGTTCAAAAATGTTTTCTTGACATCCAATTGCCAGATCTTGTAATCAAGAGTCACTGCAATGGATAGCAATATAGGGATTGACTTGAGCATGGCAAGCAGAGAGAATGTTTCTTCATAATTGATACTTTCTTTCTAAGTATAACCTTTTGGTACAAGTCTTGCCTTATAAGTTTCCACTTTTCTATCCACTCTTTTTTCCTCTTATAGATCTACTTACACCCTATGGGTTTTATCCCTTTCGGTAAGTCTACAAGTTCTTACACTGTGTTGGAATACATAGAATCTATCTAAGCTTTCATAACTATTTCCTAGAGCTTGGAATCAGCACTCTGCATCTCTTCTTCTTATGAGTGGGTCATCATCTTCTTATATGGAAGACTCAATGTTAAAAACACTTTTGCCAGAGCGAAAAAACTCAGGTCTACGAAAGACCCTCCCACTGTGACGAAGCACCCTATGTTGTTGATCTTTTGTAGGTCTTCTATTAGGAGTTGGTTCTGGAACCGCTTCAATAGGGTTTTTTATTTTTCTCAAAAGTTCCTTGATCGCCTCCAAATATACCGACGTCCAAAGTAAGAATCCTGCATAATAGCCGTGTCCACAAGTATACGGGTTAGGATATAATATAGTTACAACAAAATAGGTAACTACTCCGAGGATCATACCCTAGGGAGGCTAGCACTAAATTAATCCTAACCTAAACACAACTAGATCTAATTAGTACTTTAAATAAATTATATTACGAATAAACATAAAGAGAGGTTTTGGAGGGCTGTAATAATAAAAAGAATAGCATAAATAAAGAGACTTTGGGAAATTAATATGTAAACTTTATCAGATCTAACTATGGGTGATTAGCTCGCATTAGTGGTTATAACTAATTCCTGTTTTTGGTTCCTATTCAATCAAATAGTGATTAATGTAGTAGGATCTCTTGATTTTCCACTAAACTAATAAGTCAGCAAGAACTACTTATCTCTTGACCTTACAGTCCAGACTGATTTGAGGTTAAGGTGTTCACGGATAGGCCATACCAATTTTGTGTTAATTCCCACCTAAATGACTTCCTATGGTCATTAAGCTTAGGGTTTAATTTCTCTCTCTCCTAAATAGTTGATCAGCTAAGGAAACCCTACATAGAAATTAGTTAATCACACTTTACCTCGTTAATCCCCCATAAAAGGATTTGTTCCTTCTGGATCTCATGAATATAATAAACTTGATGCTAAAGATAAAAATAAATAATAAATTCCAGAGAAAAATTTTAAGAGACTCCTGAATTATATTGAGTGAAGTGCAGAATCCACAAAGAGTTGATTGAGTCTACAAATCAAATCTCTCGACGAACACAAATAGAAAAACTAGAAATAACCTAAAGCACGAGACAATGGAAAAACTAAAAATTGAAATTAAAAAGAAAATTCTCAAGTCTAAAAGTTGCCCATAACAAGTGCAAAATGAGCCTATTTATAGAGTTAGGGTTTTCGTCGTCCTTAACCCTAGGTCAACTGGTGCTCTCATGTTAAATATTTGATTTTGCAGTCCAAAACGCCCCTGACTTGTAAATATCTCTTGTATTGGACTGATGTCGCAACATCGAAGGCAATATGCTTAGGTTCAAGGTTGCTTCAGGGGTATGTCACGACATCCCATGGTTGTGTTGCGACACCGAAGGCAGTCTTGATATTATTGTATTTTGCTCCCTATCTTGCGACATCAAACTTTCTGTGTTGTAACGCAGCAACCAGTATTGAGTTTATATGCACTCTAATGGTTTGCTGCACACTCATTAAGTATATTAACTCACCTCTAAGCCTCATTCGACCCCTAAGGTCAATAACAAACTCATAATACACTTTTTATTACATTTAGCCTAAACTATGAAAACTTAATTAAAACATAATGAAAATGCTCGTATTTAAGCTCTCCAAGTGCGAAAACTAGTTTAGCATGCTACATTGAATTACGACAGATCATTCCTCGAGTACTTCTTTACTCCAAGATTTGAAGTCATTTATGTAAATTTCTTCAAGGAAAGTAGCATTAGTTGACACTATAACAATATGCTCTCCTTGGTTATAAAACAAACCACCCTTTGTTCCTTATGGATATCTTACAAACATGTACAATTCTATCTATGAGTCCAACTTCCCGCATCTTTGTACATTACGTGGGCCAGGCATCCCCAAGTCTTTAAATATTTTAGACTTGGCTTCCTGTCATGCCATAATTCATATGGAGTTTTTGATTTTACCTTAGTTAGCACATCATTCAGAAAATAACAACTCGTTTGTATTTCATATCCCCAAAAAGAGATATGAAACTTCGAATAACTTAACATCAAACGTACTGTGACTAACAACATTCGATTCGTTCTCTTTGCCACACCGTTCTGTTGTGGACTGCCTAGCATAGTTAGCAAGGATAGAATCACATTCTCTATTAGGTACCCTAAGAACTCATTAGATAAATATTCCCCACCTCGATCTGACCGAAGTGCCTTTATGGGTAGACCTAGTTGTTTCTGCACTTTCGTACGAAACTCTTTGAATTTAACAAAGGTTCCACTCTTGCAGTACATTAAGTATACATTCCCTATCTAGAATAGTCATCAAGAAAGGTTACATAATACTTGTAACCATTTTTTGCACTAATGCTCATGGGTCCACGAACATCAATGTGCACAAGTTCTAGAGGTTTTATGGCTATTGTTCCTTTTTGCATTAAAATATCGCTTAATCATCTTACCTTCCTAGCAAGATTCACATTGTGGAAGATTAACTTCTTTAAGTGAACATAAAATGTTATCTTCCACAAGTCTAGCGATTCATTCTCGGTTAATATGACCAAGTTTCAAATGCCAAAGGTAAGCGTCATTGGAGTGAGAATTTTTAAGCCTTTTATTCGATATTTCAGCCTCTAGTAGTGTGTCCATCTTTGGTTTGATAAAATAGAAATTATTTGACATCCATCCGTTACAAATAAGATTATGATTTCTAAACATTACAATTTCATTATTAAAATTCAAGGTCAAGCTGCAACAGAAATTAAGTTTCTTTTGAAAGTTGGTACATAGAAAATGTCTCTTAAAATAATCTTCCTAAAATTATCAAAATGAAGATGTACATTTCTCACTGCTTCAACTACCACACTTGTCCTGTTCTCGGTCCGCAATAATAAGTTCTTATCTCTTAAATATTTTGTCTCCTTAAACCTCTGTAGAGAAACACAAATATAATTAGTGGCTCTCGAATCAATGACCTAGTGCCCTATCGAATCATCCACTAAACAAGGTTCTATAATAAAGAGTTTCATACCTTTTCCTTTGGTGGTTAGTTAATCCTTTCACTCTCTACAATTTGACTTGAAGAGCCATTTCTTGCAGCAGAAGAAGCATTTAGACTTAGATAAGTCTTTTGGCTTACTGGACTTCTTCCTTTCCACTTGTGGTAAATCGCGGTACAAACGTGCAGTAGGAACTACCAGATCAGGTAGTAGTACGTAGCGTGGCTAATGTACATACGGTACAGTGTAATGCAAAAATTTATTATACTTGTAGGTCATAGTAAAACTACCAGATCAGCCAATGATACGCAGCGATGCTAATGTATGTGCTATGCAGTGTAGTGCAAAAAGTCGCAATACAGTCAAATCGTCCACAAACCTCAGGGTATTGGGACTGCGCTCGACCCTTTTGGTATGAAGGGCTACAGTACGTAGTTAAACTGCAAAATCATCAATCTCCCTTCTCTTCAAAATCCCACCAAAAACTTTATATGCAGCTGTGTGTATGCAAATGTATGTATGCAGATATACCAATTCAAAATGCAATTTCAAACAGTCCTTCACAATTAGTCAATCAGTTTCAGAAGTGTGTACACTCATACACCCAGATTCAGTACCTAACACATCACACATTCAATAACAAGTAACACATAAACCGAAGTCAGAACAGGGTCAAATCTACCCTCAGTACGCTTGGTCGAGGGTTGGAACACATAGAATTGTGATTGCACTTGAATTGCCCAAAAATCAGAATTTGGCGAGTTAAGGCCACACGCCTGTGTACTCTGGCCGTATGGAGCAATTCAGGCCATGTGGGCTGTCAAACGCTCGTGTTCAGTGTAGCACATGGCTGTGTGACAGAGGTATATGCCCGTGTAGTGCAGAGACATGGCCGTATGAATAGGCCGTCTAACTCACTGTCTAATTTCACTAAATAGGGTGTAGGCCAGACACGATCGTGTGAAGGTATCACACGCCCGGCCGTGTGTTCTAAAACACACACCCGTGTAGGGTCCTTAAATCCCCAAATCAGCCATACGACCATGTGGCCAGGCCACGTGACTCCAAATCCCTAAATCTCTAATTCCCAAATCCACACACCCGTGTACCTGAGGGACACGATTGTGTAAATTCTGATAAAATCTTCAAATCAGCCACACGACCTTGTGGCACCCAAAATTGCTCGAAAACCCTAATTCTCAAATTCACACAGTCGTGTCCTCGGCACACACCTGTGTGGCCGTCGGGAGTAAAAAAACCACCTTCAAAATAGCCCCAACACCTCTATTTAAACCACCAAGACCTCTCCCAACCTTAACCACATCACAAGTATATCAAAAACTAGAGTTTTCCCCTCTCTTACAATGTCTTAATACCCAAAAATGAAGGGGTTAATGCATAGTCACGAAAAGCTAAAGAAAAAGGTATTTGCAAAATAAAAGAACAATTAAGAAGAAAAGAGTAGACAAGATTCGAATCCCACATCTGTTTTGATGTTGGAGAGATTGACATAGGGACAACAATCCCAAAATCTGCAGGCAAACCGCTTAACAGAAGAAAAATTAGGCGGAACCAAAAAGAAAAAGAAAAAGAGAAGAGAGGGAGAAAGAACGTGAAACTAACAGAGAGTAATCCCCAAAATAGAAATAAAAATAATATCCAGTAATAATAAATTGAAGAACATAATTTAAATAGCTCTAAAAATAAAAATAACACTCACGCGAAGACTCAAACATAGGACCTCTATCACACCCACACTCCACTTATCCACCAAACCAGTAGGCCCATTATAACTCCTCAAATTTTTGTAATTTCAGCTTTTGTGATTTGTTATGCACGACAGTATCTAAATATATTTCTGCAATAATTTGGCACTATTATCTGTCTGCTTTAGTAGTTATGTGCTTTGGGGTGTGTTGGAGAGGTCTCAAGTTTAAGTCAAGACTTGGGCTAAATTTTGGTTTTTATTTGAATAAAGTTTTATCTCTGGTTATTGGACTTATAAGCAACAGTTGGTTGAAATATGATAGAATAGGCCTGCTGGTCTGGTGGTTAAGTGGCCAGGGATTATGCTTGAGGTCCAGTGTTCGAATCATGGGGTGGGCATTATTTTTGTGTCATTTACTCAAGAGAGTTTTAGTTGGATTTGAATTTCGAGAGTGGAGGGGTAGGGGAGTGATTTGTTGAAAGAAACTAGGGTTGGAGGGATCATTTAAGTATCATTGTTCTCTCAAATTCGGTTTCCCTCTTTTCTTCCACAAATCCTCTACCAAAATTTTCTTACTCTCCCTCCATTTTGATACCGTTTGCCTTCCCATTAACCTTTTTTGCTATTGAAATTCTTTGGTTTTCCTCCCATCTCGACTATTTCTCCTTTCATGCTTCCAATCGTTCTACTAATTGCTTTTTAAGAACGTGTGTAGTAAGCCTCCGTTTCTCTAACTTTTATAGTGGTGTTATTAAGTGTTTAATGGAGGCTTTGGTTGCTGTTTAGGAGCCATTCAGGAGGCTAGAATTAACGAGTTGTCGAGTTGATACTAAGTAGAAAGCGTTCTAGTAGCGGTAAGTGACTTTTTCGTTTCGGGATTTGCCTATGGTTAGTAAATTGGGTTAAGTGACTGGAAAATGGACTTACAATTATCAATTTGGCATCGAAAAAAACCAGGCCGTGTGATCGATGATCTAGGCTGTGTGCAGCAACACAGGCTCGGCCAATTTGGACGTATGGGCCACACAGGCATGTGGGTCCAAATAGGTGAACCACACGGGTGTGTTAGATTTTTGGCCAGGCCATGTGATCTATACGGCCAAGGCCAATTTGGGTCGTGTGGGCCACATGGGCGTGTAGGCCCTCACAGGGAGGCCATATGGCATGTGAGCCCATTTTCCTGAATTGAACTGAAAGGTTGTACAGGTCGCCCAAGTCGACTATGACCTATTATAAGGCCGGTGAGGATATCTTAGACCCCTTTTCTATGGTCTGATATTATGATGCATGATTTAAGCATGTGTACTGTACTCTTCTTAATCCTTATATATGACTGTTTATCTGCATTATAGCATACCATCTACATATGTTGCATAGCATTGGAGTGGGATTGTTGATTAAGTGAAAGAAGATTTTGAAAGGCTTTTTAAGCCTGTATCTGGCAACTATGCTACATATATTGTAAACGATAAATTATACATATTTTTACCCCATGCTTAGCCCAATTTCTAGATGAATTAACCCTTGATTTGTATAAATTGATGCTCTTAAACCTTTAATTTCATGTTTTATACTCAAGTAAGCATACGGAAGTGAAAAGAACAAGAAACGGGCCTAAAATAGAGAAAATGGGCCAAAGTATGAAAACAACACAGCCTAGAGGTTCTCTGCACAGACGTGTCAGATGGCCATGCCACCTAAAAGCTCAAACACGGCCCAACCCTACTCACACGGCCGTGCCACATCAAACAGACCCACACACGACCCATTGTCGAAGTTATATGGCCGTGGCACACGGGTGTGTCCCTATCGTGAGGAAGTTCAATTTCACTCGGAAAAGGCTACTTAGGGCTAAGAAAGGCACTCCAAAACTCTATATAAAGACCCTAGAAGGAAACTACAAAGGGGTAGTTTTCTCACCTCAAGAAGGTACCTTATTCCCTCCAACACTGAGAGTAGAAGCAGGGAATTACTCCAAAGGAAGCCGATTGATCCATCTCAGAAGCCAGATTCTCCTTCAAGACTGAAGATCTCCCTTTAATTTCCTAAAAGGGTTTTTGGGTTCTTTATGTTTTGTTATCTTTATTCTTCTAAGATGTTTTCTTTTATAATTATGAACTAAATCCCCCAAATACTTGATGGGAATGAAACCTAAGACGGATCTTGTTATTATTTTATCTTGAGTTATATGATAAATATTTGATTTGTTCTTAATTGTGTGTTCTTAATTCTTTCCTTAATATTCCAGGATATTGATTCAAGTATTGATGTGCTTATTCAGAGGAGCAAAAGTCCCTGTTTAAGAGTAGATCTAGTTTAATTATGCGGAGTTGCATGCAACCCTAGACATAGAGCGACATAAAAGGAGTTCAAGGAGAGTCAAGCTTAAACTCTAAATAAGCGCTTCTTGTGAAGCAACCCGAGCACTAACACCACTAACCATTTTATTTTATTTCATTTTTATGTTATTTTTAGTGCAGGATTTTCAGACCACATGGTCAGACACACGGCCGTGCCTAAGGCTGTGTGAAAACAGGACCAAAATTTTCCCAACACGAGATGCCTTAAATTCCCACGGTCGTGTGAGGTGCCCGTGGGCGAACCTATCCAGCATTACACGGGCGTGGCACCAAATAAACACAGGCGTGTGCGATCGAACATGGCCGTGCCCTTATCCCGTGGTTAACACTGTCAAATTACACACGGGCGTGCGACACGCCCGTGCCCCGAGGCCGTGGTCAAGCCTGTCATTCCAAACACGAGCGAGTGACCATCTACATGGCCGTGAGAGAAGCGAACACCAAAAGACACAACCGTGCTAAAAGGCCGTTTGACTTAACACGCCCGTGCCCAATGACCGTGTGCCCAATCCTCTATCAAGTTTATTTTATTTTTATCCTTATATTTATTTTCCTCACTTTATATTCTTCCTTTTACCTTACACTTCACTTCTTATAGAGTAAGACTTAAATTCCTCATGCAGTCGTGCTTCAAATTACCTAGAATCATGAACATCAAGTAGTTATCTCCTCAATCCAGCTTTCACTACCTTCAAAGAAATTCATCCAAAATTCAGGGAGTTTCATTTCTTTTCCTATCTTATGATATTATGCTTCTATTGCTACTAATGTACCTTTTTACATTGAGGTCTATGTACATCTTAAGTGTGGGGTAGGGGAACTTACTTTCAGTCATTGCATTATCTTTGAAACCCCTGAAAATTCTTAAAACTAACATTATGCATTGTTATCAAAATCTCGGATTCTCACTTTCACTCTTTGCATTATCTTCAATCTACTATTAGGATGAATTCTGATTGATTTATGATTTTTATTGATATGTTGAGAATTAAGACATAGGTACTTATGCTTTGATTATTCAAACTTTAAGACATCAGGGAATCGAGTAGGATAAAGTTGAAATTTTTTAGAATTTAAATTTTTTCTAGGTTACTTTCCCTAATTTTAAGTGTTATCTTGAGGTTTGAAATTCACAGGATTGACATCAAAAGCCATAATTCTGGTGAGATTTTTGAGCCTTTTGAGCATACATTCTTTCGTGCTCACTTTTATTGCTGCTTTGAGTGAGTCAATACTGATTTGTTATTCTAGAACTTGCTTCGATTATACATGTCAAGACCACATCATTGATTTGATATATCGAAATGATAAAGGCACCTAGGATTTAACCCACTTACTCCATAAAAACCTTCCTCCATAAATTAACCCCTAGTGAACCCCATTGAGCCTAACAACCTATTCTTTGACTTACCTCTAGTATTAACCTATAACTCATTTTTTGTTGAATTCCATTCAATTATTTTCCCTATTTTTGTCGAGATTTGAGTTGAAATTATTATCTAGCTTTGTTCTCTTCTTCAGTTTGTAAAGCTTGTAATTATTCAAAGTATTAATTTGATTTGTTCTTAAAAAAATGTATATACAGTTAATTCAGTTATAACTTGTAATAGTTCAATAGTTTTTGCATATTTCTATTTTAAGCCACCAAATTCAAAATGAGGTTATCATAAGGCTCAACTCTAGGAATATGTTCCAGTGATAGAGATTTTTCTAGCTAGTGATTTTTCAATTCAATCTCAATTCTAACCCTCTTTTTTAGCTTGTGACAACACCCCCAACCAAAGCCCCATTACAACCATTGAAAGACCTTTTGATCGATGTGTCATATCAACCTACAGTGGTGGAGATTTGATTTTTCTGCAAGCCTATGGTAATAACTTTTCAGGTTGACTAAAGAGTGCTTAATTCTTCAACCCTAAACACTTTGAGTGAATAGGGCGAATCTTTAGTGAGGATGTCAACTCTTGTTAATTTTGAATTAAAAGGAAATTACTTAAGAGAAAGGGAGGAAACCTATGTTTCTGTGATAAAATTCTTAACTTAGAGTGTTTGAAACTTTAATGTTCTTATGGTTGAATTTTCATTGTATGACTACTTGTGGATTAATTTGAAACGTTATTGATAAGGGTTATGAATTGAGAAGAATAATTCTTAACGGTGAGTTGAAATTTTGCTTGAGGACAACCAAAGGCTTAAGTGTGGGGGTATTTGATAAACGATAAATTATACATATTTTTACCCCATGGTTAGCCCAATTTCTGGATGAATTAACCCTTGATTTGTATAAATTGATGCTCTTAAATCTTTAATTTCATGTTTTATACTCAGGTGAGCATAGGGAAGTGAAAAGATGAGAAACGAGCCAAAAATGGAGAAAATGGGCCAAAGTATGAAAACAACACAGCCTGGAGATTCTCCACACGGCCCTGTCACACGACCGTGCCACCTTAAAGCTTAAACACGGCCCAACCCGACTCACACGGCCGTGCCACATCAAACAGACCCGAACACGGCCCATTGTCAAATTCACGTGGCCATGGCACACGGGCGTGTCCCTGTCGTGAGAAAGTTCAATTTCACTCGGAAAAGGCTACTTAGGGGCTAAGAAAGGCACTCCAAAACTCTATATAAAGGCCCTAGAGGGCAACTACAAAGGGGTAGTTTTCTCACCTCAAGAAGGTGCCTTATTCTTGCCAACACAGAGAGTAGAAGTAGGGAATTATCCATCTTAGAAGACAGATTCTCCTTCACGACTGAAGATCTCCCTTCAATTTCCTACAGGGGTTTTTAGGTTCTTTATGTTTTGTTATCTTTATTCTTCTGAGATGTTTTCTTTTATAATTATGAACTAAATCCCTCAAATACTTGAGGGGGATGAAACCTAAGACAGATTTTGTTATTATTTTATCTTGAGTTATATGATAAATATTTGATTTGTTCTTAATTATATGTTCTTAATTCTTGGCTTAATATTCCAGGATATTGATTCAAGTATTGATGTGCTTATTCAGAGGAGCAAAAGTCCCTGTTTAAGGGTAGATCTAGCATAATTAAGTGGAGTTGCATGCAACCCTAGACATAGGGCGACATAAGTCTACCGGATTAGGGTCAAACCTAATAAGGGGATCCATAGATCGAGTTAATGCAAGACTAGGGGTTTTAACTAGAAAAAGATTTCAGTTAATCAACCTAGGATTAGTTGTTCTTATCCTCGACGGAGGTATTAACATAAATTAGGGATTTCTACGGATCAAGTCAAGTGAATAAATCGTCTAGCTCAAGAGTTGATAACAAGTGAAGTCTAGGTGGATTCTCCCTTGAGTATTGTCCAAATCAATCAGTTTTCCCAAAGAGTTTCTTCCCCAATTCCCTTTTTGTGCAATCTTAGTTTAGTTTAATAAAAATCCCCTCTTAATTATAGGTTAAATAATAGAAAGAAAGTTAGTACTAGTACTTTTGGTTCCTTTGGGTTCGATATCTTGGTCTTGCCACTAAACTATACTACTATTCGATAGGTGCGCTTGCCTTAAGTCATGATAATAGTTAGTTTGGGTACAATCATATTTTATAAATTTTATTACTGCATATCACGCGATATCAAGTTTTTGGCGTCGTTGCCAGGGAACTGAAATATTAAGAACACTCTATTTTTATTACTTTAGCCATTTTTATTTTATTTATTTTCAGCTTATTTTTTCTTTTATTTTTATTTTTTTATTTACCAAAATTTTCTTTTCTTCCAGGTACCTCTAGTTTATGACTAGAAGGAACTCAGAAGGATCACTGCTTTTCGACGAAAATTTAGAAGCTACCATTCATAGAACTCACTGAGAGATAAGAAGAAGCCTGCAATATCTAGAACAGGGACAAGAACAAGAGCCAGAACCTACTGAAAAGATGGAAGCCAATCAGGACGATCTACCACCTCCCGTAATAGCCGCAATACCAGTAAAGCAAAATAATGCTCCACGTACTATGTTTGATTACGCTAAACACAGTTTGGCTAGTACTGAATCTAGTATTGTTAGGCCTACTATTGCAGCAAATAATTTTGAATTGAAACCTAACACTATTCAGATGATTCAGCAATTTGTGCAGTTTGATGGTCTACAGGATGAAGATCCCAATTCGCACTTAGCTAATTTCTTGGAATTTTGCGACACTTTTAAAATAAATAGTGTTTCTGATGATGCCATTCGCCTCCGATTATTCCCTTTTTCCCTAAGGAATAAAGCTAAACAGTGGTTAAATTCTTTACCACGTGGATCAATTACTACATGTGAACAGATGACTGAAAAATTTTTGCTCAAATATTTTCTGCCAGCTAAAATGGCAAAATTAAGGAATGATATCTCTTCTTTTGTGCAGATGGATTTAGAGACGCTTCACGACGCCTGGGAGAGATACAAAGATTTATTGAGAGGGTACCCTCACCATGGGTTACCTCTGTGGCTACAAGTTCAAAACTTTCATAACGGTTTGAATCCTTCAACAAGGTAGATGATTGATGCAGCCGCCGGTGGAACAATCAACAATAAAAGCCTATGAATTTATAGAAGAGATGTCACTGAATAACTATCAGTGGCAAGTCATGAGGACAAAGCCAACAAAAGTAGCAGGAGTTTTTAATATTGATGCCGTTACAATGCTTTCCTCTCAGGTAGAACTCTTGAATAAAAAGATTGATGGTTTTATTGGTTCTACGCAGGTACATCCAGTCATGCAATGTGATTCAAACCTAGGAGGAGTAAGCGAGGCATACGGACATAGCAAAGAAAGTGAACAAATGAATTATACGGGTAATAATTCTCGACCTCAAAACAATCCTTACAGTAATACTTACAATGCAGGTTGGAGGAATCACCCAAATTTTTCATGGGGCAATCAAGGAAATCAAAGACCACCACCACTACCTCCGGGATTTCAACAACCACCGTATCGGTAAGAAAAGAAACCAAACCTTGAAGAGATATTGGAAAAATTCATATTGGTTTCCGAAACTCATTTTCAAAACACTGAAACAGCACTTAAGAACCAACAAGCTTCTATCCAATGGCTCGAAAATCAGATTGGTCAACTCACAAAGATGATCTCTAAGAGACCAGAAGGTGGCTTACCGAGTAACACAGAAACTAACCCAAGACAACAAATTTAGGCCATCACTATACTTAATGTAGAAGGGTTAGACGAACCAAAACTAATGCAAGATCCTCTGGTAAGCAATAATAAGGATAATGTAAGTCATGGTACACAAAAATTAGTAAGTGAAGAGTATAAACCTCGTGTGCCATACCCCAATGCGACAAGGAAAGACCACACTGATGAATAATTTGGTAAATTTCTTAAACTCTTAAAGAAATTACATATTAACTTACTGTTTATTGAAGCTCTTTCGCAGATGCCAAATGCAGTTAAATTTTTAAGGGAGCTTTTAACGAACAAACGGAAGTTGGATGAATTGTCGCATGTGGAATTGAATGCAGTGTGCTCAGCTATTCTACAGAATAAGCTGCCCAACAAAGTGAAAGATCCAAGGAGTTTTACTATTCATTGCTTACTCGGTAGCTTAGATGTTAAAAATGCTTTAGCTGATTTAGGGGCAAGTATAAATGCCATGCCGCTTAAATTGTTTAAACACTAGGTCTAGGGAAACCTAAACAAACTATGATGAGCATTCAATTAGCTGATAAAACAATTAGATTTCCTAAATGTATAATTGAAGATGTGCTTGTCAAGATTGATAAATTTATATTCTCAGTAGATTTTGTTGTGTTATGGATGGAGGAAGATAGTACTGCACCCCTTATTCTAGGGCGACCCTTTTTAGCAACTGCCAAGACCATAATTGACATAGGCACAGGTGAACTTACTCTTCGTGTCAGTGATGATAAAATTACTTTAAAAGCTCGTGACTCAAATAAAAATGCTGATAAAGATGTTGATACGAGTCCTTGTAAAAAGAATAATCTCACCATCCAACCTTCTGTGCAGGATACACTTAACATAAAAGCAACCCATCCATAGGCAACCCATCCATAGACAGTTCCATCCAAGGGAGACGTCCCTAAAAGGCGAGTGCTTCAGATTGAGGAACTAGATGAGTGGTTGAACTATCACGAAAAACCCAAAACATGCCACACCAAGCCAGAGCACCACCAAGACGACACTCAAGTAGAAAAAATTCCGATCAAGGTAGGTGATAAGGTGATCTTAGGAGAAGACGACCCTCGAATACTAAATTCAAAAGAACACACAAGTGACACTCCTTACTTCACGGTAATGAAATTTTTTCCCTATGGTACAGTCGTGATAAACCGCGAGTCCCTCGGCACTTTCCAGGTAAATCAAACCCAACTCAAACTTTATTTTGATAACAAAATTTTAAACAAGGCACAAGAGTTCAAACTCTTCAAACCACCGTGAACAAACGAGCTTAAGGAGAGTCAAGCTTAGACTCTAAATAAGTGCTTCTTGGGAGGCAACCCGAGCACTAACACCACTAACCATTTTATTTTATTTCGTTTTTATGTTATTTTTCGTGCAGAATTTTTAGACCACATGGCCAGACACACGGCCGTGCCTAAGGCCGTATGAAAACAGGACCAAAATTTTCCCAATACGGGATGCTTTAAATCCCCACGGGTGTGTGAGGTGCCCGTGGGCAAACCTATCCAGCATTACACTGCCATGACACCAAATATACACAGGCGTGTGTGATTGAACATGGCTGTGCCCTTACCCCATAGTCGACACTGTCAAATTACACACGGGCGTGCGACACGCCCGTGCCCTGAGGCCGTGGTCAAACTTGTCATTCTTAACATAGGCGAGTGACCATCTACACGGCCGTGGGAGAAGCGAACACCAAAAGACACGATCGTGCTAAAACGCCGTGTGACTTAACACGCCCGTGCCCAATGACTGTGTGCCCAATCCTCTATCAAGTTTATTTTATTTTTATCTTTATTGTTATTTTCCTCATTTTATATTTTTCCTTTTACCTTACACTTCACTTCTTATAGAGTAAGACTTAAATTCCCCATGCAGTCGTGCTTCAAATTACCCAGAATCATGAACATCAAGTAGTTATCTCCTCAATCCAGCTTTCACTACCTTCAAAGAAATTCATCCAAAATTCAGAGAGTTTCATTTCTTTTCCTATCTTATGATATTATGCTTCTATTGCTACTAATGTATCTTTGTATATTGAGGGCAATATACATCTTAAGTGTGGGGGGCAACTTACTTTCAGTCATTGCATTATTTTTGAAACCCCTGAAAATTTTTAAAACTAACATTTTCCATTGTTTTCAAAATTTCGGATTCTCACTTTTAATATTTGCATTATCTTCAATCTACTATTAGGATGAATTCTGATTGATTTATGATTTTTATTGATATGTTGAGAATTAAGACATAGGTACTTATGCTTTGATTATTCAAACTTTAAGACATCAGGGAATCAAGTAGGATAAAGTTGAAATTTTTGAGAATTTAAATTTTTTCTAGGTTACTTTCCCTAATTTTAAGTGTTATCTTGAGATTTAAAATTTGCAGGATTGACATCAAAAGCCATAATTCTGGTGAGATTTTTGAGCCTTTTGAGCATACATTCTTTCGTGCTCACTTTTATTGTTGCTTTGAGTAAGTCAATACTGATTTGTTATTCTAGAACTTGCTTCGATTATACATGTCAAGACCACATCATTGATTTGATATACCGAAATGATAAAGGCACCTAGGATTTAACCTACTTACTCCATAAAAACCTACCTCCATAAATTAACCCCTAGTGAACCCCATTGGGCCTAACAACCCATTCTTTGACTTACCTCTAATATTAACCTATAACCCATTTTTTGTTGAATTCCATTCAATTATTTTCCCCATTTTTGTCGAGATTTGAGTTGAAATTATTATCTAGCTTTGTTCTCTTCTTCAGTTTGTAGAGTTTGTAATTATTCAAAGTATTAATTTGATTTGTTCTTAAAAAAATGTATCTACAGTTAATTCAGTTATAACTTGTAATAGTTCAATAGTTTTTGCATATTTCTATTTTAAGCCACCAAATTCAGAATGAGGTTATCATAAGGCTCAACTCTAGGAATATGTTCCAGTGATAGAGATTTTTCTAGCTAGATGATTTTTCAATTCAATCTCGATTCTAACCCTCTTTTTTAGCTTGTGGCAACACCCCTAACCAAAGCCCCATTACAACCATTGAAAGACCTTTTAATCAATATGTCATATCAACCTACAGTGGTGGAGATTTGATTTTCCTGCAAGCCTATGGTAATAACTTTTCAGGTTGGCTAAAGAGTGCTTCATTCTTCAACCCTAAACACTTTGAGTGAATAGAGCGAAGCTTTAGTGAGGATGTCAACTCTTGTTAATTTTAAATTAAAAGGCAATTACTTAAGAGAAAAGGAGGAAACCTATGTTTCTGTGATAAAATTCTCAACTTAGAGTGTTTGAAACTTTAATGTTCTTATGGTTGAATTTTTATTGTATGACTACTTATAGATTAATTTGAAACGCTATTGATAAGGGTGATGAATTGAGAAGAATAATTCTTAACGGTGAGTTGAAATTTTGCTTAAGGACAAGCAAAGGCTTAAATGTGGGGGTTATTTGATAAACGTTAAATTATACATATTTTTACCCCATGCTTAGCCCAATTTCTAGATGAATTAACCCTTGATTTGTATAAATTGATGCTCTTAAACCTTTAATTTCATGTTTTATACTCAGGTGAGCATAAGGAAGTGAAAGGAGCGAGAAACGGGCCGAAAACGGAGAAAATGGGCCAAAGTATGAAAACAACACGGCCTGGAGGTTCTCCACACGACCCTGTCACACGGCCGTGCCACCTTAAAGCTCAAACAAGGCCCAACCCCGACTCAGACTGCCGTTCCACATCAAACAGACCCAAACATGGCCCATTGTCGAAGTCACACGGCCGTGGCACATGGGCGTGTCCCTATCGTGAGGAAGCTCAATTTCACTCAGAAAAGGCTACTTAGGGGCTAAGAAAGGCACTCCAAAACTCTACATAAAGACCCTAGAGGGCAACTAGAAAGGGGTACTTTTCTCACCTCAAGAAGGTGCCTTATTCCCTCCAGCACAGAGAGTAGAAATAGGGAACACCTCCAAAGGAAGCCGATTGATCCATCTCAGAAGCCAGATTCTCCTTCAAGACTGAAGATCTTCCTTCAATTTCCTACAGGGATTTTTGGGTTTTTTATGTTTTGTTATCTTTATTCTTTGGAGATGTTTTCTTTTATAATTATGAACTAAATCCCCCAAATACTTGAGGGGGATGAAACCTAAGATGGATCTTGTTATTAATTTATCTTGAGTTATATGATAAATATTTGATTTGTTCTTAATTATATGTTCTTAATTCTTGCCTTAATATTCTAGGATATTGATTCAAGTATTGATGTGCTTATTCAGAGGAGTAAAAGTCCCTGTTTAAGAGTAGATCTAGCATAATTAAACGGAGTTGCATGCAACCCTAGACATAGGGCGACATAAATCTGCCGGATTAGGGTCAAACCTAATAAGGGGATCCATAGATCGAGTTAATGCAAGGCTAGGGGTTTTAACTAGAAAGAGATTTCAATTAATCAACCTAAGATTAGTTGTTCTTATCCTCGATGGAGGTATTAACATAAATTAGGGATTTCTACGGATCAAGTCAAGTGAATAAATCGTCTAGCTCAAGAGTTGATAACAAGTGAAGTTTAAGTGGATTCTCCCTTGAGTATTGTCCAAATCAATCAGTTTTCCCAAATAGTTTCTTCCCCAATTCCCTTTTTGTGCAATCTTAGTTTAGTTTAATAAAAATCCCCTCTTGATTATAGGTTAAATAATAGAAAGAAAGTTAGTGCTAGTACTTTTGGTTCCTTTGGGTTCGATATCTCGGTCTTGCCACTAAACTATACTACTGTTCAATAGGTGCGCTTGCCTTAAGTCGTGATAATAGTTAGTTAGGGTACAATCATATCTTATAAATTTTATTACTGCATATCTCACGATATCATATATGTATTATGTTTCGTTTTACGGTACCTTATGGTGTGTAGGGTTGGATGGGTTGATTTTATCCCAAAACTTGGTGTGTAGGGCTGGGTAGGTCAATTTTATCCCCACATGGTGTGTAGGGTTGGTGGGCATGCTTCTGTTTCTGATCTGATATGCATAACTTATCTGTATGGGCTAAGGTCCAATTATATCTGATTCTGATTTGAGTGGGCCAAGGCCTACACCATTTCTGTTAAGGGCTCAGGCCCAAAGTATGACTGTATTTTGATATTTGTTTGTATGCATACTATACTATGGGGATGTACACACTGAGTTTGTGATAAACGCTAATTTATACATATTTTTACCTCATGTTTAGCCTATATTTTGGATGAATTATTATCAATTTAGTGAGAATTGGTGCTCTTAATCGTTCTTTTTCATATCTTATACTCAGAAGAGCCTAGGGAAGATGAAAGAACAGAAAACGAGCCCAAAATGGTGAAAAATGGGCCAAAATGCACGAATCACACGGGCCCAGCCGTGCCACACGGCCGTGCCACACGGGCGTGCCTCACAAAGATCACACGGACAAAGCCCCGACAAGCACGGCCACTGCACACGGGCGTGCTGAATCACACGGCCTCTGTCGAAACCCACACGGGCGTGGCACACGGGCGTGTTCTAGTCATGGGAAAGACGAATTTCACTCAAATTGAGATGCTTAGGGGCTAAGAAAGAGTCCCCAAAACTTCTCTATATAAAGACCCCATGAGGCAACATAGAGGGGGCCTTCTTCCATCTTTTACACACCCTCTATATTCTTTTCCTCTCGTCTTTCTGCCACACCACAGGTAGAAGCAAGGGATTACTCGAAGGGAGAAGCCAATCGATTCATCTCAGAAGCCGAAGTTCTGCATCAACATAGAGGATTCTCCTAAATTCCTTCAGGGGTTTTTGGTTTCTTTTATGATTTGTTATTTTATAACTTCTGAGATGTTTTCTTTTATTATTATGAACTAAACCCCTCAAATACTTGAGGGGGATGAAATCTAAGACAGATCTTGTTATTTATTCTTGATTATTATGAGAATTACTTGAATTGTTCTTAATTATGTGTTTTTAATCCTTGATTTAATAGTCCTAGGTATTGATTCAAGAATTGGATGTGCTTAAAGCAGAGGAGCAAAAGTCCCAGTGATAAGAGTAGATCTACCATAATTAAGCGGAGTTGCAGGCAACCCTAGACATAGGGCGACATAAATCTGCCGGATTAGGGTCAAACCTAATATGGGGAACCATAGATCGAATTAATGCAACCTAGGGAGTTAATTAATAAAGGAACTTTAATTAACAACTTAGGTCTAGTTGCTCTTCACCTCGACGGAGGGTTTAGCATAGATTAGGGATCTCTACGGATCAAGTCAAGTAAATAACTCGTATAATTCAAGAAAATAATAACAAGTGAAGTCTAGGTGGATTCTCCCTTAAGTATTAATCATATCAATTAGCTTTTCCCTAAAAGTTCTTCCCAATTTATTTTTCCTGCTTTTCTTAAGTTAGTTTTAGAGTTAGTTTTCAAGAAACCCTCACTTAATTTTTAGGTTAAATAATAGAAAGAAAGTGAGTAATAGTACTTTCGGTTCCCTTGGGTACGATACTCGATCTTATCACTAGACTATACTACTGTCGACAGGTGCGCTTGCCTTAAAAACGTCGTGATATTAGTCAGTTTAGGTTTGATCAAGTTCTTTATAAATTTTATTACTTCATATCACGCGGATATCAAGTTTTTGGCGCCGTTGCCAGGGAATTTAACTGAAATATTACAAAAGCTCGATTTCTATTTACTTTAGCCATTATTTATTTATTTAATTATTTTTATTTTTATTGTTATATTTTTCCTTTCTTTTAATTATTTTATTTTATTTTATTTTTCTTTTTAGGTTTTTCTAGTTTATGACTAGAAGCAACCCGTCAGGACCACTTCTTTTTGACGAAGATTTGGAAGCTACAGTCCGTAGAAATCGTAGAGAAATTAGACGAAGTTTACATTATCTAGAGCAGGACCTTGAGCAAGAGCCAGAACCTACTGAAGAGATGGCCGCAAATCAAAATATTCACCAACCTCCAGCACTACCTGCTGAACCAGAAGAAGCTTCGCGTACAATGTATGATTATGCTAAACCTAGTGTGATTGGTACTCAAACTAGTATTGTTAGATCTGCTATCACTGCTAATAATTTTGAATTAAAACCTAGTACTGTTCAGATGATTCAGCAACTTGTGCAGTTTGACGGTTTACAGGATGAAGATCCCAACTCACATCTAGCCAATTTTTTGGAACTATGCGACACTTTTAAAATCAATGGCGTTACTGATGACGCCATTCGCCAAAGGCTATTTCCATTTTCCCTAAGAAATAAGGCAAAACAGTGGTTAAACTCTCTACCACGAGGCTCAATTACTACATGGGACCAAATGTTTGAAAAATTTTTGCTTAAATATTTTCCCCCTGCTAAAACTACTAAATTACGAAACGATATTTCTTCTTTTGTGCAGATGGATTTAGAAACACTTTATGATGCCTGGGAAAGGTACAAAGATCTTTTAAGAAGATGCCCTCACCACGGATTACCTTTATGGCTACAGGTTCAAACTTTCCACAATGGGTTAAACCCATCAACTAGGCAGATGATCGATGCAGCCGCAGGCGGAACCATTAATAATAAAACACCTGACGAAGCTTACGAATTTATTGAGGAAATGTCATTGAATAACTATCAATGGCAAGTCATGAGGACAAAGCCGACGAAAGCCGCAGGAGTCTATAATATTGATGCTGTTGCTATGCTCACTAACCAAGTAGAACTTTTAAATAAAAAATTTGATAATTTTGTTGGTTCCACGCAGGCTCAATCAGTGATGCAATGTGATGCAGCCCCAGGAAATATGTTTAATTTAGACCATCTACACAACATGGAAGCTGAACAAGCCAATTATATGGGTAATAATTCTCGACCTCAAAATAATCCTTATAGTAATACTTATAATGCAGGTTGGAGAAATCACCCAAATTTTTCATGGGGAGGACAAGGAAATCAAAGACAATAGCCTCCGGTATTCCAGCAGCCACCGCCTCAACAAGAAAAGAAGCCAAACCTTGAGGACATGTTCACTAAATTCATGGCCGCCTCAGAAACTCGTTTCCAAAACACTGAAACAACATTAAAGAATCAACAGGCCTCTATCCAAGGACTCGAGAACCAAATCGGTCAGCTTGCAAAATTAATCTCAGAAAGACCTCATGGCGGGCTTCCAAGCAACACTGAACCAAATCCCAGAGAACATGTGAAAGCAATCACTCTAAGAGATGGTAAAGTGCTAGCAGAACCAGAAAAGAAGCATGCTCACGAACTACCGAAGGATAAAGTAGAGGAATCTAAGGATGACACCACTCCAACACTCAGGGAGTACAAACCGCGCATCCCATACCCAGCAAGGTTAAAGAAGGACCAAACAGACGCCCAATTCGGTAAGTTTCTTGAACTTTTCAAACAATTACATATTAACTTACCCTTTGTTAAAGCAATTTCACAGATGCCGAAATACGCGAAATTCCTAAAAGAACTCCTCACGAACAAAAGAAAATTGGAAGAATTAGCCACAGTGGAACTCAACGAGGAATGTTTAGCCATTCTCCAAAATAAACTGCCAACAAAGCTAAAGGACCCAGGGAGTTTTACTATCCCTTGTCTAATTGGTAGCTTAATTATTAATAAAGCATTGGCTGATTTAGGTGCAAGTATTAATCTCATGCCCTATAAAATGTTCAAACAACTAGGTCTAGGGGAACCTAAACCCACTAGGATGAGCATCCAATTAGCTGATAGATCTGTTAAGTATCCTAGGGGAATTATTGAAGATGTGCTAGTAAAAGTCGATAAATTTATATTCCCTGTAGATTTTGTTGTGCTTGACATGGATGAGGACATTGACGTACCTTTAATTTTAGGACGCCCATGTTTAGCCACTGCTAGAGCTATCATTGATGTAGGAGATGGTAAATTAGTTCTTAGAGTTGGTGAAGAGGAAGTCATTTTTAAAATCTATGATGCCATGAAATTTTCCAAAGAACAAGATGATTCTTGTTATTTTGTTGATATGGTTGATTGCTTTGTTCAAGATAATTTACAGGAAATCTCTATCACCGACACTCTAAAATTGTGTCTTATTCAGTGAGAGGGTGGAACCTCCTTAGAAGTAGAGAAGGTAAGAAAAGAATTAGACTCCAGCGAAACTATCACTAGACACATAAGCTATGACAATTTAAAGATGCATGATAAGCTAAGACAGAAACCTTCCATTGAGGAACCCCCTAAATTAGAGTTAAAACAATTGCCAGAACACTTAGAATATGCCTTTTTAGGGGAGAACTCAACTTTACCGGTCATTATTACATCAAATTTAAGCTCTAGAGAAAAGGAAGAACTGCTCCAGGTATTAAGAAAACATAGGCAAGCCATAGCCTGGAAAATTTCAGATATCAAGGGAATTAATCCCTCTTTCTGTACTCACAAGATTTTAATGGAAAATGAATATAAACCAGCAGTGCAAGCTCAGAGACGATTAAATCCTAACATGAAAGAAGTCGTAAAGGCTGAGGTAATTAAACTTCTTGATGCAAGTATCATTTATCCTATTTCTGATAGTTCTTGGGTAAGCCCTGTGCAGGTTGTTCCTAAGAAAGGGGGGCTAACCGTGGTATCCAATGACAAAGAAGAACTCGTGCCAACACGAACAGTCACAGGATAGAGAGTATGCATAGATTACCGAAAGCTGAATGACGCCACTCGAAAAGATCATTTTCCATTGCCCTTTATCGATTAAATGTTAGAAAGATTAGCCGGTCACATGTATTATTGCTTCCTAGATGGCCTCTCCGGTTACTTCCAAATTTCGATAGCTCCAGAAGATCAAGAAAAAATGACGTTCACATGCCCATACGGTACGTTTGCATATCGTAGAATGCCTTTTGGTTTATGTAACGCTCCTACTACTTTTCAGCGATGCATGCTAGCTATTTTTAACGAATTTGTGGAAGATATCATGGAGGTATTCATGGACAATTTCTCTGTTTTCGGTAACTCTTTCCAACACTGTCTAAATAATTTGAAACTTGTTTTGATAAGATGTAAAGAAACAAATCTTATGCTAAATTGGGAAAAATGTCATTTCATGGTTTAGGAAGGTATTGTACTAGGACATAAAATCTCTAATAGAGGAATAGAGGTAGACAAAACTAAAGTTGAAACTATTGAGAAACTACCCCTTCCCAGTTCAGTTAAGGCTATAAGAAGTTTTTTAGAACATGCCGGTTTTTATCGTAGATTCATTAAGGACTTTTCTAAAATAGCTAAGCCTTTAACTAAATTGTTAGAAAAAGACATAACTTTTAACTTCGACCAAGAATGTTTAGAGTCCTTTAGCACCCTTAAAGACAAGTTAGTCAGCGCTCCAATTATGATTTCACCTGATTGGAATCTACCTTTTGAACTAATGTGCGATGCAAGTGATTTTGCCGTAGGTGCAGTTTTAGGACAGCGAAGGGACAAGCACTTCCAACCGATCTACTATGCCAGCAGAACATTGACAGCTGCTCAAGCCAACTACACCACCACAGAAAAAGAATTACTAGCTGTTATCTTTACTTTTGATAAATTCAGATCTTATTTAATCTTGTCAAAAGTCATTATTTTTACTGACCATTCAGCTCTTCGTTATCTCTTAGCCAAACCTGATGCAAAACCTCGGTTAATAAGAAGGATTTTACTTTTACAGGAATTCGACTTGGAAATTAAAGACAAGAAAGGAGCCGAAAATTTAGCAGCAGATCACCTCTCGAGACTAGAAAATACACAACCCAGGTACCTCGAAAAGATAAACGATATGTTCCCTGAAGAACAACTCCTAACTTTAGCAGGTACGACACTTCCTTGGTTTGCCGATTTTGCAAATTATTTAGCAGCCAATATAACCCCAAAAGGGCTAACCCATCAGCAAAAGAAGCGATTCTTTGCAAATGTAAAAAACTACTTTTGGGAAGACCCTTTTCTTTTTCGAATTTGTGCAGATCAGGTCATACGAAAATGCGTTGATGACATAGAGGCATATCAAATTTTGGAACATTGCCACTCAGGACCCACAGGAGGACACCACAATGGAACCAGAACCGCCCATAAAGTTCTTGAATTAGGTTTTTACTGGCCTACACTTTTCAGAGATGCCAACAGGTATGTGACTTCTTGTGATAAATGCCAACGAACAGGTAATATCTCCCAACTTAATGAAACGCCTCAAAACTATATACTTTCATGTGAAATATTTGATGTATGGGGTATAGACTTCATGGGACCCTTCCCTAATTCATTTGGAAATAAGTACATACTAGTAGCAGTAGATTACATGTCAAAATGGGTAGAAGCTCAAGCCTTACCTACAAATGATGCTAGAATGGTAGTACGATTTTTGAAGAAGATTTTTTCTCGATTTGGAACATCTAGGATAATTATAAGTGATAGGGGCACACATTTTTGCAATACCCAATTTGAAAAAATTTTAAGAAGGTATGGAGTACACCACAGAACAGCCACCCCCTACCACCCACAAACTAGCGGCCAAGTCGAAGTGACAAACAGAGAACTGAAGCGCATCCTAGAAAAAACCATAGAATCAAATAGGAAGGACTGGTCTAGAAAATTAGATGATGCACTATGGGCTTACAGAACTATATTTAAAACACCCATAAGAACATCTCCTTATAAACTCGTTTATAGAAAAAATTGTCATCTACCATTTGAACTCGAGCATAAAGCATTCTGGGCTATAAAATTTCTAAACCTTGATCTTAAAAGTGCAGGTGAAAAGAGACTTCTGCAGCTAAATGAGCTAGATGAATGGCGCTACAACGCGTACGAAAATTCACGATTATATAAGGAAGCCGTGAAGCGACGTCACGACAAAAGGCTAAAACAACCTAAGTATATCGAAACAGGTGATCTCGTTCTACTTTACAACTCAAGATTGAAACTATTCCCTGGAAAACTCAAATCAAGGTGGTCAGGTCCGTTTACCGTTCTCAAAGTCTTTCCATACGGCACTGTCAAGGTAACACACCCCAACCACGGTACTTTCAAGGTAAATGGCCATAGGCTAAAACATTATAAAATTGAGAATTTTGCAGAAAACAAGGAGGAGCTTAGGCTCCATCCCGTTTCTTCTTGACATCTCTAGGAAGAGTCGAGCTTAGACTCTAAATAAGCGCTACTCGGGAGGCAACCCGAGCACTAACATAGTAACCTCCTTTTTTTTAAAATTTTTTCATGGTTTTATTGCATAAACTAACACTTTTTCTACAGAAAATATGGACCACATGGCCAGGCACACGGGCGTGCCTAAGGCCGTGCGCATACCAAAAAGAAGAGACACGGTCGTGTGGGCAGACCGTGTGCAAACAGAGTACCGTTTCCCCAAAACACGGGCTTTCGATAAAACCACACGGCCGTACGATATGGCCGTGACAACCCTGTAACTTCCACACGGGCAAACATAGATCCACACGCCCGTGCCACAAACCCGTGGAAGCTACTGTCAATTCAAACACGCCCGTGTACTATATTACACGCCCGTGCGTTTAACGAAGGACTGATCTCCACGGCCGTGTATACCTTACCACGCCCGTGCGTTTAACGAAGGACTAATCTCCACGGCCGTGCTCAAAGGAAACACGGGCGTGCTCATCGAACGTGGCATGCCAAAAACCTCTAATTTTCGAAAAGCACGGGCTCAACACGACTCACACGGGTGTGTGATATGCCCGTGTGACCCAAAATGTATATATACAGGGCCATTTCTCCCTTCCCATTTCATCTAAACCCTAAGCTTTTTCCCTCAAAACCTCCCCAAACCTCCAAAAACACCACCCCAGCCCTCCAAACACCACCATACTAGATTTCCACGATCCACACGCCCGTGCAACAGTACCCACGACCGTGTGACACCAAATTTGGTTCTATTTTCCCCCTTTTCTCATTTAAATTTTATTTTTACTGCAATTTTTTACATTACATTCTGTTATTATTTTATTTATTTATTAATATTATTGACTTAGGCTATTAGAGAACTAGGAAATAGAGAATAATCTAGAATAGTTTAGAATTTTTAATTTGGTTTGTCATTTAGATTCCATTTCACAATTTTATGCCATTTAACATCATAATTAGTTGCCACCTAATACACATTGAAAATATGCCACTTAAACACACATGAATATGCCATTTGTTGCTTAGTTTAGTATATATACATTCATTCATAAAAGGAATCCCTATGCAAATTTTAAAAATGATTAGATTCTACTACCAAGGTTAATTCTCATTCATATTAGGAATTATTTTATTTTATTACTCAGCCTCTTTATTTTTAATTATTTGCATTTCTTATTTTTCTTATATTTTAATATCAATTACTGTTTTTTTTATTTTATAGATCCCATGTCATCTTCCCGTGCCAGGAAAGCTGCCGTCCCCGCCTTTAAGAAACGAAAGGGGCCAGGGAGTTCTTCGACTAGGCCCACTTCCGAGGTGCGCCACCCATTTTTTATTTTTTCACAAGACTCCCAGGAAGAACGCTACCAGCTGCTGCGTGCGCACAATATCATGATGGGCCGATGCATCGACTGGAGGGCCCTCGAACAAGTCCGCTTGGCAAATGATGTCCGGGCCCTGCTAGCCACCGACCCATAGGACCAGTTCTTTCAGATCGTGGAGCCCACGTACATTGAACTCACTCTCGAGTTCTGTGCTACATTCCACCTTCAGACGGTGATGACACGGTTCGACGATCCTGGGACGGTCCAATTTCGCTTGGGAGGACTTGTTCGACAACTCAGCGTCCCCGAATTCGGTGTGGCACTCGGCTTTTACACCAAGCAGTTTATGGCTGAGGAGAGTTTCCCCACCCTTTCTAGACGCATCCATATCCGACCCCTTGATTGCTGGAAAAAGATTGCCCCAGGAAGACAACTATACAACCCCAGCGTCAGCAAAGCCTCCACTCTCCCTCCCTCTCTCAGGTATATCCATGCACTTCTAGCTCATACTATTACAGGTCGCCGAGAGAGCACAGGCGTCGTCAACACACACGACGTCTACTTCTTATGGTGCATGGCGAATGGCCACCCCATTGACCTTGCATATTTCATCGCACTCGCCATGCAACATCAGACCGAGAGGCACCGCAAGGGAGTCGTATCCATGGGCCCGTACATCACTAGACTAGGCCATTACTTTGGCCTATTTAACACTACAGCCCAGACCTCCTCCTACTCCTTACTTGGCCAGATGTCCTCCCAGGGCATCCAGAGCATGTTTTCGATGAGGATGGTCGAGAGACGACTCGGTGGTGACCACTTTCACTTCCGCCTTGTCCAAGAAGGCGAGGATCATGAGGACATTCCTGATGATGTCCCATCACCACCACCAGCCGAGGATGCTCCAACTGAGCCACCACGCCCTACACGATCACAGCAGATGGCAGCTTCCAGTGTTGACATATCCGAGCGCCTGGACCACTTTGAGCAGCGCCTCGATTACATCGACGCAACCTTAGCACACATATGTCAACACCTTGGCATCGTCCCACCACCACGACACCCACCAGAGGATTAGATCCTCTTTTTTGTTATTTTTATTTTATTTTACTTTAATTTTCTTTTTACTTTTGTTTTATTCTATTTTATCTTTTATTTTTCTCTTTCTACCTAATACACACTAATCTTAACCTTTAATATTAGTTCTTCTTTTTCCTTTTTGCGGCTTTTAATTTTCTTATATTTTTCCTTATTTTGAATTTTAGTAAATATTCTATTTTATTATAATAACGGTTATCTCCTAACGAAATAATCCCTCTTCTTCTTAACCTCCCATGACTAATAAACCCCTTCGCAGTTTTAAAGGAGCTCTACAGCTCAAATCTCTATGAAAAAGGGAACACAGTGCCAAACCTACCAGCTCTTCCACTAATCCATTCAAAGTAGGGAGTTTCATACCCTTCCCTATCTTATGATGCTATGCTTTTATTGTTATTAATATTTTCCTTGTACATTGGGGGCAACGTACATCTTAAGTGTTGGGGGGTAACTTACTATTTATACTATCTTTGAAATCCCTGAACTTTTCCTAATAGCAATATCTTCAGTCTCCTATTAGGAATTTATTCTGATTAGTTTATGATTTCTATCGATATATTGAGAATTAAGATATAGGTGCTTGTACTTTGATTATTCAAACTTTAAAACATTAGGGAATCAAGCATGATAAGTTGAAATTTTTGAGAATCCCCAATTTTTGCATAAGTTATTTTCCCTAATTTTAAGCATTATCTTGAGATTTGAAATTCGCAGGATTGACATCAAAAGCCGTAATTCTGGTGAGATTTTGAGCCTATTGAGCATACATTTTCTTCGTGCTCACTTTTATTATTGCTTTGAGTGAGTCAATACTGAATTGTTATTCTAGAACTTGCTTCGATTATACATGTCGAGACCACATCATTGATTTGATATACTGAAATGATAAAGGCACCTAGGATTTAACCCACTTACTCCACAGAAAAAGCCTACCTACATAAATCTAACCCCTAGTGAACCTCGTTGAGCCTAACAACCTTTTCCTTGACTCACCCTCTAATTATTAACCAATAACCCATTTTTGTGGAATTTCATTCAATTATTTTGACCCCTATTTTTATCAAGATTTGAGTTGAATTTTTCATCTAGCTTTATTCTCTGTTCTAGATTGTAAAGTTTTGTTCAATTTATTGTAAATATTTGAATTGTTCTTAAAAAAAAAAAGAAAGAAGTACATGTAGTGAAATTCGATTATAAATTGTAAATTGTAAATGGTTCGACAAGTTTTTGCATAGTTCTATTTTAAGGCTACCAAGGCAGAAATGATAGTATCACAAGAATTAGCTGAGAAATATGTTCCAGTGATAGAGATTTTTCTAGCTAGATAATTTTTCAGTTCAATCTCGATTCTAACCTTCTTTTTGCAGCCTGTGACAACACCCCTAACCAAGCCCCGTTACAACCATTTAAAGACCTTTTGATCAATGTATCATATCAAACTATAGTGGTGGAGATTTGATTTTCTTGCAAGCCTATGGTAATAACTTTTCAGGTTGACTAAGGAGTGCTTAAATTTTGAACCCTAAACACTTCGAGTGAATAGAGTGAACCTTTAGTGAGGATGTCAACTCCTGTTAATTAAGATGGAGAGATAACTACTTAGAAGGAAGGAAAAGACTTATGTTTTCAATGATAAAATTCTCAACTTAAAGTGATTGAGTCTTAAATGTTCTTTAGATTGAATTTTCATTGTATGACTACCTGTGGATTAATTTGAATTATTATTGATAAGGATTGTGAATTAAGAAGAATGGATTCCTTTAGGGATTGGGATTTTTCTTGAGGACAAGCAAAGGCTTAAGTGTGGGGGTATTTGATAAGCGCTAATTTATACATATTTTTACCTCATGTTTAGCCTATATTTTGGATGAATTATTATCAATTTAGTGAGAATTGGTGCTCTTAATCGTTCTTTTTCATATCTTATACTCAGGAGAGCCTAGGGAAGATGAAAGAACAGAAAACGAGCCCAAAACGGTGAAAAATGAGCCAAAATGAACGAATCACACGAGCCAAGCCGTGCCACACGGCCGTGCCATACGGGCGTGCCTCACAAAGATCACACGGGCAAAGCCCTAACAAGCACGGCCACTGCACACGGGCGTGCTGAATCATACGGCCTCTGTCGAAACCCACACGGACGTGGCACACGGGCGTGTTCTAGTCGCGGGAAAGACGAATTTCACTCAAATTGGGATGCTTAGGGGCTAAGAAAGAGTCCCCAAAACTTCTCTATATAAAGACCCCATGAGGCAACATAAAGGGGGCCTTCTTCCATCTTTTACACACTCTCTATATTCTTTTTCTCTCGTCTTTCTGCCACACCACAGGTAGAAGCAAGGGATTACTCGAAGGGAGAAGCCAATCGATTCATCTCAGAAGCCGAAGTTCTGCATCAACATAGAGGATTCTCCTAAATTCCTTCAGGGGTTTTTGGTTTCTTTTATGATTTGTTATTTTATAACTTCTGAGATGTTTTCTTTTATTATTATGAACTAAACCCCTCAAATACTTGAGGGGGATGAAACCTAAGACAGATCTTGTTATTTATTCTTGATTATTATGAGAATTACTTGAATTGTTCTTAATTATGTGTTTTTAATCCTTGATTTAATAGTCCTAGGTTTGATTCAAGAATTGGATGTGCTTAAAGTAGAGGAGCAAAAGTCCCTGTGATAAGAGTAGATCTACCATAATTAAGCGAAGTTGCATGTAACCCTAGACATAGGGCGACATAAATCTGCCGGATTAGGGTCAAACCTAATATGGGGAACCATAGATCGAATTAATGCAATCTAAAGAGTTAATTAATAAAGGAACTTTAATTAACAACTTAGGCCTAGTTGCTCTTCACCTCGACGGAGTGTTTAGCATAGATTAGGGATCTCTACGGATCAAGTCAAGTAAATAACTCGTATAATTCAAGAAAATAATAACAAGTGAAGTCTAGGTGGATTCTCCCTTAAGTATTAATCTTATCAATTAGCTTTTCCCTAAAAGTTCTTCCCAATTTATTTTTCCTGCTTTTCTTAAGTTAGTTTTAGAGTTAGTTTTAAATAAACCCTCACTTAATTAGGTTAAATAATAGAAAGAAAGTGAGTAATAGTACTTTCGGTTCCCTTGGGTACGATACTCGATCTTATCACTAGACTATACTACTATCGACAGGTGCGCTTGCCTTAAAAACGTCGTGATATTAGTCAGTTTAGGTTTGATCAAGTTCTTTATAAATTTTATTACTTCATATCACGCGGATATCAGTTTGCTAAAACTCATCCCTTTAATTATTTATCTGTCAGGTAATCCCCAACAGCAGATTGATCAGTGTAGCGGAGGGCTTGACGGTGACCACTACTATTTTTATTTCAGTTTATGGCTTTAATACCTTTACTTGTTTATTTATTATTTTGGGATTATTTTGGTAATATGGACTTGGACTTTTGATTTTAACTTGGGTTTAAATTGTTATTTATGGATTTTTAAACCTACATCGCCTCAAAACATCATTTTCCAAAACTAAAGCTAAGGGTTTCGTAATTAAGATGGTCCCAAAAGTTATTTGGTGTTATAGCTTCCGCGATAAAGAAATATTTTTAACTAATCAATCATATTTTCCGTCTAAGGTAAAGATAATATTCTAAGTTTTTATAATTGAATCGGTTTTCAAAACCTTTCCACGTGGCATCGCCAGATCCGGTCATAACGTCTAGGCCGGGTTTAGGGTGTTACTTTTAGTGGTATCAGAGCCAGGTTACAAAATTTAGCTGTGGTTTGGGTTTTAAAGTATGGTTTTGAGAAATGATTTGAAAATGAATTTGAAATATGTTTGATAAATAAGTGGTACACCGAGTCTCCAGCGCTGATCCAAGTAAGTTACTAAATCTCCGATATGTACTGATTACTATGGATAGTATACCATACTGTAACACTCTAGGTAGTGTAGACTAAAAATTGTAGTGAGACTGTTTTCTTGTGAAAATAGACTTTAAACTTCTGATACTGAATTGCGTAAAATACTTGCTAATAATATATCAGAACTGTAAACTAAATTGCATAAAACTATTAATACAGATAATTTTTTATATCTACGATGAGCACTAGAGGTACTCGTGGACGGGGTACTAGAAGCCAAGGTAAAGGCTGTAGAGGGGCTCGAGCTAAGTCATTTGCTTTTGATACGATTCTGAATGTGGATATTAACCAGACGCTGGTGCCACCTATAACTAATACTAGGTCAAGATCTTGTGATTGTGCGGTTGGGGATGACGCACTGTCCCAAGCCATGATTCGAATATTGGAGAGGGTCGTTGGGCCCAACATTAGATCTGGGGATCGTGGGTCGGTTATGAAACGACTCCGGTCCAATAGGGCTGAGTTATTCTGAGGCATTACTGGGGTTGCTCCTAATGTGGCCGAGTACTGGATGGAGGCCACGGAGAGAATAATGGATGATTTGGATTTCACTAATGAGCAAAAGTTCAAGGAGGTTGAGTCATTGCTTCGCGACAAGGTATATCAATGGTAGCTCAAAGAAAGGAGGGCACTCAGTCCGATCGTCTGTCATGGAACTTGTTTAAGACGACTTTCCAGAGTTAGTATGTGAGAGCCAGCTATACTGATGCGAGGTGACTTGAGTTTCTTAATCTCACCCAGGGAGACTGTACAGTAGCCGTGTATGAGGCTGAATTTTCGAGATTGAGCCGTTATGCAAAAGGCATGGTGGCAACTAAGTATAAGCGCTGTGTCTGATTTGAAGATGGTCTCTGAGATAGTCTGCGAGTTCTAATAGCTCCTTAGAGGGAGCGAGATTTCTCTTTACTGGTCGAAAAGGTGAAGATCACCGAAGAGGTGAAGCACTCAGAGCGCCAAAACTAAAAGAAGGGGAAGTCTAAGAGGGATTCTGAGCCTTCGAACATTAGGATAAGGCCTAAGAAAAAGTCCAGGACTGATAGGCCCGTGAGAGTTGGGCCTACAGTTGCACCTGCTGGGGTTGCTCTATGTGGATATTGTGGTAGATGCCATCTGGGCGAGTGTTGGAGAACTACTAGGGCTTGTCTTAGATGTAGGTCGACTAACCATCTGTTAAGGATTGTCCGCTGAGGTCTAATCAAATGCAAGTTCTGGTTAATGAGACTGCGCAGTCGTCGAGGGTAGCTTAGCAGCCACCTAGGGGCTAAGGACAGGCTAGGGGTGGTAATGGTATATGTTGAGGGCAGAGAGCATCGGGCAGAGGTCCTATACCGACTGAGGCGAGGCAGCCAACACTGGTTTATATTGCACGTCACCATGAGGATGAAGATGCTCCGGATATCATTACGGGTACATTTTTAAGTTTTAATGTACCTTACTTTGCATTGATAGACATAGGCTCTACACACTCCTACGTAGCTAGCACTGTGTCTGAGACTTTGGGGATTCTGTATGAGAGCACTTCTAGTGAGATATCAGTGGTGAGTCCATTGGGGTAGTCTATTAAAGTTAGTAAACTATTCAGAAATGTACCGTTGGAGGTCTAATGGGCTGCATTTCTAGCTGATTTGATGAAGCTCCCGTTTGGGGAGTTTGATTTGATTCTGGGTATGGACTGGTTGGTGAAACATCGAGTGAGTCTGGATTATGGTGAAAAGAGGGTTGTTTTGAGAATCGATGATGATAATTAGATAGTCATTATTGGGGAATGACGGAATTATCTGACTAATGTGATATCTATTGGTGGCAGAAAAGTTGGTAAGAGAGGGATGCGAGGCATTCTTGGCCTACATCAGTGTTTCAAATTTTGGGGACTCTTCGGTTAAGGACATCTGAACCGTAAGGGATTTTCTAGATGGGTTTCCAAAAGAATTACTGGGTTTACCTCCAAGTCAAGAGGAAGAATTTCGGATTAAGTTAATTCCTAGTAAGGCTCCGGTGTCTATTGCCCCTTACCGAATGGCATTAAAGGAGCTTACTGAGCTTAAAGCTCAGATTCAAGAGCTGATGGATTTGGGTTTATTCATCCTAGTGTGTCTCCATGGGGAGCACCTGTTCTGTTTGTGAAGAAAAAAGACGGTATGATGAGGATGTGCATTAACCACCGTTAGTTGAATAAGTTGACGATTAAGAATAAATACCCACTTTCGAGGATAGATGACTTGTTCGAGCGGTTCAGAGGAGCTTCTATGTTCTCCAAGATTGACTTACGGCCAGGGTATCATCAGTTGAGAGTGGAGGAGGTCGATGTGCATAAGACGGCATTTAGGACTCGTTATGGACATTATGACTTCCTAGTTATGCCCTTTGGGTTAACTAATGCACCAACAGTGTTTATGGATCTGATGAATCGAGTATTCCAACCCTACTTGGATCAATTCGTAGTAGTGTTCATCGACGATATTCTGGTGTATTCTAATTCAAATGATGAGCATGATGAGCATCTCAGGGTTGTGCTATAGACTCTTCGAAAAAAAGAACTGTAAGCAAAGTTCTCTAAGTGCAAGTTTTAGCTTCGAGAGGTTACCTTTTTGGGCCATGTGGTATCTACTGAGGGATTCGTATGGATCCTTGTAAGATCTAGGCTGTGTTGGATTTGAAATAGCCAAAGAACGTGTTTAAGATTTGTAGCTTTCTAGGGCTGGCAAGATACTATAGACGATTCATAGAAGGGTTCTCTTTGATCGCAGCTCCATTGACCAAACTGTTGCGTAAGGGAGTACCTTTTGTTTAGACTTATGCACAGTAAGAGAGCTTTGAAAAGCTCAAAACGGTTCTAGCTCAGGCTCCTGTTCTGATACAGCCTAAGCCGGGTAAGGACTTTGTGGTATACAGTGATGCATCATATGTGGGTTTAGGCTATATTCTAATGCAAGATGGTAAGGTAGTGGCTTATGCGTCTCGACAGGTCAAGGCTCATGAGTTTAATTATTTGACGCATAACTTGGAGTCAACTACAGTAGTCTTTGCTCTAAAAATTTAGAGGCACTATCTGTATGGTGAGAAGTATAGTATCCACACTGATCACAAGAGCTTCAAGTACCTCCTCACTCAGAAAGAGTTGAATCTTAGGCAACGTCTATGGGTTGAGCTACTTAAGGACTATGATTGCAGCATAATGTACCATCTTGGAAAGGCCAATGTGGTGGCTGATGCGTTAAGCCATAGGGTCGTGACCGAACTGAGACTAAGTCCATATGACGATAGGAGTTTGTTGGCAGAACTTCAAGTGAAACCGGCATGGATTAATCAGATCAGGGATAAACAGAAGGGGGATAAGTCTCTTGAGTTGCGATTCCATCAGGTTGAAACTGGAACTACTTCAGATTTTGGGTTGAATAATGATGGGGTTTTGTGCTTCCGAGGCCGGATTTGTGTACCTAATGATGAGGACTTAAGATAGTCAATTATAAGGGAGGCGCATAATAGCCCTTATGCTATGCATCCCGATTGGAGCAAAATGTACAGAGATCTTCAAGAGTTGTACTGGTGGCCAGGGTTGAAGCGTAAGGTGACCGACTTCGTTGCTCACTATTTGACTTGTTAGCAAGTTAAGGCTGAACATTAGTTACCTTTGGGTTTGGTACAGTCGGTTAAGATACCGATGTGGAAATGGGAGCGAGTGACGATGGACTTTGTTAGTGGGTTGCCTCTAACACCACTAAGAAGGATTCTGTATGGGTCATTTTGGATCGATTGACCAAGTTAGCTCACTTGATTCCTGTTAGAACGGATTTCTCCCTATAGAAACTAGCTAAGCTCTACATCTCAGAGATAGTGAGGCTACATGCGGTTCCTATATCGATGATATCCGATAGAGATCCTCGATTCACGTCATGGTTCTGGCAGAAGCTTCATGAGGCTCTGGGTTCGAGGCTTGACTTTAGTACTGCTTTTCATCCTCAAACAGACAATCAGTCGGAGAGGGTGATTTAGATATTGGAGGATATGTTGAGGAGCTGTGTGATTGATTTTCAAGGCAGTTGGGAGGAATATTTTCCTTTAGTAGAGTTCACTTACAACAACAACTATCGGTCTAGTATATATATGGCACCTTACGAGGCACTGTATAGTCGTAAGTGTTGTACTCCCTTTTGCTGGACTGAGTTGGGTTAGTGACGTGTATTGGGTCCAGAGTTGATATCAGTGACTGAGGACAAAGTCTGATTGATTCGAGAGCGACTGAAAGCAGCTTCTGATAGGCAGAAGTCCTATGCAGATTTGAAGAGGAAAGACATTAAGTATTCTATCGGGGACTTGGATTTCCTTAAAGTCTCCTCATGGAAGAAAGTTTTAAGGTACGGTCGTAAGGGCAAGCTGAGCCATTAGTTTATTGGGCCATATCGAATTCTGAAGTGAGTGGGGCTAGTCACATATAAGTTGGAGCTACCTCCAGAGTTAGACTGTATACATGATGTATTCCATGTCTCAATGTAGAGGCGTTACCGCTCTGATTCCACACACATTGTGCCTGTAGAGGTGATAAATTGTAAATTATACATATTTCTATCCCACATTTTAGCACCTTTATGGATGAATTATCATTGAATTTGTGGAATTTGATGCTCCTAATCCTTTAATTTTATGTTTTATACTTAGGAGAGCATAGGAGAGTGAAAAGAACAAGAAACGGGCTGAAAACGGAGAAAATAAGCCAAAGCAAGGAAACAACACGGCCTGGAGTTTAGGACACGGGCAATCCATACGGCCGTGCCACATTAACAAGTTTGAGCATGGCCTAGACTCGACTCATATAGGCATGCCACACGGGCGTGTCCCTGTCGTGATGAAGTTCAATTTCACGTGAAAAAGGCTACTTAGGGGCTAAGAAAGACATTCCAAACTCTATATAAAGACCCTAGGAGGCAACTACAAGGGTGTACAGTCTTCCCGCCAAGACGAAGAGTAAAAGGCAGGGAATTACTCTAAGGAAAGCCGATTGATCCATCTCAGAAGCCAGGATCTACATCAAGATAGAGAATCTCTGATAAACCGTAAATTATACATATTTTTACCTTATGCTTAGCCTAATTTCTGAATGAATTATCATTGAATTTGTGGAATTTGGTACTCTTAATCCTTTTATTTCATGTTTTATACTTAGGCGAGCATAAGGAAGAGAAAAGAGCAAGGAACGGGCCAAAAAGGGGAAAATTAGGCCCCGTTCAATAATCAACACGGCCTGGAGGTTCGCCACACGGTCGTGCCACTTGAACAGGCTCGAGCACAGCCTGGTAGTCGCTCCACACTGGCGTGGCACACGGGCGTGTCCCTGTCGTGAAAAAGTTCAATTTCACTTGGAAAAGGCTACTTAGGGGCTAAAAAAGGCATTCCAAAACTCTATATAAAGACCTTAGGAGGCAACTACAAGGGGGTGCTTTATTCCCGTTAAGACGGAAAGTTAAGGGCAGGGAATTACTCGAAGGGAAGTCGATTGATCCATTTCAGAAGCCAGGATCTACATCAAGACAGAGGATCTCCCTTCAATCTTTTCAGGAGTTTTGGGTTTTCTTATGTTTTGTTATTTTATTTCTTCTGAGATGTTTTCTTTTATAATTATGAACTAAAACCCCAAATATCTAAGAGGGATGAAACCTAAGACAGATCTTGTTATTGTTATCTAAGGGGGTTAAATATTTGATTTGTTATTGTTATTTGATAAATATATAATGACCTAATCTATATAGACAACCTAATGGCATGATGCAAACATGCTTGAATGTTAAAATCACTAAGCGGCCTCTTTGTGATACCAAAAAGCATAACTAAGTGACCAAAAGTGATCAAACATAGCACATGCATCAAAATAGTTTAGTGCTTCTACATTTAACTTTTCACTAAGGGAAGCATTAAGACATTTTCATACATCAATATGGTTCTAATAATAATCTTAAAAGCATGACATTTGATCTAAAAAAATATTAGAGAGATCAAGCAATAATAAAAAATTCATATAGAAAAGCTTATTTTTAATCACGGCAAGTGCATTTTAATGTTTTGTCCAACTTCAAACTTACAATTTTCTTAACTTAATCATTTCAAAGTGCAACTAGAGTACAAAAATCATGTTAAAAGATGCTTGTGAAAGTTGGCTAAACCATGAAACCTCCGCAACCCAGTCAAAAAATTAGGCATTGGTCAATCCTTGATGCCTTTCACCTTTTTATCATCCACCTTTGATCGTGATCTCGAGTGATGATGATAAAGTAATAAAATCTGATCGTACCTGGAAACTAACTAATATCACGATAAAAGGTAAGTGCACCTATCGAATAGTAGTATAGTTAGTGGCAAGACCGGAATATCAAATCCAAGGAACTATGAGTACTAGTAATGACTTTCTTTCTATTATCTAGCCTAAGAATAAAAAGGGGTTTTGTTTCTAAATTAACTAATCTAAACTAAACTAAAAAGAAATGACAAGGAGTAAAGAGAGAGATTGCTTTTGGGAAAATTGATTGATTAAGACAATACCTAAGGAAGAATCCACCTAGACTTCACTTGTTATCTAACTTTGAACTAGATGATTTCTTCATTTGATTTGATCCGTAGAAATTTCTAAATTATGTTAATACCTCCATCGAAGATAAGAACAACTAATCCTAGGTTGATTAACTAAAATCTCTTTCTAGTTAAAACCCCTAGTCTTGCATTAACTCGATCTGTGGCTCCCCATATTAGATTTGACTCTAATCAGGTAGATTTTCGTCGTCTTATGTCTAGGGTTGCGATCAACTCCACTTAATTATGTTGGATCTACTCCTATGCCGGAACTTTTGCTCCTCCATATAGGCACATTCGACTTAAATTAATATCCCAGAAATATCAATTTAAGAGTTAAAAAACACAATTAAGAACAAATCAAATATTTATCACACAGCTCAGATAACAATAATAAGATCCGTCTTAGGTTTCATCCGTCTTAGATATTTGGGGTTTTAGTTTATAATTATAAAAGAAAACATATCAGAAAAAATAAAATAACAAAAAATAAGAAAACCCAAAACTTCTGAAAGGATTGAAGGGAGATCCTCTGTCTTGATGTCGATCCTGGCTTCTGAGATGGATCAATCGGCTTCCCTTCGAGTAATTTCCTGTCTTTAACTCCCTGTCTTAACATGAATAAAGCACCCCCTTGTAGTTGCCTCCTAGGGTCTTTATGTAATGTTTTAGAATGCCTTTCTTAGCCCCTAAGTAGCCTTTTTCGAGTGAAATTGAACTTCCTCACAATAAGGACACGCTCGTGTGCCATGCCTGTGTGCCGCACCCGTGTGGATCGATGACCAGGCCGTGCTCGAGCCTGTTAAAGTGGCACGGCCGTGTGGCACGACCCTGTGGTAAACCTCCAGGCCGTGTTGATTGCTAAATTGGGCCTAATTTGCCCATTTTTAGCCCATTCCTTGCTCTTTTCTCTTCCTTATGCTCACCTAAGTTTAAAACATGAAATAAAAGGATTAGTAGCACTAATTTCTACAAATTCAATGATAATTCATCCAGAATTTAGGCTAAGTATGAGGTAAAAATATGTATAATTAATGGTTTATCAAATACCCCCACACTTAAGCCTTTGCTTGTCCTCAAGAAAAATCTCAACTTATAATTAAGAATCATTCTTCTCAACTTATAATCCTTATCAATAATGTTTTAAACTAATCCACAAGTAATCATACAGTGAGAATTCAGCCAGAATAATATTAAAGTTTCAAACACTCTAAGTTTGAGAATTTTATCACAGAAACATAGGTTTTCTCCCTTCTCGTAAGTAATTACCTCTCAATCAAAATCAACAAGAGTTGACATCCTCACTAAAGATTCACTCTATCCACTCAAAGTGTTTAGGGTTCAAAAATTAAGCACTCTTTAGTCAACCTGAAAAGTTATTGCCATAAGCTTGCAGGAAAATCAAATCTCCACCACTATAGATTGATATGACACATCGATTAAAAGGTTTTTTAATGGTTATAATGGGGTTTTGGTTAGGGATGTTGTCACACGATGAAAAAGAGGGTTAGAATCGAGATTGAATTAAAAAATCATCTAGCTAGAAAAATCTCTCTCACTAGAACATATTCCTAGAGCTAAGCCTTATGATGACATCGTTTTGGATTCGGAAGCTTATAATAGAAATATGCAAAAATATTAAACTATAACTGAAATATGAATTATAACTGAATTAACTGTATATACACTTTTTTTAAGAACAAATCAAATATTTAAATTAAATATTTATAAACTTTACAAACTGAAAAAGAGAACAAAGCTAGATAATAATTCAACTTAAATCTCGACAAAAATAGGGATCAAAATAATTGAATGTAATTCAACAAAAATGGGTTATAGGTTAATATTAGAGGTAAGTCAAAGAATGGGTTGTTAGGCTCAATGGGGTTCACTAGGGGTTAATTTATAGATGTAGGCTTTTATGGGTTAAGTGAGTTAAACCTAGGTGCCTTTATTATTTCGGTATATCAAATCAATAATGTGGTCTCGACATGTATAATCGGAGCAAGTTCTAGAATAACAAATCAGTATTGACTCACTCAAAGCAACAATAAAAGTGACCACGAAAGGATGTATGCTCAAAAGGCTCAAAAATCTCACCAAAATTATGGCTTTTGATGTCAATCCTGCGAATTTCAAATCTCAAGATAATACTTAAAATTAGGGAAAATAACATAGAAAAAAAATTAGATTCTCAAAAATTTCAACTTATCATGCTTGATTCCCTAATATTTTAAAGTTTGAATAATCAAAGCATAAGTACCTATGTCTTAATTCTCAACATATCAATAACAAATCATAAATCAATCAGAATTAATTCTTAATAGGAGATTGAGACTAATGTGGAGAGTGAAAGTGATAATTCGAATTTTTAGAACAATGCAAAAAGTTAGTTGCAAAAATTTTCAAGGGTTTAAAGAGAATGTAAAGAATGAAAGTGAGTCCCCCCCATACTTAAGATGTATATTGTCCTCAATGTATAAAGATATTATTACTAGCAATAGAAGCATAAAATCATAAGATAGGGAGAGAAGTGAAACTCCCTGATTGGATGGAATCCTTGAATTGTGGAAGCTGACTTGGAGGAAGGAACACTTGAGGTTCATGATTTAGGGTGACTGGAGAAATTAAGCATAACTGTGTAAAATTCAAATATTAATCGATAGGAGTTTAAGTGCAAAATAAAGGAAAAAGAGAAATAAAAAGTAAAGCTAATGAAATTTAAAAATTTAAATAATGGAAATTTTGACCCCACAGTCATGGCGCACGGCTGTGTGAAATGGGGGTTGGCCGTGCGTCTCGTGCTCTTATCATTGTGGCCATGGTTGGTCGGTACGGGCGTGTCCTTGCTTATGGTGTCCACACGGCCTTAGGCACATCCGTGGGCATGCCGTGTGGCTCAAAAAACTTGCATTCAAAGGGTTAGTTGATGTATTAGAGAGCCTAAATAAAAGAATTTACTAAGTCAGTACTCGGGTTGCCTCCCAAAAAGCACTTGTTTATAGTCTAAGCTCAACTTTTCTAAAGCTTGTTCGGTCACGGTGGCTTGAAGAGTTGATACTCTTCTCTCCTACTTTCAATTTCATTATCAACGTAAGATTTGAGTCGAGTGTGATTTACCTTGAAAGTGCCAAGTGACTTATGTTTTATCTCGACTATACCATAGGGGAAGATTTTCACTACCGTGAAGTAGGGTATGTCACTTGTATGTTCTTTTGCATTCAAGATTCGAGGATCATTTTCCCCTAAGATTACCTTATCCCCTACCTTGATTTGATTCATTTTTACCTGAGGGTCGTCTTGGTGATGCTTTGGGTTGGTGTGGCATATTTTGGGTTTTTTTTTATAGTTCAGCCACTCATCTAGTTCCTCAATCTGAAGCATTCGCTTTTCATGTACGTCTTCCTTGGATGGACTTGTCTGTGGTTGGGTTACCTTTATGTAGAGTGTATACTACACTGAAGGTTGGGTGGTGCGATCAGTGTTTTTACAAGGACTCGTGACTATATTCTTATCATCAACAGTCTTATTTGAGTTTCGAGCTTGTAAAGTAACTTTGTCATCACCTACACGTAGTGTAAGCTCACATGTTCCTACATCAATTATGGTTCTAGCAGTTGCTAAAAAGGGTCACCCTAGAATTAAGGGTACATTGCTATACTCATCAATGTCTAAAACAACAAAGTCAACTGGGAATATAAATTTATCAATTTTGACATGCACATCTTCAATTATTCCCTTTGGAAATCTAATGGTTTTATTAGCCAATTGGATGCTCATCTTAGTTTGTATAGGTTTTCCCAAACCTAGTTGTTTAAACAGTTTATAAGGCATTACATTAATACTAGCCCCTAAATCAGCTAAAGCATTTTTTACGTCTAAGCTTCCAAGTAAATAATGAATTGTAAAACTCCCTGGATCTTTCATTTTGTTGGGCAGCTTATTCTGTAGAATACCTGAGCACACTGCATTTTGTTCCACATAGGATGTCTCGTCTAGCTTCGTTTATTCGTCAGTAGCTCCCTTAAAAACTTAACGGTGTTTGGCATCTGCGATAGAGCTTCAATAAATGGTAAGTTAATGTGTAATTATTTAAAAGTTTAAGGAATTTACCAAATTGCTCATCTGTGCGATCTTTCCTTAGCGCATTTGGGTATGGGATATGAGGCTTATACTCTTTGACAATTGCATCTCTGGAACTTCCCTCATCCTTACCTTTACTTACCACAGTCTCCTTGCATAGCTCTAGGTTGGTTTTGGTTAACCCTTCCTCATCTATTGTATCCACGGCATTAAGTTGCTCCTTAGGGTTAGTCTCAGTGTTGCTCGGTAACCCACCTTGCGGTCTTTCAGAAATTAGCTTAGCGAGCTGGCCTATTTGAGTTTCGAGTCCATGAATGGATGCTTGCTGGTTCTTCAGTGCTGTTTCGGTGTTTTGAAAACAGGTTTCTGACACGGCGATAAATTTTGTGAGCATCTCTTTAAGGTTTGACTTTTTCTCTTGTTGGAATGGTGGTTATTGAAATCCCGGAGGAGGTGGTTATCTTTGATTTCCTTGTCGTCCCCATGAAAAATTGGGGTGGTTCCGCCAACCTGCATCGTAAGTGCTATTATAAGGGTTATTTTGAGGTCTAGAATTATTACCCATATAGTTGGCTTGCTCGGTTTCCATGCCATGTCCATAGGAGGAGTAATCGAAATTGTACATGTTTCCTTAAATTGAGTCACACTGTATCACTGGGTGTACCTGCGTAGAACTAACAAATTTGTCAATCTTTTTATTAAGAAGTTCTACTTGATTAGAAAGCATAGTGACTACATCAATATTAAAAACTCCTACAGCTTTCTGTGGCTTTGTTCTCATCACTTGCCAATGATAGTTATTCAGTGACATATCTTCTATAAACTCATAATGTGACATCCCTAATTTGACCCTAGTCAGAAAGTGGTTTTGGGACCACAAAACCGAGTCACAAAAAAATAATTGAGTGTTAAATTTCATGTCTATTATATGTGTAATTGCATGTGTGAAATTTTGATTTATTGAATTTTGTCATTTGGATGTGAAATGAACTAAAAGGGACTTATGTGAAAAATCTTGAAAATGTCATAGGTTAATTTGTAGGGCCAAAAGTTGTATGGTTTAAAGCATGAGGGACTTGCATGTCAAACATTCCCTTTTCTTGGTAGTGGACGGCAATGATAAGTATGAATGACATATTATGCATTTTTATTATTAAAGAAATATTAATAAATGATTTTATAATGTGACATAAGGATTATTATAATAAGAACATGGTGATAAAAACAAAGTGGGTGTTTTTCTTTCTCAACTAGCCGAATGTAAAGAAAATAATAAGGGAAGAGGAGCTTTGTAGTTTCGGTCAAGGGAAGGCCTAAAAATCCAAGGTAAAATCTTGCTAATTTGATTTAAGTTTGATGTGTTTGAACTCTTATCTTAGTTCCCTTCTAAACCCATGAATTGAAACTTTGTAATTGGGTGTTTTGAATGTTCGGTTATGAGTGGAAGGATGTGAATTTTAAATGTGATGTTAGAAATGGATGAATGAAGGTTAGATGGACTTGGTAATGGAAAATTTATGTGCTTATGAGCTGGTAAGCTTGATTGAGAAATTCATGCTTGTGAGGGTAAATTGTTAATAGTAAGCATTCGATCATAGTAAATGTATCTAAGATGGAGAGTTGTTAAAATGCTCTAAATGTTGTAAATATATTGTTATAATTTGAATTTAAGGCTTGTTAAATTGTCCTTCCCGTATAGGAACCTAAATAATGGCTTAGAGGTGTTGTGTTTTAAATTATTAATCTATATTTATAAGCTTGCCTAACAACCCCTTCATTAATGAATTACGTGTGTATTTGTAACTTGAGATGATGGAAGGAGTGAATTAATGATAGGAAGAAATCGGTAATAGTGCCTAGGTGAGTTTAGATGCCAAATATAAATTTAAGATATTAATTGAGAAATTGTTAATTATTTAAGTGATTGAAAGTACAAGATGGCCGTATGAATGCTAATAAGTAGAGGAAATGATGTTGTTGTTTGTGATATATGAATGTTCAGACAATTGTTTATGCGTATGAAATTTGGAGTATTAGTTAGTTGATGAATTTGTTTAATATAATGGCCGAATGAAATCATTATTGATGCATGGTTTTAAATTGAATGTAATAATGATCGAATGAGTCTAAAGTTGAGGAATAATTGATTTTGAATGCATGTGGGATATAAGGAATTGAGTTTGCCTTATATGTGATAGTAGGAAGAGAAATTGTTTTGACTTGAATTTAATTACCTATATGTTGAAGTCGTGGGAATGGAAAGTTGATTAAGTAAATTGTTAAAATATTTAGACAATGCAAATTATGATATATGTGACCATTTTAGCTAAGGGGTATTCGGCCAAGTTCCTTGAATGAAGGAAATTTGTGTTAGATGCTTAGTTGTTGTTTTCTTGCATTTAGGAAAAAATGGAGCATTAGTAAAATAGAACTAATCAAATATACTTACATGTGGAATTTTTACTAAAGGGAATTCGGTTTATATGCTTGTGTTTATGTGATTGCCGAATGACCCCCTTAGTCATCGAATTGTGTAATTGCTTGCATTTTAGATGGTTGAAGTCGTGAATGAGATGATAAGTGATAAATGGTTAGGATGTATATGTGTGTATAATTGCCGAATGTGAACTTAGGAAATTAATTGTGTGATGGTTACTTATATACTTAAATGTATGGTTTGTGAGAAGTTGAATTATTGGTAAGTTTAATAACTTTGGTTAAAAATAAGATTAAGAGCTATGTGGCATGAGACATTAGTGTTAATTAGATGTCAAAGTGCCGAATATGTGTAATAATAGAAAATGTTTAATTTGATATGTGTTTATTTAGCTAAAAGTGAAAGTGCCGTATGTTCTAATTTAATGAGATTATTGGTAATTCGATTGAGATGAATTGTTAAAGTGATTAAACTAGTTTGCTCGTTTTAATTTAGCTCAAGAGCTAAGAGCACCAAAGTCGGATAAAGGGAAAGCAAAAATAAACGAATAGCTGTGGATATCTAGTCGTCGACCACTTCTGAGATAAGTTTTTAAGTGTTTGAACTTTGGAAATTTAAGAGTAAATTGTAATAAATCTGGTTAGGACAGCAGCAGTAACGTGATTTTAGAAAATCACCATAAATTGTTGGAGTTGAATTAGAGGCTGAATAAATATGTAATTTAAGCTTAATGAGTCTAGTTTCTTATAAAAGAAACCATGTAAGCAAAGGAATTACCGATAATGAGATATTTAAAGTGGTGTGCCACAGAGTCAAAAGGGCTTCGAGGGCCCCTATTCTGTATTTAGAAAATCATTATAAACGGTACAAAAATGATTATAAGATAAAATTTATATGTTTAGACTCCTTAATGAGTCTAGTTGCAAACGAAATAAATGAGAACATATTTTGAATTCTGTACAATGAGAAATTTGATACGTAGTGAAGAGTGGTCAGAATAGTCAAATAGTAAAATAGGGGAAAATTTAAGAAAAATCTGGTATTGATTGGCCGAACCAAAAATTCTGAAAATTTTTTGGATAGAAGATATATGAGTCTATTTTTAGGGAAAATTAACGGCACTTGATTTGGAGTTTCGTACCTCCAGTTGTAAACAATTTAATTACTATTGCTCAGGAATACAGCTTGTAGTGAAATTGTGATTATGTTGTAAATATTGATAAAACTGTTTGAGTTGCTTATAAGCTATTGATTAAATATTAGTAATCAAAGTACCAAATCCATATTAAAGTGAGGTTATAAGCCGTAAATGACGAGTATACCTAGTCAATTTTGTTATGATGAAATTGATGTACAAGATATGTATGTGTGGTGAGGCCGAAATGGCTAATATTAAATGTGTGCAAGTTATCCAAATGGCCTTTATGAAAATGTGTGCTATCTTTATTTGTATAGTGAGGCCGAATGGTTACTTAGAAATGTAATATGGATGAGTGGTTATTTAAATGAAAGCAAAGTATGTGATGTATTAGCAAGTGATGATAAAAACATTATCTTATATATGTGCTTGTGTATATGGTGTGGCCAAATGGGCAAATGTGAAATGTACATATGTTTACGTGTATACAATGTGGCTGAATGACCAATTGTGAAAAGTGTGTATTATTAGATATTTGATGAGGCCAAAGTTAGTAAATATATATATTAAATGAATTGTGCTGAGATTGTATCCGGATTAGAGACCCGCTGGCTTCGTGCTGAGATTGTATCCGGGTTAGGGACCCGCTGGCTTCATGCTGGGATTGTATCCGAGTTAGAGCTCTGCAGGCTTCGTGCTGGAACTGTATCCGAGTTTAAGGACCCGCACGCTTTGTGTTAATAACTTACCCGGGCTAAAGTTCTTGCCAGTGATTTGAGTAAAGTCTAAAAATATGAGACTTCGCGGTAATAATTACTAATAAATACGTACAATGCAATAAGTTGGCCAGGTATGTATCATGTACTCGTATTTAAAATTTGATTTGGGTTGAATTGTAATTGTATAAAGTGATGCAATTTTGAAAGAGTGTTAGAACTATAAATGTGATCGTGTACATTCGGTCTATCTGTGAATGCTATGTGAAAGTAATTGATTTAATCATGTTATATGAGTTTCGATTCAAGTGAAATTATCATGTTAAATGAGTTACATTTGATAATGTGTATTCGGCCAAAAGATAATATAACTAGAAAATGGCTTAAGTGAAAAGTTGAATGCTAAACTATTGTTTGAGTTTAATTGTGCCAGGTACGTATTATGTACCAAATTGTGAATTTGATTGGGATAGAATCTTAATGTATGATATGATGCATAAGTAAATAAGTGACAACAAAAAATATGTATATATATATATATATATAATGATGGTACATTCGGCCAATGTGGGATATTATGTGCACATATGGAATTTTCTTTTTCTATGATATATGAATACGAAGTTATTTGAAATTGTATGCAAAGTGTGCATTGTGTGCTTGTGAATATTCAACTATTTTGGACATTATTATGGAAGTATATGTGGTAGCTATGTGATATTGTATATGAGATTAATATCTTTAATTCATTAAAGTTACTTGTTTTACTTAAGACTTACTAAGCTTATGAAAGCTTACTCTGTTTGTTTGGTTTCTCTGTTTTATAGATTTTTAACTCCATCTACGAGCTCGAGGATCGTCAACACTTCGTCACACTATCTACTATTATGGTAATCATGTGATTTGGACTTAATGGGTGGCATGTATAGGATAGAATATAGGTAGAATGATATTTTGGCTATTGTATATAAGCCATGCGAATATGGCATCCTATGGAAGTTTACTTATACAAGTTTTAAATTCGATCTTTGTTTGTGCCTATTAATTATTTTACTATTCTAATCTGTTTCCTAAGTTTCGGTAACGCCTTGTCCTATTCCGGCGACGTTTACGAGATAGGGGTATTACACATAAGCTGCTTCGGGTGTTTTGTTGCTGATTGTTCCACCGGTGGCTGCGTCGATCATTTGCCTTGTTGAAGGATTCAAATCGTTGTGGAAAGTTTGAACTTGTAGCCACAAAGGTAACCCATGGTGTGGGCACCTTCGCAATAGATCTTTGTATCTCTCCCAAGCATCGTAAAGTGTTTCTAAATCTATCTGCACAAAAGAAGAGATATCATTCCTTAATTTAGCCGTTTTAGCCGGCGAAAAATATTTGAGCAAAAACGTTTCTGTCATTTGTTCCCATGTAGTGATAGACCCTCGTGGTAGAGAATTTAACCACTGTTTAGCTTTGTTTCTCAAGGAGAACGGGAATAACCTAAGACGAATGGCATCATTAGAAACGCCATTTATTTTGAATGTATCGCATAATTCCAAAAAGTTAGCTAGATGCGAGTTAGGATCCTCATCCTGCAAACCATCAAACTGAACAAACTGCTGTATCATTTGAATAGTGTTAGGTTTCAGTTCAAAATTATTTGCAGGAATAGTAGGCCTAACAATGCTAGATTCAGTGCCTACTAAATTAGGTTTAGCATAATCATACATAGTACACGGAGTAGGATTTTGATCAACTGGATTTACGGCTACTACAGGAGGTAACTGATTATCCTAATTGGAATCCATCTCTGGAATAGGTTCAGGTTCTTCTTCTTGTCCTTGTTCTGGATACTGTAGACTTCTTCTTATCTCTCGGCGATTTCTGAGAACTGTAGCTTCTAAATCATCGTCAAAAAGTAGTGGTCCTCCTAGGTTTCTTCTAGTCATAAACTAGAGATACCTAGAAGAAAAGAAAATTTCAGTGAATAAAAATAAAGGTTGGAAATAAATAAAAGTAGAAATGGCTAAAGTAATAGAAATCGAGTGTTCCTAATATCTTAGTTCCCCGGCAACGGCGCCAAAAACTTGATCGTGATCTCGAGTGATGATGATAAAGTAATAAAACTGATCGTACCTGGAAACTAACTAATATCACGATAAAAGGCAAGTGCACCTATCGAATAGTAGTATAGTTAGTGGCAAGACCGGAATATCGAATCCAAGGAACTATGAGTACTAGTAATGACTTTCTTTCTATTATCTAGCCTAAGAATAAAAAGGGGTTTTGTTTCTAAATTAACTAATCTAAATTAAACTAAAAAGAAACAGCAAGGAGTTAAGAGAGAGATTGTTTTTGGGAAAATTGATTGATTAAAACAATACCTAAGGAAGAATCCACCTAGACTTCATTTGTTATCTAACTCTGAACTAGATGATTTCTTCATTTGATTTGATCTATAGAAATCCCTAAATTATGTTAATACCTCCGTTAAGGATAAGAACAACTAATCCTAGGTTGATTAACTGAAATCTCTTTCTAGTTAAAACCCCTAGTCTTGCATTAACTCGATTTATGGCTCCCGATATTAGATTTGACTCTAATCTGGTAGATTTTCGTCGTCCTATGTCTAGGGTTGCGATCAACTCCGCTTAATTGTGTTGGATCTACTCCTATGCAGGGACTTTTGCTCCTCCACATAGGCACATTCGACTTAAATCAATATCCCAAAAATATCAATTTAAGAGTTAAAAAACACAATTAAGAACAAATCAAATATTTATCACACAGCTTAGATAACAATAACAAGATCTGTCTTAGGTTTCATCCCCCGTAGATATTTGGGGTTTTAGTTCATAATTATAAAAGAAAACATCTCAGAAGAAATAAAATAACAAAACATAAGAAAACCCAAAACTCCTGAAAGGATTGAAAGGAGATCCTCTGTCTTGATGTAGATCCTGGCTTCTGAGATGGATCAATCGGCTTCCATTCAAGTAATTCCCTGTCTTTAACTCCCCGTCTTGACGGGAAAATAATGTCTCCTTGGTGAAAGAAAAGCACACACTTGTAGTTGCCTCCTAGGGTCTTTATATAGAGTTTTGGAATGCCTTTCTTAGGCCCTAAGTAGCCTTTTCCGAGTGAAATTGAACTTCCTCACGACATGGACACGCCCGTGTGCCACGCCTGTGTGGATCGACGACTAGGCCGTGCTTGAGCCTGTTAAAGTGGCACGACCGTGGTACGGCCATGTGGATAACCTCCAGGCTGTGTTGATTGTTGAATTGGGCCTAATTTGCCTGTTTTTGGCCCGTTCCTTGCTCTTTTCTCTTTCTTACGCTTACCTAAGTATAAAACATGAAATAAAAGGATTAGGAGCACCAATTTCCATAAATTCAATGATAATTCATCCAGAATTTAGGCTAAGTAGGAGGTAAAAATATATATAATTTATAGTTTATCAACCTTCGTTGTAACACCCTAAACCCGGCCTAGATGTTATGGCCGTATCTAGTGATGTCACATGATAGGGTGGTTGAAAACTTAAATCGTTATGTTAAAGCCATGTCCATTTAATTACTATCCTTAATCTCTTATTTTAATTAATTCTAAAATTTGTTTTGCCCATTAATCGATTGTTTAAAAACTTAACTCATTGTGAAAGTTTAAGTAATCGTGAGATTAGAAAATAAAACTTTAGCTTTTTGAAACCGAGTTTTCCTATGTCTAACAGTTATAAATCCATAAAAATAAATAGAAACCAAATTAAACAAAAGTCCAAAAAGTCCCCAAATTACATCCAAATAAACTAATGATACTAAAACCATAAATCGTAAATTATAAATCGTAAAAGTCCAAAAAACCATGGTCACCGTCGAGTCCTCCGCCGCTTCGATCCATCTAAGTTTAGGGATTACCTGTACACATTAAGCAGAAGGGGTGAGTTTATGTAAACTCAGTGTGTAATCTCCACGGAAAACAAACAAACATTATGCAGTCACACACAGTCTGGGCCTAAGCCTTTTTCAGTATCAGTATCAGTCATGCATAAGGGCCTTAGCCCATCACAGTATTAGTATCAGATATACAGTGTACAGAAATCAAAGTCCTACCCGTCTAGCCTCTACACTCCATCTTTGTCCATCCCTACACTCCATGTGGGGTTTAAAACATCCACTCATCCCTACACTCTAAATAGTACCTAATGCGGCACATAATTACTAAGTTTCAGTTATGCTGGCAGATATTAGGCTTAAAAGCCTTTCAATACACTTCCTCCAAATAACAACATCTCAATCCCAATGCAATGCAACATACAATAAATGTCATGCTTTTATGCAACTATTAATAACATATACAAATATATAAATCATTAAACAGGCATACACTTGTCGTCCTCAGTGCAACTATCATTTATTCAGTTCACACAATTAAGGGTCTAAGTAGTGCTTACCGACCCTACAGTAGGTTCACAGTCGACTTGGGTGACCATGCAACCTTAGAAATCAATTAAGTGAAAATGGGCTCACACGCCAATGTGGCCTGCCCATGTGGCCTACACGACCCAAATTGGCCTTGGCCATGTGGATCACACGGCCTGGCCCAGAATCCCAAACGTCCGTATGGCCTACCCGTTGGGCCCACACGGGTAGATGAGAGTGTGGGATTATTGGGCCAGACGGTGTGATCCACAAAGCCAAGGCTATTTTGGGCCGTGTGGGCCACACAGGCAAACATTATGGGCTTGTGGGCCCCTTTTCACTGTTAAATTGTTAAGGTTGCATGGGTCGCCCGAGTCAACTGTGGACCTACTATAAGGTCGGTAAGCTTACCTAGACCCCTAATTGACTGAAATGACTGTACGATTGATATGAATAAGCATGATGATGTTCCACTGATTTGATACTGTATGCCCTGATAGCATGTCATATTTGTAGATTGCATTGCATTGGGTTGGGGGTTTATATTGTTCAGAGGAAGTATACTGAAAGACTTCTAGCCTAAATTACTAACAGCACAGCTGCAAACTACTATCTAGTGCCGCATTCGGTACTTTATTTGGAGTGTAGGGATCGATAGGTTGATTATATCCCCACATAGAGTGTAGGGTTGGATGGAGTTGGAGTGTAGAGGTTGGCTGGGTAGGATTTGATACTGTATATCTGTTACTATACTGAATATTGATACTATAATGGGCCAAGGCCTAAATGCATGATTGCTTCTGTATTGTAATCGGCGAAGGCCCTAACTAAAACTGAAACTGTTACTGAAATGGGCTTAGGCCCAAACTGTGAATGTATTATGTCCGCTTGTTTATATGTGGATTACATACTGAGTTTTTGTAAACTCACCCTTCTATTTTATCTGTACAGGTAATCCCCAGACTTAGACGGATCGGAGCGGCAGAGGACTCAGTGGTGGCCACACGACCCCTTTTTATACAGTTTCATATTTAATTAGGTTTTTAAAGTTTTATTTGGAGTATTTTACTGTAATAAAGGCCTCTATGGATTTTTGCTTAAAATTTGGATTTTATATTGTTTTAGGTTTTACATCTACTAGAGGTAGGTAAAATATGGGTTTTTAAAAGAAATGCATGTGTTTTAGCAAAATACCCACAAGGACACAAACTGTTTTAAAAAACTTCTGCAACGTATAATGTTTTGAAAACTAACGATTGAATAAAAATCACGATTTTAGAATTAATATAAGATAATGACGAATTCTAAATGGAAAATGTTTTAAGTGAAATTACAGTTTGTCCAACACAAGTTACGGTTTTCAAACACACTACCATGTGACATTGTCAGATTTGACCATAACGTTCAGGCCGGATTTGGGGTGTTACATTCGTGCCATTCATACAAAGAATTGTTGGAATATGAATTAACATGTAAAATAAATTTTTAATTAAAACAATAAAACATAGGAAACTGAATAAACCAAGCGTAGAAGATTTAGATTCTATTGCAGATATAGTCGATCATTTTTACCATGTCTAAAATATGAGATACAACAAGTGAAAAATTTTATATATCGAACCAAAGAGGTCAACATCATCAATGCTAGTGTAAGCCTATAACCTAATCATGTTTTGCTTGTAAATACTAAATAGTATTTGGATGTATACATTTTTTTTTATAGTTTTTATAATAAATAAATGATTTATTTCTTTATCTATGAGTAAAATGCTAATTGCGTAATGTTTAGTACTTGTTTTGTAACACCTCAAAAATCTCAATGTCATTAAAGATTTTATTTTGGTATTGTAAATATTAATTTTTTTTAGAAAAGAAGAATTATTAATCGAATAATGGTAGTAGATTTAAATTAGACGTTATGAAATATAGTATTTATGATATATTTTGATGGGATAAATTATGGCCATTTAATCAAAGTATAAAGATTAAATCATAGGCATTGGTTTACTAATTAATTTATTAATTAGATAGATTACATTTTTAAATATTTATAGTGTTCCAATAACTATAAATGAAAGGGTGTAATATCTTTTAGTTATTGATCAAGAGTTATTTCACTTGATTTTTGACAAAAAAATTATAACTATACAAGCAATATGACTTGTAAGAAATTGATGGTCATTTTGTTATGGAAAAAATTCATGATATTGAAAAAATGTTGAATCAGTTTAAGAAATATGATATGAAAATGGATGAAATGATTGTACTCTCCATTATAGACAAATTTCCTCCATCTTGGAAAGACTTTAGAAAAAGTCTAAAACATAAGAAAGATGAAATATCTCTTAAGGCTTTAGCAAATCATCTTCGTATTGAAGAAGAATATTGAAAGCAAGGTCAAAACCTAAATTTTGAAAATGTCAAAGTGCATATTGTGAAGGAAGTACAGACTACTAAACGTTCCAAAAGAAAGCTCGAACAGACTACTAGAGCACCTAAGTTCAAAAAGAAACAAAAGGGCTCATGCTACCATTGTGGTAAGCTAGGACATTTCAAGAATGAATGTTGATTTTTCAAGAAGAAATCTTCTTTTGAGGCTGATAATAACGAAAGGTTTGTCGCAAAGATTTTTTAAATCAATATGGCACAAGATGATAATGCATGATGGATTAATACTAGAGCAACCAAACATGTGTGCAAAGGCAAAAACATCTTCACAAAGTTCACATAATGCGAATATGGCAATAACTTGTACATGGGAAATTCTTCCACCACAACAATTAAAGGCAAAGGGTCTGTTGAACTACAATTCACTTCTGGAAAGGTTTTAAGCTTGAATGTTGCATATTATATACCAAAAGTTGGAAAGAATTTAGTGTCTGGAAGTCTGTTGAATAAGTTTGGTTTCAAACTTGTTTTTGAGGCAGATAAGTTTATTTTATGTAAAGGAGGAATTTTTGTAGGGAAAGAGTATATGTATGAGGATATGTTCAAACTCAATATTATTAATAAGAATAAACATATTGTTTCTTCTTATATGGTTGAATCTTCTTGTTTATGACATTATAGATTAGACCATTTAAATTATAAAAAATTGAATGACATGCATAAATTAGATTTAATTCTTATTTTTAATAATAATATTGAAAAATGCAATGCATGTATGTTGGCTAAAATTACTAGAAACTCTTTCCCTGAGGTTAAAAGGAAAACAAAAATACTTGATTTGATACATAGTGATTTATGTGACATGCAAAATACTCCTAATTAGGTGGAAAGAAATATTTTATTACTTTTATTGATAATTGTTTAAGATATTGCTATGTACATTTATTGCATTCAAAAGATGAATCACTTGATAAATTTAAAGTTTATAAATCTGAAGTTCCACTTCAGTGTTACCCTCCAAACTCGTCCTAGACATTATGGTTGAATCATGAAAGTCACATGGGACACCTGAACTACGATTCTACCCTATCGATGGTTGAAAACTTTAAATGCGCTCTCTTTTTAATAATATTGTAGTTACCTTTGTTATTTAGAGAAAAACGTTCATTATTAAAAACCCAATCTTTATTAAGTCAGGTTCGTAGCACTGGCATGGTTTCGGAAAAACTCTTTGCACATCATTAAATAATTTATAACATTATCCATATTAATGTCTCTAAAATATTCTAAATCACTTTTCTCCACAAAATCATTTCCACAATATGGAGCATTATAAAATTCACAACTAACTGGATGGGTAACTCTTACCTTTTTTCCCGTATGAGTATCGTTCCCCACGTGGCACCTTCTGGCCTCCTAGACTCTTGGTCCCTAAAAGATGCATAAATTTCTTGTATTACTGGAACCACATCAGAGTCTTTAGGGGTAACGCAAAAACGGTCCTACCTATGATATTGGACCAGTTGCCATATATCCCTACATAGTATCATCGACGGTTCAAACCCCCTTTCTTGAATAAATGTTTTCCTTAAATTTCTAAAAAGTATTTTTCAATGTTTGGATTTGGAAAATTCGAGGGGCTTGTAACCATTGATGGTTCAGGTTCATTAGCCCTTCTAGTTTTTCTCGAGGGTATTTTCAATAATTTTTCAAACTAGACAACTAACTATCAAAGAATTTATTTCACGATAAATAGAAGCAATTCAATGGAATAGTAAAAATTCAGGTTGGACCACTTAGCCTTGTAGAAAAGCTTATGGTTCCTTGTGAAAAGTCTGTGCACTTTCCTTGTTAGCGTGATGTTTTCATTTCTACACCTAGTACAATCACAAAAGAAAGCAAGAAAATTGCAATAAAATAGGAAAAGGGGAAAAGGGATTTTTAGGGTTTAAGAGTTTAGAAGAGTGTTTGAGAGGATTTGACCTTTGAGAAAGGTTGAAGCTTAATTAAATAAGGTTTTAGGAAAAAAATTTCTGTTTTAAACTTTAAAAAAAATCGAGTTAAAACCTAAATTAATCTGCTGGGCTGAATAGTTATAATTTTTTGTTAAAAAATTAAGTAATATAACTCTTCATGTTTAAGATACATTACCCATCACTATTCATAGTGATAACTCTTGATTAATTATTTATGCCCTTTCATTTATAGCTATTAAAACATTATGTATATATTAAAAATGTTCCAACACTAATGCTCACATATGCGCGCGCGCGTGCATATATATATATATATATATATATATATACCCACTCATATATGTGCATCAATTTTTTCTTCTATTACCGCATGTTAGTTCATTAGACACTTAACCAATTCCATGTTCATCCAATGATACTTTCACTTTATTAAGCTCTAGTGTTATTTGTCTTAACTGTTGACTATATATATTAACTTATTTTTACCTAAACATAGTGCACCATATGCCAACTTCCTCATTTGGTTTAATAATTTAAGCTGTTAAAGAAGCTGCACTACTTATCTTATGCAACCAATTACTATTTTATTTTTAATCTCAAATTCATCACCCTTTTCCATGTTTTAATTATGCATGATTTGGCTAAATAGATTATTTCTCAAAGTAACGAGGACTGAGATGGAAAACTTTCAAAACTTGCTTTCCTTTTGATTTCTTTGGAAGCAGCAAAATAAACTTCAGCTCATTCGAGATTTCTTTTGACACTTTTGTGACCAGCGGGAGGGACCAATCTCTAATGCCTGATTTAGCTTCAATCTAAGAAGAAAACAACACAAATTAGGAGCGGCACAAGTTCAGTTCAATTAACATCAATTAAATGGAATCAATATCAACTACCATTTATGGTAAACAATGAAATTTGTGGAGCATTTGTCAGTCGATATCAAGGCTACTTGCAGCCGTTTCCAAGTGATGATTAGCAGCTCCTTTGTTGAGGATACATGGCAGCTCACTTGGTTGAATATCAATTAAGACAGGCGGTACATGGCAACAGCCAAATAATGCAATTAATAGAACAATTGTGAGAAAATCACAGCTACATGATGCTGCCAATGGTGCATTCGATGTGAAAGAAGAAAAATCACAAGAAGGATTGATGAACTAAAAGACAATTCAAGAGTGAGTGATTGGTATGGACGGTGGACAGCAACTTAATGACGATGGCGTCAAGCTCCTTCTCTCTTCATGGCTGCAAAAGAAACACCAACACAGAGCAGCGGCAGCTGCAGCTGCTGTGGTTGGTAAATGCAGCAACTACCAACTGCTATATCCAGTATAATTAACCCCCAACTTGAAATAAAAGTCAACATGTCCAAGGGGCAGTAGTTCTGCCAAGCAAAGGAGTACCAATCAGAAAAAAATAACAACACAAATGTATATTATTAGCATAAATTAGGACCTTTAGGCGGTAACTAATTGAAGCAATTATCCACATAAATTAAAGTTAATGATATCTGCATGCACAGCATGTAGCGATAGGTTGCTGGGACAATTTATATCAGCTTGCAACATCTTGAAGACATGGGTAGCATCATTTTAGACCACAACATAGTTTGAAACTCCTTGAATTGAGCAGCAGCTTTGGAGAAATGGAAGCTGTCGTTATAGGCAGTGAGTGGTAGCAAGAAAAATGGAGTGACAGCAGCAATCCAGCTTGAATAACCGAATATTAGTAGAGGATTTATAAGCATCTTCAGCAGTAATTTAGGTCCTCATTTAAACCAGAACTCTCGTATTCTTCTTCACATTTTTCTCTTCTCCCTAGTAGCATATTCGCGTGATTTATACACTGCTATTGACTCCAATACGCCACGACTATGTGCACCCTTCTATCCTAGCAGAAAGTAAATTCGGTGCAGCCGCCTTCTCAATATACCACAGTCATCCCATGCACAATGAAATGCTTTGACATGTTTCCGCAATGCCACATAGCTTCTTAGATTTCCACCTTCTAATGCCAACTTGTCAACTAACAAAAGTGTCTTATAATTCTATTATCTAAGCTTGTTAATAATTCCTTTTTAACCGTCTACTAAGGCCATGTGACAATGGTTTAATTGCCAAAAACATCCTTGGTGACACTTATTAAGGCTTTGCCTAGAAAGAAGATAAAACATTTGAAGAATCTATATATATATATATATATATATATATATTGTTTCTCAAGCTATCTACTGGAGTGAGTCCAGTGACTAATCCTCTACGTTCTATAGATCCACTACTCCATACACATTTCTATAATTTTTCTCTCATCTCATCATTTCAATTTAGAATGACTGATTTTTATGCATTAGGATGAAAAATTATCATCCCTTCTATTTTCATTCCTCTCACTTTTCTTCTCAACAATACACACTCAAAATTTATTTTCTTTCCACTTTTCCGCTCCCTCCTCTCATCCCTCCACATTTCCACCCAACCAAGCGCACCCTAAAAGCTTTTAATTTAATCATTGTCATAGTTTAATTTTCCTACTCGTATTCATGCATATTAGGTTTCGATGGGATCATCCATTGAGGGTGTACTTGGTTGAGTGGAAAAATGGAATGATAGAAGGAATGAGTGAAAAAGTTGAAAGAAAATAAATTTTGATTGTGCTTGGTTTGAAGAAAAATAAAAGGAAAGAAAGTAGGAGAGACTATTATTTTCCATCCTAATGCATACAAAAAATCCTTCCAAATTAGAATGATAAGAGAAGATAAAATGAGAGAGGTGTGTATGTTAGTTCAAGATTATGCATTTTTTAAATGTTTTATTTTCTTTCATTTCATTTTTCAACTCTACCAAGCAATGAATGAATATAAGTTTATTTTTTATTTTAGTTTTCCACATTTCCTACCAAGCACACCTATGGAAAGAAAAATTATATTCCTCATCTTACTATTATTGTAACACCCCTTACCCGAGACCGTCATTGAAGTCGAGCACGAGGTGTTACCGGACTTAACTTACTCAAACGGGCATAAAAATTTGCTTTTAAAATTAATTTATTTTCATTCGTTCAATATATCCCAAAAAAGGTTCATCGAGACCCTAAACCATGATATCGAAACGGTTCGGGACTAAACCGGGATCAATAAAATTTTTCCGATTACTTAAACGAACCAAAATGAATTATTTCCCTATTCCTTAGAAAACTGTCAAACTGTATCATGATTACAAAAAAAATCATATCTCGGGTTACGAAACTTGAAATCAAGGTACGTAAATTTTCCTTGAATCTAGACTCATATATCTATTTACTATTTTTTTTTTAGAATTTTTGGTCTAGCCAATTAATACAGTTTATTAGTTCAAGTCTCCCCTCTTACACAGTTCAACTACTCTGACCTCTGTTCACTACGAATTAATTTTATCTCTATACAAAATTCAAATAGGCATGCCGTTTGTTTCATTAGAAACTAGACTCAATAACAAATCTAGGCATATAAACTATAATACTAATTATTTATGTACAATTTATGGTGAATTTTTAAACTCAGAACAGGGAATCACAGAGTCAATCTGGAGCAGTCTCACTCAAGTGCAAATAAATCATAAAATACAACTCTTTTGCTTATCTGTTTCTTCTACATGAAAATATACTCATTAAGCTTTAATTTCATGCCTCATTCACCTTTTAATTCTATTTCTACTATTTTTAGTGATTTTTCAAAGTCACATCATTTCTGCTGTTCAAATCTGTTTTTAAACTATTTTCCCCTTTTTCATGGTTTCCTTGTGATAATTATTATTCAAGCATACATATCACTAAACATATGTATGATTAGCCATTCCATTAACTATTCACTAACAAGTATTTACACACCATTCATTGAACATATCATAATTGACACTTACTAAATATTAAGTCCCTATACATGCCATAAACTAGGATATTTGTAAATGAAGATACCCATTCGGTAACTTGATAATCGATAGTGTGAAGCGATCTCCGATGACCTCCAACCTGAGCTTGCATTTAAGTACTCTGGAATATGGGAAAGGAAGAAAAAGTAAGCTTATGAAGCTTAGTAAGTTCACATGCTTAATAATAAACACAAGCAATGAATTTATCTTACTAATAGACTGTCATAACTTGAATAAATACTGCTAAGTTCTTACTATCTCAACTTACTCGTCTGTGACCTTACCAAAAGTCCAATATACTATAGACTCCTCACTTATTAGCTTCCCTTGTATACCTGCATCATCTCACTGAACATAATCCTATTCTTTCCTGATATAAATGTATTTCAATTTGTATCATTTACTTACTGTATGCTGAAACTCATAAACATATCTCACCACTTACTTACTTACTCACTTGCTTACTTACCTTGTCACATATACTAGTCTTGTCTTCTTAGCATAACTCAGCTTACTTTGCCTTAACTTAATATTCTCTTAAATTTTCCCGTTGAACCACTTGGAATATTAAGGATATGGGTTTCCTGCTTGATAATATCCTGCCAATGCCGTGTCCTTGACATGGACTTACATGAATTATTCCTGTCTCCAAAGCCATATATCTGATATGGGCTTACATGGCTCATTCCTGTCTCCAAAGCCATATATCTGATATGGACTTACATGGCTCATTCCTGTCTCCAAAGCCATATGTCTAGTATGGACTTACATGGCTCATTTCTGTCCTGTCCTGTCAACCCCAAATGTCATGACATTTCGTATCCTAACATTCCTAAGATTCAAACGGGGCTTTCTGATACTTTTTATCTATTGACTCTTCTTCGATTCAACTTATCCCCTTCAAACTATATTTTTATAGACTTTCTCAATATCATACAAGGCCATATTTCAGTTATGGGCTTTCATATTACTTTTTATAATTTATCTTTTCAATGTCGAATTATTATCGAGCAATAATTTCTATATCTAAAATTCACTACTAATATTTATAGCTAAAATACCAATTTAACATCCAAATATGCATAATTAAATTCTTATTAAACATACGAACTTACCTCGATGTCAAAACGACCATTTTACCAACTTTCCCGATTTTCGATTTTTCTCCCGTTCTAGGTCCAAATCTCGTTTTCCGGGATCTAAAACATCATATTTCACTTATTTAATTAATTTACTATTCAAAACAGTCCCTAACTCAAACTTTGGAAAAATTACATTTTTACCCCTAAACTTTTGCATATTTACGCTTTTGCCCCAAGGCTCGGAAATTAAACTTTATCCCAAATTCTTATGTTTTGGGACATACTGATCATTTATTTACCAACAGAAACTTCAAATTCCCACTATATCATGTACTTATGAACAATAGGTATTTTTACCGATTAAGCCCTTTTACTCGTTTTTACTTAAAACCGAGTAGCACAAGTTGTCCAGCATAATTTAAAACCTCATATTCTATCATAAAACATCAAAATAAACACATTTCACCTATGGGTATTTTTCCAAATATGAACCCTAGCTTAAATTATTGCTAGCATAAGCTTTATCGAGCTACCGGGATTCCAAAAACGTAAAGAACATGAAAAACGGGGCTAGAACAGACTTACAATCGAGCTTGGAAGCTTAAAAAACCCTAGCCATGGCTTCTCCATGCTAATTTCGTCCTCCATGAAGAAGATGGACTAATTTTGGCTTTATTTTCCCTTTTTAATTCTTTTAATTACCAAATGACAAAAATGCCCTTAAAGGCTTTTCTTTCAAATTTGTCCTATTCATGCCCATTTTTGTCCAACAAATTATCCAATGGTCTAATTCTAAATAAGGACCTCCACTTTAAGAACTCATTTCAATTAAATCCCCTTTAGCATCTAGAACTCACATTTTACAATTTTTACAATTTAGTCCTAATTATCAATTTAGGCACCTATACATAAAATTTCTTCTCAAAATTTTCACACAATTAGTCAATCAATAAATAAATCTTAAAACTTAATCGGAATAAAGTTTTCAACCTCAGATTCGTGGTTCTAAAACCATCGTTCTGTTTAGGCCCTAAATCGGGCTATTATAGCAACTTTTGCAAATAAGCCCTAATAGGCAAATTAAACATGCCATCTATAAGATTTCTTATTGGTAATCTAACACATGCATCTAGTCAATTGGTAAATCATGATAATTCATCGTAATAAACTTTTCTATCTCGGATTTTTGGTTTCGCAACCACTATTCCATTTAGGCCCTATTTCGAGGTGTTACAATTATTCCACCCTTTCAATTTTTCATCTTTTTAATTTCTTTCCTCCCTAGCAATTAAAGCTTTTGATCCCCTTAATCCAATTAAAATGAAGGCATTCTCCACTTACCAAGGTAAATTTTGTACAAATCCTTGTGTTAAAATGTTAGGTAATTTCTACTATTGTCCCTCTACTATAGCATCATGTCTCTCATTACTTTTAATTGAAAATTGAAAATTTTTTTACTTTTTAGAAATTTTTTATGTATTTTTAAGAGTAAGGATTAAATTGACGAAAAATATAAAAATTAAGAGCTATAAAAGTTATTCAACATTTTTCTATAGTTAAATTATTGGCAAAGTTGGATGAAAGTTTGCTTAATGACCAAGATTTTTAAATCAACAAAAGTATAGGACTAATGTCTCAAAATTATAGTATAGGAACTAAATTTTAATTTTCAAAAGAGTACAGGGACCCCTGACATACATAAACCTACATGCTTTTATATAGTTAGCATAAGTATAAGTAGGTCCAATAACTTTGAACCTCTTTTTTTTTTTTTTGTTTAATAAACACTGGGTGTGGCACCTCAAATCTAGTTAGGATAGTCTCACTCAAATCTGAAACGTCACATTAGTCACTGAAGTGATCAGAAACACATCCCATTCTAACACGCACGCAATACATGCAACATAAAATAACACATTTAGTTAACGATAATTATAGAGTACATTTTAGCTCTAATATGTTACTAACCATATTATTGAACAAATTGACTTAATCCGAATTGTAATTTTTAGCCAATATAGAAACTAAATTTTAAAGAACTAAATCGTAAGGATGACAAAACATTAAATTAAATGTATTACAAAATTTATCTATGAAGTTTCAAAGTTAAACATCTAGATTGCCTGTGTATGCGTTTTCAAGGAGTTTAGAAACCATTTAGAGCTCTTATAGCATTACTTAAAACCTAGGACTAAGTTACAAAGTTAAGTGTACTACCCTTAAGAGCACCCAGCTCCACGTCGGGATGACACAAAGAAGCACGTCGCAACATCCCCAAATGATAGGCCCTCACCCTGACTCCATGAATAGGGCATCTCAATGCCAGTTTCACATCCCGACAACGTTCGAACATCGTCTCGATGCCAATTTCACGTCCTTACAACATTCGAACATTGTCTCAAAGTCCCCTGTATTTTTGTAGCAAACAAACCTACAATTCAACAATTCAAAATTTGGGCACATACCACTTCATGCATTTAAGGTCTAAACTCGATCCACACAAGTCATATTACTCTCTTTCAACATTTAAAACATGCTCACAACCTTTATAACACATCATGCCATATTTTGACTCTCTAAGTAAACAATACATTTTTGCATGTATCATTAGGCTCAAAAGCAAGTACTCAACATACCAAAGCAACATATCATGCCTTTCTAAAGAACCTATATGTACAAAATAAACTATTTGGTTAATTGAAACATGCTAAAAGATATAGTATGCTTTTTTTTCCATTAAATCACATTCACTTTTCAAAGTCTTTTAACATAAGTGTATCAAGCAAGCATAATATGTATCATCCATAACAAAAGTAAACAAAAAAAGTAAGTTTCAAATCCTAAATACCAGTTCAAAAGGTCTAGTCCAAAATGAAACCTCACATTGCCTTTGTTCATAGCTCGAAACCAATATCACTTACTCAAGAGTTATGTCTTGGATGGATCACTACACTTGCCCACTCCTCATTTCTTGGATGCGCTACTAGTCTGCAAAGTTTTGGAAAAGAGTGTGAGTTTATGCAAGGTTAGTGAATGCTGAAAATTACTACTAAGCATACATAATCACAAAGGTTAAGCAAGAGCATACTATAGGTATGTTTACAATTCATTTTAATCGAGCTAAGTCGATATTCTTGCCACAAATATCTCACAAACATAGTACTTATTCTCACATATAAACTCACCCAACAAACTCATATATTTCAATCAATGATATATTGGCATCTTGAGACTATGAATCATACATGTATACAAACACACACATGAATTCACGCATTAGATAAATAGATCTTCATCATACTAATGACTCAAAGAGTCTAACATGTGCCAAAAGTGTAGCATTAGGCTAAACACTCTCTAGCCTATCCCGGGGCCTCAACACCCAAATCACAAAACACAAAAGTGAGTACTCACAATCTTATAGCATGCCAACTATATCCAATAGTTTCAAAAGTTACGAGGCCAATATATCCATACATACACATGTTTCTTTATTGATTTATGCACATTTAGACTATTCATAATAAACATATTCACATTCATAACACATTCCCATAGCATGCTTATCATATTCACAATTAAGGCACTTACAAGTGATAGCACAATGCTCAAAGAGCCACAAACACATTAGATCTCATGTATGTGTATTAAACTAATGAACTATATGCCATATCTTCAGTTTAACTCATATCACATTTTATTTTGACACATCGACATCACATTTAACCTCATTCGATATTGTTTTTGAAAAAACAAAGCAAATGGAGTAGGAAGACTTACTCTCGGAACTTAGGATAGGTGTTTACGCTAACCTAAGCTTCTGATTGTCGAAACCATTTTTTATTTTGGAAAAATGGGGTCGACTTAAAAAACAAAAATCAGAGTCGCCACTGATCCCTTTTTGCTCAGGTGTGATTGGATCACCTTATAAAACATTTTATTTCAAAACATTGATTTTGGTCTACGAAAATTCAAGAAAATGGGTTCGGGAGTCGGTTACGTACGAGGAAGGGTTAGCACCCTCGTAACGCCCAAAATTGGTACCAAATTGGTTAGTTTTCTATTTTGATGTCAAAAATTCGAAAAGATTTTAAAACACGATCCCTTTTTCAAAAGAACTTGAACAATTTAAGTTAAAACACGAGATTCTTTTGTTCTGAAAGAATGCAAACATCACATCCAGCACGTTAGGACACGATGTTTTTAAATCCTCGTAACTAAAATCATCTCAAAATTTATTAAAAGGATATTTAGTTACTTAGTCAAACGGAAAATCGCAACCCAGCATGCTAGGGCACTATTTCCCGAATTTCTAAACACAAAATATTGCCTTATTTAAGAAAAACTTTTAGATAAAATGTGGTAATTAAAGGAGATAGATATTTTAAAATGATGCTTTTGAGCAAAATGCAACATTAATACCAAAAAACTAAGATACAAAACAAATTAATAATTAGCATCAACATAAACAATTAAGTAAAAAGAATGAAATGTCAAATAATACAGGCAACATAACAATAACGCTATAGTAAATAAAGATAACAAATTTGAATCTTAAGAATATGAATGATCAAATAAAAGATATATAGTAAATAATATTAATTTAAAATCTATGCGAAAAAAATAAGAAATAAACATGGAACTTTACACACAAGAATAAATATGTATATAAAATAATAAAATAAGGCAAGTAATATATACAAAACAATAAAATACTATAACAATTTTTGAAGAAGAAGAAACATAAAATGATATGGCAAAATTTAAAATGGAAAGTATATGTATATAATGAAATAAATATATTTTTAAATAAATAAATACTATATATAAAACCTTAAATTTATAGAAAATATATATAAGGGATAACATATAATATAGTAATATAAGATATATATACATAAATGATTTACATATTTAAAATATACGGTATATAGAAAATTTTATATTAATGATAAAACAATTTAAATAGTATATAATATACAAATTTATAAATAATATAAAAAATAATATAGAACTTAAAAAATGAAATAATTTGATATAATACCAAAATTATTAAAATATAAAATATAAAAAAGAATTAAAAATCGAGGAAACAAGGATTAAATCAAATAAAAAAGGGTTGAAAAACGAAGATGAACGAAGAATAAAATAAAAACAAACCGCAGAAAATAAGAACGCAAGAAAGAGAGAAATTTAAGTGAATGCTCTCAAGAATTATTATTATTTCCCCAAAACTCAAGTCAAGTGCTTTATAATGAAGGGAGAGGCCTCTATTTATAGTTGAGCCTCCCCAAATCCAACGGTACAGATCAATTATATCAACGGCTAAGATTAAAGGGTATCTACAATTTAAATATCTAAGATTACAAAATCAGATCTTCTAAGATTGCATACCATATCTTCTAAAATTGCATATCATATCTAAGATTGCATATCCTTGAAGGTTATGTTTCCATATGCGTTAAGCTTGTAGATGGACCTTCAATCTTCTCAAGTAATGGGCCATTTCGATCGGGCCAAATGATATATTTGTAATTTTGGACTGGACTTGGACTTTGTTTTGTTATTTTGGGTTTATTATTTTTTGTATGGACCCGGACTAAATTGGCCTATTATAGCTGCCCCTCTTTGCTCATTGCCGTGTAACGGGAATAAAGCAAAGACTACAAAGGGCCAATTTTGCTCGGTCTTGCCAAGTCTTGAGTTCTTGGTCCTTGTCTTCTTCCAACCCATCTGCAATTTCAGAGATATTGGACTACAAGTCTGACGGCTTCAATCTGCTTCACTGTAACTTCAGGAAGGCAATATTTGCTATCCTTAGTCTACTCCACTGTAAACTCAATGATGCTTGAATGATGTCTTCGATCTGCTTCGCTACAAACTCAGTAAGACAAGATCTTCTATTTTTAATCTACTCCACTGCAAACTCAGGGACGCCAGACTAGTGTCTTCGATCTACTTCACTACAACTTCAGGAAGGCCAGATTTGCTATCTTTAGTCTACTCCCTGCAACCTTAGGGATGCCAGACTGGTGTCTTTGATCTGCTTCATTACAACTTTAGGAAGGCCAGATTTGCTATCTTTAGTCTGCTCCCAGCAACCTCAAGGATGCCAAACTTGTATCTTCAATCTTCGATCAGCTCCTTGCAAACTCAGGGATCGCCAGATCTGCTATCTTCGATCTACTCCCTGCAAACTTAGGGATTGCTAGATCTACTGTCTTCAACCTGCTCCTTGTAAACTCAAGAATGCCAGATTTTCAATCTTCGATCTGCTCCCTGCAAACTCAAGGATTGCCAGATCTGCTATTTTCGATCTGCTCCCTACAAACGCAGGGATTGCCAAATCTGCTGTCTTCAACCTGCTCATGGCAAACTCAAGGATGCCAGAGTTTCAATCTTTGATCTGCTCCCTGCAAACTCAGGGATTGCCAGATCTGCTATCTTCGATTTGTTCCCTGCCAACTCAGGGATTGCCAAATTTGTTATCTTCGATCTGCTCCCTGCAAACTCAGGGATTACTAGATCTGCTACCTTCAACCTGCTCCTTGCAAACTCAAGTATGCCAGATTTTCAATCTTCGATCTACTCTCTGCAAACTCAGAGATTGCCAGATCTGCTATCTTCGATTTGCTCCCTGCCAACTCAAGGATTGCCAAATCTATTATCTTCGATCTGCTCCCTGCAAACTCAGGGATTGCCAGATCTATTATCTTCAACCTGCTCTTTGAAAACTCAAGGATGCCAGATTTTCAATCTTCGATCTACTCCCTGCCAACTCAAGGATTGCCAGATCTGCTATCTTCGATTTGCTTCCTGCAAACTCAGGGATTGCCAAATCTGCTGTCTTCAACCTGCTCCTTGCAAACTCAAGGATGCCAGATCTGCTATCTTCGATCTGCTCCCTGCAAACTCAGGGATCGTCAGATCTGCTATCTTCGACCTACTCCCTCAAACTCAGGGATCGCCAGATCTTCATTTTTTATCTACATTGTCCCCTGGATGACATACCCTGTAGAATGGGTATATGCTTATGCCTAATTATTAGGATGCCATGATCGAAATGAGTTAAATACCCCTATTTAGACATACTATAACTTATGAATGCAAAAATGTTATGAGCATGATTCCTATTTCAGGTGTCATCACTTATTTATTCATCAAGATTTCATATTTATTTCTCCCGAAGTGTCATATTCTGCTCAAATAATTTGCCCCATGGAAATTTTGAGGCTCACTCTACTTGAACCACGAGGCTTATACCCTTCTCAACTTATCCCACTACGGTTTTGAAACTTTTTAATCCATCCCCATTGCAATTCAAGGGTATAGGACGTGTATTTTTTTCAATCCATCCCACTGCAACTTTGGGTATAGGATCTGTAACATGTTCCATCCACTGATCACTCCCCAGGTGACCCGACCAGATGTGTATGCATGATACTCATATGTATGCAGAATATCATTTTACCAGAATGATTCATTCAACGCTTGGGTTGTCATTGCTCATTTTTCATCAGGATTATATCACCAATGCAATATCTTACTTTTTGATCAACCACCATTTCTAACTAAAAATCCGAGGAGATAGTCTCAATTTAGACTATTCCTTCTTAAATATTTCCAACCCTTAAGCTTGGTGAGTTCCAAATAACAGTCTTGTTTCATGTTCCTGTACTATCTAGCGACCTCCAGAGTAATATGCAAAACTCCTTTTATGAAAGTATGATTAGTCCATTAATCGTTATTTCAATGCGAAATGCTTGAAAAAGATCATAACAATGGACAAGAAGAAAATTAATTAAGTGCATAGCTCAAAGTGAACAAGTTAATCAAGGATAACAAATGCAATTAAGAAGAAAGTTATTGGGATGTATCTTGAAAAGAATAAGATAGCAAATAATGGGTAAAATGGAAAGTAGGTACCCTAGATATCGCAATCTGAGCTTCTCTGTACTGACCCTTTTGAGGACCCTTTGGAGCTCAATATGTGTTTAAGGGATCCGGAGTACTTTGTCGATGCCCCAAGATGTAGCATACTTCTTCATTGCTAATTCAGGTATAGCAAGACTACCATTCACCCCATTTTGATCAAAATTTGAGCTGCCCTTTTTGGGTTTTCAACTCAAAACCCCTTTGGTCTCAAGGCGCCCTTTGCGGGTTTTTGCCTTGGCCTCTCCATTTTCTTTTTCTTCTTTTTCTTTTCTTTTCTTTTCTTTTCTTTTTCTTTTTTTCTTCTTTTTTTTGTGAAGGTCACAAAGCGCCCTTTGCGGGTTTTCACATTGGCTTCTCCTCTTTAAGTATCTCTGGACTGAATCCAAATTTATAGGATTGGATAAGTTTATCTCAGTCAAAATTAGTGCTCCTCCGGGTAAAGCCTCCTTTACCACATAAAGTCCTTAAGCATTCATTTTCCTTTGAAATCCTTTTGTATAGAAAGGATCTTCTTCAATATCAGGTTCCCATCATGAAATTCCTTTCGGTGAACATTTTCATCATAATTCAGCATCATCTATTTCTGGCACATTTGACTAGGATGGATACTTTCAAATCTTTTTCTTCAGTCAAGTCCACTGGAGACTTTGACTCAATCGAAGCTTGGAGAAAAGGATTCTCGATTTCCATGGGCTGAACCACCACCTCTATTCCATAGACTAATGGGAAAAGTGTTTCCCCAGTGAAAGTCTTGGTCGACATTTGATGAGCATAGAGAGTAAATGGTAGCTTCTTATGCCAATCTTTACAAGTGTCAGTCATCTTTCACAATTTATTTTGTTTTTTTCTCTTTTTTTACTTTTGTTTCTCTTTTTTGGCTACCTTTACTGCACTGTGATATGGCACCTAGACTTTGGATATGATCTTTTTTGGGTCCTTTTTATTGGAAATTTGATGACTATTGACTTTGTAATATTGGTATATAAAGCTACTTTCGTCCTCTTAATGGAGTAGTCAACAACCACAAAGATAAACTTTTGACGAGCTTGACCCTATAACATCCATGCCCCACACACAGAAAAGTCAGTGAAGAAATGGAGTAAGCCCATAAATCTTGTCTTTTCCAATTCAATTTTTGCGGTATAACTAATGCAATCCCCTTCCATGGTAGACCAGTAGTGCCCGAACTTCATATTTAGCTTGGTCATAGTAAAACCACCTGCATGCATCCTTCTGACATTCTTATGGACCTCTTCTAGCCTTAACAGCATCCATAGGTCTAAGTAGCCCAGGCATATACAACCATGCGAAAACATCTTTAAGTTCTAAAGCTCTGATCTTTTCCTCCAGGTTTATAATGTTCATTGATCCTTTGCAAAGTAAAATCTGTTTATCATCTTGTTTTACCATTCTTAACAAGCTAAGAAATAATGTTATAATTTCTATCATCTTCAAAGTCCTGATATCCCCCTAGACAAATATCTTACTTAAAAAAGAGATTCTGAGCCAATAGCAATGTCACTTATGTCGTTGATATCTGGGGACCTATTGTAGGTACGAAGGCAAATTTCAAAGAATAAATGATTCTAAGGATTATTATTGGTATGATCATGAATAAAAGAATATCTGAAAGAAAGTTTAAAGAATAAAAGAATCTATACATGGAAAGAATAAAGAATATTTATTCAAAAAGATGCATTTTATTGAAATAAAAATTTCAGACACAAGCCTATTTTACAAAAGGATTCTTATTGCCTCTAGGCTTAAGGCAACAAGCGTGTTTTGAATATTACTCTAGATTAGCCTCTAAAAAATACAAGGATCGCCTCCACAATCTCATTGTTCAAAACGCTACCAAATATTCAAGGGCTCGAAAACTTTTATTGCTTGGTTCCCTCTTCGAATACATCATTTAGATCCCTCGATATCAAGTCTTACACTAAAGCCCTGAACTCGACTCATTCTTGGATCTCATGCCCCTTTCCATCATGGAGTTCACCTCTTTATCTAGATGGTTGGGTAACGGATTTTCTGCCCCAGAGGGATCATCAAATCTGACAATATCCATTTTGACAAGTCTTTTGATCACCTTTTTAAAAGCAGTGTAGTCCTCAACCGAATGTCCTGTGATTCCCGCATGGTATTCGCATCGGGCGTTCATGTCGTACCATTTAGGGTATGGAGGTTGTATAGGTTTTAGGTAGAAAGGGGATACCACGTGTGCATCAAACGCAATTTGGCCTTTTTCTGAGTTCAGTCTTAGGTTAGTTGGATTGCCCCCCAGATTGAGACCTGAGCCTATTGGGTAGTTTATTGGTGCCGATATACTGGCCTGATGCTGTTGAGGTCTGGTAGTAACGGGTACCCCTTACGGATGTGCGTCTGGTTGGATCCGGACATTTATTGGAGTAAAACCTAGGGGATGAACGAGGTTTTCATTATCATCCCCACTGTTGACCACTGGGCTTTTCCCCTTTTCAAACCCTTCGGCTAGTAACTGTCTTAACTGACCGATCACATTTCTTTAGAACTCTAACATTTGATCACGTATATCTTATTGAATTTTGATCAATTACTCCTGCATTTGTATTTGCCTTTGCTCTAATCTCTCCAACTTTTGTTCCAAGTTTTCCAAGTTAACTCTCTCTCTTTCTCTCTATAATAACTTCAACTAATTAGGGTCTTTCTATGAATTTGAATGCATATGATGCGATGTAATGCAAATGCATGAATGCAAAAAAAAATATCAATTTTGATGCAGTTTCATTTAGAAAACTTTATTTAAAAAATAAAAATCTTTACACAAAACGGATTACAAATACGCTTTCGCCTTAAGGCCCAAAGCTTTACCCCTCCTAAACAACAAGGCTAACTCTTGACCACAATCTGACTGTAGCTCATACTTCACGCTCAATATATCTGCCTGTACTGCCAGGGTCTGTAGATGGTCGGCTACCTCTCGAATCTGAGCTATGGCTTCTCCCATGAGATAATCCCTATTTCTGACTTGATCTTGAAAATGTTAAAGCTCTCGCTTCCAATGTCCTTCTCTTGCTTTAAAATGCTTGATCCAGGGTTTTCAATTTTGTAATGCCGACTCCAACCCTTCAATCTTGCCCTTCATTTCCTCGATCTTGTTCAGACTTGACTTTAACTCGATCGTATAATTACAACTTCGGTGGAGATGAAGCGACCGTCCAAGTTCAGCCACTTTAGCTTTTAATCCATATTTCTCCTTCTGACTCTCTGCCAACCTCCTTTCTAGGGCATGGTTTTGTGTTTGAATTTCTTGACACTTTCTCTCCTATTGACCAGCTTTGGTTTTTTCCTCTTGAATCTCATGTTGCCACTGCTCTGAAGTCTTTCCTAATCCGGCTCTTTTCATCGACAGCTGTATCTTCTTATATTCTATCTTCAAGTCATCTCAGTCTTCCTTAATCTTCCTTTTCACATCTGGGTGCACTAATATTAGATCCATCAAACTCGCCCAAGGAATGGATTTACCATCACTCTTTTGTTAGATTCGAGCTGCGACCACTGTTCACTCATCCCCGTAATATTCATTAATTTCTTCACCAAAAGTTGGGATATTAGCAGCCCTAAATTAGGCTTTGTTACCTTGAATCCTTGGATAGTGAAGCAAGGTCGTATACTCCTCCATAGTAGGTACTAAATCCACCTTCCCAAAAGTGACACAATTATAGGCGGGGTTCCAAAACTGAGCCATAGCCTGGAACAAATGCTTATCCACCTTAACGTCAAGCAAGTATGGTAGATCACCATAATTATAATAGAACAACTGCTCAGTCTTATCATCCCATTGGGCCCATATATCTTTCAACTCTTGGAGCTCATTCTGCACTGCACTGATGCGAGTGAGGTCCCACAATTCCAATGTATATCCTTTAACAATACATCTCCTTTTCCTAATTGGGTATTCTCTGACCATGCAAGGACTGTAGCGTTGTCCTCCACTTTATCAAGAAATTTATTCTCCATAACAAAACTTTCTAATTTAGAAAACGAATCATGAATCGACACCTTTTTAAATGACATGCAATGACAACAAAATAAAACTAGTCAGTGTTATCTATAAAGAATATAATTCAATGAAAGTAGAAAACAAACAAGCACTTATATGGGTAACTACTATAGGTCAACATAGTTCTACCTAAGGCGAGCTCTTAAGGTTCACTATATGTGTTTTTGGTTCTAAATTAAGGGTACCTGAACCAGCAAATTCCTCGATCCTCACCCATTATAGGCTCATATGGACCAAGTTCAGTTCAGGGGGACACATTTCCCTATGGCCATGCGGAGATGAAAATCTCACAGAGACATAGGTACAGATGTATCCTGGAAGCAATCCACTAGCCCATGCGGAGGTGAAAACCTCACGGAGGCGTAGCTTCTCACTCCCACTTAAGGGTGTGACCACAACGGTCATGCAATGAAATGTGTGCGAGAAAAATAACAGTCATATGCAACAAACACATGCAAAAAGATCATAATTTTCACATCGAATTTTCAAATTTCGACAAAAGGACAGAAAATAATTAATTTTACAGCTTGACTCTCTTATTGGTCCCCAGCGGAGTAGCCAAGCTATCGAAACCATTTTTTATTTTGGAAAAATAAGGTCGACTTAAAAAACGAAAATGAGAGTCGCCACCGATCCCTTTTTGCTCAAGTGTGATCGGATCACGTTATAAAATGTTTTATTTCAAAACATTGATTTTGGCCTACGAAAATTCAAGAAAACAGGTTCGGGAGTCGGTTATGTACGAGGAAGGGTTAGCACCCTCGTAACGCCTAAAATTGGTACCAAATTGGTTAGTTTTCTGTTTTGATGTTAAAAATTCAAAAAGATTTTAAAACACGATCCCTTTTTCAAAAGAACTTGAACAATTTAAGTTAAAACTCAAGATTCCTTTGTTCCGAAAGAATGCAAACATCACATCCAGTACGTTAGGACACGATGTTTTTAAATCCTCGTAACTAAAATCATCTCAAAATTTATTAAAAGGATATTTAGTTACTTAATCAAACGGAAAATCGCAACCCAACACGTTAGGGCACTATTTCCCAAATTTCTAAACACAAAATATTGTCTTATTTAAGAAAAACTTTTAGATAAAATGTGGTAATTAAAGGAGATAGATATTTTAAAATGATACTTTTGAGCAAAATGCAACATTAATGCCAAAAAACTAAGATACAAAACGAATTAATAATTAGCATCAACATAAACAATTAAGTAAAAAGAATGAAATGTCAAATAATACAGGCAACATAACAATAACGCTATAGTAAATAAAGATAACAAATTTGAATCTTAAGAATATGAATGATCAAATAAAAGATATAGAGTAAATAATATCAATTTAAAATCTATGCAAAAAAAACAAGAAATAAACATGGAACTTTACACACAAGAATAAATATGTATATAAAATAATAAAATAAGGCAAATAATATATACAAGACAATAAAATACTATAACAATTTTTGAAAAAGAAGAAACATAAAATGATATGGCAAAATTTAAAATGGAAAGTATATGTATATAATGAAATAAATATATTTTTAAATAAATAAATACTATATATAAAACCTTAAATTTATAGAAAATATATATAAGGGATAACATATAATATAGTAATATAAGATATATATACATAAATGATTTACATATTTAAAATATATGGTATATAGAAAATTTTATATTAATGATAAAACAATTCAAATAGTATATAATATACAAATTTATAAATAATATAAAAAAATAATGTAGAACTTAAAAAATGAAATAATTTGATATAATACCAAAATTATTAAAAATAAAATATAAAAAAGAATTAAAAATCGAGGAAACAAGGATTAAATCGAAATAAAAAAAGGGTTGAAAAACGAAGATGAATGAAGAATAAATTAAGAACAAACCGCAGAAAATAAGAACGCAAGAAAGAGAAAAATTTGAGTGAATGCTCTCAAGAATTATTATTTCCCCAAAACTCAAGTCAAGTGCTTTACAATAAAGGGAGAGGCCTTTATTTATAGTTGAGCTTCCCCAAATCCAACGGTACAGATCAATTATATCAACGGCTAAGATTAAAGGGTATCTACAATTTAAATGTCTAAAATTACAAAATCATATATTCTAAGATTGCATACCATATCTTCTAAGATTGCATATCATATCTAAGATTGCATATCATATCTAAGATTCCATATCCTTGAAGATTATGTTTCCATATGCGTTAAGCTTGTAGATGGATCTTCAATCTTCTCAAGTAATGGGTCATTTCGATCGGACCAAATGATATATTTGTAATTTTGGACTGGACTTGGACTTTGTTTTATTATTTTGGGTTTATTATTTTTTGTATGTACCCGGGCTAAATTGGCCTATTACACCAATTAACACAATAAATCATGCATACTAGTAGCAACTCCAGAGCACTCACCGATCTTACTTTCACTTGCTAGCTGAAAGCTTAAACAAGTTTCGTCTTACCTTTCACCTTGCTCCTAGAGGGCTCTGACAAATCTGAGACATCTCATACATAAAACACACAATACATAGAGATAATTAACAACTACAAACAAAAAAAAATTCAAACAAAAAAGTAGATCTAATCTAGCTCCACTTAAACTTAATAATTCAACTAGCTAAGCCAAAAATTTCTTGATCAGATCTCGTTTTCGTTGCTTGAAATCGATTCTAAATATCTAACTAATCACTTCAAGATAGATCTAAACCACTTTAAACACATAGTAAGTCAGAATTAAATTTTTCGAAAAATCATCTTAGAACGCCTTATAGAAAAATCATCAAATCTTTAAAATCTCTTAACAATTTGTTAAAGTAATATTAGGAACCTTTTAGCCTAATCAAAATAAGTTGAAAATCATTTAGAAACCAAAGTTTAGTTTGGAAATCTGAATTTCGCCATTATTGATCTCAATTTTTGACATAATACATTAAACTTATAAAAACTCATTCTAGAGAATCAAACCTTGATTTGTAAAAATAAGATGCATAAACACATAGTCAAGAAATAAAATCTTACCTTGTTGGGTGAAGAAAAACAAACCAGAGATTGAATTTCGTGAAAATCCAATAGAAAAAGAATGAAGAATTTGGTGATTTTTTTATGGTTTTCTTAAAAATTGAGAAAGATTTTGGTTGTTACACCCTAAACATTATTTGTAAACTCATGTCAGAATAAGCTTGTTGGTTCAGGGGGTAAGGAGTTAGTGTGCTAGACGTCTTGTGGTTGAACCCTTGTATGAGCAGGGGTGATAATTTTTGTTTTGGTTGGCTGAGAGAGTTTGGATGGAGTTGAAATTCTGAGTTGGTTGGGTTGTTAATGGATGTAGAGGGATTGTGCTCAAATTAATCAATTTTATTTTTTTATCTTATTTTTATTTTTTCTCTCTTCCCAAATACATTTTGATATTTCTTCTCCAAATTCCTCTTCCAAACGTTTTCTTTTTTATTTCTTCTTTTTTTTTATTTTTGTTCGCTATACTGTCATTTAATCACTGTGTTTTGGGCTTTGTAATCCCTGCTCGGACTATGTTAGGTAAGAATTCTTAAAGTTTTGTGCAATTGGGAATCGTTTTTGGGTGTGTTAATATCGTAAATTCTTATGTAGGTGTTAATTAAAGGGATCGATATTCATCTTCTATCGTGTAGTGTGTTTGGGCTATCATAACTGTTTTGGTAGATGACCGAGCCTTTCGATTGAGTAAAATTTTTAAGTATGTTGATTAGGGTTTTGATAGATTGGTGTTTCGGTACTTGGAATTAATCGATTGAATGGTTTTTTTTAGGTTTGAAGGGCTTGGGATTGCTTACATGTCAAAAATGAACTAGGTGAGTGCCTTTAACGTGAGAAAACGATGTTCATCGAAAGCCAAAAATTGGGTCTATTGACACCACACGAGCGTGTGACCAGCCGTGTGGCTGGCCGTGTACGAGACACGACCGTATGTTGGAGTGAGTGTTGCTGTGTGGGCCACATGGGCTAGGCCAAGTTGGGAGTGTGAGTTTTGGGCCAGGCCATGGGGGCCACACGAGCATGTGGGCCCAAGATTCTAAAATTTTCCCTAAGGTCACACAGGTCGTTCCGATCGACTCTCGGCCAATCGTAGGGTTGGTAAGGGCTAACCAAACCCTAATTCATGTGATCTGATAGTCTGATAGTTTGATAGTTTGACAGTCTGATCAAAGTAGGACACTGATATGTATGCCTGATTGTTCTGTTTGAGTATATATGTGATTCGTATACGAGCATGTTAAGCATGTTAACTCTGTTAATTCTGTATTCTGTATCTGTGTTGAGTTGGGATTTGCATATGTAGAGGAAGTGATCTATACATCGACCTTTTGCCTAAAATCTGGCAGCTTGACTGCTTATTATTCTTTTATGTGTTGCATCGACACTATGCGATGTGTTGGGCTGGGTGGGTGTTTTTAACCCTACCTGGTGTGATGAGATAGTTGGAGATAGTGTGTAGAGGATGGGGGTAGGATTCTATATATCTGTTCTGTTTATCTGATTCTGATATCTATATATATATGGACTTCGGTCTAAATATGCATTTGACTGTATATGAAATTTTGTGTATGTTGCATGACTATTTCTGTTGGGTTACATGCTGAGTTTACGAAAACACATATTTATTTGTCTGTTCTGTTCCCACAAACTTAGGTGGGCCGATGCGATAAAGGCTCAGCGTTGACCACTTGATAGAAAATTGTTTTTATTTAGTTATATTGATTTTGTTTTAAAATCTGGTTTTTCTTAAGAGTTTGTAATTTTTAGGACTCTCTAGATTTGGATTTTGTTTTGCTTTCTTTTTCGTAACATTGACAAAAACACTTTACGCAAACAAATGGTTTTTTGAATAAAATGATTTTTTAAATTTCCATTGCAAATTCTTGATAAAATGGTCTCAAATAAGATTATAAACTCAAGTTTTTTTTGTATATTAAGACTTTGATTAGTAAGCTAATAAAATGATACGTTTTAACTTAAAAGGTATATTTTAGAACCCTTCTTCGTAACACACCCAGATTCAGCCATAACGTCTAGGCTGAGTTAAGGGTGTTACATTTAGTGGCATCAGAGCCAGGTTATAAAACTTGGGCTATGGATTTTGGGTTCCAAAATTGTGTTTTGAAAAAGAACTGGTTTTCAAAATAATTTGGATCATTTTGAGTAAGTATGTGGGATAAACTATAATAAATACATATTTTTATCCCATATTTAGCACATTTATGGATGAATTATCGTTGAATTTGTGGAATTTGATGCTCTTAAAACTTTAATTTCATGTTTTATACTTAGGTGAGCATAGGAGAGTGAAAAGAACGAGAAACGGGCCAAAAACGGAGAAAATGAGCCAAAGTTAGAAATCAACATGGCCTGAAGTTCATGACATGGGTAGACCACACACCTGTGCCAAATTAGCAGGCTTGAACACGGCCTGGGCTCGAATCACACGGGCGTGTCCCTGTCGTGACGAATTCCAATTTCACACAGAAAAAGCTACTTAGGGGCTAAGAAAGGTATTCCAAAGTCTATAAAAACAACCTAGGTGCAGACTTAAAGGGGAGAGCTGACAGAAAGGGTAGAAGGCAGGGAATTACTCGAAGAAAGCCGATTGATCCATCTCAGAAGCCAAGATCTACATCAAGACTGAAGATCTCCCTTTAATCTTTTTAGGAGTTTTGGGCTTTCCTTATGTTTTGTTATTTTCTTTACTTTGAGATGTGCTCTTTTATAAACTTGAACTAAATCCCCAAATACCTGAGAGGGGTAAAACCTAAGACGGATCTTGTTATCTGAATTATATGATAAATATTCGATTTGTTCTTAATTGTGTTTTTAATTCTTGAGTTGATATTTCAGGATATTAATTCAAGTCGAATGTGCTTATTCAGAGGAGCAAAAGTCCCTGTTTAAGAGTAGATCCAACACAATTAAGCGGAGTTGATCGCAATCCTAGACATAGGACGACCAAGATTTACCGAATTAGAGTCAAATCTAATAGGGGGATTCATAAATCAAGTTAATGCAAAACTAGGGATTTTAATTAGATAGAGATTTCAATTAATCAACCTAGGGTTAGTTGTTCTTATTCTTGATGGAGATATTAACATAATTTAGGGATCTCTACGGATCAAGTCGAATGAAGAAATCATCTAGTTCAGAGTTAAATAACAAGTGAAGTCTAGGTGGATTCTTCCTTGGGTATTGCCTATATCATTCTGTTTTCCCAAAGTAATTCCCCAATTTACTCTTTGTCGCGTCCTTAGTTTAGTTTAGAATTAATTATTTTAAACAAAACCTCCATTTATTTCTAGGCTAGATAATAAGAAGAAAGTTATTACTAGTACTTTTATTTCCTTGGATTCGACATTTCAGTCTTGCCATTAACTATACTACTATTCGATAGGTGCACTTGCCTTTCATCATGATAATAGTTAGTTTTAGGTACGATCATTATTATTACTTCATCAAAATCACGATCAATGTGCTACACCTAGTCTCCGGCGCCGATCTTGTAAGTATCTCTGAATTTAGTAAACACTGTAGTTAGTATTTTCTGAAACTGTACTGAGTTGGTTAGGGACAAAAACCTCTAAAATACTTCTAAAATTCTGATAACTTAGCATAAAATATCTGCTAATAAGCACGAGAACTAATGCATAAAATTTTATAATGTAGATAAAACTAAAAATATGATGAGCGCTAGTGGAACTCATAGTCGTGGTATTCGTAGACACGGTGGGCACCGTAAGGGGGCTTGAGCTTAGCCTTTCTCTCTGGGTAGTATGCCAAATTTAGATACGAGTGAAACACCGGTTTCACCTGCTACTGAAATTTGGTCTCAAAGCCGATCGGCTGAGGACGACCCAATGTCCCAAGCTATGTTCAGGGTTTTAAAAAGGATTGTTGGACCCCATTTTAGATCTAGGGGCAGTAGGTTGGTAACAAGACGACTTTGGTCCAATGGAGATGAGCTGTTTAGGAGCGTCACTAGAGTAGCCCCTATTGTGGCTGAGTATTGGTTGGAGGCTACCGAGAGGATTATGAACGACATTGACTGCACTCCTGAGCAGAAATTGAAGGGTGCAATTTCTTTGCTTCGTTATAAGGCATATCAGTGACGGTTGTCAGTTGAATAGGTACTCAACCAGATCGTTTGAACTAGGATTACTTTAATACTGCTTTCTAGGAGAAGTACGTGTGGGCGAGCTATGTGGATGCTCCTAGGCGTGGGTTCATGAATCTCAAGCAAGGTGATAAATCATGGCTGAGTATGAGGCCGAGTTTCTGAGACTGACCCATTATGCTCAAGGCATGGTGGCATCCAAGTATGAGAAATGTATCGATTTTAAGGACGGTTTGAAGGATAGTCTAAGGGTTCTAATTGCTCCACAGAGGGAGCGTGAGTTTGCTATTCTGGTGGATAAGGCGAAGATCGTAGAAGAGGTTAAGCGTGTGGAGCACCAAAATAGAGACCATAAGAAGGGTAAGAATAAGAGAGATTCAGATCCCTCTAGTTTTGTTCAAATGCCTAAGAAATGGGCTAGGGCCTACTAGAGTGAGAGTTCCTATAGCTCCTACTGAGATTTAACCTTGTGGTGATTGTGGTTGGTGCCATCCGGGCGAGTGTTGGAGGAGATTAGGGATTTTTTTTGTGGTGTGGGTCATTAGAGCACCGGATTAGAGAGTGTCCGCATTGTGCTGATCAGATGCAAGCTTTGGGACCAGGTTTTATTTAACGTTAGACATCAATATAGCAGCCACCTAAGGGCAGTGAACCAGCTAGGTATGGACCGAGGACATAGAGTACCAAACAGATGTGCTAATCAGACTGAGGCAATGCAGCCTATATTGGTTTATGCTGCTCAATGCCGAGAGGACAGAGACGCCCCTGATGTGATCACGAGTACTTTCTTTATTTTTGATGGTCCATATATTGCTTTGATAGACATAGGTTCTACATATTCCTATGTAGCTAGTTCTGTTTACGAGAACTTGGGGATTTTTGTTGAGTGTACTTCTAGTGAGATTACTATACTGAGTCTATTGGGACAGTCTGTTTGGTTTATAGACTTTATAAGAATGTTCTATTAGAAGTACAAGGGGTTGTGTTTTCAACAAATCTGATAAAGCTACCTTTTGAGGAATTTGACTTAATCCTAGGTATGGACTGGTTAGTTGAGCACCAAGTTAGTTTGGACTATGCGACTAAGAGAGTCGTTCTGAGGACCGAGGATGATAAGGAGGTGGTTGTGATTGGTAAGTATCGAGATTACTTGTCTAATGTAATCTCTGCCCTAGTGGTTGAGAAATTAGTTCGAAAAGGGTGTGAGGCGTATTTGGCCTACATCAATGTTTTAGTATCTAGGAACTCTTCTGTTGAGGATATCAAAATAGTGAAAGAATTCTCAGATGTCTTTCTCTAGAAGTAACCAGCTTTACCTCTAAATTGGAAAATTAAGTTTGGCATTGAGCTTCTACTGGGTACAGCTTTAGTGTCTATCGCTTTATACTGTATGGCTCCAAAAGAGTTTACAGAGCTTAAGGCTCAACTTTAAGAGCTTCTAGATCGTGGTTTCATTCATCCTAGTGTGTCTCCGTAGGGGGCACCGATTCTATTTGTAAAGAAAAAAGATGGTACCTTGAGGATGTGCATCAACTACCGATAGTTGAATAAACTTCCTGTGAAGAATAAGTGTCCATTTTAGGGGATCAACATTCTATTTGATCAGTTTCGTGAGGCTACAGTATTCTCAAAAATAGATCTCCGTTCTAGGTATCATCAGCTTAGAGTTAAGGAAGCTAATATTCATAAAACGATATTTAGGACTCATTATAGGTACTACGAGTTCCTAGTTATGCCTATTGGTTTGACGAATGCTTCGGCTGCATTCATGGATCTGATGAATCGATTTTTTTAGCCGTATTTTGATCAGTTCGTCATAGTCTTCATCGATAATATTCTAGTGTACTCTAAGAATGAGGATGAGCATGATAAGCATATTAGAGTTGTGCTTCAAATACTCTAAGAGAAACGACTCTACATGAAGTTGATTAAATGTCAGTTCTGGTTGCGAGAGGTAACATTTCTGTGGCATGTGGTTTCTGCTGAAGGGATCCAAGTTGATCCTAGAACAATTAAGGTTGTGCTTGATTAGAAATAGCCTAGGAACGTCTCTGAGATCCGTAGTTTTTTGGGTCTTATGGGTTATTATCGAAGGTTTTTTGAGGGGTTCTCACTAATTGGAGCTCCTCTAACTAAGCTTCTACGCAAGACTGATCCTTTCGTCTAGACTGATGCACAATAGTCAAGCTTCAAAAGCTCAAGTCTGTTCTAACTCATGCTCCTGTTCTGATACAACCTGAATCTAGTAAGGAGTTTGTGGTGTATAGTGATGCATCGTACATAAATTTGGGATGTGTTCTGATGTAAGATGGTAAGGTTATGGCTTATGCATCTCGACAGCCTAAGTTACACAAGGGAAATTATCCAAGACACGACCTTGAGTTAACCGCTATGGTGTATGCATTAAATATTTGGAGGCACTATTTGTATAGTGAGAGTTGTATCATCTACACTGATTATAAGAGTCTCAAGTACCTCCTCACTCAAAGGGAATTAAATCTTAGGTAGCATCGATGGATTGAGCTACTCAAGAATTATGACTGTACGAAAGTATCATCTCGGTAAGGCTAATGTGGTGGTTGATGCTCTCAGTCGTAAAGCGATGACTAATTTAAGGGCGATGTTCACTTGTAGTAGTTTGTTTGGTTTGTTAGCCGAGTTGTAAGTTAAGCTGACTTAGATTGGGCAGATTCAGGAAAAGTAGTTAGGGATGAGTCTCTGGGTTTACGGTTTTATCATGTTGAGAGTGGCAGTACATCTGATTTTGGACCGAATAAAGCTGGAGTTTTGTGTTTTAGATGACGAATTTGTGTACCGAATGATTCTGATCTGAGACAGTCGATTTTAAGGGAAGTGTATAGTACCTCTTATCCTATGCATCCTGGTGGTAATAAAATGTATCAGGATCTTCGTCAGCTGTATTGATGGCTCGGTTTGAAATGAGAGGTAACGGATTTTATTGTTCATTGTCTGATGTGCCAGTAAGTTAAGGCTGAGCACTAGTTGCCTTCAGCTATCTTCAATCTGTTAAGATTCTTTTATGGAAATGGGAACGGCTAATATGGACTTCGATAGTGGGTTGCCCTTGACACCAACTAAGAAGGATTTCATTTGGGTCATCGTGGATCGATTGACCAAGCCTACCTATTTTAATTCGGTTCAGGCGGACTACTCTCTGCAAAAGTTAGCGAAGCTCTACATGTTTGAGATTGTAAACCTGCATGGGATTTTAGTTTCGATAATATCTGATAAGGATTCTCGCTTCAGTTCTCAATTTTGGAAGAAACTCAATGAAGCTTTGGGTTCGAGATTGGACTTCAGTACTGCGTTCCATCCTCAGACTGATGGTCAATCTAAGAGGGTGATTTAGATACTGGAGGATATGCTTCAGAGCTGTGTGGTTGACTTCCGAGGTAATTGGAAGGATTTTTGGTCGTTAGCTAAGTTCCTCTACAACAACAGTTTCCAGTCTAGCATCCAGATGGCACTTTAGGAGGCTTTGTATGGTTATAAGTGCCATGCTACGCTATATTAGACTGAGTTGGGTGAGCATCGGGTTTTGGGTCCAGAGTTGGTTTTCGAGACTGAAGATAAGGTTAGATTGATTCAGGATTGTCTGAAGGTGACTTCTGATAGACAGAAGTCTTATGCAGATCTGAAAAGGAGGGATATTGAGTACGCTGTGGATGACTTCGTATTCCTTAAGGTATCTCCGTGGAAAAAAGGTTTTATAGTTTAGTCGTAAGGGCAAGTTAAGCCCTAGGTTCATTGGGCCGTATCAGATTCTGAAGCGTGTGAGATCGGTTGCTTATTAGTTTGAGCTACCTCTAGAGTTTGACCGTACCATGATGTGTTTTACGTATTGATATTGAGGCGGTATCAGTCTGATCCATCTCATGTTGTCTTTGTTGAGGAGATCGAGGTTAGACTGAACTTGACATATGAAGAGGAACTTGTTCTAATTTTGGATCAAATTATTAAGGTTCTGAGGAGGAAGTCTATACCGTTGGTTAAAGTTCTATGGCAGAATCATGGCACTGAGGAAGGCACATGGGAACCTGAGGACTCGATACGTCAGCAGTATCCTCATTTGTTCGGGTCAAGTAAATTTTGAAGTCGAAATTTCTTTTAGTTGGTAGAGTTGTAACGCCCTAAATAATTTATTTCTATTTTTATAAATCCTAACACAAATGTGTATCTACTTTAGCGGTTAAGTGTTCTTGATGTGTGTATGAGGTTTTGGGTTCAAGTTTCACATTTGGAAATTTTATTATTTTAAATCCAATCCTTATCCCTGTTGGGTCGCTTATATAACATTGTTTGTAAACTCATGTCAGAATGAGCCTGTTGGTTCGAGTGGTAAGGAGTTAGTGTGCTGGAGGTCCTATGTTCAAATCCCTGCATGAGTGGAGGTGATAATTTTTGTTTCGGTTGGCTGAGAGAGTTTGGATGGGCTTGAAATTCTGAGTTGGTTGGGTTGTTAGTGGATGTAGTGGGATTGTGTTCAAATTAATCGATTTTATTTTTTATCTTAATTTTTTATTTTTTTATTTTTTTCTCTTCTCAAATACCTTTTGACGTTTCTTCTCCAAATTCCTCTTTCAAACATTTTCTTTTTTATTTCTTCTTTCTTTAATTTTTGTTCGCTATATTGTCGTTCAATCACTATGTTTTGGGTTTCGTAATCCCTGCTCAGACTGTGGTAGGTAAGTATTCTTGAAGTTTTGTGCAATTGGGAATCGTTTTGGGGTGTGTTCATGTGGTGAATTCTTGTGTAGGTGTTAATCAATGGGATCGTATCTTCTATTGTATAGTGAGTTTGGGCTATTGTAACTATTTTGGTAAGTGATCGAGCCTTTTGATTGGCTAAAATTTTCAAGTATGTCGATTTGGGTTTTGATAGATTGGTATTTTGGTAATTGGAATTAATCGATTGAATGGTTTTTTTTAGGTTTGAAGGGCTCGGGATTATTTACGCGTAAAAAACAAACCAGGTGTGTAGCTCTAACGTGAGAAAGTGGGATTTGGCGAAAGTCAAAAATTGGGCTTGTCAACACCACACAGGAGTGTGACCGGCCGTGTGGTTAGCCATGTGCGAGACACGACCATGTGACTGAAGAAGGTGCGGTCGTACGTTTGACACGGCCATGGGTTAGTGTGAGTGTAGCCTTGGAGGCCACACAGGCTAGGCCAAGTTGGGCATGTAGGCTACACTGGCTTGCCACACGGGCATATGGGTTGTGGGTCAGGCCATGTAGGCCACACAGGTAAGGCCAATCTGGGCGTATGGGGCCACATAAACATGTGGGCCCAGGATTGTAAAATTTTTCCTAGTGTCGCACGGGCTGTTTTGATCGACTATGGGCCTACTATAGAGTCGGTAAGTGCTAACCAAACCCTAGTTCGTGTGATCTGATATTCTGATAGTCTAATCTGAGTAGGACACTGATATGTATGTCTGACTGTTCTGTTTGAGTATATATATGATCTGTATACGAGCATGTTAAGCATGTTAATTCTGTTAATTCTGTATTCTGCATCTGTGTTGGGGTGGGATTTACATATGTAGAGGAAGTTATCTGTACGGCGACCTTTCGCCTATATTTTGGCAGCTTGACCGCTTATTATTCTGTTATGTGTCGCATAGACACTATATGGTGTGTTGGGATGGGTGTGTATTTTTAACTTCACATTGTGTAATGGATTAGTTGGAGCTGCTGTGTAGAGGATGAGGTAGGATTTTGTCTATCTATTATGTTTATCTAATTTTGATATCTGTATCTATATGGGCTTAGGTCTGAATCTATATCTGACTGTATATGAAATTTTGTGTATGTTGCATGACTATTTTTTTTAGGTTACACGTTGAGTTTACAAAAAATCTCATATGTTTGTCTACTTTGTTTAGGTGATCCACAGACTTAAACAGGTCGATGCGACGGAGGCTCAGTGGTGACCACTCGACAAAGAGCTGTTTTTATTTAGTAATATTGATTTTATTTTAAAATCTAGTATTTCTTGAGAACTTGTTATTGTTGGGACTTTCTGGATTTGATGTTTTTAACTTTTGGATTTGGATTTTCTTTTGCTTTCTTTTCCACAACGTTAACAAAAATACTTTATGAAAACAAATGGTTTTTAACAAATGGTTTTTGGAAACTCGAGCTTGTCTTTGAATAAAATGATTTTTCAAACTTCCATTGCAAATTCTTGATAAAGTGGTCTAAAATAAGATTATAAACTCAAGTTTTTCTGAATATTAAGTCTCCGATTGGTAAGCTAATAAATGACACGTTTTAACTTAAAAGATAAATTTTAAAACCTTTCTTTGTAACACACCCAAATTCGGCAATGACGTCTAGGTCGGGTTAAGGGTGTTACATTGGTGTTTGGGAGAAAAGAAAATCAAATTGGTTTACGATTAAGAGTTTTCTCAAATTCCAAATCTTTTAATTTTTGGTCAAATTACTTATGGGCAACTCCTAACTTTGTCCCATTTTTGAATTAGTCCTCTTTTCTAATAAAAAGCTTTTCTCGATTCCTTTTGTAACATCCTGTGTTCAAATCTTGTGTGTTTAAAGCAGGAAATGTTTTTGTTTCCCTTATATTGTGTTGTCTATGTGGCTAGAATTTGAGTTAAACTTAAATTCTGGGAAATCTGATATAGACAACAAACAAATTTAGTGGTTCAGTTTTTTTTTTTAAATGAGAGAATAATCCCCTAATATTTCTCCCTGAATCTGTCGTCCCACTCTTTCCACGTTTCCCATTTTTTTGTTTTCCCATTTAGCTATTGAAACTCTATCTCTGTCATTCCTTTTCTTTATTTTTCCTCTATTCTTTTTGTTGTGTTCATAACTTTAAAAAATCATCCACTACTCATTTCTTTTACCGGTTCTACCTTTTTTGTAACGTTAATCAGTTTTTCTATTCTTTGTGTTGTGTGTTTTGGATGGGAATTTAGTGGGTTCGTCACTGTGTAAGTGTCATTGTGTTTCCTTTTTCCATAGCGTGTACTTATCTTTTAGTTTCGTGAAAGGTAGGTATTTTAAATTGCATTAAATCCTCACCTTTAATCATTTTGGGGTTTCTAGGTGAACATTGTGAAATATCAACTCTTCCAACATTCTAAGTGCGATTTACGACTACTGTTATTTGCGAGGGTAAGTGGATGGAAGATCCATTTAAGGGCTAGTTTCATTTAGTTCGTAATAATCAATTGTTTGCGTTTAATTTAGTGGTCGAATTTAGTACGATATTTTCTAATTAGTTCATTCTAAATGTCGCTTTTAGGTGCTAGAATTGCAACTTTTGTGTTGGCATTAAAAAATGATCAGGTGTCCCAAAAGATAGCGAATGGCACGAAGTTGATATAACACCCCTAACCTGTATCCATTGTCGAATTAGGGTTACGGAGTATTACTGAGCAAATGGAACATTTAAACAAACATCTCATACATGAACATAAAACATATCATATAATAATCATACGCATACATATCGTCCCTAAATCGAGCCCTCAATGCCCTAAAAAATACATTAGAAACAAGTCAGGACCAATTTGAAACAATTTGGAAAGCTTAGGGAAAACATGCAAATTTTACAAAATAGTGGTCACACGACCATGTGCCTTACACGGTTGACACACACGGCCGTGTCCCAGACCGTGTGTCACACACGGTTGAGTCACATGCCCGTGTCACAGGCCGTATAGACATGAATTTGGCCAAAATAAAGTCATTTCCAATACTAAACCATACACACACATAAAGGACTTTTGTACACATAATCAAGACATCACATCATGACCAAAACTTACATATAATGACCAATGCAATAGTCCAAAAACAATTAACCAATATGCCATACAAGGTACCTCAATTTCAAACATCCAAACTTACCTAAACTTGTATATTTGGTCACATTCCTATCATCAATTACTAGATCAATGCCTTTCAATACATGCCATAACTTTACCATATTCAAATTACCTCAAAACATACCACATAAGTTGTGACAGCCCAAATTAAGCCTTAATCGGGAAAATGGTTTCGAAACTGTTAAACCGAGTCAGAGAACCTCGAAAATATTATTATCCATGAAATTACTTTGTGTTTGATAGTGTGTAAAAATTTGTGCCGTAAAATTTTTGATTTAATGGCTAAATAGTGAATAGGACTTTAGTGATAAAATTTGGAAATGATATAGGTTAAATTGGAATGACCGAATATTACATGGCTTTTAAATACTTGGCCTTGCATGTCAAAATTACCATTATTCTTTTAGTGGCCGGCCATGCAAGCTTTTAAAGCATTATTTTTTTAACATTTTCTTATATTAAGGGACATTTGATTGGTGGACAATGATAATGTCATTTTAATGATAAAGAAAATGGTGAAAAGAACAAGGAAGACTACTTGCTCTTCAAAATAGCCGAAATTGAATTGGAAAAAAGAGAGGAAAGAAAAAGGGCTAAGGCATTCGGCTATAGTTCTAGTTTAAATCAAGGTAAGTTCATTTTGGTTTTTGATAAATTGTATATGGAATTTAGTTGCTCACTACATCCTTGTCATGGCCCATACGATTGATTTCTTTGAAAATGGGTGAATTGTTGCATTCGGCAATGGAGGGAAATGTATTGATTTTGTTGATAAATTTGGAGTTTGATATTATAAATAGTTGAATGAGTGTTTAATGTGTTAAATGATGCTATTATCCGTGTGTTTTGAGTTATATGTTTAAATGAAGGGAAATGATGCTTTATATGATTCAATTGGTTAAGGAGGGTTTCGGTTGAGGCCTATTTTCATGAGGAAATATTATTGAAAGTTCTTTTGATAAGTGAATAGCTAGGAATTGAGCTGTAGTTTAGAAATTTTTTTGGTTAAAAGAGAATTGTAGAAATCTATGTGACTCTCGGTTAAGAGGTCTTAGTGTGTTTCAAGTTATGGTAATTGATGTTCGTTTATAAACATGTGATGTGTTAGAAATGAGATGAACCGATGATTACTAATAGAGTAGGAAGCTATTCGGCTAAGAGGGCTTATGAATAAAAGAATATATATATATATACTCACACATATTTGGCCTAGGTATAAATGTATTGAATTAGTTGAAATTTAGATGTTAAAACATTAGAACAAGCATGTGCACTTAGCCGAATGATGTCTTAGTGAAAGAAGTGAGAAATTTCCGTGTTTTAAAACAGTTGTAAGCATGACTAAAATTTTGTGAAAGTTTTATGCCTGTGTATTAATATATATATATATATAACTTATATATATATATGTGTGTGAATTGTTAATTTTAAGGAACAATCGGCCATAAACCTTTATAATTAGATTTTGATGATTTAAATTTCGTACCTTTAGCTCAAGAGCATCGAGGGACAACTTCGGATAAGGGGAAAGCCAAAGTGACAGAATAGTCGCCTCGTAATTAATCAGAAAGTTACGAGGTAAGTTTTTAAGAAATAAATTTTAGCTTATGACTTAATGAATTTATACCATGTGCGCATATTATGTAAATTTTAGACTTAAGGACTATATTCGAATGTTGTACGAGAAAGATAAATCTGCAGAATGTTTGGAAATCGTATGCTACGTGGAATTTAGCCAGCATTAGAAATGAAAATTTCCTTATGTTATTTCTAGAGAACCGAATGTTGTATATTAGTTATACATGTTGTTATGGTAATTAAGTAATGAGAAAGATATTCGAATGTGACTTGGTATATATATATATGTACGAGTGCGAATGTATTGAGGTTTATGATCCGAGCTTAGTCTCGAAGGGTTTTCGAACCAGTGTGATGATCCGAGCTTAGTCTCGAAGGGTTTTCGAACCAGTGTGATGATCCGAGCTTAGTCTCGAAGGGTTTTCGAACCAGTGTGATGATCCGAGCTTAGTCTCGAAGGGTTTTCGAACCAGTGTGATGATCTGAGCTTAGTCTCGAAGGGCTTTTAGAGCCAGCAAGAAGACCGGACCTAGTTCCAATGGGCTTTGAGCCAGAGTCAAATTTTGATTTAGTTCCGAAGGGCATCCGTGTTTATGTTATTTAAAGGTTGGAATTTCGTAAGTGTTTATGTGTAAAATTATCAAATTTATATTAATGTAATCCAAAAAAGGAACCCACATGCTGTACGTCATTCAGGTGTGTAATTTATCCCTATTCGAGAAGGTGGTTCTATTAGATTTGCGATTTCAGTCATTTATGAGGACACTTTGTCTGTTGTTGATATGATTTTGAATGCTTTCGACCTGATCATTAAGTAAAGTTCCTACTATAAGAGACCAACCTTATGTATATGTGAGTTGTGTGTATAACTATGATTTTAACATGGAAATTGAATTAGGACATATTTGGCCTTGGTGACTTTAATTGATTACTTTGCTATTACCTTTGTAATATGGTTAAAGAAAAGATAGGATGAATACTTGTTAGGTTGCTATTCGAGCAAGAGAATAACTGGAAAAGCTTACCTTTCTTTCAGATTTATAAATATATACTTTCTTAACGATTTCTTTGTTTATAACTTACTAAGCATTTGCATGCTTACTCGGTTTCGTTTCAAATACTCTATTTTACAGTTTCGGTACGGCAGCTACGGACTCGGTGATCTTAAGTCAAAGTTGTTCACACTATCCAACCTTAAATTGGTATTTTTGTAGTACCCCTTTTAAGATGGCATGTATAGGATAGATTTTGATACATCTGATCCTGTAAACGTTTTAAGCCATGCGAAAATGGCTCCCTAAGACGATATACTTATATACTTACTTATAGTTTATTATATGTTGGTAAACTTAATTTTTGAATGGAGTGATCTGTAGTTGTGAATGTTTGTTTAAGATTTCTACATTGTAAGAAGTAGGTGTTGCAGTTATTCTAGGCCTTATTATACGAATTTGCAAATGAGTCATAAGCTTGGGAAAGTCTTGTATTCGGCTATGACTTAAGTAAATACCATTGAATAGTAAAATTTTGTATGTCGAAATATCAGCCTATAAGTAAGTCGTTTAATCAGATTTATGTGTCGGGTAATCAGATGGGCTATCCTTTATTTGGTAAAGGAATTCGAAGCTTAATTAAATGATATGCTTACTTGTTACTTATGCACGTGTTTTCAAGTATGATCTTGAAATAGCTAGACTGTGAAGTGACTTTGTTTCATCAATTAACTGAGGTATATTTAAAAAGTTTAGCAAAGGTTATATCATTATCTCTACTGGTTCAATATTCAATGTTTAATCTGATCTGCTTTTTGATAAAGTAATACCTTATAACTCTATTCCGGCAATGGTTGAAAGTTATAGGGTGTTACATAAGTCATTTCCAAAATATGCAACATGATATAGCATAATAACACAAACCAACAAAGCACCAAATGACATCAACCAAGATAATTTATACATACCAAAACATCAACTAATCATCCTATACCATAACAAAACATCCTGTGCATGCCATTATAAACCTTGACCAAAAGTGCTCAAAACTACCAAATTAATTGCTGGATAGTGTGATAGATTTCCGACGAGCTTCCAACCAAATCGAGCTCTCTAATGATCTACAGGAAAAGAAAACAACTAACGTAAGCAATAATGCTTAGTAAGTTCGTATAAAGGTAACATAACACTAAACATATTAGAATAAACAACTAGGCATTTCATTATATCATAAGCTAACTTTGATTTTCTATTCAATACACCTCTCATGGATACTTGGTGTAGTCTTGCATATATATGTATATATATTTTTCCTTATAAGCATTTCCTATGATCATTTCACTTAAATGTTTCTCCTTACCATAATACTTACACATTTAACATATAATCATTCTGTAATTCATCTTTCATTTTAAAGTTTCATATAAACATATCAACCCAAAATCACTTACTTTCACTAAACAATTTGAAAACTAAATAAATAGATTAATCATACGTGTTATTCATTTACGAAGCACTTATAGGATTAGTACTAAAAATGGTTCATCGTATGCTTCATGTACTATAAGAATTCAATCCAAACTCATTTATATATGTATATAAAGAACTAACTTTAACCATATACTGTAATCACATATGATCAGATAGATCATTTAACATTTAACATTTAACATTTACTACTATCTTGACTATACGTTAGCTTTTAAGCACATAAATAATTTTGTAAATTCCATTAACCATTAGCCCGATGAACTGCTAACTTGACTCGGATACTCAAGTAACTACACCACATCTGTAACACCCCAAACCTGGCCTGGACATTATGACCGGATCAGGCAATATCACATGGTAGTATTTTGAAAACCATATTTTGCTAAAAAATTTTCTGTTTAGAAACTTTTCATGATTACTTATTAATTCTAAAATCATGTTATTTACTCAGTCGTAAGTTTTCAAAATGCTATTCAATACGGGAGCTTTTAAAACCGTTTGCGTATTTGTGAGTATTTTGTCAAAACATTTGATTCTTTTGAAAACTCGAGTTTTCCTAATACTAGCAGCTATAATTCAAAAACATTAAAAATTCCAAATTAAAATAAAAAAAATCCATAGAGGCCATATTACAACAAAATCTCCCAATAAAAATTTAATCTATAATTAAGTACGAAATAAAGTCAAATGAGATCATATGGCCACCGCTAAGTCCTCTGTCGCACCGATCCGCCTACGCCTGGAGATTACCTGTATAGATAAAATAGATGAGTGAGTTTGCGAAAACTCAGTATGTAATCCCCATATAAAACAATTAGACAGAATGCAATCATAGTCTAGGCCTAAGCCTTTTTCATTATCAGATTCAGTTTCAGTTAGGGCCTTAGCCCAATCTCAGTACAGAAGTAGTCATGCATTAGGGCATTGGCCCATCACAGTATCAATACCAGTACAGTAATAGACATGCAGTCAAAAATCCTACCCTGCCAGCTTCTACACACCATCTCCTTCCAACCCTACATTCCATGTCGGGATATAATCGACCCACCCATCCCTACACTCCAAATTGTACTAAATACGGCACTAAATAGTAGTTGTAGCTGAGCTGCCAGTAAAATAGGCTCGAAGCCTTTCAGTACACTTCATCTGAACAATATCAACCCTCAACCCAATGCAATGCAATAGACAATTATGACATGGCAACAGTGTATACAATATCAATTCAGTAAATATTATCATGTTTAATAATCATGTAAATGTATGTATATATATAAACCAGTCATACAGTCATTTCATTCAATTAAGGGTCTAGATAAGCTTACCGACCCTACAGTAGATTCACAGTCATCTCGGGCAACCCATGCAACCTTAGCAACAAAGCAGTGAAAAATGGGCTCACACGCCCATGTTGTCTACCTGTGTGGGCCCACACATCCGTCTAGCCCACATGGCCTGGTCCAGAATCCCACACGTCTGTCCGGTTTACCCATGTGGGCCTACACTCCCGTGAGGCCCACATGGCCCAATTGGTCGAGCCCGTGTGTCGCACATGGCCTCGCTTAGCCATCACACGACTATGTCATGCGCTAATGTCAAGTGCACACGGCCTAGCTCGTCAATTACACGGTCATGTCCTCTCACTCAGCCTACCACAGAGGCTACCGCATGCCAGTATGGCGTTGACAGTATGCTTTTTTGACTTTTCGCCGAATATCGTTTTTAGTATTTCGGGTACACACATAGGTTTGAAATGATACTAAAGCAACCCCGAGCACTCCAGAACCTAAATATTGACCAATTTAGCACCACATTTAGTCTTTAATTAACGATTAATCACGACCCCAAAATCGAAAGCGGCTCAAAACACATGATTAACACTTACCGACGATAAACCAAAGTCCCTGATGCTCCCATCTCAGCAGTAGCACAAAAACGACTAATTTCATTCGCCTAAACCAAAATTCCAAAACCATCTTCTTAGAACTAGCCATAAACAAATAACCATAAGCCAAAATCGTTACTTACCAAACATACACGATGAGACGCAGTCCAAAAAGAAATAATCTTAATTATAGAAATTGAAAAAAAAACAGAAGGGAAGTAAAATGGAGATTCAAAAAAGCGAAAAGAAAACAAAAACAAAAAGGTTAATAGAGTTTTTGAGAGAGGGAAAAGAGAGCTAAATTTTCCATAAAGAATCACACAAGCCAAGCTCCCGATAACCACTAAATCCCATATTTTTCTCCCCATATCCCTAATTCCACTCCCCAAAATCGTCCACCACTTCCTCTTAACTACCGAACTCAAATTTCACTCAAACACTTCAGAATTTCGGCTAAACCAAATCAACCACATGGCACAAGCAACTAAAAATAATGCCTAAGTGCAGACTCAAACAAAAGACCTCCCTTACTCCAACACTCCACTTATCCACCAGACCAGTAGGCCCATTCTGACATATTTTGTCAACATTTATTTATAAGCCTACTAACTAGTGATAAGGCTTTATTTAGAAAAATACAAAAATTTTCCCAAGACAAGGCTTGAACTTTAGACCTCGCACACACACCCAGAACACATAACCACTAAAGCAGACAGACAGTTGTGTCACATAATTACAGAAACATATATAGATATTTTGGGGCATTACAACATCAAGGGCATCATAGATGCATAACAGGGGCACTGAAGTGCAAACAGAGGCACCAAAATGCAAATCTCGTACAAGCGTACATATTAACCCTATTAGCATGCCAATTGTATCCTAATCATTTACTATGTCCAAACAAGCATTAACCAAACTATAACTTTCATGAACCAGAGGCACTTCCATATTTCTCAATACACATGCTGTAACAAATCATAATCATTCCATTATCATATATATATATATATATATATATATCATATTTCATAAATATTCAATAGTTTTCAAATAAATCCTTTCTCACCTTATATTCAGTTATAATACTTCAATTTCCAACTCACATGCTAAACATCATATATATATATATATATATACACATTCATATATTAGTAGTAACAATATATATATATATATGCACAATTTTATACCTACGAACTTACTTGGCTAAATTACAATAATGATTAATTACAAGGGCTCTTTGGTAATTTTTTCTTCTCCTTAATTTTTCTCTCGTTCTTGATCTAAATTAATGATTTCATTCAATTCACTATTTCAAACAATAAAAATAAATTAATTTTATGCAATTAAGTCTTTTTTGGACATTTTACAAAATTGCCCCTAATATTTTACTTAACTCAGTTTAGTCCCTGAGCCTAAAACATGCAAATTAACCATTTTTTTTACATTATAAGCTTAGCCGAATGGTTTAGAACTCCACAACCCATATTTGTTATTATTTCACAGAAAGTACTTGTACTTTTGCTAATTTCACATTTTAGTCCTTAAACATTAAAATTATAAAAAAAATTACTTTATAAAATATGTCTATTTATTGACAGAGCTTAACAATCTATTATAAACTTTCACAAACACCTCAAATTCATCCATGGCACATTCTAAAATATTTGATAATTTCGAAAACAGAGGTATGGGTTAGCTAAACCTAGTTACAACGATCTCAAAAATATAAAAATTTTAAAAAATAAATGAAGAATGGACTTACATACATCAACCAAAGCAAGACCGAAACTTCAAGCTCTTAACAATGTAGTTCGGTTGAAGAAAGGGGAAAATAAAAATATAGCTTTCATGTTTCCTATTTTAACATTATAAATTTATTTTAATAATAAAAATAACATATAAAACTTATAAAATTAAAAGAAATTAAAGCTCAAACCGTCCCACTATCTTAAGGATGGTTAATTATCCATTAAGGCCGTCTAATTATATTTTTTGAATAAATTAACACCTTCATAACAATTGACTTTTTTAACTATTACGATTTAGTCTTTTTTGCTTAATTAACCATTTAAACATTAAAATTTCTTAACAAGCTTTAATACAACCTTAATAATACTCCATAAATATAAAATAAAATATTTTTGATTCAGTTTATAGAAACGAGGTCTCGATACCTCATTTTCTAAAATCACTTTACTTTGGGGTCATACCACTTGAACTTAATTATTCTTCAATTCAATAAAAATCATTAAATCAAATTATTATCCTTACACCAAAGTACTTGTAAATATTAAAATAATAATATTTACGAACTCACACGTCAAATTTGTGGCCCCGAAACCACTGTTTTGACATTACAAAGAAATGCGTTGTTATAGCTAAAAAGTATATTATCGACTCCATAGGGCCGTCTGCCAAACTTTGTAAGCTACATGGTCATGTGGGCCACACAGAACTGAGTCATGTAGGTCATGTGTGCCATACAGAACTGGGTCATGTAGGTCATGTGAGCTACACAAACGTGTTCTAAGCCATGTGGGCTAGATAGGTAGTGTGGGTCACACGGGAGTGTGGGCCCATTTTCAGTAAAATTTAGTTAGGGCCATATATGATATGTGATTAAAGGTTAACGACCCCATAGGGTTTGTTATGTGCATGTATAGCTTATATATTCGAAGTCTAATATTCTACTTCTGCATGTGTAACTTCTGGAAGCATGTTTGCATGTTCTTATGTGTAAAGCATGTATGATTTGTGTGCATCTGGATATATGGATAGTGATTGCATATGAATTGGGTGAGATTATGAAGTGATGAAGGAAGTGTTGGTAGTTTAATAATTTGCCTTATCTGCTAGTTTTAACCACATATCTATTTTGGTGGTTCTGGCGAATTACCGCATTATTTCTAGCAACTTGACTGCACTATTTTGAAAAGTGACATACGTTCACTATCTTGGTGTGTGGGGTTGGATGGGTATTTATTACCCTAATTGGTATGTAATGATAGATGGAGATGGTGTATAGTGGATGGGGGTAGGATTTGTATTTGTATCTATATATGCATTTGTATTTGTAACTAATCTATCTGTTATACTGCATCGCGAGATATGTCATGCTTTCGTATCTGTCCAATTTTTTATTTCTGTGTGAATTTGTTATCTGATCTATTTGTATGGGTTGGGTTACACACTGAGCTTGTTAGCTCACTCTATATTTTTTTATCTTTTCAAGTAATCAACAAACGTAGGACTGAGCGGCCTGCGGGAGCTTAGATTGGTTTCTCAATTAGTTAAATGTGTTGGTTCACGTTTTTAAATAATTATGAACTTTTTGGACTATGTAATTGTTTGGAACTTTTATTTTAGGTTTTGGTTTGCTTTTGTTGGATTTAGTAAATATTATTTTAAAACTGCAAAGTTATATATCTTTACAAACTAAAGTAACAATTTTTAAAATTTAACTCTGAAATTTCCGCTGAAAGACTAAGTAATCAATCAAATGGTTTTCTGTAAAATGGACAACTTCAAACACAAACTTTCTAAAAGCTGGAAAGAGGTTTGCAAAAATTAATATTTCTGAAACACAATTTTTCTAGTTTAAAATCTAGGTTTAAAACCGATTTAAGTAATTCCTTAAGATTTGGCCATAACGTCTAGGCCAGGTGTGGGGTGTTACACCTTTTTTTTAAAATCCATTTTAAGGAAAATATTTTCGAGTTACATAATTCTGAATTCCCAAACCTAATTTTGGGCTCTAATTTTCTAGAATTAATCTCAAGGCCCAAAACCCAATTCACAAATCTGAAACTACTAGGCCGAATTTTTGGATGTGACACTAGGCTTTTTGATCATTTTTTTCGTTGGTTGAGGCATCAAGTTTATCAATGGTACATCAACAGCAACAAGTGTCTTTCACTTATTCCTCATCTTTTTTGGAACATCAGGAATCAATAGTACATTACCTATGTTTGCATCTTTCTTCTAAACATATACCCCTTCAAATGCCTTTTTAGTAGTAACTCATGTTACTCTTGGAGTTGTAACTTGATTAGCAATTGAGGTTACAACTACCTCAATCAATTTTTCTTCTTTTTTTAGTTAAACACCAACGTCTAGTTCTTATTCAATGCCAGCCAAAGACATTTCTTCTGCAAACTCTTATACATTTGGTTCAACCTCAAAAAGCTCTTTCCTTTTATTATAAGCCCTTAATGATATGATTTATTGCTTGGTCTTGAATTATTTGGTGCCCTTTCTTTAATAGCCTACTAACCTTTTCGATTTCTTTCTTGATCTTTTCTCTTAATGCTCCCAAAGCATAAAAAACAATCTCTTGATCTCTAGCATTATCAATTTCATCAACAATAGTATGCTCAAAGGCAGGATAATACTTGAAGACTACAAAATTATCTGCCCTAGGTTCTTGAGGTTGTGAAATCATACCTTCAAACAACTCATTTGTCTCGTTTACCTTAGCGGAGGAACTTGAAGGTCTTTTTTAATTTTAGGAAAAATAAGATTGACTCGAGAAGCTTTTGAAGGATTGCTAGTTAATGTTCCTTCACATTTCCCTTTTTATTTTCTTTGTGGAGGTTATAAAGAAGGTGATCTTTGTCTCAAACTCTCCAAAGACAAAAGGCTAGGCGTTTAGGACAATTTAACATGAGCCAGGCATCATCTTTAGTAGGAAGGTTTTGAGAGGTGTTTCTTGAAAGTTCTTAAAATCTTGCGACACAAAAGGCAGTTACTTGATTAAAGGGTTTTGGTGTTGTACCTTACAAGCCAAGTAAAACTTGGAAAGTGCCTACATCATTCCTAAATTTCTCAAATGGTTATGGATCCAAGCTCTTTGTTAAAAGATTATTCAATTGATTCTCTATTAGAACATGCTTCAATTCAATTGCTCCAACTTTTACAAAATCCCTTATGAAATAATGCCTTATGTCAATATGCTTCATTCAAGAATGAAACATAAGATTCTTAGAGATGTTGGTGACACTAGAGTTGTCAAAATAAACAATTGAAACTGGAGATGCAACCCCAAAGTCTTTTAGCATCTATCTCATCAACAAAAGTTGCACACAACTTTCAATAATCATACACTCTCCCTCAACTGTTAAAGAAGAGATTGAAGATTTCTTCTTATTATACCATGAACCCAAATTTGTCTTGAGATAGAAACATCCATTAAGGTGATCTTCTTTTCATCCACATTTCATGCTTAATTCGCATCACTAAAGCCTGCCAAGCTCATGTTCGTGTCCCTCAATAGCCAAATTCCAAGATCAAGATTGTCATTAATATACCTAATAATATGTTTAAAAGCTTTTAATTGAAATTCGACAAGATTAGACTGGTAATTGGTATAAACACCTACACTGTAGCATAATTCTAGCCTACTTGTTGCGAGGAAAAATAGGTTGTCAATCATGCATCGATGGTTGCTAAAGTCAGTTGAAAACCTCCTTACATATGAGTTCAGTTTCTCATAAACTTTCATAGGTGTTCTCACCGCCTTCAATCCCTCTAAGACAATTTCTTTTATTAAGTTACGAGCATTCTTCTCTTGAGATAGACAAATTGTTTATGTATGAAATATGTAATAATAAAATTACATTAATAATAATTTAATGACTTATAAAAATTGAATCAAATAAAATTTTAATGTATACAATAACACAATCAAAATTAATATATTACACATATTAAAGTAAAATGCATGTATCATTTTAAAATTTATACTAAACTTTAAGCCATGAATAAAACAAACAAATATAACATAAATTTGTTGATTCAAATTTGAGTCATTCGTGTATATAAAAAAAAAAAATCGAGTCATTCGCAATCCTAGGTGCAAATGGGGAAGTGTGTCGGCCATGGACGAATATATAAACGGGGGACTTAATTAATGCTTGGGGGTAAGGAGACCAAACCTGCTGGTGAAACCAGACTTAGCACATACACACAGAGAAAGGTTACAACATTCAACTAGAAAACAACAGCCATAAATGAACAGTTCTAATTTTATGAACTAGAATATTAGGGCGGTAGTAAATATTCCTAGTAAATGAAGTTAAAAAGAAAAAAGAAATAGAGAAGCTGTTCTCTTGTTTTTGCATATTAAAGTGAAAAGAAAGAAGAAAAAGTAAGAAATAAAAACAGGAAAATCCGATGGATTGACAGCACATCCACTGTCTGTCTTATGATTTGATGACCCACGATTTGACGTTTGACTTGTCTTTTCACCCTCCTGCTTCACTCTTCAGCAGAATCATTTCGTTTTTCTTCGAATTCTAAACCACATCCAATCGAGAAAAAAATTGCAGAAACAGCAAGAAAAATGTTTTTAATGCAGCAGCTGAAGATCAAACAGAAACCACCGGTCACCCCAACCTCTCATTTTTAGTTCTGAAAATGGTGATGGAGAAAGAGGGGGTGAATGAAATTTGTGAGATGTTGGAGGAAGAAGAAAGAAGTAAGAACCAAATTCAAAGGAAGTGAAAGAAGCTTAATTTCGCTGTATTGGATGAAAATAAGGATGGGTTCATCGATGCAAAGGAGTTCAGGAATGAACTGTTTTCGTTAGGTTTGGTAGATGAAGCTTCGGAAAATGACTGCAAAACAATGATTAAAGGGTTTGATGATAATTTTGATGGACTAATTGATTTAATGAATTTGTAAAAGTTTTGGGGACAAGTTTCTGTTACTTAAATTCACCTTCATTTCCATCTCCATACACTCTTGTGTATATAACGGTATTGATTAAAATTAAAGTTATCTAAATTATTCTTTTTCTGTTTTAGGTAAAGTAGACAAAAAATCACTTAATTATTAATAAATTTACATTTTAATCATTTAATTTTAAAAAGTTACAAGTTAGTACTAGCTTTTACAATTTGGCCAGTCAATTATTATTAAGCTTACAATTCGGTCATTTAATTTTAAAAAGTTATAAATTGGTCACTAAATTATTAGTAAGTTTACACTTTGAATATTTACATCATTACTTCCTAACTCGATAATCTAAACAATATCAACTAAGGGTGGAGTTAGAAAATTTGAATTGTGAGGGTCAAATTTTAAAAAATTAAAATGATTATAAAGGTCGTATAAATTAATGTATAATATTAGCCCACAATTTATTTTTTGAAAAGTTGTGATTGTGAGGTTGATAATATAGTTTTTGCAAATATGTATGCTATTCTGAGGTTGATTGTATCATTTGGATATGTAATTTTAATTTTTAATCTTGGATCGGTTGAAAAGTTTTCAAAACTAAACTAAATTTAACTCTTTAGACTTTTTTCAAATTAAATCACTTAAATGCTTTTTAGTGTCATGAGAATGTAATTTGTCAAACACAATATGAACACAAACACAAGATTCACAATAATGGCACTAACAACAATATTTTCTAAATAGAAATGCTAAATTTCTAATCAATTTTCAAGAAATTCGAGACTACAAAGACAATCAATCCTAATTTCTCCTAGTATTTCTATTAATCAACCTATAAAAGTTATTACTCAATCAAGATATTAGGAATCTTATACAAAATCAATATCCTAAAATCATTTGACGAATAAAAAAGAATCTTGCATAGAAATCCCAATCCTTCGTAAGAAAACTCACAATCCTAATTTTTTAGATATTAATCAATAAAGCTTGGAAGAGTTATTATCAAATTAGGGAAACTTACTTAAAAGTATTGAAAGATTAATCACATATATTATAAAAATTTTAGAGCGTGAGAGAAGAAGAGAAATTTGAGAAAAATGATGAATGTTTATGTAAGTAATAGGACAAAGGGTTTTTGAGTTTTAGTGGTGGAGAAAATAACTTTTTTATAAAATAATTATTTTTAAAAATTTGGATGGATTCACCAATTATATAAATTAAATATTTTTCATAAGTCTTTTTTTTTTAACTTTTTCTTTATGGGGTCTACAATCATGAATGTGGCTCCACCACTAGTATCAACAACTCAAGCCCCAAGCTCTAACAAAATTATAGTCAACCTCATGCCTCACTTTTAACTCAATCTACTTGACAACCCTTTGTTAACCCACTCGCCATTTTCCCTTTGACCAAAACCATAGCCACAATAAATCTACAATCAAATTATTAACACACTTTTACCTTAAACCAGTAACAGGATATAACCATAACCACAATTAAAGCAAACAAAAATACTCAAACGGAAATAAAATAAAAAAAAGGAAGAAAGTCTCTTATTTCAACAAAACCCAAACGGGACCTACAAAAGTAAATTGGCAGAGAAATATTAGAGAAAAGAAAATAAAAATATCATAAAAAAATGAGGCTTAAACATACTAAATTTGGTTAAGAGTTAATTGAAGAGTTCCTAATGACAACGACTCAATCTAGAAGGTCAAGGAGAATGTTTCACTGAGAAGAGTAGCATTTTGGAGTTAGATGGTCATCTTACGATGGTGTACATGGATTAGAGAGATTCACCATTAGGGATTTGAGTTTAAATCGATAGACTTTCAGGCCATTTAAAAGAAAATTAAACTATAAAGTTGGAAAAGAAAGGAAAAAACTTTGCCTCAAGATGTTTCTTTGCTGAAGGAAGAGATCGGACAATGACGAAATCATTGAAATACGATAATAAAGGAAGTCCTTAAAACCCTATCCTTATGTTTTGATTGAATAAAAACAAAGGAAACAAAAGCAAGGGAAAGCAACATCCTTTCCCTTGGTTGGATGACTTTTTTATTCAAGGGGTAGTAAAGAAAATCGAATATCCTTTACCAAAGTTGGAGAAATGAAAGTGATGTTTTATTTAGAATGCATTTTTATCTTATTAACCTTTTAGGTAAGTTATTTAATAAAAAAGTATAATTAGAAAAAATATTATAAATAATCATTTTTTTTACTTTTCCACAATTTAACCAAACAAAATAATAAAAAATCCTTCACTTTCTTTATCTTCGTAATTATTAGAATAAATTGGGTCCAAAAGGAGTGATGTTGGGCCTTAGTGCAATTAAGGCTGATTGGGCTTGAATGTGATTCAACCCAATCTGGAAACAGGAATAGAAATTAGAATTAATTAAAAATAAAATAATGAAAGAAAAATAACAAGGATAAAATATGCCCTTCCACCCCCCTAATCAATTGTAACTATTTTCAAACTCGAATATAAGTAGCTGATGTCAATCCTCTAGATTATTTTGGAATCTAATAAACTGGCCCAAAGGATAGAAAAGTTATATATACCTCCACTTTTCTAAGAAAATTGATAAATAAATAACAACCCTTCAAGAAAACAAGTTGATTAAATCACGAAATATTTTCTTGAAGTTGGATGGTTAATTAAATCCCTTCCATGCTCCTATCAATACCTTTAAAAACAATTAGTAGATATTAGCTGCCTCTATTAGGTAATTGATCCAAATAAATGCTAAGTGGTATTGAGTAATTTATTATTAGATATTCTTGATAGATTTAAATACGATCATATATGAACTTTATGTGATGATTTGATAGTCAAAGGTGTTTACTATCCCATGTGTGATTTAGATTCGAGTCGCGCTAATCACATTTATTGTTCAAACTTTACACTATTATTGTAATTCACTAATTCACTAAAACAAAAATTTCATATATACTATTTTTGTCCCTTGATCATGAGATCAAATGTGTATATGTCATTTAGTGCAGAGTATGGGAATATAAAAAAATAGATTTAAATAATTTCTCTCTGAATTTTGAGTAGCATCACCAAAAGGAGTGTGTCATTAGCTTCTCCTTTTTGCATAATTGATGGTTATTGACAAGCATCACCAAAAGGAGAGGTGTCGTTAGCTTCCTTTTTGTCTGCCGAGGAGTCATTTCAGTCTTCTCTTTTTTAATATTCTTTTTAAGACATTTTAGAAAGAAAAAGATAGGCTCTTTTACATTAATAATACAAAAAAAATTAAATAAAAAAAAAGTTGTCTTATGAGAATAACATGCTTTGAATAATGTTTTTCGATGCCGTCATGTATTAAGCGACACTGCCTTTAAAAATACTCCAATATAATCAAATCATTTTAGGTGAAAAAGAAATGTTTTTTAATCAGTGTCACCAATTTGTATGGCAACATTGAAATTTTATTGAAGAAATACGGGCAATTGCATCAAATACAAAGGAAATTTGAAAAGTTACAGGTAATACATGTCGCCCGATTAAGTGGCAACCCTAGATTACAATTTGAAAAACAAATTTTTTTGTACTGTATTGGAGGTGAGACTACCATAATTGATTGGTCACATTGGTAATAAGGTTGTCAAGGCAATGCCGCCTGACAATCGGTCACGGCAACCCCTCCCCCAATACATCTTTTATATATATTAATTTCACTTTACAAACCAATATTTAAATATTGATCCCCTCCCCTCATCCCTCGCATATTTTGGAGTTGATCATTTTTTTAAAAAAAGAAATATGTCTTAAATTTATATTTTAATTAATTATGTTTATATTTTATTTATAGTGTTTTTTACTTTGGAAGTCAGTTTATGCTAAAGAACGAAAAATAAAAGAAAACTATGAAAAAACATTAAAATTGTTCGAGAATAAGCTCATTAAGTATAACGGGTAGCCTAATTTGACATATCAAATTACGACAGATCAAGTATCGTGGTATCGAGACTCCCCCAAGACTCCCAAGTTCGATATTGCCTTGGGTATCGTGATACTAAAGCCTTATGAGGAGAAAATGACTGCAGGGGTAGTTTTTGTCCAACACCAACACTAATCAAAACACAACATTCAAGGGAATTTTGTTCCAAAATTTTGGGTTGTAATCAGTTTAAAAAATTTTGTGTTTTAAGCTTTTAGTAGACTTATGCTAAGCGGTGAAACTAAAAGGGTATCCGTATGCCTAGGGGAGACCAAAAGAGTATCTTATGTGATAACTCTTAGCAAAGATGAGACCGAAAGGATATTCCTAGTTAAGAGTGATAAATAATTCAATTAACGGTAAATATTTTTCTTAATTGATAATTTTTAATTCAATTGAGTCTAGGTTAAGTAACTCGAATCATCAAACCTAGGAATATAAAGTTCCAATAATTTAACCTAGGGTTAGTTTTAATTTTATCTTAATTTCATCTTGAATTTGCACTAGTAATTCGTGACTCAACTAGGTTCGTAATTATTTTCAGGTAATTAATTTAATAATAATTTTCTCCAATATAGCAATCCCTTGGATATGATCCTCGGAATACTTTCCAATTTTTTTGTTGTAAACTAACTATATTACAATTTGACTTGTTCGTTTGTAGATACCGCACTTCACTTCCACATCTAATTGCATATTCTTAAGCCCCAACACAAGCACGTTGGGGCACGGTCAAGCCTCCCACAGTCGCACTACCTATTAAAGAGATCAACTCCATATGACCTTGTTGAGATACACGCTTGCTGGTTGAAAAACTCTATCACTTAGAAAGTTTCTAATTGCTAGGAATATAGTTGTACGAACATCCACCTTACCTTCTATGACTGCCATTGTTTTCCTTAACTCCTTGTAGTAGACGTGTCCCATCGCCATTTGCCTTGTTTTTTTTGCCCCATTTTGGGCATCAAGATTTTTAGCTTGTAGAGCGTAGCCAAGAAAGTAGCTGAAATGGGAAAATGTTATGTCTATAATAACACAATTCCAAGACACAAATAGTAATTCTGTGATGTATGACAAACTCTGGAATATTTATCCCTAACTTGAATCTTTTGAAAATAGTGTAATGAATGGTGAAAATAGTAAAGGGACTTGAATTGTAACAGCCTAAATTTGGGCTTAGTTAGAAAAGTGATTTCGAAATCATTAATCCGAGGTTGGAGAAATTATTTTTTTGTATATTATATTATTTTAGGTGTTAAAGCATAATTATATAGGTGCATGAAAATTTTGGTGAATTAGTTTTAGTGATTGTGAGCTTAATTGCGAAAAAGGACTAAATCGCATAAAGGGCAAAAGTTTTATTTTGCTAGCTAATTATGTTAAATAGCTAGAGATCCTTAATTGGGGGCCTTTAATGAGAAAATACACCCATTTTATAAGGGTGGCCGGCCTTAGGGACAAGAAAATTAGAAAGTCAAAATTTTAGGTGGAGTTGGTGACCTATTTTGACTAGAAATGAAAATTAAAACAAAAAGAGATAGGCTTCATCTTTCTATCTTCTTCTTCATCGAAAATAATCAGAAAAATAAGGGTTTTGAGAGCTGAAAATTTCAGCCAAGCTATCCTCTTCCAAGTAAGTGACTCTCATGGCCTTTCTTGAAAATTTTTATACTTTTGGGCCCTTGTAGCATGAGCTAGCTATTGAGGGGACTATTTTGCAAAATGGTTGAAAGTTTAGAGATTCACCATGAGAGCATATATGTTGTTTTCTGGAATGTTATGAAAGAAAATGAATTATTGTTGTTAAATAAACAACTTTTGTGAAAGAGTTTGCATGAAAACACTTGGATTAGACCTAGTTGTGAAAGTTGTTAAATTGTGTTGTAAATGCATGAAATAATAGGAATTGTGGGCTGCCATAAGAGTGAAAATAGTTCGGTTAGGCTTGGTTAATAAGGAAATTTGATAAAAATCAATTTCCAAGCCTAGGGTAAAATGGTCATTTTGCAAAAGTTTAGGGGCAAAATGGTCATTTTTCCAACTTATGAATTTTGAGTTGTTTAGATTAAATAAAGTGATTAAATTAGTGAAATTTTGTTATTTTAGATCAAGAAGTACAAAACCCGAACCTTGAGCAGGGGAAAGCCAAGCTAACGAGTTGAACCAAATTATCCGTCTACATTTTGTATACCGAGGTAAGTTGTAGGTAAATAATACAACTTTATTATAATTATTCATGAAATCATTGATTGATTTAAATTGACTAATTATGTCTATGAGTTATGCATGAGAACATTTATTGAACATGAATTGTTAAATGATATTTTTAGTAATGAAATAATGACAGTACATGTGATAAAGCCCAGTGGAACTATGGAAATAGATTGGATATTCATTGCCTTGATACTAGGGTTATACGAGAGCTAGTGTAAGACCATGATTGGGACATGGCGTCGGCCTCGTTACATGTTAGTGTAAGACCATGTTTAGGACATGGCATTGACACGGATAAGTCCTAGCAAGTGTAAGGTCATGTCTGAGAAATGGCATCAGCGTTGATACGAGTGCTAGTGTAAGACCATGTCTGGGACATGGCATCTGTCTCGACATACAAGCTAGTGTAAGCCCATGTCTGGGACATGGCATTGACTTGGAGATGTGTCAGTGTAAGACCATGTTTGGGATATGGCATTGGCACGGATAGAGGAGAGCCAGTGTAAGACCATGTCTGAGACACGACATCAGCCTCAATACTTGCGAGTCAACGTAAGACCATGTTTGGGACATGGCGTCGACTTGACATGTGAGCCAGTGTAAGACCATGTCTGGGACATGGCATCGGCTTGATACCCTATGTTTGAGGTTTATTGAATATCCTTTCATATTCTAAATAGTTCAACTGGAAAATTTAAGTTTGTACCTAGATCTAAAGATATTATGATGACATTGTGAGTGGTGCAGGTACTTATATGAAATGTATGATATGTGAGCTCGATATTATTTTGTTTGATTAGTAAAGATGAAAATGAGTAAGTGATGCCTATAGTCATTCTTTCATATCATGCAAAACTTGTGATGTGTTGAGAGCGTCTTGTATCATGGTAAATTGTTGTTATTTATTTACTTGCAACTTACTAAGCTATATGCTTACTCGCTTACCTTTTCATTTTCTTATAATGCCGCCTATCTAGCTCGTGGATCATCAAACGTTAGAGACTTCATTCACACTATCAACAAAGCATTCAGTATAATTAGTTTTTAGCATATTGAGAAATGGCATGTATAGGGACTAGTCATTGCTATGTGTCATTTTATTTTGGAGCCAAATGTGTTGGCTTGTTTTAGAACTTGATACTTTTTGTATAATGCCATGAATGATGGCTAATATTGGAAGTTGATATATGAAAATGTTGATGTTATTCATGAATGTGCACTATACTTAATTGAGTATATGGAACATCAAATTGTGGTTATTTGGGTAATTATTTGTACAATGTTATGTATTAGGATGGTTGGTAAATGTTTGATGTTGTTTCAGGGTGGAAAAAAGCTTGGTAGATAGCCTTATATTGTCTACACGGGTAGACACACGAGCGTGTGTTTAAGCCGTGTGTGACACACGGTCTGCCCCACGGGCGTGAGGTTAGGCCGTGTGTCCCCTGCACCTTGGATTGGTAGAATTAAATGCCTAGTATTAAACACATAGGCTAAGACATGGCCATGTGTCTCAATCGTGTGGAGGACACGGTTTAGCAAACGGGCGTGTGCCACGGCTGTGTGACCCTTAGGAGTTGCTGACGTCAGAAAATGAATACTAAGGTTTTCACACACAATGGCCGCGACACGGGCGTGTCATAGCCGTGTAAGGGACACAAGCTGAGCACACGGGCGTATGCCTTAGCCGTGTGAACCCAATTTGTTCACAGGGTGCAAGCCAATAAGTTACATGGGTGGAGGACACGGGCGTGTCATGGCCATGTGAGGGACACGGGCCATAAACACGGGCGTGTGTCAAGCTGTGCGAAAACCCCTGTAGGTTCGATGTTAGAGAATAAATCCACACGGATGAGGGGCACGGATGTGTCCCTAGGTGCTTAGGCCGTGTGAACCACACAGGCCTTTAGCACGGCCATGTCTAGAGGCCACACGGGCGTGTTACGCTTTCACACGGGCGTGTACCTTGTTTTTTAATAGTTTTTGATGAAATGTTCTTAAGCACTCGAAATGGTCCCAGATTATATTCAAACCATTTTTGGGGCCTCGTGTGTCCATATTAAGGACCGTAAGATGATGTTTGAAAAATTTTTAAATTGAAACGAAGTTTTATGAATCGGTAGTGTGTGTTGCCTTGTGTTAGTAAGGTAATGCTTCGTACCCTGATCCGGCGTTGGATACAGGTAAGGGGTGTTACATGAATGATAATTGGCTAATTTTTAATTGAACAAAGTATTTATTGTGGAATTCTATAATTAAGTAATTGGACTTGGTGACAATTTGTAACTTTTTGTGTAGAAATTTTGGTTGGTATATGTATTCTTGATAATGAAAATTACATTATAATAATTGATAAATGATTACTTTATATATTGATATAAGTTGAGAGGGACTTAGAGTGCAAATATACCAATGAGCATGTGGGCTTGTATATGATTAATGAATTAGCTAAATGAGGTGAATAATTTAATATATCTTTATTAAAAAGAATATAAGGTTGATACATGTTTGTAAATTTGGTATAGACATTTTGATATAATCTTTATGGTTGGAATCATAGTGTGACACAAATGTATTGTGCCTCTTAATCTAGATAATAAACTTGACAATTTTATGAAAGTAAGTATTGCATAATGAAATATACAAAGGAAGTGATTAAAAGGCAAGTATAAACTTTTGAGAAGATGGAAAGAGTTGTAATTGTACTTGAACCTCGAATTATGATTAAATTGTCTGAACAAATTACGTATGTTTAATACTTTGAATCAAGATCCTATAAAAAAGCTTGGTTCCTTATAAGTTAGTTGTGTGATAAATAATAGGTATACGTGTGAATGAATTGGCTTAGGAGAGTAGGGCCAAATTGAGTGTGATAAGGTACTTGAAAGTGGTAATTGCTTAAATAAGCGAAAACAAATTTGAGATCTGTAAAGTGGTAAAGTATGAATATGATTAGAACTTAAAGTTGGTAATTGGATAATGAAGTTCGCTTAATAAGCTAAGTGTGAACAATTTCATAATATGAATGAATAATAAATAGGAAATTGAAGAAGATTGGTTAATTCTTTTATTAACAAAACATGACTTAAGGTTAATAGCCTCTTTGCTTAGTGGTAAGAGTATTATGTTGTAGGCATGAGAGCTTGAGTTCGCTCCTAAACAACCCCGTTCCCTCCCCTAATTATAAAAACAAAAGATGACTTAATTAACTTAATGAATCACTAATGATTTAAAGGGCTGAAATGGAATTTATTGGAGTACCATTAAACAGGTTTAAACGTTTAGTATGCAGATTTCTTTTCCTCACGTAGGTTGTTGATCAATCATGAAGACTACCGTCGAAGTCTGCCTTGCCAAAGTCACACCCAAAGCAGTGTAGTTAGTTTGTTTTGGCTATGTATATTTGTGATTATATTTGGCATTTACTTAAGGGGCAATGAAGGTTGTTAAATGTATTGTTATTGTACTTTTAACTTAGCTTGTAAGGATGGATATTAACTTGCAAATATGGTATGTATAAAGTTGTAGACGATGTTTGTTATTCAAGTATGTGAATGTGTATGAGTCTTGAAAATTTTCAAATATGATAGATGATGTTTGGTTATAATTAAGTATATTTGGTGGTTAAAATTTGATGTTTGAAGTTCAAAATTGTATAGTAGGTTGCAAAAACTCATTTATTATAATCATATAATAATATAATAAGGTTTATTAGAGTTTAAATTATGAATTGTAAGATTAGCGATGCCTCCAAGCACCAAATGTAAAATTGTTTATTGGGGATTGTTGACGGTTCGAGTAAGAGGTGTTAAACGCTATCTTTACATCTAATACAAAATTTAATATAAAAATATTTCAAATATATATTTTAGAATAAATTATAAAATATTATTATGATCCTATTTATTTTATGAAGGCTTTGTTCTCCATTGCATTTCAACTGAGTTGTTGGGGTTAAAAATAATTTAAAATCCATAAATAGCTAATAGACAACTTATGAAGTCAAAAGTGCTTATAAACTCAAAGCAAAAACTAAACTTTATAGCTTTGGCTTTTGAGAAAAGCAATTTTGAAGTCAAACAATGTTTTTAACCCTTATCTATTATCTAATAAATTCTATGTAATATTTAATACAATTATTTTCCTAACAACACTAGATATTTGATTTTATAATGGCTATACTTTAATTTCTCAAATATAGTTTATATAATCAAATTTAATTTAATTTATAAATAACTTATATTAATTGCTTATAAATATTTAAAATTTATATTTCATATATCAAAAAATTAGTGAGTTAAAATAAATTATTTTCTTATATTTTTATTGAAATATCATAATAATAAAAAAATTTAAATATCATTTAAATATAGAGTTTTCCTTTACAACATAATACCTAGAATTGACATTTTATCTTCTCAAAACGCTTTTTTTATAGCAATACTAAACATTTAAATATGGGATAAATATCACAATCACATATGAACTTAGTTTCAATATGCAATTTGATACATGAACTTCGGTTTGGTGCACTTACATACATGAAACTTTAGTTGTGGTTCAAATGTACACATTAAACTTTAATTTTAATTCAATTATACATATTTAAAGAAATGAATATATCTATCTATTTTAATTTTGGATTAATATAGCTATTTGTATGTGCAATATATAAATATAAAATGATTCTACATTGATAATGTTGCTAGTGATTTGTAAAAATTGAATACAACCAAAGTTTAATGTAAATAACTGTACCAAATCAAAGTTTATATATAACATTACATACTAAAATACAATTGACGTGTGATTGTAATATCTATCCCTTTAAATATTGAACCAAACTTTTCAAAAATATTTTTACATGTAAAAGGAAGTTCAAATTTTTAATACTAAAACAATAAAAATCAAATTCATAATGAATTTTAAAATATTATACTTGGCAGGTGAAAATATTATAAATTTAGTATTAAAATTATAAAGAATATTAATTTAAAAAATACTATCCTATCACGATTTATATCAATAATAAGTTGAAAATATTGTATTTATACAAAATATATATTAAAATATAAAAACTAAAATTTATAATGATTTTTAAAATATTATCATGCCCTATTTACTCTATTAACTCTAGGAGCTAAAATTTTTAATAAGGTAAACTACAAAAATAGTCATTTTTGTTTGCCTCAGGTTACATTTTAGTCACTTATGTTTGAAATGTTACGTTTTAGTCACTTATCTTATTATTTTGTTACGAAGTGATCACTCTGCAATTAAGTTCCGTTATTTGCCTAACAGTAATCCTACGTGGCAGTCCAACTAGATTTTAAGTGCCAACTTAGACTTCCAAATGAGATGAGAATAGATTTTTAATTAAATAAATTTAATTAATTAAAAATTTTAAACCCTCAATCTTAGTTGAAAAAACCATTCATCTCCTCTATTTTTTTTTTAGTTTTCTTTTTCATTTGACTAAAAAAGTTATTATCATCAAAATTTTTTAGTCATATACAAAAAAAAAAGAGGATTCAATGGAGGGTCCAAGTATGTCTTCTTTATTGACAAATTTATGTTCTAAGACTTAAAATCAAGTGGTTGTTTAGAAATAAGAAGATGATAATCGCTTTTGTTCCTAATCATTATATTTTCCAATTCTTTACGGTTCTTGAATAATTTGTTCTGAATCCGATTTTTTCTTCTCTGAATCGGCTTGTTTGTTCATGATCCCTTTGTGGGTATTCCATATTTTTCTTTCTTACTCTGATTTTGTGTTGATTTACCTTGCAATCTTTTTTTTTAAAAACAGATGGAACTAATATAAAAAAAATTTACATTCTCAATCATCTGTTCTGTATCTATTTTGGCTTTCTTTGATTAATTTCATTTTAGATGGAATTATTTCACTTATTTTTCTTTTCTTGTATGTGTGAAATCTTGTATGCAAACTCGTAATCTATCACGTGTGTACAATTGTTGTTATTGTTGTTGATATAGAATGGATTCAAGTTGTATACTTTATTCAGAAAATGAAAATCTTTCTTATTAATGAATACGAGTACTATAGAGAGTTACCAATATGGAAGATTTCACAAGTAGTTTACTAGATGAACTACTTTTTTACATAATTTCTTTACTTCCATTTGAATCTGCTATCCAAACCATTTTCTTATCAACCCAATGGAAATTTCAATAGAAACTGGCATTGGTTCACCATGGCACCAAAGAAGATGTTCCCACTGCAGTTTTTGTGTTCATTGCAAACTTTGATGAGCACAATCCAACAAGGAATACTGGAAGATTTCAGTTCCTTTGCAACGAATACTGTAACGCCCCAAAATTTCTATTTTATTTTTACGAATGTGTGACACAACTATTTGTCTGCTTCAGTGGTTAAGTGTTCTAGGAGTGTGTGAGAGGTCCCAAGTTCAAGCCATGTCATTGGCAAATTTTGGAATTTTTCTGAATAAAAGCCTTAACTTTGTTCATAGGGCTTAAGTTGAATTGTTGGTGAGTTTATATCAGAATGAGTCTACTGGTCTGGTGGTTAAGTGGAGTGTAGGGGTATTTGAGGTCTTGAGTTTGAATCTCGATTGTGGTAAAGGGTAATGTTTTTGCTCAAACCTATGGCTAGAGTTGTGCTAAAGTGGGAAACTGAGTGGTGGTTTGTTAGTAGAATAGTGTGAGGAAAGTTAGGAAATTATCAAATTTTTTTAGTATATTTTTTTCCAAAACTTCTTTCTGCTGAAAATACTGTTCTTCTCCTCCTCCCCTAGCTGAATTTTTGCTTCTTCATTCCTCACCCTTTCATTTTCTCTTTGTTTCCAATCGTTCGTTTTGGGTGCAACATTCACTTCCGTTAGGTCAATTTTCGTCACTCATTCCGTGTAACACCCTAAATTTGGGCCTAGAAGTGTTGGGCTTGTGTAACGTCCTGGTTTTCAGGATTTTTCGGGATTTATGAGATTTTGGTAAAATTTTAAAATTTTGGTGTTCTGGAATCTGGAATTGTGTTTAAATGTGTTAGTGGGCCTTTAGAAGGCCCAAGCCTAAGTTAAAACCCGGTAAAATATCAAGTTTGGATTTTAAGTGGATAGGAGACCTGGTGAAGTGAGCTTTTAAGAAAAACTTTGTAAATTATGACACAAGAAGAGCTTTGGCAAAGTGGCAAGGTGGCACCACTAAGTTCCTAAAATAGTGGCACCTGGGAAGGAATTAAAGGTCCAGGGTTCAAGTTGCAAGGTAAGCGTATTGTTACTTTTTAATTTTTAGGCATGTGCCGGGCATGTGATCACTTAAATGAATTTCGGCAAGGGCCTTAGGGAGGTTAGGCCAATTGTTTTAGTCGATATTAGGGTTAGGTTCTTTTCTTTTTCTGTCTTGGAGAATTAGGGTTAGCCACCTGAAAGCTTTCACTTTCATTCATCCTTTTCTAAGTTTTCATAAAAGCCGAAAACGCAAAATTCCTTCTCCTTTGTGCCGATTTCTTCTTCCTCTCATTCTCCTCCATTTTTTTCTTCCTTTTTGCTTTCTCTTCTAGCCAAAACCTTCTTATCACCTTACTCACCTTCTCTGTCGATCTCATCCTCCACAAAACCACCATAGCCGATTGCCATAAAAGCCGAAATCCTGAAAACTTACTTCTTGTGCCGATTTCTCCAAGCCAATTCCCCCTATTCTTTTCTTTCCTTTTGATCGAATTTCATCTTCTCTAAACCCTTAGTACCTGTCGGTAACACTACTCCAAGATTATAACCCCAAATCACCATCTTCTTCACCAGTCAAAAAGCCGAAACTGCCATAACCATAGGAGCTCATAGTCGAATCTTTAGATCTCTAAGACTCGAGTTCTGCTAGCATTTAAGGGATAGATTTACATCAGATCTGGGTAGGAACATAAGGAGAAACTGTGGTAAGTACTCGTTATCCCAGATCTACATTATTTTGCGATTTAAAAAAAGCCGAAGTCCCTAAAATCTAGGGAGGCTGTCGATTGGGGCTTAGGGCTCTAAGGGTTATTAACAAATGATTTCTTTTGGTGATTAGTGTGTTCTAGAGGTGATTGATCGAAAGCTTGGATCTTTGGAACAACTAGACTTAGATCTAGTCATCAGTTTTCGGCAAAGGTAAGATTTTGAAGGCTTTAGGGGCATTAGCCGAATATGGGTAAGTGAATATTGGGATTGTTTGTTGTAGATTTGCTATCTAAGAATTGTGGTAATCGATTGTAGGACATCGTGGGGGATCTCAGTAGTAGTCGTTGCGAAACAGGTGTGTAACGAACCCTCTTTAGTAGCTTAACTCGGTATATGCTGAAAAGCTGAAATGCCGAAAATTTGGCATTTTGACAACTCGTGAGTATGCGAATGCTCATAGGTTAGTTAGATACGCTAGGTTCGATGATCGGGATCATTGGAGCAGGTAAGGGTACGTTTTCGTGCATCACGATAAGTTGGGCCTTAAGGGGCTGAAATTGGGCCCAATGGGCTTTCGGGCCCATTTGGGTAAATTCTGTAGGGAATGGATTCTGAATAAATAGCACATTAAGATAGTTAATATCGCTATGGAATATAGGCTAAATGGGCTTAGATGACTAAATCGGATACATAGGGCACATTAGGGGTGTTTGGGGCCAATAACACAGTTTTACTAAAATGAGCTAGAATCGCTGTTTGAACACATGGAATTGTTGATAATTGATAATGAGCATGTAAACCCTAATAATTGATAAAATAACAAAATCACCCTTATAATATGAAAATGACTATTTTGCCCCTAGGTGAAAATGACCATTATACCCCTAGGGTTATGTTATGATTAAGATGCATGTGATACTATTTTTGTACATGATATGCCATGATATGCACATCATATGCCATGATATAGTCATATATGCATGGGTTGGGTTTTATATGAATGGAGGAAGTGCTAAAGGGCTTTGCCCCAGTTTACCGAAAAGGGATTTGCCCCAGTTATCGAAAGAGGGCTCTGCCCCAATTATTAAAAGAGGCTAGGCCTCCAGTTATATGATAAAGCAGCTATGCTGCCAGTGGAGAGTAGCGGTTGGGTAGGTTGAGTAGTTTTCCCCACATGGTGTGTTGGTTGGTACGGGTGGAGAGTAGCGGTTGGGTGGGTCGATAGTTTCTCCACAGTAATATAGGTTGCATACATGCATTGATATTATATGTGATATTGAAATGGGCCTATGGGCCATACCATCTATAGAATAAGGCTTCGGCGCAGGAACCAATATATGAAAAAGGGCTAAGGCCCAGTAACCGATATATGAAAAGGCTTCGGCCCAGTGACAGATGAGATGGAATCAGGGCTTAGGCCTAGTATGCTTGTGTTGATGTGGGCTCTGAAAAGGGCTTTGTTACACACTGAGTTTCCAAACTCACCCCTTTCCTTTTATCTATGCAGGTGAGCCTTAAGTTAGTGGACTTGGAGCTGGAGGGATTCAGAGTGGCCATGAGGACTGCAAATGGACTGTTTAATTTAAGCACTTGATTTATTTTTAGTATTTTTAATTATTTTACTTTTATTCAGTTTTGGGATTGTAATAAGGCCTCTTTAATTATTTTTATTTTGGGTTTTTAATTATTTAAATTGATTTTAGCTTAAACAGGATATTCTTTAAATCGATTTGAAAATGAATGGTTTTAAAGCGTGGCTTTTATAAAAGTACTTGTTTTCAAAATAACACGATAACCAAGCAAAGCTTCCGCAATTTTAAATGTTTTCGTAAATAAATATTTCAAATAGTTAAAGTGTGGTAATGGTCGTGTGCTTGTCTAGGAGTGGATCCAAGAAGAGCTTGGTACTTAAGCAGTCTATTCGACTCACCTCCTCTTTTCTGGAATCCTACCTGGTGCCCAGCTTCCATTCACTTTAAGTCATAACGAAAAAGGTCTAATTTTCTTATACTTAAACCGTTTTCAAAATAACATGTTTTATAAAGGTTACAAAGGGGTTACAAACGTTCACAAATTTTCTATAAAATTACACAAAGTTTTTAACGGTGTTTGAAAAGGGATGATTATTTCAATGAACCACGTTTTGGAAAAAGATAAACACAAGCTAAGGTTTTATACAAGTTTAACGGTAAGAGTTTTAAACATTAAGAAGGGTTTTCAATGAAAACATGGTTTTCAAAAAACACTTAATGTGACACATCAGACTTAGCCGTAACGTCCAGGCCGGGTTTGGGGTGTTACATTTCGGTAAGTGGGGTTTTTGCTCTTTATAACTTACTATTTTCCAACTTTAATTTAGGGGTTTTGACATTGGTAGCAGCACCTCACGTGGTTTAGGGACTTCATCGTGCTATTATGTAATCAACTATTTCAAGGTATTGGGGTAAGCTTGTAACACCCCAGACCCGGTCCAGACGTTATGGCCGAATCCGGTGATGTCACATTGAAGGGATTATTTCCAAAACGACTTTGTTTAGTTAAACTTTATGTTCAGTGGAAAAGTTGCTTGGTTAAAAACTTAAATTTGTGACTAACAAAATCAAAATCCTTGTAACTTGTTAGGTTATAATAAAAGCCCATGTTTTAAGAAAACGTTCGCATGTTAAGGTTACTTAGAAAACCACGATTAACTTTAAAAATTTATTTAAGTTTGATGATCCAATAGTTGTAGCAATAATAAACCCAAATGAAAAGTCAAATCGGAGATACAAGGCCTTATTACAACCCATTGAAAAACAAGTAATTAAAATAAAGTAATTCGAAAACTATTTTATACTTCTAAGTAGCTTGCAGTGTGGCCATCTCCGAGTCCTCTCCCACGTCGAGCCGTCTACTGATGGTCACCTGAAAAATTAAATTAAAGGGTGTGAGTTTCGCAACTCAGTGTGTACGACCCTTGGCAATCAAATCAATTCAATATACAAATATCACATTGGGCCTAAGCCCTAACAATATCAGTGGTCTTAGGCCTTAGCCCACATTGACCTCAAATCACATCAGTTTCACATGAATGCAATGCACCCATCCCAAATCCAACCCTACTCTCCACTTCCCTTCCAACCTTACACTCCTGTGGGGATATAAATATCAACCCACCCATCCCTACACTCCAAAGGTAGCACCAACAGCGGCACTACTCAAACGTTGCAGCAAGGTTGCTATTCATAAAATGGGCTTAAAGCCGTCGGTGGATCCACGATCGTCAAGCGACTATGCGATCCTCATATATCTTCCTCCGTTCCATTAATCCCACCCGAATGCAACATACATTTCATGAATACAACATACAAATTTTCCACACATTAAGCACTTAGGGGTATTTTAGTCATTTCATTACCTAGGGGTATTTTGGTAATTTTTACCCTACAAGGGTGTTTCGGTAATTCTACTCTACGATGGCATTTTAGTAGTTCTAACCTACAGGGGCATTTTAGTAATTCTACCCTAAAGGGGTAATCTGTAATTTCCACCCTAGAGGGGTATTTTCATAATTTCTACCCTAAAGGGATATTTTCGTAATTTCTAAAATCCAGGTTTTAGTTATGAACTTTGGCCTATCAACAAGTCCTCGCGGTTAAGGTGAATGAATACTGTGCACCAGGTAGGATACCAGAGAAGGTGGGTTACTCGGACTGCTTAAGTACCAAGCTCTTTCTAGATCTAATCCTAGACATGCACACATCCATTGCCACACCCTAGCCTAGCGACTTGTCTACAAACATGTTTGTTTATTTAATCAAGTCTTATGCAATTTGAGAATTCATCAGAACTAGGCCTAAAGTCCATTAAAACCCTAGCATGCATTTCTACAATCCCATAAGACCCACTAAGCCTAGTCATGTTCATAAAGCCCATTAAGCCCAATCATGCTTATGTAGCCCAATAGGCCCAATCATACTCAAATCATACATCCATATCAATACATCATTCCACTTTCACATAATAACTTTTGCCAACTTGGGCCCACAAGCTCGGCAGGCCCATTTAGCCTCGTCTAGCCCGGTTGGCCCAATAGTGGCCCGAGACCATGAGATCGCTCTCTAGGCCTCAGTAATCATATCGGTGTCCTTACACAAGTGTTCGCACACTCATGTGATTGTCGGTACCACCCTTTTCGGTATTCTAATATTTCGAGATTTCGGCTTTTGCTGATTGGTCATGTGTACAATGTATGTACACACCTGGTTGATGATCCGCGCTACACTATCCTCAGCCTCAACCTACAATCAATACCAACCTCGAATTAATTCCATACTTAAATACAACTTTACTAAATCCCGAAGCCTTACCATAACCTTACCGTGTGCCACAAGTTCTAATCGCCCCTCCTTAGCTATTATTCCCGATTATCCTTAGATCCCTTGCTAGAGATCCTTACCACGCTTAAAATCTTTGAACCTGAATCTAACCTTTGATCTTGCGGCCTAGGTAGCTACTGAATGAGATCCGACTTTTAAAACTTGATTAAGAGAAGATAATAGCAACCGATTTCTCATGGAGGAGAACATAGAGAGATCAACAATTTGATGTGGCTATTTCGGCATTTAAGAGGTTAAGAATGGATTCAGCTTTTTAGAGAAAGAAGACTACCATGCTAATAGAAATTTCGGCAAAAAGATAGTGGGTTATTTGACAGAAGAATAAGAGGGAGAAGAGAAGTTGGCAATGGAAGAATTCGGCAAAGCAAAAGAACCTCTTCAAAGGAATTTGGCACCCTCTTTAAATAGGCAAAAGTCGAAACTAGCTTCTCCTATAGTCCTAATCGGCTCCAACACATCCACACCTCAATCTCCTATTTTCTCTCCATTATCTTTACCTTAAATTTCTCTCCTGAACACTCCCTTCCAGAGTCCACTCCAGTGCCACTACCTTCCTTCCAAGGTGCAAAAATAAAGTCCCCAAATTTACCACTCTAAGCCTCGAACCTTGGACCCCTTACCTGATAGTGACGCCACCTATAGCTCCCTAAGTGGCGCCACCTTGCCACTGAGCCATAGGCCCAATTGTGTCCTAATTTCCCCATAATCTGTTTAAGAGGCCTAATACCTGATACTAGGGTTCCACTAAAGCAAAAATTAAATTTTTTTCTAGAGCCCTGGATCGAGCCCAGGACTTTTCCCACACTACCAATCCTTCCTAATTCACTTAAATATTAAACTAAATGTGGAATCTTAATATTTTCACACGTATCTAAATTATTTAAGCCGCCTCCTAACCAATCCCAAACTCAAGGCCCAATACTTCTAGGCCCAAAATTCGGGGTGTTACAAAGCTTTTCGTTGCGTAAGAGATGCGTTTCTCATTTCGGATTTGATTTCAATTCTTTGATTAAGTGATTCATTGAGTAGTATTTTGGACTAATATAGGTTTTGGAGTGCTTGGAGTTACGTAGGCAGTAAGAAAATGAACCAGGTGTGTGTACCCAATTATACAAAAAACAAGGTTTCGGCGAAAGCCAAAAACCTCACCGTCGACTCCACACGGGCGTGCGATCACCCATGTGCTAGGCCGTGTGCCCTGACACGGGTGTATGATCGACGAGGCTAGGTCGTGTGCGAAAGAAACGGCCGTACGATGGCTAGACATGGGCTAGACTGATTTGGGCCGTGTGGGCTACACGGGCGTATGGGTCCACATGGGTATTTTACACGGGCGTGTGGGATTTTGGACCAGGCCATGTGATCGACACAGCCAAGGCCAATTTAGGCTATATGGGCTATATGGGTGTGTAGGCGTATACGGGTAGGCCGCATGAGCGTGTGAGCCCATTTTCACTAAATTGATTGCCAAGGTTGTACGGGTCACCCAAGTCAACTGTAAACCTACTGTAGGGTCAGTAAGCATTCTTTAGACCCCTAATTGTGTGAACTGACTGATTGATTGATACATATTGAGCATGATGATAGTATGCCTATATACTAAACTAATTATATGTACTGATATCATAGGATAGCATGTCATGTATTGTATGTTGCATTGCATGGGGTTAGGTCGATTATATTTGGAGGAAGTGCATTGAAAGGCTCTTAAGCCTAATATATTGGTAGCTCAGCTGCAAATTACTGTTTTGTGCCGCATTCGGTACTACCTAGAGTGTACGGATAGATGGGTTGATTTAATCCCCACATGGAGTGTAGGGTTGGACAGAGATGGTGTATAGAGGCTGGTTGGCTAGGACTTTATTACTGAATACTACATGACTAATATTGATATTGTGATGGGCTAAGGCCCTACTGTATATTTGATACTGGTACTCTGATGGGCTAAGGCCCTACTGCATATTTGATACTGTACTGAGATGGACCGTTATTGATATTGAAAGGGGTTTAGGTCCAAGATTGTTTTGACTTTGCACTGTGTTTACTCTTGTTTATTTTTTTGGGATTACACACTGAGTTTACGTAAACTCACCCCCTCTATTTAATGCGTACAGGTAATCCCCAGACTTAGACGAATCGGTGCTGCAAAGGACTCGACGGTGACCACAGTTTTTGGATTATACTTTTTTTAATTTGTGTTTTATGGTTTAATTATTATTGGGATGTAATTTGAGGACTCTTTGGGACTTTTTCTTAAATTCAGTTTTTATCTATTTTTATGGAATTATACTTGCTAGTCATAGGAAGTTCGGTTTTCAAAAAGTTAAAGCATTTTTGTAAACCCATGATTACTTAAACTGCTTAGGTTTAAAAGCTTCTGCAATGAGAAACATTTTAAAGCAAATGTCTTAAATAAGTAAAATGATTATGTTAGAACTAATAAAAGATAAAGAGAGGTAATAACATGGAAATGATTTTAATGTAATAACTTAGTTTTCGAACACATTATCATGTGACACACTAGATTTTGCTATAACGTCTACGCCGGGTTTAGGGTGTTACATTTAGTGGTATCAGATCCAGGTTGATAAACTCGATTGTGGATTATGAGTTTTATAACTTGATTTTTAAAGAACTGATTTTTAATGATTTGAAATATTTTTACTGAGTATGTGGTACACCGAGTCTCCGATACTGATCCTGTAAGTATTCTGAAACTAAATTATGCTTAAATTGAAATGCTTTGATATTTTGAAACTACTATAGGTAGTAAACTGTGAAACTACTCTAGTTAGTATGCACTGAAAACTGTAGCCAAATTGAAACTATAGTAAACTGTTAGAGATTACGACATATGAGAACAAACTCTGAATTATTGAAAATGTTTACATAAAATATCTGTAAATAAATATTGAATTGTAACTGCTACATAAAACTTTAAATATAGATCAATCTGATTAGATATGAGCACACGTGGTATCTGCAGACGGGGTACTAAAGGCCGAGGTAAAGGCCGTAGAGGGTTCGAGCTGAGCCCTCATCATCGGGCAACCTGCCTAATTTGGATAGAGTGAGACGCCAGTGTCGCCTGCTACTAAGACTAGGTCTCAAGATTGCATGGCTGGGGACGACGTACTGTCTCAAGCTATGCTTAGGATTTTAGAAAGAGTCGTTGGGCCTAGTACTAGATCTAGGGGCTGAGGGTCGGTTATGGAATGACTTCGACCCAATAGAGCTGAGCTCTTCAGGGGTGTCACTAGAGTCGCCCCTAATGTGGCCGAGTACTGGATTGAGGCCCTGGAGAGCATCATGGATGATCTAGATTGCACTCCTAAGCAGAAATTAAAGGGTGCAATCTCACTATTGAGGGATGAGGCTTATCAATGGTGGCTTACTGCTAAGGAGGGCACTTAGCCCGAACAACAGACCTGGGAGTTCTTTATGATTACCTTTCGGGAGAAATATATGGGGGCCAGTTATGTGGACACTCGTTGGAGGGAGTTTTTAAATCTGACATAGGGAGATCAATCGGTGGCCAAGTATGAGGCTGAGTTTCTGAGACTGAGCTGCCATGCGCGAGGTATGGTGGCATCTAGGTATGAGCGATATATTCACTTTGAGGATAGCCTCAGGGATAATCTAGGGGTTCTAATAGCTCCATAGAGGGAGTGTGATTTTTCTGCACTGGTTGAGAAGACGAAGATTGCTGAGGAGGTTAAGTGCGTAGAGCACCAAAACCATGACATAGAGAGAGGTAGGAACAAGTGGGTTTCGGAGCCCCCGAGTTCTATATAGAGGCTTAAGAAAAAGGCTAGAGCTGAAGGGCTGGCTAGAGCTGGTCCCCCTGCTGCTCCTGCTGGGACATTATTTTATGGAGTTTGTGGTAGACACCATTAGGGCGAGTGTTAGAGGAGGACTGGGGCGTGCTGATGTATGGATATTTGGATCATCGTATTAGAGAGTGTCCACTGAGGGCTGATCAGATGCAAGCTCAGGGTACTGGTACTAGATAGCCACATAAGGTAGTACAGTAGCCACCGAGAGGTCGTAGGCAGGCTAGCGGTGGTAATGGTATAGGTCATGGCCAGAAAGCACCGGGCAGAGGTGCTGGACAGACTGAAGTGAGGCAGTTGGCTCTAGTATATGCCACACGTTACTGAGAGGATGAAGATGATCCAGACGTCATTATGGGTATGTTCCTTTTTCATAATGTATCTTATATTGCATTGATAGATGTAGGATCTACTCACTCCTATATAGCATGTACTGAGTCAGAGAACTTAGGGATTTCGGTTGAGAGTACTACGAGTGAGGTTACGGTACTGAGCCCATTGGGGCAATCCATAAAGGTTAACAAGCTGTTTAGAGACATCCCTTTAGAGGTTCAAAAGGAAATCTTTCTGGCTAATTTGATAGAGCTTCCATTTAGGGAGTTCGACTTAATTTTGGGGATGGACTGGTTGGTCAAGCACTGTGTTAGCTTAGACTGTGTGACTAAGAGGGTCGTATTGAGGACTGAGGAGGATAATGAGGTAGTTTTGATTGGAGAATGCCAGAATTATTTATCTAATGTGTTCTCTGTACTGGTGGCAGAAAATTTGGTTCGTAAGGGATGTGAGGTATTTTTGGCCTACGTAAGTGTCTCTGATATTAAGGACTCTACTGTTAAGGATATCAGAATGATAAAGGATTTTTCGGATGTCTTTCCTAAGGAGTTACCGGGTATACCTCCGAATCGTGAAGTGGAGTTTGGGATTGAGCTTTTTTTAGGTACAGCTCCGATGTCTATCGTTTCTTATCAAATGGCATCGAAGGAGTTTGTAGAGCTTAAGGCTCAGATTCAAGAGTTATTGGATCGTAGGTTTATCCGCCCTAGTATGTCTTCGTGGGGAGCACCGGTACTGTTTGTAAAGAGAAAGGATGGATCCATGCGGATGTGTATCTATTATCGGCAATTAAATAAGCTGACTATTAAGAACAAGTACCCACTACCGAGGATAGATGACTTGTTTGACTAGTTTCGAGGAGCTTCGGTATTCTCTAAGTTTGACCTCTGATCTGGGTATCATCAGTTGAGGGTTAAGGAGGTTGACATACATAAGACGGCGTTTAGGACTCGTTATGGTCATTACGAGCTCCTAGTGATGCCATTTGGACTGACTAATGCACCGATAGCTTTCATAGATCTGATGAACCGAGTGTTTCAGTCTTATCTGGATCGGTTTGTTGTGCTGTTCATCAACGACATACTGGTTTATTCAAGAACTAAAGATGAGCATGATGAGAACCTCAGAGTTGTTCTTCAGACTTTGAGGGAAAAGTAGCTCTATGCTAAGTTCAGCAAGTGTGAATTCTGATTGTGTGAGGTAACATTTTTGGGCCATGTGGTTTCTACTGAGGGGATTCGAGTTGATCCTCGAAAGATCGAGGCTGTGTTGGAGTGGAAGTAGCCTGGAAACGTGTCTGAGATTTGCAGTTTGGACTGGCAAGTTACTATTGGCAATTTCTGAAGGACTTCTCATTGATTGCAACACCTTTAACTAAGCTGCTACGTAAGGCTGTACTGTTTGACTTGATTGATGTGCAGTAAGAGAGCTTTGAGAAGCTCCAACCTGGACTGACTGAGGCTCTTGTTCTGATACAGTTAGAACTTTGAAAGGAGTTCACAGTATATAGTGATGCATCACATGTTGGTTTGAGATATGTGTTGATGCAGGATGGTAAGGTGGTAGAATATGCGTCTCGTCAGCTTAAGACTCATGAGGAAAACTATTCGAGACATGATTTGGAGTTGGCCACAGTGGTATTTACACTAAAAATTTGAAGGCATTATCTGTATGGTGAGAAGTGTATCATCTACGCTGATCACAAAAGCATCAAGTATCTCCTCACTCAGAAGGAGCTAAATCTTAGGCAGCGTAGATGGATTGAGCTATTTAAGGACTATGACTGCACCATCGAGTACCATTCTAGTAGGGCCAACGTGGTGGCCGACGCACTGAGCCAAAGAGCTATAACTGATTTAAGGGTAATGTTTGCTCACTTAAGCTTATTTGATGATGGTAGCTTATTAGTCGAGCTTCAGGTTAAACCGACATGGATTGAGCAGATTAAGTGTAAGTAGTTAGAGGATGAGTCTTCAGGTCATCGGTTCCGACAAATTAAGAGTGGTAGCACTACTGATTTTGGGATGAACCTTGAAGGGGTGTTGTCTTTCTGTAGATGAAAATGTGTGCCGAATGATACTGATTTAAGATAATCCATTCTGAGAGAGGCACTTAGTAGCCCTTATGCTATGCATCCTAGTGAAAATAAGATGTATCGAGACCTTCGTGAGTTATATTAGTGGCCAGGACTAAAAAACCAGAGGTTACCGATTTTGTGAGTAGATGTCTGACTTGCCAGTAGGTTAAGGCTGAGCATCAGTTACCTTTGGGTTTGCTATAGGCGATTAAGACTCCTTTATAGAAGTGGAAGCGAGTGAATATAGACTTCATTAGTGGGTTACCCCTAACATCCACTAAGAAGGATTCAGTATGGGTCATCGTAGACTGATTGACTAAGTTCGCTCAGTTCATACCAGTTTGTACTGATTATTCACTGCAAAAGCTGGCAATGCTTTATATTTCTAAGATAGTGAGAGTGCATGGGGTACTGGTTTCGATCATCTCTATTAGGGATCCTCGCTTCACGTCTCAATTTTGGAAAAAAGTTGTATGAGACTCTGGGTTCAAGGTTGGCCTTCATTACTGCGTTCCATCCTCAGATTGATGGTCAATCTGAGAGAGTGATTCAGATACTGGAAGATATGTTGAGTAACCATGTAATTAATTTTCGAAGTAGTTGGTAGGATTATCTATGGCTAGTAGAGTTTGCCTATAATAATAGTTTCCAGTCTAGCATTCAGATGGCACCTTACGAGGCTTTATATGGTCGTAAGTGTTGCACTCTTTTATGTTGGACTGAGTTGGACGGGCGACGTGTTCTGGGTCCTGGGTTGATTTCTGAGACAGAGGATAAGGTTAGACTAATTCAGGATCGTCTGAAAAAAGCTTTTGATAGTCAGAAGTCCTATGCTGATCTGAAGAGAAAGGATGTTGAGTATTCGGAGGGAGACTTCGTCTTTCTCAAGGTCTCGTCATGGAAGAAAGTATTGAGGTTTGGTCGTAAGGGCAAGTTGAGTTGTAGGTTTATTAGACCTTACCGTATTTTGAAGTGAGTAGTGCCAGTTGTTTATCAGTTGGAGTTACCTCTGGAATTGGATCGTATTCATGACATGTTCACGTCTCTATGTTAAGGCGCTACCGCTCTGATCCTACTCATATTGTCCCTTTTGAGGAGATTGAGCTTAGGCCAGACTTGACCTTTGAGGAAGAGCCGGTTCAGAATCTAGATCGCGATGTAAAGGTTCTAAGGAGGAAGTCTATTCCTTTAGTGAATGTTCTATAGCGTAATCATAGCACTAAGGAGGCCACGTGGGAGCCTAAGGATACGATGCGTCAGCAGTATCCTCATCTATCCTTATCAGGTAAATTTCGAGGACGAAAATTTCTTTTAAGGGGTAGAAATGTAATGCCCCAAAAATTTCTATTTTCTTTTTGCGAATGAATGACACAAATATTTGTCCACTTCAGTGGTTAAGTGTTCTAGGAGTGTGTAAGAGGTCTCATGTTCAAGCTATGTCTTGGGCAAATTGTGGAATTTTTTTGAGTAAAAGCCTTAACTTTGTTCATAGGGCTTAAGTTGAATTGTTGGTGAGTTTATAGCAGAATGAGTCTGCTGGTCTGGTGGTTAAGTGGAGTGTGGGGTGTTTGAGGTCTTGAGTTCGAATCCTGATTATGGTAAAAGAGTAATGTTTTTACTCTAACCTGTGGCTAGAGTTATGCTAAAGTGGGAAACTAAGTGGTGGTTTGTTAGTAGAATTATTGTGAGGAAAGTTAAGAAACAATCAGATTTTTTGAGTACTTTCTTTTTCCAAAACTTCTCTCACCTGAAAATACTTTTGTTCTCCTCCTCCCCTAGCCAAATTTTTGCTTCTTCATTCTCCACCCTTTTGTTTTCTCTTTTTGTCTCCAATCATTCCTTTTGTGTGCAACCTTCGCTTTTGTTAGGTCAATTTTCATCACACATTCTAGTAAGTGGAGTTTTTGCTCTTTGTAACTTACTATTTTCCAACTTTGATTTGGAGGTTTTGACATTTGGCAGCAGTACCTCGCGTGGTTTAGGGACCTCATCGTGCTATTACGTAATTAACTATTTCAAGATGTTGGGGTAAGCTTTTCGTCGTGAAAGAGATGCATTTCTCGTTTCGAATTTGGTTTCAATTCTTTGATTGAATGATTAATTGAGTAGTATTTTAGACTAATATAGGTTCTGGAGTGCTCGGAGTTGCGTAGGCTACAAGAAAACAAACAAGGGGTTTGTACCCAATTATGCAGAAAACGAGGTTTCGACGAAAGCTGAAAACCTCACTGCCGACGCCATAGGGGCGTGTGGTCACCCATGTGGTAGGCCGTGTACCTTGAACGAGTCTAGGTTGTGTGCGAAGGATACGGCCGTGTGATGGCCAGGCAGGTCGTGTGCGACACACGGGCTGAAATGATTTGGGCTGTGTGGGTCACACGGGTGTATGGTCCACATGGGTATTCCACATGTGCTTGGGGATTCTGGCCGTGTGATCTACACGGCCAAGGCCAATTTGGTCCATGTGGGCCCACACTAGTAGGCCACATGGGCTTGTGAGCCCATTTTCACTGAATTGATTGCCAAGGTTGCACGGGTCATCCAAGTTGACTGTGAACCTACTGTAAGGTCGGTAAGCATTACTTAGACCCCTAATTGTGTGAACCGACTGATTAATTGATACATATTGAGCATGATGTTACTATGCCTGTATATTGAACTAATTATATGTACTGATATCATGAGATAGCATGTCATGTATTGTATGTTGCAATGCATGGGGTTGGGTTAATTATATTTGGAGGAAGTGCACTAAAAGGCTCTCAAGCCTAATTGTAATACCCCTTACTCGTGTTCGACGCCGGAACAGAGTATGAGGCGTTACCAGACTTAAACACACTTTAACATACATTTTCGAGCCATAAAATTTCAACCAAATTAAAACTTTTTGCATTTAGTAATAAAGTCCCTAATACGAGCCTTAAAGGCCTTAAAAGGTGCTTTGGAAGTGAGTCGGGACTAAATTAAAAAGATTAGAAACTTTTACAATACTTAGAAATTTTTTCCACCATACAGGGGTCACACGCGCGTGTGGACTTGGGACACCCCCGTGTGGGTCGGCCGTGTGGTCTCAAACGCCCATGTCCTTACCTCGTGTAACTCTCTGACTTGTAACTCTCTTACTTGAGACACACGCTAGTGTCTCTGCTTGTGTGCTCAATTCTAAGCATTACATGCCCGTGTGGGTCGACCATGTGGTCTCACACGCCCATGTCCTGACCTCGTGTAGCTCTCTGGCTTGTAACTCTTTGACTTGAGACACACGCCCGTGTCTCTGCCCGTGTGCTCAATTCTGAGTATTCTGTTTCTCAAAATTAAGGTGCAAGGGACACACGGCCTATCTACACGCCCATGGGGCAGACTGTGTGTATACCTGTGTAGACAAGATAAAAGCTACTTGCCAAGCCATTTGCCACCCTTGTTCACACATACACTTACACCATGTCAAAGTCATAAAACACAATATACTTAAATAACTAAAGCATCCACACCTTATCACATTATAGGCCATTACCATACGACAACAACCATACGCAACATTTACCATATTTGTAATGACCCAAAATTTAAGTGCATCAGAAAAGTATATTATCGGGCCTCTGTCTTAGTGAAAAGGGTTCGTAAATAATTATTAGAAATAAGTATGAGTCTAATAATTATTAGAAATAATTATGAGTATAGTAGTGTGTTTAATTTTATTTTAATTAGGTGAATTTAACTTAATTATGAGTAATTAGGAAAAAGGATTAAATTGAATTAAGAATAAAAGTTGAATTATAGAACAATAGAAAGAAAAAAAAGGGCTAAAATGGCAATTAAGCCATTTAGTATAGTTGAGGCGGCGTAAAGGAATAAAATTTAAGATTTTTTTTGTTTTAATTATATAATTAATGATATTAAAATATAATTTATATTATATGGATTTATGATAGTTAAATTATAATGATATTATATTATTAAATAAATAAATTTATGCCAATTGTATGGTTATGATACAATACATGTGTAATATTTGTATTTATATATCTGTAAAATATATATATTTTCTTAAATAATAAGTAAAAGATATTTAGTAATTAAATAATAATAGTATAAGATTTTATATGATAATTAAATAAAATTAAGACAAATGTATTGGACATAATATAGTACAAATGTAAAAATATACATGTAGACAAATGTATTAATTATAATTCGTATTAAATAGATATTTAATAATTAAATATAAAATAAAGTAAATAAAAGAACTAAAGAAATAAAGAAAAGAAATAAAAGAAACAAAGAAGCAGAAAAGAACAGAAACTTTCGAAGGAAAAAAGAAAGAAAGAAGAAAATGAAAAGAAAAAGGGAAAATAGAATTTTTGAAGCTTGAAGATTAATTGGTAAGTTAAATCAAGTCCTTTTTTCTTAATTTTAATGTTTTAGAAATATTAAAACAAGGTTTTGATGAAATTAATTTGATAGTTTGAAAGTTTATAAGTTTTTAAACATAGCTCATGTTGAAGAAAAAGATGAATTAGGGATTGAATTGAATGAATTTTAAGTTAGAATTAGTAAAAGCATTAAATTGTAAAGTAAGTTATAAGTTTTGTATTAGAGGGATTAAATTGAAAGAAATTCTAAGTTAGGTTTTTATTATGAATGCTAGATAGTTGAGTTAAATATGGAAGAAATTTGAATAAAAATAAAGTATGAATTGAGTTAAGAAAATAAGTAAGTTTAGTTAGAATTAAATTGAAAATAGGATATAAATTGAATAGAATTTAATTATTTATTTTAAACTAGTGTTGTAATTAATAGTGTAAATTATTTTAATTTTTGGTAGCTAATAAAGAGCCCAAGACATCAACGCAAAAGGGGAAGGAAAAGATAGTCGAGGAGTAGCTGGAGAAAATTTACGGTTTGTATTACTATAACTCAAACTATTATTTATTAAATTTTATATTTAAATTTATATGTAAGGTAAATACATTATAAGGTAAGTATTAATATTTGAAATGAAGTATGGACAAGTATGAGTATTGAATTACATGTAGATTGAGATTGAGAGTATATTGAATTGATTGTATATTGAAATGGAATTGAAATTGATATGGAAATGAAATTGAAATTGAAAAAGTGAAAGAATACTCTATTAACTAGTCGGACTGTGTCAGTTATAATTGGCATGCCATATGATTTTAAGAAAGGATTTGGAGATGTTATTTGGAGATACTGATGCTTATATCCTTCGGATTTATCTGAAGAGGCACTTTGTGCTATACTGGTATGTTTTGGATGGATTATATTATATTATTCTGGTGTGTTTGGGAGGACTATATGATATTGGTGTGTTTTGGAGGATTATACTGGTGTGTTTTGGTTGGACATTTCTAGTGTGTTTGGATGAAATTCGTGTATCTGTCAAAGTCTGAATTATGTTAATAGGGTAATAAATAAAATGAGCATATTGAATGAATGAGATGATTTGTATACTTGAAAGTTTGAAAAAGAAGTTGTGAAATGAATAATGAATTAAAATGATATGTGTAAACTGATAGTATGAATTTAAGGTTATGAATTTCGGTAAAAGGTTGAATTGTTATTATGTGACATTTATTCATAAATTCTTATAGATATTATAAGACTGTTTATAATTTAGTTTATAATTATATTGTTATAAGTTTAATTTTATAAAATTTCAAAGTTATATATTTTGAGTTATGGTAATACCATTGAGTATAAAATACTCAGCGTACGGTTGTTTCCGTGCGCAGGTCAATAAAGCCCAGAGTCCCGGTCTAGCATCCAAATGGTCCCAACTTCAACGTAAATTTTTTGGTGATGTTTTCTTCCTTAAATGAAAGTGGCATGTACATTAGTATTATAATGGTTATTTTGGTATGTTATATAATTATGTTGTAAATAAAAGTATTTGGTATTTTGAAGTTTTAAATTAGTGAAACGGTAGAAATTGTTTATGGTATTGGTATGAATTAAAATGGTTTGAATGATTTTATGAATTAATTAGAAATGGTAATTAAGTTATCAAGTCAATATGTTAAGTATAATTTAGGTACATTTGAGTATGTAAATGCATTGGTTGAAATACTAGAATTTGGTATTGGTTGCTGTTTGAAAATTTGCAGGGAAGGTTAGATATTTATAAAGAGGATATATTGAGTTCAAAAAAATAAAAAAAATAATGGAAAATTTCGAAGTACTTGAAGAAGTGCCGTTCTGTTTTTACTAAGCGATTTGGGCCTCGAGGGTCCATTAAAGGGACTTTATGATTTAATTTTAATATGTTTGTTATTTATTTATGAATTGTACATAAATTGATTGATATGTTCAGTAATACCTCGTAACCCTATTCCAGTGACGGTTTGGGGTTAAGGGGTGTTACAATATTCACCTATCAAACATACTCAATCCACAAGGCATAACATATACTTCACATGTATATACCACAATCTCATAATAAGCCAACTTAAATGGTCAAATACACACCAACTTATACAAGCCATTCCAAGGTCAAACACATTACTAAATGAACCCAAACACTTAGCTAAATCTATCAAACTCATTTAGACTTCATTAAATAAAAAAGACTTATACACTTCATAAACCAACTAGCCTATACATGCCATATGACCAAATTCACAAACTTTAAGTACCAATAAGACGGTTGGATAGTATGATGAGGTCCCCAACAACTTCCAACCCGAGCAAGTCTTTGAAATCCTATAAACATGGGAAAATAACACAAAGTAAGCTATAAAGCTTAGTAAGTTCATATGAACATAAACACGACTTACTGAACGAACACTTATTAAGCATTTTCATTACTATGCTATAAACTCATTTAATTTCACCTTTATATCATAAGGCCAATCACATAACTACCCAAAAATTTCACAAGTTTATTAATTTTTATTTTCGTATGGATCAAATACCTTTGTATCAATCGGTCCACATATATACATAGTAACTGAATATCAATATAACTTCAATCAATTCAATATCTATCACATTTACTTTAGCCAAGACAAATTGTAACGCCCTGAATTTGGGCCTAAAAGTGTTGGGCCTTGAGCAAGGGATTTGTTAGGAGATTGCACATAAATTTTTAGTTGTGCAAGAAAGTGACATAAATGAATGTTTGCTTCAGTGGTTAAGTGATTTAGGAGTGTTTGGGAGTGTCTGAGAAGTCCTGGGTTCAAGCCTTGGCTTATGCAAAATTTTTTTGTTTTTTGAAGTAAACCTTAGCTTTGGGCCAATAGGCTTATAATTAAATGAGGGTAAACTATGACACAAAGGAGTTGTTGGTCTGGTGGTAAGTGGCGTGTGGAGTGTTTTTTGGGGTCTGAGTTTCTAGTTGTGGCAATGCAATGAGAGTATTTATTTTGCTTCTCTTGCCATGTGAGAAGCAGAAATGGACTAAAATACTGCTGAGTGGGATTTGTGTGTGTTTCTCTTGGCATTTGGTTCTTTGTGCTTTTGGGTGCCAAAATTCTTCTATTGCCCCATCTTTTTGCTGCTCATTTTTTTCATTTCCCTATCTGAAATCGCCTCTTTCATGACCGATTATATTCTCATTTTTCTCTTTTCATAACCCGTTTCAGAACCCTTGTTAGCTTTCTCTATTATTTTGGGTTGAATTCTCCCTTGTGCATCCATCTCTGTTTTTCTTCCATTTCTTCCTTGTTTCTTCTAAACTTCAACTTGGGCATTATAGGGTGTTTCGGGTGAACAGACGATGACTCTTCCTTCCTTATTTTTCCTCTTTGCCGATTCAGTGGTGAGTTCCTACTTTGAGTTACTCTTCAATTCCTATTTTCGATTTTGGTTATCTTTCATGTGAACACTCATTAGTTTTTATTTTCTCTATCCTTTTTACTGCTAACCATTCGGTTGGCTGTCTTGTATTTTCGCACTTTAGTGAGTGAAGGATCTCACTTGTCTCTTTCTTGGTCGAAACCTCTACTCCTCTTCGGTCAAGATTGGTAGGTAAAAGTGTAAGTGGTACCTTTGTGCTACCCAAAAGTTTGCATGTTTTTGATGGTTCAACTATCATGCGATTAGTGATTAATGTGTGTTAGGTTGGATTACAGGATGTGGTAGCCTTTCAGTTTCAACAGTTGAGTGGGCAAAGCCGCAGTCTTTCATCTAAGGCAAGTGATAGTTGATTTGTTGGATAAGTTTTTTTTTTAAGAGGGGGTTGTTTAACCCTATAGTCAAGTTATTGATTATGTGTTATGTTTTGGCTATAGGATGGGTGCATAGGAGAGGAATACATGTTTCGAAAACAAGTGTGTATATTCACACTGTTTAAACTAAAAATCGGCAAAATCTGAAAACTAGAAAACGCAACATTTGGTGCCACATGGGTGTGCGATCGCTCATGTGGTAATCCGAGCGCCTAAACATGGGCGTTTGAATGTAAAGGCCACCATGAGCGAACTCATGGGCTTAGGCCGTTTTGGGCCTAGTTGGGCCAAAATGGGTTGTGTGGGCCCAATAGGCTTGTGGGCCTTCTGATGGGTCGGTAAGTGTACCTAGACCCCGATTTGGTGAAATGACTGATATAGCCATGTAGGGTAAAATGATCGATATACCCACATAGGGTAAAATGACCGATATACCCCCATAGGATAAAATAACTGATATAACCCCGTAGGGTAAAATGACCGATATACCCACATAGGGTAAAATGACTGATATACCCTCAAAGGGTAAAATGACCGATATACCCCTATAGGATAAAATGATCGATATACCCCCGTAAGGTAAAATGATCGATATACCCCAGTAGGGTAAAATGACCGATATACCCCTATAGGATAAAATGACCAATATAACCCCATAGGGTAAAATGACCGATATACCCCCATAGGGTAAGTTGACCGATATACCCCCATAGGATAAAATGAAAGATATACCCCTTTAAGGTGAAATGACCGAAATACCCCTATGTGGTAAATGACTATTTTGCCCTTACTTGTGTATGACTGTATTTGAGCATGACATTTTGCATAAACGTATGATATTATGTCACGACATATTGCATTGTATGGGGATGGGTTATGATATTTGGAGGAAGTGTACTTTACTGATAAGGTTACACGGATTGCACGAGACAACTGTGGACTGATAAGGTCGCACGGGTCGTACAAGACGACTGTGGGCCTACTGATGGCTTTAAGTGTAACGCCCTCTTACCCGAGACCATCGCTAGAGTCGAGCTTGAGGTGTTACTAAACTTAATTTATCACTTAAACGAATTTAAACCATTTATTTTAGCATTTGTGATAATCTGTCTATCTGCATCACAGTTGCTAAAAAAATAAAATCTTGAGTTACAAAACTCAAAATTAAGATCCGTAAATTTTCCCTGAAAATAGATTCATATCTCTATCTACTAATTTTTTTCTAGAATTTTTGGATGGGCCAATTAGTACAGTTTATTAGTTAAAGTTTCCCTTATTTCAGTGTTTGACTGCTCTGACCTCTGTTCACTTCGAATAATTTTTATCCCTATACAAAATTCAAATGACTATGCCATTTATTTTTTATAAAACTAGACTCAATAAGGAATCTATACATATATAGTAGGACTCCTAATTATTTTTGTATAAGTTTTAGTGAATTTATAAATTCAGAATAGGAGATTCAGAAATTGCTCTGACCCTGTTCCACCAAAACCCAAATATCTCATAAAATACAACTCTTTTACCTGTTTTGTTTCTTCCATATAAAAATAGACACAATAAGATTAAATTTCATATTTTATTCACCACCTAATCTTGTCTCTACTATTTTTAGTGATTTTTCAAACTCACGTCATTGTTGTTGCAAAATTCTGTTTTATAACAAAATTCATCTTTCTATGGCTTTTCATGGTCTAAGTAACACATTAAACATACATGACACCAAATGTAATCTAGATTGGCCATTCCAATGGCTAATCATTTCCAAGCATTTCCTTGCCATGCCATCACCATGTCATAAGATTATTTACACAAAATGATTATAATGCTATACATGCCATATTCAAAATATAAGCCATTATACCAATTTGTCCCGGATAGTGTGAACGTTCCTTCGACCCTTCCCGATTTCCAAGCTGGCTTGTCAAAACTACAATGAATGAAAAGGAAGGAGTAAGCATAAATGCTTAGTAAATTCACATGTAAATAACAAGTAACATAACTATGCAAATCAACATAACCACCAATTACATAATATCATTAAAACATTCATGACACAAGAATACTTGCTATTTTACCACATTCTTGTCTTACCAAGTTCTCAACTTGAGATTTAGGCTCATACCTATCCAACTTCCTCTTTCACCATACTTTCCAACATACCTCTTTCGTTTAGGCGTTCTCATTATTCATTTAAAAATATACCCGTTGAACTCATCAGAATATAACTCGGATACACGGATTTCACATACATAAGTGTCATATCCGTGGCTAGACAACTCAATAGCCTACGGAATTTACGTAGCCAAGCTACCATGTAACCCGCCCATAAGCGAACTCGGACTCAACTGAACGAGCTTGAGCGTTCGCATCCATAAGTGAACTCAGACTCAACTCAACGAGCTCGGATGCCTAGTTACATCTCACGAACTCGGACTCAACTCAACGAGTTCGGAACTCAATCATCCTAGTGACATGTCGCTTGTATCCTAATATATTCCCAAGGCTCAAACGGGATTCTCTTCAATCGCACCTCTTGGTTATCTTCTTCGAAATGTCGGAACCGATCACATAATTTGTATATTACTAAATAATAATTCACAAAGCATAATATTTCATGATAATAAGTATCATATCATATAAATAACATTAAATCATTTAAACTAACGATTATGTTACTTTATTTACACATGAACTTACCTCGGTACAAAATGTTAGGAATCGAGCCTATTCCTCGTAAACTTTATTTTTCCCTCGATCACGACTCGAATCTCATTTCTCTTGATCTAAAATAACACATTTAGCTTATTTAATACTCACATTTATCAAAACGGTCCTTGACCCTAACTTTTTCAAAATTATGAATTTGCCCCTAAACTTTTGCATATTTACACTTTTGCCCCAAAGCTCGGAAATTAAACTTTATCCCAAATTCTTATGTTTTAGGACATGCTGATCATTTATTTACTAACAGCAACCTCAAATTCCCACTATAACATGTACTTATGAACAATAGGTATTTTTATCGATTAAGTCGTTTTACTCATTTTCACTTAAAACCGAGTAGCACAAGTTGTCTAGCATAATTTAAAACCTCATATTCTATCATAAAACACCAAAATAAACAAATTTCACGTATGGGTATTTTTCCAAATTTGAACCCTAGGTTGAATTATTGCTAGCATAAGCTAAATCAAGTTACTGGGACTCAGAAAACGTAAAGAACATTAAAAACGGGGCTTGGAATCACTTACTATGGAGCTTCGAAGCTTGAAACAAGCCCTAGCTATGGAGAACCCTTGAAATTTCGTGCTAATGAAGAAGATGGACATATTTTACCATCTTTTTCCCTTTTTTTAATCTTTTAATTACCAAATGACCAAAATACCCTTAATGCCTTTCTTTGAAAATTTTCATGTACAAGCCCATTTTTGTCCAAAATTTTAGAAATTGGTCAAATTCTATTTAAGACCTCCTAATTAATATTCCAAAGCAATTTCATACTAAAAGCTTCTAGAATGTAAGTTTTGCAACTTATTAGATTTAGTCCCTAATTTCATATTAAGCACTTTATGCATAGAATTTCTTCACGAAATTTTCACACCATCATGCAATCATATCATAAACATCAAAATAATTATAAAATAATTATTTCTATATCAGATTTGTGGTCCGAAACCACTATTCTGATTATGCCCTAATTCGGGATATTACATTAAGCCACTTATATTACTGGCAGCTTTGCTGCAATATTGGTTAGTGCCGCAATCAGTGCTAACATTAGAGTGTAGGGATGGGTGGGTCAATTTAATCCCCACAGGAGTGCAGGGTTGGACAGGAGATGGTCTGCAGGATTGGTTGGGATTATGTGCATCATGCATTCTGATTTCTGATACTGTTATGCGCTAAGGTCCAACTGATACTGTTATGGGCTAAGGCCCAACTGATACTGTTATGGGCTAAGGCCCAACTGATACTATTATGGGCTAAGGCCCAACTAATACTATAATGGGATAAGGCCCACATTGATACTGTTACTGTAATAGGCTCAGGCCCGAACTATTACTGCATACTGTATGATTGACTGTTTGATAAGGGATTACACACTAAGTTTTCGTAAACTCACCCTTCTATTTAACTGTACAGGTAATCCCTAGTTGTAGGCGGGTTGGTGCTGCGAGGGACTCGGAAGTGGCCACACGACTACTCCTGCTTTTATATTTGACTTTTATTTACAATAATATTGATTTGGGTTTATTTATTTTTGTATAAGGCCTTTCTATGGTTTTAAGTTTTATTGGGGATTTTTACTTGCTTTTATATAAACTGCTAGTTGTAGGAAAAAAAAAAAGGGTTTTCTAAAAGATAACTGATTTCGAAACACCGCGTTTCTATAACATGATTTTAAGGTTCTACAACAAGGTTAAACCCATGTTTAAGGACTTGCTCTCCTTGCATATCATTTTAGATGCTAGAGATAAACCCATCCTAACAATATTGGAGATAATTAAAAGAAAAGTCATGACTAGTTGGTTTCTATGAGAGAGGCTGTTGAGAAGTATCTTGGACCTTTATGTCTAAGGATACAGAAGAAGTTATCTAAAATTGTTAGTCAGTCCAATAAGTAAGTTTTGCTAACTCTTTTTTACTTAGCTTGAATTCCGTTACTTGGATGGAAAAGTTTTTAACTTTAAAATGTTACTTTGTTTGTAGTATATGGCCGGTATGTGCTGGAAAGGAGAACTATGAGGTAAACTGTGGATTAGGCAATAAGCATGTGGTTGACCTTCTCAACACCTCTTATTCATGCAGAAAATGGGACTTGTTAGGAATCCCATGTAAAAATGTTGTTTCTTGTATACAATTACTTGCTATGAGCCCTAAAACTTATGTCAATACATGTTATACTGTCACTGCCTAGTTGAATATTTATAGCCACTTGATTAACCCTATAAAAGGTAATAGCCTTAAAACCCTAAACTTTTATGAAATATTACTCATTTATAAAATGTGTTTGACATCTTTAAATTTTTTCATATAGGTCCTATACAATGGGAACATGTGAGGGACATGGAACCCATTCTTCATCCCATGATTAGAAGGCCCCCAGTGTAACGCCCCCACGCCTGAGACCTTCACCGGAGTCGAGCTTGAGGTGTTACTACACATAATTTACCATTTTAAACAACTTTACATTATCTATTTTGATTTTCGGAATAAGCAGTTTATCTGCGTCATGGTCGCTTGAAAAATCATATCTTGAGTTATGAAACTTGAAATCAAGATCCATAAATTTTTCCTGAATCTAGACTCATGTATCTATCTGCTAATTTTTTTCGAGAATTTTTGGCTAGGCCGATTAGTACAGTTTATTAGTTAAAGTTGCCCCTGTTTCAGAACTCAACTGCACTGACCTCTACTTATTTCGAACCACTTTTCTCCCTGTAAAAAATTCATATGACTATGCCGTTTATTTCTCTTAAAACTAGACTAAATAAGGATTCTGAACATATAAAGTAATTCTCTAATTATTTTTGTACAATTTATGGTGAATTTCCAAAGTTGGAACAGGGGATCCAGAAATCGCTCTGGCCCTGTTTTACTAAAACTCAAATATCTCATAAAATACAACACCTTTACCTATTTTGTTTGTTCCATATGAAAATAGACACAATAAGCTTTAATTTCATATATTATTCACCGTCAAACCATGTCTCTATTATTTTTAGTGATTTTTCAAACTCACGTCACTGCTGTTACAATGTTCTGTTTTTAAGCTACTTTCACATTTTTCCTTAATTTCCATGTGACAGTTATCACTCAAGCATACATACTATCATACTTGTATATCATTAGCCATTTCATTAGCTATTCACTATCAAGTATTTACATCCCATTCATCGAACATGTCATAAGACATCCATATCAAAAGAAGCCAAGTCCTTATACATGCCATACACGAAAAGAAACGTCTAACTATACCGATAGGATTCCTCGATAGTGTGATCGGATCTCCGACGTTTCCTTTGATCCCCGAGTGGCTTGGCAAGAACTATAAGAAGAAAGAAATAAAGAGGGTAAGCACTAGGCTTAGTAACTTTACAAGCAAATAAATTACAACATTCATCATATGGGATAAGTATGCAAACTCTCAATTAGCATTATAAGCTTTCTTTACATCTCATTTTCTGCCTTCTTCTTCACTTACCTTCTTTCTTACCTGACCTTTCATTATTCATGATTACAATCTACCTTTCCTTTTCTGATAATTCATTGTACGATTACTTGAATAATGGCCCGTTGAACCACTCGGAATACTAAGGATACTAGGGTCGTTCCTGTCTAACAATATCCTGCCAATGCCATGTCTTTGACATGGACTTACATGAATTATTCCTATCTCCAATGCCATATATCTAATATGGACTTACATGGCTCAATCTTGTCTCCAAAGCTGTATATCTAGTACGGACTTACATGGCTCATTTCTGTCCTGTCCTGTCCTGTCGACCCCTAATGTCATGACATTTCGTATCCTAACATTCCTAAGGTTCAATCGGGACTTTCTACTGCTTTTCTTTGTCATATCGCCTTATATTCAACTTGATTATTTTCATAAAATGAATATATAAATGCTGGAAAATGACAATAGTAATGTAAAATAACAGAATATTGCATTTATTTACCGTAAACTTACCTCGATACCAAATGTGACTAAACTTTACAATTTAGTCCTTTACTTTTTCTTTTCCCCGATCTACTCCCGAATTTCATTCTTCTTGATCTATAATAGCAAATTTAACTTATTTAATATCAACATTTATCAAAACAGCCCTTTACTCAAACTTTGGTAAAATTACATTTTTACCGCTAAACTTTTGCATATTTACACTTTTGCCCCAAGACTCGGAAATCAAAACTGATCACAAATTCTTGTATTTTAAGACATGCTGATCATTTATTTACCAACATCATCTTCAAATTCCTACTATAACATACACTTATGTACAATAGGTATTTTTACCAATTAAGCCCTTTTACTCGTTTTTACCTAAAACCGAGTAGCTCAAGTTGTCTAGCATAATTTAAAACCTCATATTATATCATAAAACATCAAAATACACAAATTTCACCTATGGGTATTTTTCCAAATATGAACCCTAACTTAAAATATTGCTAACATAAGCTTTATCGAGCTACCGGGACTACGAAAACGTAAAGAACATTAAAAACGGGGCTTGGAATCACTTACTATGGAGCTTGGAAGCTTGAAACAAACCCTAGCTATGGAGAACCCTTGAAATTTCATGGTAATGAAGAAGATGATCAATTTTGTGCTATTTTTCCCTTTTTATTTCATGTTAATATCCAAATGACCAAAATGCCCTTCCTTACTAAACTTTCAAAAATTCCATCCATGTCCAAATTTTTTCCATGAACTTAAAATTGGCCAAATTGCTATTTAAGACCTCCTAATTAATATTTCAAAACAGTTTCATACTAGAAACTTCTAGAATGCAAGTTTTGCAGCTTATTCGATTTCGTCCCTAATTTTAAATTAAGCACTTTATGCATAGAATTTCTTCAAGAAATTTTCACACCATCATGCAATCATAATATAGACCTCAAAATAATTATAAAATAATTATTTCTATCTCAGATTTGTGGTTACAAAACCACTATTCCGATTAGGCCCTATGTTGGGATGTTACATATCTCCCTCCTTTAGGGATTTTCGTCCCCGAAAATCTTACCTGTGAAGAGATTTGGGTACTGTTTTTGCATGGCCTCTTCGGGTTCCCATGTAGCCTCATCCACCCCATGTCTATTCCACAAGACTTTTACAAGAGCAATACTTTTATTCCTTAATTGTGTTATCTCACGAGTTAGAATTTTTACCGGTTTTTCATCATAAGTCATATCTGGCTGAATCTCAACCTCTATCGGAGAAATCACATGTGACGGATCTGATCGATAACGTCGTAACATTGACACATGGAACATGTCATGAATCTTTTCTAACTCAGTCGGCAAAACTAATCGATATGCTAATGGTCCAACTCTATCAATCACTTCAAACGGTCCAATAAAATGAGGACTTAACTTGCCTTTCCTGCCAAATCTGAGAACTTTCTTCCACTGGGATACTTTCAAGAATACCTTGTCGCCAACCTAATATTCGATCTCTTTTCTTTTTAAATCTGCATATGACTTCTGTCTGTCTGAAGCTACTTTCAAACAATCTTTGATAACTTTCACTTTTTCTTCTGTTTCTTTAACTAGATCAACCCCGTAAATCTAATTTTCTTTAAGCTCTGTCCAATATAAAGGTGTACGGCATTTACGTCCATACAAAGCTTCGTAAGGTGCCATCTTCAAACTCGACTGGTAACTATTATTATAAGCAAACTCTACCAATGGTAAATATTTTTCCCAACTGCCTTGAAATTCCAATATACAACATCTAAGCATATCTTCAAGTACCTGGATAACTCTCTCTGACTGTCCGTCGGTTTGGGGATGAAAAGCCGTACTAAAACTCAATTTGGTGCCCCAAGCTTCTTGTAGCTTCTTCTAAAACCGTGAAGTAAATCTCAGATCTCTGTCTGAAATGATCGATAATGGCACTCCATGTAGTCTAACTATCTCTGAAATGTATAATTCGGCCAACTTGTCAAGTGAATAATCCATACGGACTGGGATAAAATGAGCCGACTTAGTTAGCTTATCAATCATAACCCATACTGCATCTTTCTTTTTCGGCGTTAACGGCAATCCGGTCACAAAACCCATAGTAACTCTGTCCCATTTCCACTCCGGAACTAGCACAGGCTGCAATAATCCCGAGGGTACCTGGTGTTCGGCCTTTACCTGTTAACAAATCAAGCATGTGGAAACAAACTCTGAAATATCTCTTTTCATTCCTACCCACCAGTACAATTTCTTCAAATCATTATACATCTTTGTACTACCCGGATGAATAGACAAAGAATTGCTATGTACTTCCTGTAAGATCTTTCGAATAAGCTCATCATTCTTTGGTACACATATTCTGTCTCTAAACATCAAACAACCATCAGAACCAATCCGAAAATCTGATTCTATGCCTGGCTCACATTGAACTCTTTTAGCTTGTAAATCACTATCATCTTTCTGAGCTTCACAAATTTCTTCAAGAAATACCGGTTTAGTTCTCAATTCAGCTAGAATAGAACCATCATCCGACATGGCCAAATTGGTATTCAAAGCTCGCAATGTAAATAAAAGTTTTTTGCTTAAAGCATCAACAACTACATTTGCCTTACCTGGGTGATAATCAATCACTAGCTCATAATCTTTAATCAACTTTAGCCATCTTCTTTGCCTCAGGTTCAAATCTTTTTGAGTCATCAAGTATTTCAAACTTTTATGATCGGTGAATATCCGGCACCGTTCACCATACAAATAATGTCTCCAAATCTTCAATGCAAATACAATAGCAGCTAACTCCAAATCATGCGTCGGATAATTTTTCTCATGTGGTTTCAATTGTCTAGAGGCATAAGCAATCACCTTTCCTTCCTGCATGAGTACGCAACCGAGCCTATTCAAAGATGCATCACTGTAAATCACAAATTCTTTACCCGGTTCTGGCTGTACTAAGATGGGAGCTTCAGTCAACAATGCCTTTAACTTGTCAAAACTCTGCTGGCACTTCTCAGTCCATTCGAACTTGACCTCCTTCCGCAACAATCTCGTCAACGGGGTAGCTATCATAGAGAATCCCTCCACAAATCGTCTATAATAACCAGCTAAACCAAGAAAGCTTCTGACCTCTGAAACATTCCTAGGAGGCTTCCAATCGACAATGGCTAAAATTTTGCTTGGATAAACTCTAATACCTTCAGTTGAAACAATATGTCCAAGGAATCCAACTTCTCGGAGCCAAAACTCACTTTTACTGAACTTAGCATACAACTGATTATCTCTCAGAATCTGTAAAACTGTTCTCAAATGCTCTTTATGTTCAGTCTCATCAGGAGAATAAATCAAAATATCATCAATGAACACAACTACAAACTTGTCCAAATACGGTCTAAATATTCGGTTCATTAAGTCCATAAAAACGGCAAGAGCATTAGTTAAGCCAAACGGCATCACAAGAAACTCATAATGACTGTACCTAGTCCAGAATGCAGTCTTCGGAACATCTGACTCCTTAACTCACATCTGATAGTATCCGGATCTCAAATCTATCTTGGAAAACACGGTGGCTCCCTTTAATTGATCAAACAAATCATCAATTCTGGGCAGTGGATATTTGTTCTTGAAAGTTACCTTGTTAAGTTGCCGATAATCTATGCACAATCTCATTGAACCATCTTTCTTTTTCACAAATAACACTGGTGCACCCCATGGCAAACTACTGGGTCTTACAAAACCTTTATCAGTTAATTCTTGCAGCTGAGCTTTCAATTCTTTCAATTCCAACGGGGCCATTCTATAAGGAGTAATAAAAATAGCTGTGGTACCTGGAATTAGCTCAATACCAAACCCAACTTCTCTAACAGGAGGCAAACCTTGTAATTCTTCCGGAAATACAACTGGATACTCGCACACTACAGGCACTGATTCAACTTTCAATTCTGAATCTTTAGTATTCAATACAAAAGCAAAATAAGCCTCATACCCCTTTCTCAAATATTTCTGAGCTGTCATAACAGAAATCATAGCAAATGAACCATCTGACTCATCTGAATTAACTCGAAGAATCTCACCATTTTCACATTTTAACTCAATGAATTTCCTTCCACAATTCACTATCACATCATGCGCCGTCAACCAATCCATACCCAGAATAACATCAAACTCATCAAATGGCAATAACATGAGATCGACAGAAAAACAGTGACCTCTAATCATTAAGGGGCAATTTCTACATACTTTATCTATCAATACACACTTGCCTAGTGGATTCGATACTTTTATCACAAATTCTGTGGATTCTATAGGCATACTCATTTTAGACATCAGTTTCACACAAACATAGGAATGGGTCGAACCTGGATCAATTAAAGCAAAGACATTAATGTCATGCAAAGAAAATGTACCCATAATCACATCGGGGGAGGATGCCTCTTCGTGAGCACGAATAGCATAAGTCCTTACAGGGGCTCTAGCATCTGGTCTCACCGTCGAATCTCTAGAGGTGCCTTTGTTACTTGCTCCTACTCCCAGTTGTCTCAGTGATCTGCCTCTGGTAGGAGCATTTTCGGATCTAGCACTCTGTGTTACTTCTCGGTTAGCCACCTCTGGACACTCTCGCACAAAATGATCTGGAGCACCACACTTATAACAAACATTTTCGCCTGCTCGACAAGGACCATAATGAAGTCTACCACATCGTGGACATCCCGATCTACCCGATCTAACATTACCCACACTTGCGGTCGAAGTGGTCTGAGCTTTCGGATCTTCAAATATGCTACCTCTATTCTGACTAGATTGCCCTGCCGAAAAGCTAGATCTAGTAGAAAACTCTTTGGGCCTCTTGGATGTAGCCTAAAATGATCTGCTCATCTGTCTTTTCTTCGTATCTCGCGTCTCTATTTCAGTTTTATCTTTTCTTTTTAACAACTCCTCCGCTTAACAGGCTATGTCAACTAAAATGACAAACTCTTTTATTTCCAGAACACCCACTGATAGTTGGATATCGTCATTTAACCCATCCTCCAACCTTTTACACATAATAGCCTCGTGGACACACATTCTCGAGCATATTTACTGAGTCTAACAAATTCACGCTCATAATCAGTCACTGTCATATTACCTTGTTTCAGCTTTAAGAACTCTTTTCTCTTCTGATCAATAAACCTCTGGCTGATGTACTTTTTATGGAATTCCTCCTGAAAGAAATCCAAAGTGACCCTCTCTTTCGGTACAACTGATACTAGTGTCTTCCACTAGTGATAGGCCGAATCTCTGAGAAGTGATACTACACATTTCATACATTCCTCAGGTGTACCAGATAATTCATCGAAGACTCTGATGGTATTTTCTAACTAAAATTCTACTCTTTCTGCATCATCGTCTTTTGTTGCTTGGAACTCTTCTGCCCCATATTTCCTGATTTTATCAACTAGTGGCTTTTCTCTTATTACTGTACCTGTGACTGGGGGAGCTTGAGCTACATGGGTAGCCTGAGAATCCTGAGGGGGTGGAGGTCTAACTGCCGGATTTGTACGAACGAACTCGGCAAACCAATCATTCAAAGCTTGGAACAGAGCTTCTCGAGTCACTCCTCCCTGATCAACTGTTACTGGCCTATTCTCAGATGGCACTGCCCCTTCCGCAGGAGCAGGAGCAGGAGCAGGTGTATTACTTTCCATATCATCATCACCAGCTCGTTCGGGATCCATTATTAAAAAACAAAATATTTAAAAATCGTCAGGAGTCGTCACACTATCAAAATATAAGTATGGCATTTATAGCTAGACTCTTACTCGTGCTAACTATTCCGAGAACCAACTAAACCTGCTCTGATACCAATAAATGTAACACCCCCACGCCCGAGACCTTCGCCGGAGTCGAGCTTGAGGTGTTACTACACATAATTTACCATTTTAAACAACTTTACATTATCTATTTTGATTTTCAGAGTAAGCAGTTTATCTGCATCATGGTTGCTTGAAAAATCATATCTCAAGTTACGAAACTTGAAATCAAGATCCGTAATTTTTTCCTGAATCTAGACTCATGTATCTATCTGCTAATTTTTTTCTAGAGTTTTTGGCTAGGCCGATTAGTACAGTTTATTAGTTAAATTTGCCCCTATTTCAGAACTCAACTGCACTGACCTCTACTTATTTCGAACCACTTTTCTCCCTGTAAAAAATTCATATGACTATGCCGTTTGTTTATCTTAAAACTAGACTCAATAAGGATTCTCAAAATATAAAGTAATCCTCCTAATTATTTTTTTATATTTTATGGTGAATTTCCAAAGTTGGAACAGGGGATCTAGAAATCGCTCTGGCCCTGTTTTACTAAAACTCAGATATCTCATAAAATACAATATCTTTACCTGTTTTGTTTGTTCCATATGAAAATAGACACAATAAGATTTAATTTAATATATTATTAACCATCAAACCATGTTTCTATTATTTTTAGTGATTTTTCAAACTCACGTCACTGCTGTTACAATGTTCTGTTTTTAAGCTACTTTCACATTTTTCCTTAATTTCCATGTGACAGCTATCACTCAAGCATACATACTATCATACTTGTATATCATTAGCCATTTCATTAGCTATTCACTATCAAGTATTTACATCCCATTCATCGAACATGTCATAAGACATCCATATCAAAAGAAGCCAAGTCCCTATACATGCCATACACGAAAAGAAACGTCTAACTATACTGATAGGATTCCTCGATAGTGTGATTGGATCTCCGACGTTTCCTTTGATCCCCGAGTGGCTTGGCAAGAACTATAAGAAGAAAAAAATAAAGAGGGTAAACACTAGGCTTAGTAACTTTACAAGCAAATAAATTACAACATTCATCATATGGGATAAGTATGCAAACTATCAATTAGCATAATAAGCTTTCTTTACATCTCATTTTCTGCCTTCTTCTTCTTCACTTACCATCTTTCTTACCTGACCTTTCATTATTCATGATTACAATCTACCTTTCCTTTGCTGATAATTCACTATACATTTACTTGAATAATGGCCCGTTGAACCACTCGGAATACTAAGGATACTAGGGTCGTTCCTGTCTAACAATATCCTACCAATGCCATGTCTTTGACATAGACTTACATGAATTATTCCTGTCTCCAATGCCATATATCTAATATGGACTTACATGCCTCAATCCTGTCTCCAAAGCTGTATATCTAGTACGGACTTACATGGCTCATTTCTGTCCTGTCGACCCCTAATGTCATGACATTTCGTATCCTAACATTCCTAAGGTTTAATCGGGACTTTCTACTGCTTTTCTCTGTCATATCACCTTATATTCAACTTGATTATTTTCATAAAATAAATATATAAATGCTGGAAAATGACAATAGTAATGTAAAATAACAGAATATTAAATTTATTTACCGTAAACTTACCTCGATACCAAATGTGACTAAACTTTACAATTTAGTCCTTTACTTTTTCTTTTCCCCGATCTACTCCCGAATTTCGTTCTTCTTGATCTATAATAGCAAATTTAACTTATTTAATATCAACATTTATCAAAACAGCCCTTTACTCAAACTTTGGTAAAATTACATTTTTACCGCTAAACTTTTGCATATTTACACTTTTGCCCCAAGACTCGGAAATCAAAACTGATCACAAATTCTTGTATTTTAAGACATGCTGATCATTTATTTACCAACATCATCTTCAAATTCCTACTATAACATACACTTATGTACAATAGGTATTTTTACCAATTAAGCCCTTTTACTCGTTTCTACTTAAAATCGAGTAGCTCAAGTTGTCTAGCATAATTTAAAACCTCATATTCTATCATAAAACATCAATACACAAATTTCACCTATGGGTATTTTTCCAAATATGAACCCTAACTTAAAATATTGCTAACATAAGCTTTATCGAGCTACCGGGACTACGAAAACGTAAAGAACATTAAAAACGGGGCTTGGAATCACTTACTATGGAGCTTGGAAGCTTGAAACAAACCCTAGCTATGGAGAACCCTTGAAATTTCGTGGTAATGAAGAAGATGACCAATTTTGTGCTATTTTTCCCTTTTTATTTCATGTTAATATCCAAATGACCAAAATGTCCCTCCTTACTAAACTTTCAAAAATTCCATCCATGTCCAAATTTTGTCCATGAGCTTAAAATTGGCCAAATTACTATTTAGGACCTCCTAATTAATATTTCAAAACAGTTTCATACTAGAAACTTCTAGAATGCAAGTTTTGCAACTTATTCGATTTCATCCCTAATTTTAAATTAAGCACTTTACGCATAGAATTTTTTTAAGAAATTTTCACAACATCATGAAATCATAATGTAGACCTCAAAATAATTATAAAATAATTATTTCTATCTCAAATTTGTGGTTACAAAACCGCTATTCCGATTAGGCCCTATTTTGGGATGTTACACCCAGGAAGACCCAAACAAACAAGGAGGAAGGAAGTTGATGAAGCAAGAAAAAG